>CM033472.1:103661737-104861737 GCA_019447015.1 Hymenochirus boettgeri
ACTGCTATGCAAGCAACAAAGGACTTGCGATCCTTGTGTCCATTTTGGTAAAGTCATAAGCATAGCTTTTTTTCCCATGCATCCTACTCCCAGGGAGTTGAATTTCAATGCCGTTTTCCATTAAATAAGCCATTGTAATCATGTTGGGTTAATAGAAGAAGTAAAATTGCCTTCCTTTTACAAGACATTAGAGTGAAGCTGCATTATTAAAGTTTTCTTGTGGACAGGGCGTTTAAAATATATGCTCAGTGGCTGATGCAAGATTTTTCATTAGGAATGACAGCTTTTCAGTTCTTAATAGGCTGTTCATTTCTGGGATAGAAATCTGCAGACTTTTATTTTCCTAGTTGAGATAGACAGTGACATGATGGCTAAACCACGATATCAGGAAGTGCCATACTTGTGTTAAAATACCTGTCACCGTTCAGCACAAATTATTTGAATCTTACTCTCCATAACCTGCTGCTTGTGCATAGACATAATATGGGAATATATGCCCTATTGACATATCACTGAAATACTCTTCTTTACTATGTATTACTCTTTTAGCAACACTATCAATACATTTTAAACCAAAATCTCTCTTAAAAAAACATCTAAAGCTCAGAAGTTGCCTCAAATGCTCATCAGCAGCCTTGATTTTTATTTCCTGCAGAAAATCCTTTTGTCTGCCTCTTTAACTGAACTTTCATATTACAAATAAGACTTTAAAAATATGCAAGATTGTCAGCACATACAGTACACAGGGGCTCCTTCCAGGTTCATTATTTTTTTTCATAGAAGAGTTTAAATGTTTAAATATGGCATTAAACATGCAAATAAATATTGACCAACAGTTAAAATTGTCCAGTTCTGAGTCAAAATATGGCTTTGCTTTGTCTCATATAAAGACTCATTTGCACCTCTAAACTTGTTAAGTTCTGCAAGACACTGACTAAATCCAACCTACAGTAAAATATAATCATTCATTATTAAAACGTGCAATTACTGGTTGTGCAGCTGGTGTAAAGCTCCAGGGCTTCCTTCTTTCATCCTCCCAAGTTTGTTCAAGTGTCCCAAGGGGTTAGCTACTGTATAGACTTTATTGTGAGGTGTGCATGGAAAGTAGATGGAGCTAGAGCTAAATGTAAAGAATGGGATCAATGCAAGGTATAAAGTAGAGGAGCACACTACTTAGGTGATGAATTTGTTTATTTAGTGGAAAAGCATAACATACTGGGGGGCCTAAGGGTATACATTTATACCCTTAGGCCCCACCTACATGCCATGTGGCTTAGTGATTGACAACCATGGGCACCATGGTAAGGCTGCCCTAGACAAGTAGTGTAAAATAAACAACAGTGTTAAAATATCATCAAAATTACAGTGCACAATCATAGAAGTATACGTGATAAAAGCATAATAAAATAGATCAAAAGTTTAATATATTTTATTATGCTTTTATCACGTATACTTCTTGATGCACTGTAATTTTGATGATATTTTAACACTGTTGTTTATTTTACACTACTTGTCTAGAGCAGCCTCACTATGGTGCCTATGGTTGTCAATCACTAAGCCACATGGCATGTAGGTGGGGCCTAAGGGTATAAATGTTTGTTTGGCACATGTTACCAGTTATACCTGAGGAAGGGACAGTGAGTCCCGAAAAGTTGTATGTTATGCTTTTGCACTAAATAAACAAATTCATCACCTAAGTAGTGTGCTCCTCTACTTTATACCTTGCATGGATTGTGTAGCCCTGGAAGTAGGGGGCTAATTAGCCAACAACAGGTCATCTTGAACTTTGCCAAAGAATGGGATCGGCAGCCAGTTTTTGTAACACACTCCCAGGCACTCCCAGGCACTCCCAGGCAGGAAATGTACCCACCCTCAATAACTGCTTCATTTAAAAAAAAAATGCCAAGGAAGCCCTTTTGGCAGATAATTTGGTTAACAATGGGGGAAAAAAAATCATGTGGCAGATTAGAAGGAGTCACAGAATGAAACCATGAGGTTGAGCATAATAGAAAAATACCTAGAAATGGCAGCAGAAAGGAAGGGTAAGCAGATTGGATATTGAAGGGGCAGAAGAAAGAAACCTCAAGGGGAAGGCAGTGGAAGAATAATGAGATGGAAGAGAAGAGACACAAAATTGTAAAAAGAGGTGCAGGTAGAGCAGAATGGAAGGATGAAGATGAGCATGAGAAAAACCAGACTGTAAAATTGTCAGAGGATGAAAATTGGAATAAAAAAAGACTAGAAAAATAGGAGAAAACAGTCTCTGGAGAAAGAAACTGGTGAAAAAAGATAAAAGGTTGCAGGCCACGGAAGGAACAAATCTCTTAGTGAACCCGGTCACCCCTTTTTTGACTGATCTGAAATATACCGTAGTCCTGAAGGAGCTAGGTGACACATAGCTGTACTATAACTAGACAATGTTGTTTTACCATGCAAAGTTCCTGGAGATACTGTGGGAGCAAAGGGCAGTGTGTGCACTGATTAAGTGGGTCAGAGACTGAGCTGGGGTCAAATGTGGTAAGTTGCGAGGGGAGACCTGACCATATATCAAACGTTATTTATTTTCTTTTGCACTTGCACTTTTGGACACTTGGCAAAGGGGGCACTTGAATGGTGCCCCTCAATTGCACCTAGCTGCCCTAAAGGGGAAGTGTGCTGCAAAAGTGCACAGTTTGTACATTGTATGATCTGTGACACTTTAAAAATGAAATTACATAAGCAGAATGTTCAAATCAGTGCAACTTCCCCAATTGCATATTAAATGGGTGTAGACTGACACTTAGGGGCATATTTATAAAGGTTCGTTAACTTTTCGCGGCCGTTTTCGCGGACATTAACGCATTAATCGCGTTTAACGTGATTTACCCTTCGCGGCGATACTTACCTGTTACCGCCGCTTCTATTTATAAAGTGGCGGTACTGGTTTCGCTCTGCTAGTATTGGCTGTTTTACTTCGCCACCTTGAAGGTGGCGAAGTCAGCCGATACTAGCCCCCGCGGCGGGGGGATGGGCAGGCAACCCGCGGCGGGTGGTCACACCCGCCCGGGAGACACGCCCACCCCGCCCACAACCCCCAAGGCGGCGGAGACCACCCGCAGCCGCTTCCCAGCAGCCCCTCCCAACCCGTTCCCCGCTCGCGGCAATCTCGGAACGGGAGGCTAGGAGGGGCTGCCGGGAAGGGGCCGCAGCAGGTGGTCGCGACCACCCCGCGCGCACCCCCTCCCCGGCAACCCCTCCAAGCCCCCCGCCCTGGCCAGCGGGGCCCTGAGAAGAGCCCCCCGCTCCCTCCAGCGGGGCCCTGAGAAGGCCTTTTGGGGCTTAGGGGGTCCCGCAGCTCGAACCGGGACCCCCCCTCCCCGGCCCTTGTAAGGGCCTTTGCGGCACTGACAAGTGCCCTTACGGCTCTGACAAGAGCCCTTTGGGGCTTAAGGGGTCCCGCAGCTCGAACTGGATCCCCCTCCCCGGCCCTATCAGGGCCTTTGCGGCACTTACATGCCTTGTGGCTCTAACAAGAGCCCTTTGGGGCTTAGGGGTCCCGCAGCTCGAAACAGGACCCCCTCCCGGCCCTTGTAAGGGCCCTGCGGCACTGATAGTGACTTTGGGGCTTAGGGGTCCCGCAGCTCGAACCGGGACCCCCTCCCCGGCCCTTGAAAGGGCCCTTGCGGCACTGACAAGTGCCTTTGGCAGGGGTCCCGCAGCTCGAACCGGGACCCCCAGTGTGTGGCTCTTAAAAGAGCCCTTGGGCGACGTCTTCGGGCTGGCGACACCAACCCCACTCAGGTCGCCGATGCCAGGCAGGCTCACTGCGGCCGCCAGTGAGCCCGCTGGCACCACCGGCCTCAGCGGAGCCGATGTTGCCAACCGCTTCTTTCTTCTTTCTTCAGCCATCTACTGCGATGGCATCTGAGTTCCGCAGCGGAATGCACCTCTTTATATAGGTTTGCAGAAACCCCTAATTCATTTCTGATTGGTCAATTTTTTAATGCTTGGTTTGCATGCTTTACATTAACCAATCAGATTACAGGAAAGTTCTGAGTGGGGTTGGTGTCGCCAGCCTGAATACGTCGTGTAGGGGTACCTCTCGGGGGTCGGCGGAGCTGGTGTCGCCGGGACTGGAAGAAAGAAGACGCCGCCCAAGGGCTCTTTTAAGAGACGCACACTGGGGGTCCCGGTTCGAGCTGCGGGACCCCCTAAGCCCCAAAACGCCCTTCTCAGGGCCCGCTGGAGGGAGCCTCCACCCCTCCCATCGGCTCCTTCCCCTCCCCGGGAGCGGCCGGGGCGGGGGGCTTGGAGGGGTTGCCGGGGAGGGGGTGCCCCTTCCCGGCAGCCCCTCCTAGCCTCCCGTTCCGAGATTGCCGTTCCGAGACTCCGCCGCCGCGGGGGGTTGTGGGCGGGGTGGGCGTATGCCCCGCCCCCTTAGGAGATGCGTCGGGAAGGGATTTTAAGTCCCTTTGCGGCGATACTATACAGTATCGCCGCGAAGGGGCTTAAAATTACCGCAACACATCGCGGCCGCGATACATATCGCGGGAATGGCGCTCACCGTTATAAATACAGCGATGGCGCTATTTTCACAGCCGCGATGTGCGGTGGTAATTTTTTTGCGCTATTTTCGTTCCTTTATAAATATGCCCCTTAGCTTTAATGCCGCATCTCATATTCACTACATTAGCCAGTCGCAACTGGCTGTTTATCTTAGTAAGCAGAGCTCCAGGGGTCAACCTTGATGCAGAGGACGTTCTTGTCCTTTGCAACTTTGGAGTAGTTGTCCATGCTGCACTGCATATTTAATCAGCGGTGCAGTGGGGAAGTTGTAACAGGCCTGCCTCGTAAGTGGTGCTTTCCAGTTTTTTCCCCCAACGGCTGCTGACTGAGGCACGCAAGTAGGTGCGTTGGAAAGATAAGACCAAGTCTAATCATAAGGACTTCAGTCTTATTTCAGCAAAGTTCCCCTTTAACTAACCTTTTTTAAATTTCATATTACAGTTAGTCACTCCTATATTTTGCGGAGTGAGGAACACACTCAGTTTTAATGGAACGTACTATAGATCTATATTTATTTAAAGCTATCTCTCACAATCTTCCCCTTCCAGCAAATTGATTAACTCCTGTATCACTTTCTGAAATGGTTGGACTGAATTGACTAAAGCATGGTATACACCAGGCAACTTTTCCTTCTGACTGATCGTTCGGCTCTTCCGACCGTTCGTCCAGGATGATGGACTGTCGGTTGTGGCAATAGTGGCCACAGCCAACAGTTTACCGTGACTGAGTGTGTGGTCCATAGAGGACCACACGATCAGACATGGTTTTCCACTGTGTCTGATCATCCTTTCGTCCAATTCAGATGAACAGTCGGTCGGACACTGACGAAAACACATACCATTCTATTTGCCCATTTGACCAATACACTTTGAAATATTGAATTGTTAAAGCTTAAGCTATTGACTTGACATAGTTGTATCAATGGTCTATAGGCTTGGGAAAACGCTATTATTAACTGTAAAGGATGAACCCCCCAAAAATCTGCCTCCAAAATTTAAATGCATTGGTATGCTGAATTTTACTTTCCTTGTGCATTAACATTGCCATATGTTAACAGAGAACCAAACTCAATTTACAGTATTTTAATCCTAATGTGAAATCTATCCTCCCCTGATCACCCATGCAGTGCAAGATACTACTCAGTAAGTTGCATTTACGTATATGTATGAAGTGGATTCTGTATCTAAGAAGGCTTCCATGTTGATGACAGTTCATATCTTTGTCCATGTAGTTTTCAAACAGCCTTGCACCATTTTGGCCCTGCCCCTAGAGTCTGGCTCTATTGACAGGGCATTTTCTATATAGGTGTCTCCACACCAATATAAAAGCCTGCAGCTAATTTTTCAGCCAGAATAAGTGGCGCACAAAACAGCCTACTTTGAACCCTACTAAGCAGCCCAAACTTATAAGAATGTTATTTTTCTTTTACTTTTCTGAAAAGCAAAGGAATCTATCATTGTTAGGGACAGGAGCATTGAAGAATGTTTGCAATAGCCTGCTTCTTTGTCTGAAAGACACAGGATCTCTGTGCTTGTGTAACATGATCTGTGTTTGAGAGAGGCAGGCTCTCTCTTCTGTAACATGAATGGCCAGCATAAACCCAGAGAGATGAGTTATGGGCTATGATGCCTAAAACCCACTGGTTCATTTAATAAATCATCCAACAGTCACAGTAAAGAAAGTGGTGAGTCACAGCATATGCTCTGTCTATTGGGATGATTCTACTTGACTAATGATTAATAACTAATCTAGCATTGGATGACTTTGGTTTATACTCTTTTTTTAAAAACTTTTTTGGTGGGGCCAGGATCTGGCATTGCCATTGGCAGTTGCACTCTCTACTAATGCTGGTATTTGGGGAGAGACCATTTGTTGGAATGGAGCACAACCAACTACATTGAGAGGGATATCAGGCTAACAAGGGTGGTAATTACTGTCTTAACTTCTGATTAATGTTTTTATGTATACTTTTGTTCTCCTTTAAATGCAATGCTCAAAAATTCTGAAAAAATTACAGACTATTCTGCATATTAACTAGACAGGAAATGTACAAATGTTTATAAGGGGATGTTCATTGAAAGAAAAAGATGTAAACTTTAATAAACAGCTCTCAAATTAGGCTTCTAATAAAATATTGTCTGGAATGATGACAGTTTTTTTAAAAAATAAAACTTTCTTTACAAAAAATTTAATGGTAAGCCCCTAGCCAATTATACCATCAAGATCAAAAGTTCAATGATGAATAATGATTCTGGTTGAAAAACAAAGAGAGTTTTGTATGCTACAAACATTACTCAAAAGTACACATTTGGTTCCAATAATAATCCATCAAGCAAAGAATTTTTGACAGGTAAGATGATTCTCAGAACCCTGATACTCATATTTAGAAAGCAAACCGCTGCATATTCTTCAAAAACCTTGACACAAATTACAATATTTTAGATCTGTTTTTTGCACTTAGCAGTTACTTTGCACGTACAAAATGATCTGTCCTTCCTTGAAGTTGGCCAACAAAACATCAGCAAAAGTCATAAGAAAAAACAGATCTGACTAAAATATTATATTAAGGATTATCTCCAAATTCATGCTAATGTTCAGGTCTTAAAACATGATGTCCTACATCATACATTAATAAAAAGATAGAAGCTTTTCCACAACGAGGGCAAACTAAACTTTTGCTTTAGACAGAAATATTTCATATGATAACTGCGTCTCTTTTTAAATCTGATTTGGGTCTTGAAGTGTTGTATAAATTTAACTCCAGTTAGGTGCAGTAATTAAAATGGCACCCAAAACTGGCATCTTTGTGGGTTAATTACAGAAACCAGAAATCACACCTTAAACATATGTTATACATATTTAAAGTGCCACAAAAGAATTAGAGTGTTTCCTGCACAGTATTTTACCTTTGAGGCTCTCTGGAAATTACTCCACAAATGTATGCACAATTGGCTACTGTTTTATTATTTTAGTGTTGTGCCATAAAAAAACAAGTCACAATTACAAAAGTAAGTGGCTCCACCATAATTATTATTTTTGAATGTAAAGTTTGTCCTAATTTTACATTTCCTTAAAATGTTTTTTTTTTTCAGTTACTTTTGTGTACACACACACAAATTAAAATTGTATAGTTGTAAGTAGAGAAAATGATATTTTATAGTTGTAAGTTAAATAAATAGGAATATTATGCTAATTCTGGAAAAAATGCTTCTGGAAACAATAGACAAATGTATCACCCATAAATTATAACCTATATGTGAGTTTGCTTTGTGTTCAATTAGGCACACATGTGTACAAAAGTTAAACAAAGACACCAAAGCCAAACCCACATTACGCAAATTAGTCCACAGTTTTAGGAAATGAGAGCTAGTCATCCAATCCACAGATGGTTATTCCTCCTCCTTTTATATACAAATAACCGTATGTTGTGATGTCTTTAACACCTTTATAACCGATGGCCACAATTTGGAAGCTAACACAGCACCAAGCCGTTTGGATGCAATAGATTATGTTTCCATATATACATTGCATGTGCCAACTGTGATAAACATTAACAGGCAAAGTGAGTGCAGTAAGCATATGCTCTTTTTGTAAGCTATTGTACAGCAAGTGAAGCTTGACTGAAAGTGTTGCCATGATATCTGGAGAGCTATATTTTTGTGCACCAGCTGGTCCAGTCAAGAAATATGACATTTCCATTATAGGTGCAGCATGACATGTTTTGCATGATCTAGAGATGGACTGTGGGGTTTTAAATATATGCACTTCACACTTCACAGTATTATAGGCAGCACTAGCTGTGTGCCAAAAAGGAACAAAGCTGGGGGTTGGATTAGTACAAACATTTTTTGTATTTTAATCTGGTCTAAAATACTCAACAGTGTAATGCAAATGAAGTGTTACAAAACATGACTAGTTTTGAGTAAGTAAAACATTCTGATTCCATGCACCACTGCAAATTAGCTGGTGATAAGTCACATGTATACTTTATTATGTCCATATACTACATTCTAGAAAACCATTTGCTAAATGTATACTCTTATGGCATGATTGGGTGATAACTCTCACAAATTACTTACATTTGTGCTCCCTGGAAGTTAATTCGCATATTTTCTATTTGTTCTGGCCCCCCATACTCACTTTCTTTAATCCAATGGTAGATGGAGGTTCATATTTGAGATCTGGACATAGCATTACTGTCAAGGACATTGCTTTCTGCAAAAAAGGTATTCTGCCAGTTGTAGTCTCCAAACAATGTATGTATATATAATTTTTTTGGGGTATGCAGCGCTGTGCATTATAAAATACATATATTATACGAACAAGGGGATACGATATGTGCAAACCATTATACAGATAAATTAAATTTACATAGATAAAATTTCAAAGGTTAAGACTACACACACATATACAGTGCTAATTTTTCCCCAACCATTCAGATCTTATTTAACATTTGAAAGCTAACATCCTATTGGTTGGGGCAAAATTAGCACCATTTTAAACAATAAGACCTTTTATTGAATAACCCTGATAATATAAACTGCTCACATAGCTAACAATCATTATTCGTGCTGGTGTTCAGAAATGTAGGATAACCGTTTAGATTTAAAAGAGCTAAAGGATGTCACCTGGCGAAGTGAGAGAGGGAGAGTTCCAAAGATAAGGAGCAGCAAGAGACATATAATAAAATATATAGACATACTATCAGGGAGATTCAATAATAGTTCTTATTGTTTAAAATGGTGCTAATTTTGCCCCAACCAATCAGATCTTATTTAACATTTGAAAGCTAAAATCTGATTTTAAACAATAAGAACTTTTATTGAATCTCCCTGTATATATTTTAGAATTTCTTGTGCTGTTTTGCAGTTAGATTCTTGTGCTGTTTTGCAGTTAGATAGGGAGATTCACCCAGAGCCGCTACTGCTCTGGGCAAATCTCCCGTCCGGGATTTACCAGAGGCTGTGCGGCTCTGGGTGAATCTCACCCTGACGTAAGTGAGCTATTAGTGGTGTTAAATACTTACTTCTTAAGAGCCGCGCAGCCTCTGGTATATAGGTTTGCGAGGGCCGAGCAAGTTCCTGTTCCAGATTTCGCACAGTCACCGCAAAGCTAGCCTTAATGGCGTGCTAACTGAGCCTAAATCACTTAGAGCAACATTACGAAGGGGCAGGAGCACTTCCGCTCCTGGGTAAATCGCCCCAAAAGAGTTCTAGGGAATGATTTAACTCAAGTTTAATACTATATAGCAATACTTCTTTCAAAAAAGAACGCTCCTTTAGCATTAATGCCAAACATTATTTTTATCATTTTTCAACTTAATCTAGAGACTGTAGTTTTCAAGCGCAGCTAAAAGTTTACATTTTAAAGAGAGTGTTTCAATAAGTTACACAGATAACATCAGTGCAAATGTTTTTACCACAAGATTGACATGAGTAAAAAAGTATTCCATTTGCATAAAATATGCGATGTAATCTGTCATGTGTTCTCCATTCTAAATCACATTGTTATCATTTATAAATAACACCAGCAAATCATCTTGCCTTTCCCCCTTATGAAACAATAAAGCGTGTAGTGCGTATTCGACTACAATCAATATTGGCTATCTGAAAGTCTAACAAACTAATCGGTTTTATCCTTAAAACTTTCAAAACAAATGTTAAGCTCCATGTAAAATGGATTCAAATTAAGATAGGGAGACAGCTAAATATGATAAGTGCGACTGAATCTTTCTTCCAAACAGGTGTATAGTATTGAAAGATATGGAGATTATTTTGTTATTGCGTTTTAAACAATGTATTGAAAGGTTTAATAGAATCAAGTTGCTGCATATCGTGCAGGTTACAGGCATACGCTAATGATTTTCAGAGTCATTTGTAAAAGAATACCACTTCAGTAGCAATGAGAATCAGCCACTGCAAATCTGTTTGCTTCACACCTGCTCTCTGTGTATCTGGAAGGTTAGCAACATGAGGAAAAATGGCTTCTATTATTATGAAATGTTATAACATCTGGGCGCACTCCTTTTTAATTTACCTACTGCAGGCAATCACCACTAGATATCCAGGCATCTATAGCTAAGGAAATACACAATACATTTACCAAACCAGCAAGTGTTATAATAAATCAGCAAACTTAATTATCTAACAGATGCCTTAACACTATCAGCCTCATTTACCGAGAGCTGATGCGCTCTTTTTTGGAGTTAAAGTCATGCTAGCATCTTCGCTATCAGTTAGTGTGACTTTAACTCCTTCCTGGTGACGTCTGCATGGGAATCGGAAAAGATTCAATATTGCCTTTGCACTACTTCTAAAGTTGGATTTTAACTCCAATAACTATATTCGGAATTTACCCACAGTCGCAAACGGGATATTGAATCATGGTCGGGAGATTTACCCAAAGCAATAGTGGCTCGCCCTGTATATTTATTAGAAATATCGTTTGTAACTAAAAATATAGTACACTGGTGCCTAATAGAGATGTAATGTGGGTCTTGGCGAAACTTTCGGAACTCCCGAATATCACAGAACCCGGATTTTTAGAATTTTTTGATTTTTTTTCAGAATCTAAAGTAGCCGATTTTCGAAAATTGAAAGTAGACGATTTCGAAAAATTGAAAATCGAAAGTAGATGATTTTTGAAAATTGAAAATCAAAAGTAGACGATTTCCTAAAATCGAAAATCGAAAGTAGATGATTTTCGAAAATCGAAACTTGAATTTTCTAAATTTTAAAGGAACGAAACTCAACAGTTTCAAACATCTCTAGTGCCTAATCCTTAACTGGATTACCAACCAAATTCTCAGAGGATTTAGGTGGGAATTATATGTAGGGTGGCTTGCCTTGTTTGTGCCCAATTTTTCTATACAGTATACAGTTTATAAATAATATTCTGTAACTTTTCCAGGACTACTTTGTTTAATATTTCTATGTGAACATCAAGAATTTTTAATTGTTTTCATGCCACATTTTTATTATACTGTGTGTATAATTTTTTCTATAATATTAGAAATGAATGTCTAAAATGAGGTTACAGGTATTTTATCCACATTATGAAAGGTCTATAGTGCATTATGAAGTCTAGGTCTAAGTGGCTATGTAGGTTACTTAGGAGGACCATAAACATTATACCTGAGACTCACTGTACCCATTTAGCTTTTAAATATGCATGACACAAATAATAAAAGTGTAATATTGAAATATTATTTATTTGTATTTAGGTCCACTGGCAGATATTGTATTTACTTCATTATAGTGATTTAACAAGTTTTTGAATTATATACATTATATTGCTCAAAATACTTTCAGTAGCTTTAGTGGCATTACCTGGAATAGCTCTCTCAGCCAATAAAGATCTTGGAATGGTGGCATTGAATTTTTTTTATAAAGCTCCAAATGCTAAAATCTTTTCTTACCTTCAGGACCCTCTGAAAGCCTGAGATTATATTTATCTTTCTCAAGATACTGAGCAAAGGGATCACCACCGAATGCAAATGCTGCCTGCTTGCTGACTATCTATAATCAGCATGGGGGAAATGTAATAAATACATATCAAAACTACATGAGGAAAGACCTCTAGAAAAAGGAACCCCCTTTCAGCACTCACTGCATAACACAAGTTTTAAAGTAATGAAAGGAACAGTTCTGTAGGACTGCGCTCAATAAATCGGAGACTACTGCAGTAAAATAAGTGGTTTCATCCAAATAATTGTATTCTTATACATGAGCATATCACAAGCTTAGCATTTATAATGTCAAAAAGTACATATACAACCTTTTATACACAAGATTATGATGGCCTAAAACATCTGTCTGTTGTCAGATGGCGACCATTAATGTACATATAAGTATAGTACCTTTAACCAGCAATTAACACAAAACAACAAATGAAGTGCACAGTGCTAAGTTAAAAAATCTGGGTAGCCTAAAGAGGGAGGAAATGGATTAGTAAGTTGTATGTTGAGATCAATACTACGGATAAAATGTCCGTGGCAAAGCCCAAAAAACCAGCAGAAAAAAAGCTCAACTACAAAGTTCACCTCTACCGGGGTAGTTAACAAGCTTAATGCTCCAGTGTGTATAATAGCAGCCAAAAACCATAAAGAGTCTCAAATAACATCTATTCTAAATGTTTGTAAAAGTTTGTAGTATGTCCAGAATGTGAGCTAATAGTAAAGTGCAATAAGCGTCAGCTAGGTAAGGATACACTGGGCACCCCCAGTTTTAGCAAAAGGAATCCATACTAATGGCATCAAATAAACCCAGCTCATCATAATGATTGCTCCATGCATTCGCTCCAACAAGAAGTCCGGCCTTGGATTGTGTGTGTGATGTCTTGTGCTGTTCACATGGAATCTCCTCTGGTCCAAACAACCTCCATTCAGCGACCTGGATGGCTACAAAGCTGATGTATGTAACTTCCCTCCCAGGCAGGGCTCTGTAAGGCAAGCATAGTGTCACTACTGATTAGGGGACATTTTGAATGGTAAAGCTCCTCCCTTTGGGAATTTAAGGATAGGTCACAATATCCTTAATTTTTATATACAGCTAATGCTACTTATTAATAACCTTTATCTGCTCCATTTCTATTCAAATTTATACCACATAAAATTATAGCCACTAATACCACAAATATGTGCAATCAATGGAAACATTCTACATTCTATAATTACAATGCCTTTAAATTATCTTGCTCAGACATGGTTTGGTATTTTTAGATACCTAAAGCAATTATTCATAAAAGCAATGGTAAACAGAATAAAACGACTATTATTTCACTTATTACAAATCAGGAGCAATCTATATATACATAAGGAAACTGTGTTTAAAAGTCCTGTATCCGAAAAATTATACATTAAACACAATCGGACCCCATATCTTCTGATGTAAACACCCGCCTTAGGAGATGTATCATAGGAAACTGCCATATGATAGTTCTTCATTTAAACCGTGTGGTTAAGGGTGTTCAGATTATATGTACAAAAAGCCTCTCTTTGTAGGAACCACCCCTCATTCCCAAAGATACCCTTTCAATACCACATACTTTTATATCAATGGCTTGACCATTGTGTTGTTTGTGAAAATGTTTAGCCAAACTATTCCTAAAGTCACAATTTGTGGCTCTTTGTTCTTGGATGCTGAGTACCAATCTCCTCTTAATTTGCCTTATTGTACTTTCCCCCCACATTTACATATAATTAAGTACACAACCTGTGTGGTCTGGCAATTTATAAAAGATTTAATAAATACATGGGTTCCATTATTATCAACTTTCTTCCCAACTTCTACATATTTACAAATTGAGCATCTCCCACATTTGAACATGCCTTTCATAAGTTTAGTTCCCAGCCATTCTAAAATACCTTCTTGTGATGGTGTTTAATGACTATGTCTAATGACTAAGTCATCCCCCTAGGACATGGTGGGTGGAAAGGGGATGGGGCCAGCATATGGGGTAGGGAAGCATGTGTATTAAAGTGTATAAATAAATTACAGGATCATAATCTAAAATGTATGTTTTCAAATGCAAGAAGCTTGGCTGACAAAATGGGTGAATTGGAGGTATATAGGTATAGCAGAAACATAGTTGAACAGTTCTCACGACTGGGCTGTAAATTTAGAAGGATACTCCTTGTTTAGGCAGGACAGAAAACAAATTAAAGGGGTAGGAGTATGTATTTATGTTAAAAAAGAATTGAACCAAGAAAGCCAAATGGTCTGAAAAACACTGCCTTAATTACTAGGTGGGTGCTGAACCTTGCAACAAACACAGATAGGGAAAAAACACTATCTATATTATTTAGAAACAAACAAATAAAAGTAGTAAGGGATAATACTAAAATACTATAAAATCGGAATATTCCTTTATTAGCACAGTATACCCACAGTATAACCTGGCTGCACACCTATTATAGGTTGGCTATTTTTCGCTTATGTATTGTATACTAAGTAAGTTTTTTTCACTTCACTGTTCTATATATATGCTATTTATGGGTATACTGTACTAATAAAGGAATATTCTGATTTTATAGTATTTTAGTATTATCCCTTATTACTTTTATTTGTTTGTTAAAAAAGAATTGAAGCCTATTTAAAAGAAGAGATATCTGGCGATATGGATGTTAAAGCGGAGGCAATATGGTTGGAATTAGGCAACAGGAAAGGGGGTAATGTCATTGATGGTGTCTGCTATAAGCTGCTAAATGCTAGCAGGGAGGAAGTGAGTCAGCTTCATATGCATTTGGCAAGGGCTGCAAGTTTGGGGATTGTACTCATTATGGGGGACTTTAATTCCCCAGACATTAATTGTTGGAGTGGAACTGCCAACACAGAAAAGGGAGATGAGTTCCTGAATTTGCTGCAGGATAATTTTCTCTCACAGGTGGTTGAAGTTCCTACTAGAAAAGGAGCTCTGTTGGATCTGGTAATATCTAACATTGTGGAGAATATTATAGCTATAAAGCTAACTGGAGGCTTAGGGAACAGTGACCATGAAATAGTGTCGTTTGGTGTATGTTATCGAAAGAAAAGTGCGCTGGGTTAACAAAGACATTTATTTCAGGAAATTTTTTTCCCCAGGTTAAAAGTAGCTCTTCAGAATGTCAACTGGAATAAGGTATTATCAGGTAAAGATACTTAACAGAAGTGGACTGTGTTTAAGGGGATGTAAGCCATTTCACATCTAAATTTATACCTTTAGGAAATAAATGTAAAAAAAAATAAATCCATGCCCATGGGGCTGAATTCTGATGTAAAGAGGGAAATGGAAAGGAAGAAAAAAGCAAAAGTCAGAGGGAACTGAAAGGGCCTTTAGGAATTATAAAAACTGTAGCAAGGAGTGTAAGAAAGCAATCAAACTAGCTAAAATTAATAATGAAGTTAGGATAGCTGAACAAAGCATCACTAAGCCTAATTTTTTTCATGTATATTAATAGTAAGAAGATGAGGACTGAAAATGTGTCACCATTAATTAATGGGGATAAGTTAGTTACGGAGAATGGAGATAAATCTTAAATATTTTTTTTCCCTTTGTATACACTATAGAGGATCCAAGTACAGATATAGAGTATAGTATCAATAATGGTATAAAAGATGCAAGTGCACTTTGGTTAACTGAGGATATGTTCCAAAAACAACTAAAAAAGGTTAATATTAATAAATTTCCTGTGCTGGATAAAATACATCATTGGGTCCTTAGGGAAGTTCAGTTTTATCTAGGCCATTGTTTCTTATTTTTGCAGAGTCCCTCATGTCTGTATGTGTGCCTCTGGATTGCAAAAAAGCTGATGTTATTCCAATATTCAAAAAGGGTTGTCGTTCATAGCCTTATAATTACAGGCATGTAAGTTTAACATCAATGGTGAGTTAAGATACTGGAAAGTTTAATTAGGGAAATATTCTAGAGTATGTTTAAAGGACTGACATTATCAGTAGTAACCAGCATGGATTTAGGAGGAATAGATCTTGTCAAACTATCTTGCTTGGCTTTTATGAGGAATTGAGTAGAAATTTAGACTCTGACATAGCAGTAGATGTAGTATACTTGGATTTTGCAAAGGCTATTTTATACAGTCCCGCATAGGTGACTAATGTATAAGCTAAGGTCTGTTGGTCTGGGGAGGCACATTTATACATGGATAGAAAATTGGTTAATGAATGAATGAATTGGTTAGGATGCAGAAAGTAGTTGTTAATGGGGCTTCATCAATATGGAGTGCTAAGTGGGGTGCCACAGTGTTCTGTGTTAGGGACATTTCTATTAATCTGTTTATTAATGATTTGAAAGTGGGTAACTTTGCTGACCATTAAAAACTTCAGAGGATGTGCAATAGTTGCAGGGGGATCTAGATTGTCACATTGGGCTGCTAAGTGGCAGATGAGCTTTAATATTGAGAAATGTAAGGTGATGCATTTTGGACTTAAAAATCCTTGTGCTACTTATACTATAAATGGCTCTGTGTTAAGTGAATCCCTGTTGGAAAGGGATCTTGGTGTTTTGGTGGATAACAAACAAAGGTATCAAGCAGTGCCAGGCAGCAGCATCTGGAGTCAGCATGTTATTGTCTTGTATAAAGAGAGGTATGGATTCAAGGGAGGAAAATGTTATTCTGCCTCTTTACAAAGCATTGGTAAGGCCTCATTTGGAATATGCAGTACAATTTTGGAATCCTTTGTACAAAAAGGACATCTTTAAAATGGAAAGGGTTTAGAGAAGGGCAACTAAATGTATAAGGGGATTGGGGGAGCTTGATTATGAATAGAGACTGGATAAGTTACAATTATGTACGCTAGAGAAAAGGCGCTTGCGTGGGGATATGATTACTGTGTATAAATACTTTAACGGGCCATACAGTAAACTGGGGCATTGTTCACCAATAGAGCATGTCAGAGGACACATGGACATCCCTTAAAACTTGAAGAAAAATGGTTTAGGCTTTAAGTTCGGAAAGGGTTTTTCACTGTAAAAACGGTAAAGCTATGGAACTGTCTTCCAGTGGGCGTTGCCAGGTTTATTGATCAGTTTAAAAAAAAAGCTGGATGAGTTTCTGCAAACAAGGAATGTTGCAAGTTACTGGTATTGATACATAAAGTAGAGTCGATCCAGGGAAATTTCCGATTGCCACTAGGAGTCAGGAAGGAATTTATTCTCCCTTCATAAATTTGGTGGGGGGTTTTTTTGGCTTCCTCTGGATCAACATTTAGGCATATTGCTAGATGGGTTGGACTGGATGGACATATGTCTTTATTCAACCTCAAATATACTCACATTTTTCTGTTAAAATAATAAATGTTTGCATTACTGTTACAGTGGAAATTATGTGTGTGTATGTTTGGATTTAAAAAGTAGATATAAAAAGTCTACACACCCCTACAAAATGGTAGGCTTTTGTTCAATAATTAAAAAAAAGTTAAACCCTGTCTTATACTACTTTTATACCTAAAACACCTGTCGTTTTATTATAGCACTTTTTTTGGATAAGAGTCTATCTGGACTTTTTTGTCCACCATAAAAAATTCCAAATTCCACAGGCATCTCCCATGCAAATCTCTCTGGTCATCAAATATTCAATTGGATTAAGATCTAGCCTCTGGCTGGACAATTCTAGAACATTGATTCTACTTTGTTGAAGCCATTGCATTGTTGATTTATATGTATTCTTTAGGTCATTGTTATGTTGAAAGGTGAACGTAAGTCCACTGATCTACAGGCACCTTAAAGGTTTACATCTTGCTACTCAACCCTTACAACCAAGACATATAAAGAAAACAACTGATTGTTGTCACATGAAGCTAAAAAACAGTACTTGCCTAGAAGTCCTGCAGCATGTTTAACATTTCTGTAGGGCTTGTGGTGGTCCCCCTGGCCAGCTTTCTTGGCATTCTTAGAGACGTCACTGTTGAGACATATTTTCTCCACTTGATGATGGTTGTCTTTACTGTGCCCTATGCATTGTTTGTTGCTTTAGATACTTTTTAGATACTTTTTTGTATCTCTGTTCTAAAAATACCTTTCAATGATATTTTGAAAATTATTTGCAGATCCCAGCCTTTTTAGTATGAAGACAAAAGGAATAATCTAAATAATCTAGGCCTGCCTGATATTCTTAATATATAAATCTAAATTAATCAGAACAATGTATGGCAACATTAGGTATGTGCATAGTTACTGTATCATTGACTACATTAATTATGGAAGAATTTATAAACAGCTTAATAAATGTTTCCTGTATTGCTGGTTGGAACCCTGGAGCTAGTTATTTCATCTTGTGTTTGTATTGCTGAACTGTATCCTGTTGTGCAACACCAAATACTCACTTGAATGTTTGTTCACAGCCAACCTAAACATTTAAAATGTAGATATTGGGCTCACAACTGATATCACTGAAATCTCATGCCCTCTGTCAGCCTAGACTGAGCAAACTCCTATGAATTTACATACATTGTAATGATAATATATATATACATAATTATCTTTAAATTGTGATCATCTACAAAGATTTATGTTGTAGGAAAGAAAGAAACAATGTTTACAGTATAGAGCATTATCTCTAAAATCCCAAGCCATTTTTAAAAGTAAGTCTTCATAAATTAGGTAGAGCTAACCCAAATTTTACTGATAATTTTATATAATAACCTCAAGAAACATGAAAAAAGTTTCTTGGAACATTATAGTTATCTGTTTTTTTACAATTTCCCCCCAATTTAACATTTTTCATCTTGTCAAACAGTTCCAAATGTTATTTGAAAAAAATATAGATCTTGTAAAAGCAAAGCAGAAAGCGCTGTTTTCAGTTATTTTAAGATCATCCACACCCGGAAAAGGGGAAATTTATCACTTTATAAATCAGAAAAGTTATTGAAATGGGCAAAAGTTGTTAAAAAAATGCCTTATTTTTTTAACCTGTATTCTCACAGTTATTTTGAATTATACATAGCAAGGTTATGATATTCAGTAGAAAGGATATTCTGACCTAGTAGGTGATTCTATAGGTATTAGCTAGTGATATTAATTCACAACAACCAATCAGCTTTTTACTGGACTAATTAGAAACAACCAATTGGTTAAAGCTGGTTAAACCCCAACTATTACTATTTTAGTTAAATCTTGCTGGTTCTCTCAAAAGGTATAAGGATGCCTTTCTCTAATCTAAGAGATATAGCTAAAATGATATAGCTAGAATTATGTCGATACCTAAAATATATGTGTTAAAATATCTTTTGCAACAATGCTGTTTCAGCTTCTGTATTTTTTTCTGTGACACATTCAGTTCCTAATTACCTTTCATATCCATTTAGGATCACCCAGAACAGTGAAGCAGGACATCAGAATCAGACAAGAGAATCAAACAAGTAACTGGAGGATGATGATTTTCCTGAAGACCATTTTAATATGATGAACTTCTTTCTTGGATTTGTCTTTCATGCTTTTAAGTCTGCTTTAGTTTTATTTTATCTACTGCACCATTAGTTTTTTCTACATGGAATTTTTTTATTTGATATACAAATCACATTAAACTTGGTTTACTTGCACATTTAAGCAGCAATGAAAGAGGTTTTTTTGGGGGGGGGGGTTGGGGTGGGGTTTGGTGGGGTTGGGTGGGGGGGTGGATTGAGACCTCACTTCTAACCAGGTTACTGCACAGTAAATTTGCACTGTAATTTGAATATTTTTGATCAAAGATTCCTAGATAATTTGAATCAATAGATTCCATCCCCTTTAAAACAACATAAAATTACTATGGGTTATTATGGATCAGGGCAGATTTACTCCTTAGGAGCCTGTAGGCCCAAAAGCCTGGCACCCTTAGTCCCACCCTAAACACAGACCACCCCTAAACCACACCAATTTCCTCTTTTTTTGGGAAGAAATAGATGCTTAAGGCGGTGGATTGGTAGCGGGAGTTTGACAGCCGCCTCTCCAACCACAGGCGTGCCTTATGTGCCTAATGGTAAAACCAGGCTTAAAAACTAAGGATACATGAACCTTTGGAACAAACCCAGGTTTTGATTGGAAATTTTGACTTGTGAAATCAGAATTCTGTGCCTAAACCACAAAATTTGGACATTAAACTTGGTTTTGATATTTTGGTAGATTCGGTCTAAATTTTCAACCAATGATATGTTGATAGAGAAAGGTGGAGCAGGTATATCCCTCAAAAATATATTAATTTACCTTGCTGTCTTCCCCATCCCCAAACCTTAGATTGTAATTCTTAGTTACCTCACCATGGTCCCTAAAGCTTCTTACAACTCCTAGACTCCACCAGTGATGGTCTTCCTGGTTCTCACCTCCTCTGCAAAGTCAATTAGCTCTGAAAAAGCTCACACTGCCACAGAGGAGGCATGCAGGTTTGCAGCCATAAATCATTGGCCGTGACATCATGGTCACACTGTGACTGATGGCTGCAACAAGAAAGGAAACTGGCACCAGGAGAAGACCACGCTGGAGATCAGGAACTTCAGGGACCATGGTAAGGTAAGTAGGTATTGCAATCTCAGGTTTTGGGGATGGGCTGGGGATGGTAAGTGCAGATTTTAATAATGGGGAGTACATGCCCTTTAAAAGTTGTGTGAGAACTAAATCACAGTGCCTCAGTCCTACCTCCAAATGTCTCTGTAAACCTTTAATTTATCTTTCTATTACTTTTGTTGTTAAACTTTTCTTTCTTCTTATTTTTAACTCTCAACCCTGTTTATAATCCAGTATTCCAGTTCTAATTATATTTATGGTAAAATTTGGGGAATATCAATTCGAATTACAAGCATTTTAACCAGAATTGCACGCATCTTTGCTTTAATTCTACAATTATGACTAGAGAATCTGCTGTTGTAAATTCTGTCATAATTATTGGAACTGGTACAACTCTAGTATCCTTGTGGTGACACGTTATATATATTCCCTTATATATAACTTCTTTGTATTTTACAAGTATTCGTTTCTGTCATCATCCGATGCTAATGCAGCCCTTAGTTTACTCAAAGAACTGTTTATGCCTGTTATCCCTGTTCCCTGCACCAAACTACTTACAATTTCTTTATATTTCTCTAACTGTCAGCGCCCAGTTTGTTTTAATCCTTCACCAGTCCAGGCCATTTCTCTATGACCTCTGTGTTTGCTTTTTTCATTAGTTTATTTCTCTTTCCTTTCCTTTTATCTTTTTTTTTTTGAATTGTAAAAGAATTGTAGAAGTTTCTCTTCAGCTGTCAGTTTCTACACTGTATGCTGATGCAGGAAAGATTATTCTAGTGGTTTCATATATAGCAAAGTTCTCTTCAGGCTGACATGTGTTTCAAACAAGCAGAGCAAAGGATCTGTGACAACTTTTTTAAACAAGCTAGATAGATTTCCAGAAATCTGAAGTTCGTCAATGTTTCCCTACAGTTAGAAATGTTACCAGGAACTCAATTTAAATATTTTAGGTATTTTGCAAGGCTAATAATTAATAATATGGTCCTTGGTAAAGATCTAAAAACCTGCAGCATATGTGAACAGTATATTGATTTAGAAAAGAGAGAAGGCACCTCCTTATCGCGTGCACACAGCAGTTTAGGATGTCATAGCACAACAGCAAAGGTGGGGAAGTGGTTAAAATTAAAATCTAACTTTTAATAGATATACATTAAAAAAAAAATTTATATTTCACACACATAAAATTCCATCATGGCGGTGGTATAGATAGATAGAGGGTGATAAGTATAGAGAGAGGGAGATAGTAAGAGGAAAACTTCTGGTCACAGGACCCTAGGGAAAAGGGGATGGGAGATATCTCTCCACCCCACTGGTCCTACTCAGAGGCAAAAGAGTCCCTAGGCACTCGGTGCCCTCCTATACAATTATCAGCTAATCTAAAGGCCCTACATCTATATAGAAATACCCACTGCCAGATGTGTATAAAAAGTACTCTATAAGACCAAACACAAGAAATCACAGGTGTGCTACCTGAGCTACATCTAATAGCCTAAAGAAGCAGCCAAGAAAGTGGGCCAGTTAAGGTTAACTGGTCCATAATTTAAACACAGAAATATGTGTGAGGTTGGTCTTATACTGAGTCAGATCTCCCTGACGTGTTTTGCTCTCTAACAGAGCTTAATCATTGAGGCATATGTGAACAGGCAATTAATTTGCTTTATTTAGAATTTAGAAAGCATCTTACCTATACTATGACCTTATCATCTTGTTACAATTCACAATCCTGCCAGTGATAGGCTTTATTGGTGACAATGTGAACAAATAAAACTACTGCTGATATCTCAGACTTTTCTCTACTTTTAGGAAGAATATTTTCTTTGCTTAGTAAAGTTCAGGATTAATGAAGTAAGCATTAGATAGACCCAAATCTGAACCCGCACTTAGTGGATTTCTGAATTTTTCTTATTTTTCCGAAACCACGGAACAAATTTAAAATTTTTTTGAAATTTCTAGAATTTTCTAAATTTTTCAATTTTGTTAACTCAAAATTTTCGAGAAATTTAAAAAATATTATGCGGAATGCCAAAACAAAAAGCACATGAAGTTTTGGGAATTGATACGTGTTTCCCATGCCCCTGACCCCTTTACAGTAAGTTACCATTGCTATTTATATCTTAGTTTTAGGCATAACTTTTGGATTTTTTGACTCCCATTGCCTGGGTCCACTTGCGGATTTTCGAGGTGGAATCGATTTCAGTGAGTTTGCCCATGTCTATCAAGCATTAGTGTAGTTGATTGGCAGGTTAAGATAGGAACTCATCCACAATCCACCAGATTCGTGTGTCTTGGTAGTTATGTAAATGTTAAAAATACTAAGAAAGAAAACTAACAGGGATATTGAATAAGAGTTCTTATCGTGAAAAATGGTGCTAATCTTGACCCAACCAATCAAATGTTAGCTTTCAAATGGGGCAAAATGATAAGAACTTTTATTAAATAGCCCTGTAAATGTTTACATGAATGTAATAGTGAAGGAATACATTTCAGACAATTATAAATGAGAAATACAGATTAAATATTGCAAGTATATTAAAAATATATGGAACCAAACCTAAGAACTAGAAATAAAATGATATTATGTTATGATGTATGATAATAATTAAAAAAGAACAAGCATGCAGGGTTTTGTTTTCCTGCTGAATTTGCAGAGATCCCAGTTAAAATGCAGAATTTTAACTGTAAAATTTCAACTTGAAATTTGGTTTTAATGGTTAATATTTCAGCAGTCATGTGATGAGATTTTGGGTCTAAATGCTGGTACCTTCCTTTTATTAATATAACAATGATGTATCTTCAAAAAGCTGAACAATGTTGTTAAAGAAAGTTTTTTTTTGTAAAAAACATTATCTGGTGGTATAACAGAAGTGGTTAATTCGTACTGCAATCTTTGATCTGTATCTAGCTAATTTTGAGTGGGGTACTGAATTTCAGTCATAGGAAATAGAGCTACAGTATGATATAATAAAAGACATGTTTTTGTTTATTAATTGATAAGTAAAATGAAAATAATGCTTTGTTAGACACATGTGCAATAGAATTGATATAACAAAAGTAAGTCAGCATTCAGTGAATAATAATATGTCAAAATAAGCACATTAAAAGTCTGAAGAGATGAAAAACCATTAATATCTTTAAACAATTCAATGAATATAAAAACAGAGGGCTCGTTAGGTCTTAGTTAAGGCAGTACTTAAAGGACCGTTAGGCTGGGTACACACCAGAAGATATTTACGGCCGGCCTTAAAAAATCTCCTGGTGTGGGGCGACCGACTGTGACCGACCTCGATCGTCTGTTCCGACCTCGATCGTCCGTTTGTCTGGATCAGATGAACTGATGATCGTACATGTCGGAAAATCCCAATCGATTGTTCCCTATGGGATTGCACGGTCGATCGTTTGCAAATGCGACCACAGCCGAATTTGCCGCGACCGACAGACATTTGTCCCTCGTAATGACAGACATTTGTCCCTCGTAACGAGCAACAAATAGTCTCTCCATGTGTACCCAGCCTTGTAGTGTATATCTTTTTTTTAAGTGTTACGCATTACATTATAAGCTAGCTTAAACCACAATTATAGTGTTTTATTTTAAATAGTTCCAGTTTTTTTTATCATTGTATGGGTGCTGATATTCCTACATCCCATTGAGCTGTATTTTTGACTAACATGTCAAATGTGTACATCAGTCATATCCAGGTAGAATCTTCTGCAACCTCTTGTGCATACTCATGCAGTGCCATGAAGCACCATGCAGTGCATTTCTCCCAGCAAGCTCACTTTTGATGTAAAATCTCTAAATTTACAACTCAAAGGGAAAAAAGAATAGATACACTTACCACACATATACTTGTAGAAAGCACGTCTATATTTAAAGGACAATTATAATCACCTCACCCTCGCTTCTCTTCTGGCACCTATTAATAGTACCCAGGGTGAGGACCTAAACTGCTAATTCCTCACCCCTGGGTACTGCACCATCATCTGAAATACTTACATAAAGTCTTACATAGGGACAGGGAGGAGTACAAAACTAAATGTACTTATGTACACTGATACTTTTGTAATCCATATTTGAGAGAAAGGGCTTGTTCACACTAGACGCTTTTTATTGTGTTTTTTGACTTTTTATAAAGCATGCGTTAGGAAAAAAGCAAGGATCTGAATATCCCATAGGGATATCATAATACCATACACACCACATTTTTGTGCATTGTGTTTTTGCAGTTTACAGTTTAGTGCAATAATGCACTTAATTAAAGACTGTGGGAAGAGGAAAAAGATATAGAATATATATATATTTAACTCAAGAACGGACTGAAAAATGCATAAAAACACAAATGCATAAAAATGTATTGCAAAACTATTTAAATCACTATGTAATTTAGCAATTTATTGTTTTGTTTTTTTTCATGCATTTTGCGTTTGTAGTGTGAACATAGCCAAAAAGTAATGTAACAAACCAAGTATTTAATATTTATTAGATTTGAAATCAGCTACTATAAGGTAATAGTACCTGGTCAATTGGCAAGTGGTTAAAATGATATCTTTATTCATGCTAATGATTATATTTTAGTATTTCGGGGAGGGAAGACTACAAAAGACTACAAAAAACAGTCAGCAAAATACAGAAGATAAGAAAGGAACACATAGGGCCATGGAAGACAAGGTTTTTAGAAAGATGAGGAGGACTTGACAGCAGCATAAGGAAGGATGAAGAAAAGAGAAAGGTGGAGATGGGAAATATGAAACAAAATATAAAACAAGAACAACATATTAACAAATGGGACTGGTAAAGCAGAAAAAAGTCAAATTACAGAGAGACGATAAAAAGAGTAGAGAAAGGAGGATAGTGAAGAAAGGAGGAGTTACGAAAGGGGAAAACGAGACGTGAGAGAAATCAGAATACAATAAAGGAATGTGCTAAAAAAAACACACCTGAAAAGGAGATAATTGAGATTGAAGAGGAGTAAAGAAAGACACAAAACATTTAGAAGACTGATAAAAAGACAATGGAATGACAATGCGTATAGAGAGGGTGCAGGGGATGTGAGTATTGTACATAAATATACTGTAATCTTTGCTTCAGGTCTCTTGAGATCTTGTAATAAAATGGCAATAAATTAGCAGAGTAACATTGTTGTATCTTGAGCTCCACACAAACATTAATAGGTCCATTCCTTTTCAATAATTTCAAAAATTACACTCTTGATGGTCTAGAGCTAGACTATGTAAAGTACATTTACAAGAATTTGACCTTTGGTCACCACCACATACTTAAACAATATGACAGAGTGGAGAAAGAAGATATAGGTAATATCCAAGCTGGAAAATCTTAAGGTCATGCAATCTTTTCACAGGAACAAGTAACTAATTATTGAATTAATGGATTTCATTCAATTCAGGGAAATTATTAATGGAACATAATCTAAAAATAAAAGTAGATGGTACAGTAGGTATAGTATTATGTATCTGCTGAAAAGGCTTAAGGCAAACTTAATCCTGTATACAATGGGGAGATTTACTGAGAGCGGCTACTGTAAAACCCCCTTTGAAAATGTCATGCTAACCTTCTTGCACAAATTTACCAAGAAGAAATTTTTGAGGTGCAGCTTCAGCAAAAAATTTTAATGGTGGCAACTAATGGAGAACCAAACCCTCATTTTATATTACACAATCTGAAAATCCCCCACAAGAATAGGAATATGCTTTAAAATACTATGCTAGCAAATGGCATTAATGTACATTTAACTTGATTAGATAACAGTGTGTGAGGCCACTCCTCTTGACCTCTGTCTCATGCTTTATTTTCTATAGTGCTTGTATCAAAATTGGCTACAGACTACTATTGGTTGTGACTTACTGTAACAAGTTCCCTTTAGGAAAAGTTATGAGCGAAGAACATAATGGTAAGTGACCAAACTCTGTGATAGAGTGTTGTTCTGAGGTTTTAGATGTTTAAACTGCAGTTACTGAGATCTGGATTAAATCCTCTAGACAGTCCTTCGGGGTGGTGTAAAAGAAGCTTTTGGTTAATCTTCTCTATGTTTGGCTTTTGAGTGCATGTGAGATATGAATGCACTAAATAATTATTGTAACTGAAGAAAGAGGATTTGTAAAAATCGTACAAAGGTACAGATAAATAAAGATACTAGAGGACATTACAAGGATTTGTTTAACAAATGAGATATGTTTATACTGAATATATTCCTCATTAGAAAATAAATGGACACCTACAGTAAATGCAGAAAGGGACCTATGTATAATGGCCTGGTATCAATAAACACTGATAACCACAGCACTTTGCAGGTGGCGTCAGTATTTTATGACTTAGCCGTAAAACACCAATCTGCAATATTTAACCTATGGTAGAGACCACACATTATATCAGCCCTGACAAACTGCTATTATATGAAGCAGATGCAAAATACTGACATAGTAAAAGGTATGGTATCGCTATATTAGAATACTGCACCTTTATAAATATACCTCAAAGAACTTCATAATTTACATTTGCAGTTCAGTTTAACCAACAATTATATACTATATATTATATACCAAATGATATACTATATATTATATACCAAAGGAATATACTATATCAATCTAGACACATTTAGACAAATGTATCTGAATTGCAGGACTTGGGTAAATTAGGCCAAATCCCACAAGATTCTATTTGTTTCCCATATCAGGTGTACAATAAGTAAAGAAAATAATAAAATCCCAGTAGATTTTGGGTGGTAATGTCAGTATCCCTGAGTGAGGTACATAGGGCTTCCTTTATCCGGAGCCATAATCGCAAATGTGGATTCCAGTAATGCATGTGTCTTGCGCTACCTAATAAGGCCCATAGTGTCTCTGTAATTCTATGCAGTCATTATTATTTTAAAGCAGCAACATACGACCTATAAGAAGAAAATATATAGTGATGTTTGGTGTACTTATTGGAACCTCACAGACTTGGTAAGGACAAAATAACTTTGTCTATAACTTAAATTGTAATGTAAATCACAATAACCATAAATATGGTGTAAGCTAGACAGATTGGTTGATTTCGTAGTATTTTGTTTCAAATACATTATTTTTTAGTTCTTTGTAGCTGGTAGGCTTAATTCTTCAGCAACTTCAGTACCAAAGCGAGTGTGTTTACCTGTATGAAACATAGGCATCATTTTTACAATATGTATTTCTTTATACTGTCTTTTTCCTGTTGTAAATGCTGATTTTAATTGCTTCATTTTTTGTTATTGTGTCAACGTTTCTGCTTAGTCAGTGATTATCCAGTTATTTATTAACTGTCTTTTGCATTTTTTATCAATTGTGGCAAAGCTATCTTTTTGAGTAGTCCTTTGGAAGACATTATAAAATGTGTCTGAATAAAATATTAACATGAAATACAAGCAGATCAGTTGATAGAAATCTATTTCTGAATTTCCCAGCATAGTTTTTTTCTGAATAATATGTTATTGGGGCACTTCGGCATACATAAAACATGATTTTCTTCTGCATAATTTACATTGATAAAATTAAAGACTCAAGTATGCCTATTTTCTTAACACGGCTCCCAAATTGGCTTCAGTTATAGTATTTTTTATTTTAGGATATAAAGCATTCTTCATGTTACAAAACTGTACAAGTCGCTTCAGTTAAAAGTAATAATTAAATATATAAATTCTGGATGCAATATGGGGTGCCTTTTATGTAATGAACTTGAGTTTTTGATTTGAACTGGAAATGTTCATTTAAAAAAAAAAAAAAAGGATAATTGCATTTAGAGGTGTCTAAATGAATTATAGATAACACAAGGAAATCAGTTACAAATGTGACTGTAAAAAGGTTTATTGTAAAAATAAAGTTAGTATAAAAAAATATTTCAATGAATTGGTTGATGGTATTTATGATATGTCACTAAAGAATTTCTAATCAGCTGTACAGGAGGCACAAAACTGAAGTAGTCTAATTGCCTTCCAACACAGGGTTCCCAGAATTAGAAATAGCATGGCGTAGAAATAGCATGGCATAGCCAATGTAGTAAAGTTAAAATTAACACAAAATTTTTGCCATGGGGGGGGCAATGTAATACTAAAAAAGGCTTGTCTAACCTGACCGGCATCCCGCAGTCAGTCTCGTGAGAGACTTTAAAGCATTGTGGGATCCCGTTCAGATAAGATGTACCATTTTAATTATTACATTTGTCTGTAAAAAGTTAGTTCTCTTGAACATAGTAGTGGCTATTGAGAGAACCGACAGAGGAACTAAATGGAGAATAAACAGTGAACAGAATAGCAGGATGTTTACAAACCTATAAAAATAGTAATTTTTTTCCTTTTAATTAGCTTAATGACTGACAAACTATTTTTTCTCTTATATGAATAATACATATGCATTCCCTGTTGTACATTAAAGTATAGAATTTTATAGTGGAGTTCTGTGACAATCTGAGTCATCCTTTCATTACTTGCTTTACATCACCACAATAAATTGCAAAAGTAACTTTAAATATTTTTTATTGCCATGTTTGTTTTGTTACCTGAGGGATTTGTTTAATGGGCCCTGTAGTTGATGTACACTTTGCTGTAATTATATAAGCTAAGAGAGATAGAAAATGAGGACAAATATTTTACAAATTACCAAAGAAGTTTTAGTTATAAAAAGAAATGTATCGATTTAAATGATTATACCCTACCCATGCTTCTATATATCTAAAAGGCATAAAGTATCAACAGTCATATTCAAACAAGACAATTCCATAGATTAACTAATGAGCAGGTTTACCCATGCTATCAATTTAAAGCAACCAATCAGATGTTAGTTTTTTGTTGGGTTTCTGCAGTTAGTTTATCTCATTGGTTACTGCAGATTAATAGCACAGGTAAACGTTTGCTCCTTTTATTGCATCAGCCCCTAAGAAATTTATAAATTAAAGGCCAAACAACACTGGGTACAATGCACACTATATAATTCTCTGGTTTCTTTTGACCGGACTTTGAAATCTTGCCATGAAGGCACATTAACTGGTAGCAAAGGAACGGGGATGTTTCCTTGCTTATCATGCACACAATGTGGAAGTGTAATTTAAGGGGACTTATGTGCAGATGTGCATACAGGGTATAAGATTAGGCTTAAAGATTATTATACCTGCAATTCCTCTTTTGTTATATACATTATTATGTGCCCTGTTCACTGATCTATGTTGGGGAGGCCACTCAACCTGTCAAAAGTCGAATCTCCCAATATAGATCAACGATTTGAAAGGGGAATAAGACTTTGCCAGTGTTTATACATTTTATCAAAAACAGCCACCATGAGTTGGCTTTAAAAATAGCCTAAAAACTGAACCTCGACTTAACCTCGACCTCGGGTCAGTCACCTATTCAATCCATTAATCTGTCTGCCGCTCGCTCCATATCCACTGTTCTGCTGGCTGACGTCACTACTCATGCCTGTCTAACTTCCCGGCACCAAGTAGTGACTTACGTCAGTGACGTACGCAGTGGATGCGGAGCCGGATTGCAGGATTGTTGAGTGATTGATTGTGACAGCAGTACGAGTTACCGGTAACAGGCAAGTCCTCTCCTCCACTGAACTGGGGGGCTTTGGGGGTGGGGGGTACAGTGGGTACAGTAGTCACATACAGAAATAGCCATATTGGATTTGGCTATTACTGTATGGGACTACTGTATGGAAATTTTCTGCTGTCCATTTAAAGGGAAACTAAAACCTCAAAACAATACAGAATCAGAAGGCAGTAGTGGTCATAATTTCTGCCCTCGACTTATACTCGAATCAATCAGGTCTTACTCATTTTTCAGGTAAAAATAGGTACCTAGACTTATACTCGGATCGACTTATACTTCTGTTGTGTATTCTATCCTTTCTCTATTCATAGAGGTAGATGCTTTGATTGAATTAATATATGATTAAAGATACTGGAACTATTTCATGTTACCTACCTAGTGATTTTCCTGCATAAACTGTATAAATAACTGGATGATTGTGTCTACAAGCCATTTCTATTCAACCCTAGACTGATGAAGGAATTATGATTAACTCCGAAATGTCGCATTTTTGGGTTCTATTGTATACCTATATGTATTTAATACAGATTTTACTTGTATCAAAGTGCTGTGTCCAGTTCTCCTTTACTATATGTATATGTATGTATGTATTCCACAGTGTGGGCACTCACCCTCAATCCTTTCTAATCCAATCTGATTATTATATTTTCATTGTACCTAGGAGCTACCAATGTGGTGGGGGGTATATGATATTACATATAGGAAAGGTGTATATGTATGTGTATACTATCTCACTATTAACATCTAAATAACCATCAGTAAATGTATATAGCAATGACTTATATTAGGTACAACACAAAATATATAAAATACATAAACTTCCTAACAAAGCTGAGATTCCTTTTTTAAAATGGTATAGCAAAAATGGGAGGTTAAGCCACATCCCTGGGTCTGCTCCATGTGAATACTGACAGGAAGAGTAAACCAAAAAAAGTTTCTGTCAGCTACACAGGATGTGATGTGTATTGTAATGGACATTTACACCAAGGCTCCTTATATACCACCTCCATCATTCAGGTGGTGTCAGTGAGTGATACAAAATAAGACATCCCTGCTCTCTATGGCTAGGAGGAGAAAGTGAAAGATTGTGGTGTGTGCTTTGGAGAGATATTGAATGGAACACAAAATCTTGTGTGTAAGATCCTGTGTATAAGATCCTGTGTATAAGACCCTGTGTATAAGACCCTGTGTATAAGACCCTGTGTATAAGATCCTGTGTATAAGATCCTGTGTATAAGATCCTGTTACCACCTGTTGGGAGGACAGATTATTGGACAGACAATTTGCCTGATTCCATACAAAATCTGAGGCAACAGATACGTGTACACCAACTAACAAGGAAACACAATATACTGGCCTGGTCAATATTCAAAGTGGGGCACCATAGACAGGGACACCCCTGATTACTGCACATGTCATGTGGGGAACCTGTTTATGTGCACTGTCTGCTTTGTGCCAGACCACCAGAGTAACCCACTGTGTGCCATGCTACCCATAATCCTTCCATAAAGCAGTGATCTGGTACAAATTGGTGGCATTCTTTGTATGTTTGTTCTCTGTATTAAGCTATGGAGGCTGCTACTAATAGTATTTATTTAAATCCTCCTGTCCTTGTACATACAGATGAAATCCCCCAGTAGCTCTACCAGGTCCAATTGCCAAACCTATTTTTAAACTTGATCCATTTTATGGGGTAACTAGGGAGTGGACTGATTGGCTAGAACAATTTGAATTGGCAGCCACTATTAATGGTTGGGATGAAGTTGTTTGCTTGCAAGTCCTTTTGCTTAGTTGTAAAGCCAGGCAGGTATACCATGGATTTTACATAATACTGAAATAAAAAGCAGTTATCAGTCATTAAAAATTGCTCTGAAGCAATTTAGATCTGTATAAAAGAGTATATAAAGGATAACCCCATTTCTTTAGGTAACCTGGGAATGAGAAATGTTTATTTATATGTTAGATTATTATAATAACATGACACTGTGAGGTACCTTCTGTTATAATATATGAGGTACCATCACCACTTGCCATGGTGAATAATAATAAGTATTAACCTAGCATGTTTAGTTTCAACCACAAATTGTGGCAGGATTGCCTGGGTCTACTCTTAGACCTGCAGGATTATCCTATTTGGTTCCTCTGGAAACTGGTGACTGTCTGAGTAACAGTTTAAAATATACCTGTGTAAATATTCTATATCCACTATATCCTCACATAGCAAAACACACACACACACACACACACACACACACACACATAATTTCCACTGTGCACCAACGGGCACACTTTTACTATTATAGACATTGAAATTATGATTAAATGATTATTATTACTATTATAACAAAATATAAGCACCAAAGAATATGTAAGATTTTGTTTTTTTCACACAATTTTTTTCTTTTTAGGCAAATAAAAGCAGTTCTAAATGAAACTGTTTTGTAGTGTTACAATGCAGTAACATCAATCAGGCATGTACAGAATGATTTATGGAGTGCAATGTTTCAAACTTGACCCTATCAAATCTCAGAAACCACTTAAAAAATAAATTTAGTCTGGCCTTTTTCACCCCGTTTAGAAAAAGGTGACTAAGATGAAGTAATTTATAAGTCATACTTTCATTAATGCTTTCAACTTTCTTATGCTCAGCATTGCTGTGCTTTCTGCAGAAAATTGTAACTCTTGATCACTCTGTAACCTAAGAACTATTGAAGGGGTTTGAGACAAATGATCACCTCATGAAAAGAGCCGCATTCTGTGTTATCCTGCAATAAATTCACCAAGCTTTTAAGTACATCAAAAAACACATCCCGGACTAGCCATTTTGCTTTTGGAAAGTATGGGCTAATGTATGTCTAATGAGCAGCTGGGTTGGGCTTTCAGAGGCATGCCTAATGTTTTCCAGGAGGATATCATATGGATTACATAAAGGCAGGCTGAACAAAGTTTGGAGTTGAAGTTTACTTAGTGTCTGTAACATACAAATGATTATTGCCTTGTACTGTAAATCAGAAAAACAGGCTTTTAAGACAAAATATTGTTTTCATTTTTTTAACCTAAGACACCTGCACTGGAACATATTGGTTATCTTGAGACACACTAAAATGTATAAACAAAGATATACTAGCTAGTTAGTTCCTTTTCTTTCAGGTTTATTGGTTTATATCTGTAGAAATCAGAAGATAATTAATAGTTATGTTTACATATTTCTATTTTATTTAATATAGATTAGGGATGAACCAGATTTTCAACCCAAACTTGTTTTCAGGTCGAAACCACAGGTGCCACTATCAAAACTACAGGGAATATATTCGAAATAGAATAGAATATACACAATTTTGCTTTCTCTGTTCCATGAACCTGCTGCTGAAATGAACCCTGGTGGGTTGGTGCATCTTTTATATACATTCCGATTTTCAAGATTTCATGGTCACTAATTTGCCGAGATTAAAGGGTATCTCCACCCAGAAAAAAACGTTTTTATGTATGTATGTATGTATGTATGTATAGGGTGTATGGCACCTATGTCCGCTCCCAAATGCCATGTTTGTTTTGTTAAAAAAGCAGCAGAAATGTACTTACATTGCTTTGTTCCCCTGGCGCTCTGTTGCCAGAAGGGGCTGGGCTGGTAGCTGCTACTATGATTAGCTAAGAGGTAGCCAATCACAGGCACAGCAGCTGGAAGTGCAGATCACTAGGGGAATGAAACAAAGTAAGCACGCCTCTGCTACTTTTTTAACAAAATGAACATGGCAGTTGGGGGTGGGCTAGGGTGCCCTACACTACAGAAAAAAATGTTATAGGTAGGGCAGCAAGCAGCAAAGATGGAACTGGATGAAGGGAGGGAAGGGGGAGGGCTCCCCTGCACATGCCAGAAACCTCTCAGAGGACAAGAAAGAAGCAGGGACTGGATGACACACAGACAGCTCCTACTCTTCCTTTTATGGAACTTTGAACAGGCACTGCAGGACAGGCAGGATTTTTTAACAGTAATGACACAAGGGGAAGCAGGAACTAAAATAGGGACAAGTAACTACTGAAAAGGAACCAGAAAAGCAGTTAGGAACCTGATAAACAAATTAAAATCTTCCGCCGAAACCCGATCCGCCAAAGAGTCGTCCAAATGTTTTCAAATGCTTGAAGGTTCATACCAAGGAACGCCCAAACCAACGTTTCCAAACACTAACACTTCGATCGCACATGCTTACAAACACCCAGAAGAGGCACAAGCAGCCGAGAAGGTGGACGGAGGGTGTGGGTGGGAGGAATGGTGAGTGTTACCAGTGGACACTGACATTTGTATATCCATATATATTTGAATTTGATTTAAAAAAATGATCTTTCTTAATCAATTATAGAGGAAACTAATTTTGCCCTTGCATCACTTTGTATTCTCCTAGAACACTTGAGACAATTTTTATTTCCCATAGAAACCAGTTCCTAATTATTATGGTCTCGTAAGAGTTGGCTTTGTCAGAAGTGTACTACAACTGGTTGTAGCTAATCACATGTCTTGGCCACATGTCCTCTGTCCCTGTGAGAATTAAAAAAACTAAGTTGTAGAAATGTTGTTTCAAAATTTGCCAGGAGCCTGACAAGTTTCTTGTTTACCTTGATTTTATTTTTAAGACAAACAGTGGGTTATTTTTATAACACCATAAAGACATTTTTGCCCTTTGATTCACAATATACAGCCAACCAAACGTGGCAATCCAGTTTCATTAAACAACAGTTCTACTATTCTGCCACCAATGGATGATGGTTAATAGCTAATTACATCATGGGACGACTTTTAGAAACAATAAATGTCCTCTCCTTGCCCTCAGATATTCTATCATTATATCATTATGGTAGTCACAGATAATTATCTTAAAGGGGAAATTCACAGTGCTTCTTTGGAATATAGAAAAGTAAGGAATCTTCCATTGCTTTATTATATGATTTCACAAATTATTGTTCGTTTATCACCCAAAAAAAGCAAATCAAATGTTTAAAATGTTGCCCTGCCAGGGGCTTTCCATTTCTAGATGTTCTTTCTGCCCTGGGGCCATTTACAGGCTATTAAATAATTAATGTATCTGTTTATTAGGAATCTAGTTTTGCTCTTATTCTATTTTTGCTACAAGCAATTTATTTTTACTCCTCTTCAATGCAGGTATTCTTTTCAACTAAATCAAAAGTATCAGGTCTTACTATATTATTCAGGCAAGGAAGGATATTATCTCACAATATCTATTCAGTTATGATAGTTATTTTAATAAGTTGGTAGTAATCAGGTTAACATGGGTTTTAAACAGATTTCAAAGCACTGCGCTGTTTCCAAATGCAGTGCAAGCAATCAAATTGTAGTGCAAAACTTAACACTGAGTTGGATCGGGTCTTTAAAGGGTAACTGTGGTCTCAAATTCTTCCAAACTAGTAAGTATTATATAAAAACCCTTCCATCATACCTTCAAAATAAAAGCTAAATCACTCCTCTAGATAAAATTTGTGAGAAGTTATTGCTGGAAAGGTTAAGCAATATTACTTCCTGCTTGAACACTTCCTGTTTTCAGCCATGTGACCAGCTTGTAGTCATGTGACCAGCCTCTGCCTGCTTTAATAGGCTCCCTTTCTCAACTGTCAATTTGTTCCTCAAGTACTTCATTATTTCCCAAGTATTAAGTCTTAACTGAGCATGCTTCTCCCCTGGGGGTGGACGGGCAGGGCAGAGGTCAGGTGATGTCACCCAACCTACTGGAAGCAGTAAGTTTGAACATTCACCCCAATGTAATTTCTCACAGGCTCCAGTCAGAGATGTGAATGTCGGCTCATTTGAAAGGAAATACTGCAGGCTTTCATTTACTCCTAACGTGTTTTGAGACCAAAGTTGCCCTTTAAACCCATGCAAATCAAACCCATGCAAATCCCGGGCTGCAATACCAGACGTTATCTTGTTTACATCCAGTATTGTATCAGGAGATCACGCAAAGGTAAGAAGTCAATTTTTTATATTGCATCTCCCCTTTTATGTAGAACTGTTACACAAGATCCGATTTTCTAAAATATTTAGAATTTTTGATATTTGTAGAAACATTTCTAATATTTTTGGGACGTTTCTGAGTACTCCCGAGGCTGACAAACGTACACCGTCGGCCTTGCTAAAGTTCGGAAATGTCCAAAAGTTTCCCTTGGCCCCGTAGAAATGGCCCTGAATCCGAACCTGGTTACGAAGTGGATTTCACGGATCTGTCGAAACTCAGGACTTTTTTGACTTTTTCATATTTTTCTGAACAGTGGAAACATTTTTTACATTTTTTTGGAAAAACCCTACACAGAATGAAGTTTCCAGTCCCGGACTAACAGGGAGATTCAATAAAAGTTCTTATCATTAAAAATGGTGCTAATTTTGCCCCAACCAATCAGATGTTAGCTTTCAAATTTTAAATAGGATCTGATTGGTTGGGGCAAAATTATCACCATTTTCAACAATAAGAACTTTAATTCAATCTCCATTTGTGTTTTTTAAGATTGTGGGCATTGATACTAGAAATGGGATCTTGATGATTATCGAAAATAGCCTGGAATGTTCAATAATACTCAAAAATACGATCGGAATTAGGAAGTAGTATCCGATCGTATTTTCAAGGGTTTTCGAACGTTCAAGGCTATTTCCGCAAATTAGCGAAAATACCCTCAAACATTCAATAATAATCAAAAATTCATTCCATTTTTGGATCTTTGGGATTTTCCTGAGATCCGGGAATCCGAAAATCTCTAATTGATAGTGTTCCAGGTCCCTGAGCCATTTACAGTAAGTAAGGGCTAGGCCACACTGACGCATTTTTGACACATTTGCTCACGCGATTTTGCTTGCGATTGCACGGGAACACAAAAATCGTGGGAACACATAAATTCCTGTGATTTTCGATGCACATGCGTGTATTTTGGTACACATGCCATAACCATTTTTTGCGCAATTGCATGGATTTCCATAACGACAATAGCAAAATCACATGCGCAAATGCCTGACAACTCGCCGGAATCAGGTGCGTTGTAGTGTGTTCTCAGCTATACCATTGCTATTTACACCTTTATTTTAGTCAGAAATTTTTTCTCTATTGACTTTAATGGTAACGCTAGCAGATTTTTGAATTTTCAAATTTTTTCGAAAATTAGCGAATCCTCGAACGCAACAGAGTTTTGTAAATTTGGACATCTCTAATGCCTCAATGAAATGTACAAAAGAAAAGTAGTTGGAATCATTCAATTGATTCCAATTCAAAACATATTTAAAGAGGAGCAGTCTTGGAGTCCCACGGAGTATTTTGTCTAAATGCTGTTGATACTGCAACAAACACACAGTCATCAGTTCCATTAAACTGGAGAACAAAGACGCACAGGCCTACAGCAGCAATTCAAAGGGGGAGCAGAAAAAAGGCACTTCAAAAACAGGGGAAAAAATAAAGCTACTTCATTGATTTCACAGTAAAAAATAATATCCTCTTGAACACTCTCTGTTGGATTGTTTTTTTCTATGTGTGGATTTGGAACTTGCCAGATTGGCATGATTCTAAATGGATTTTAACAGGGAGATGCTATTTTTTTTATGTGCTAGTATTAACTTCCACCTTCTTGCGATGTAGTAATCACTTTCAGGCTTCTTTAATATAAAGTGCATAATGTTGCCAGGCTGTGTTGGTAATCTGCAGCAACCAATCAGATTTTAATATATAATGTTTTTAGTTTTAGTAGACCAGTAAAAAGGCAAATCTGATTGGTTGCTGTAAATTAACAGCACAGGCACATTTTCGAACCTCTTATTAAACAAGCTTATGTATGACTGTTCGTACATTGCAGGAGTGTGGAAGGTAAGATTAGCCACACTTAAAAGAAAATTATGTCTATGCACCTACCCCCCCAAAAAGATCCCCCCTTCAGTTAACAGTACACTGCTAGGTCCTCACTCCTGGGTCTAACCTTCTTAATTAGAACAAGCCCTGCAAACTTATACCCCACTGCAAGGAGCATGTCTTCCCATTTGTCAGTCCTGCCATAGTCTGCATATGCGCATACAGTCCAAACTTCATTGGGACCTGTCTGAAGAACAGTGGAGGAGCGTGATACCGGGTAAGTTCCGTATCTTCCTGGCTCCTGCTGGTTTAATTGAAGAACGTTAGGTAAGACAGCTTTTTTTACCGTTCTTCAATTAAACTGAAAACCCAAACTCAAACCCCAAACAGATGGTTGAATAGACTGGGAATGACAGTTTAAATAGGGGGTTCCTCTAACCTTAAAATACACATTGGGGATGCAGTATTCCCTGCTACTGCCAAAATAAATGTAAAATTCACCCAATTCAAATCAGGTAAGTAGATTTTGCTGTTATTTTACACAGTCTGCACCACTCTTGAGTTAGGCTACATAGTAGCTTTTTGCATTGGAGGTGTAAAGCCCCCACTACTACCTGGAGAGCCTTGATTGCATGATGTGCCAACCATTGCAAAGCATTTACTGCATCATGGGGCTGCGTTTAGATAACAAGTGATAGGGAGCAATATAACATCACCCCCAAGGTTTTACGTATGGCATATTGCATTAGCATGACATTTGCAAATTAAAAGTCATTGTATCAGAATCAAAAGAGAGAGGGAAATGTTTTTTTTTTTTGCATCACTTTGTGTTTATTTTCATCTACCTTACCTGTTTCGCAATGTGATTCCCAATTGCAGATGTCTGGTGAATTTTATTGATATGCATTAGACAATATAATGTAACTTACACCTTTCATGTGTTTGACACATGTATCTCATTTCTTTGACTGTTTTTGAATATTTATGATGCATTTTACTTTTAATGACAACCTCTAAGTGGCACATTGTTTACTTGAATGGAATGACTTAAAATGAAAAGCATATTTGTTTCTTGTTAAGGTGACTGTGTCTTTACTAGAAACATGATCCAAATCACATTACTGTATCCAGTGTTATCAGTTGTGTTTCAACAACTCACTAATTCTTAATTACAAAGCCTAAGAAGTTATTATTTGCGTCCTACTTGCAAGTGAACAATATGCGTGTTACAATTTCCGAGCAACTGAATTGAATATTAGATAATCCAAGCGGGGTGCTGAGCTAAACATTGACATTTCATTTTGAAATAATGAATTTTGTGTTTCTGCGTGATGTTTATTAGAGCCTGTGTATTTTGAAAAATAGTACAATCCATACTGTATTCTATCTCAAGTACAGTCACTGCTGTTACCGTAATCTACCACTAGAGTGTTTGCAGTAAAATCCAGCATACTGTAAATATATTAAATATAGATAATGCGAAGAATTATGGAACATTTTCTAGTTTATTATAGCAACTAAATTGTTAATAACAAGGCTTTGGAATGTAGTCTCTATTTCTTGCCTTATTTCCTACCAGCAGTATTCACTAGCTGTGGTATTAACTACTTAAGCTGGGTACACACAGTAACGATAAAGCCCCGATACCATCGGATCCGACGGTATCGGGGCTTTATCGTTATGTGTGTACGCTCGTTTCCCGAACGAGCGCGCGGCGCCAAATGATCGGGAAAGGGCGAAAATTTCCATCGCCCGCGCTAGACTCCCTATAGAGGAGTCTAGCGTGGCCGATGGAAACACAGAGTCCCGAGCGTTCTCCCTATGATATTCATAGGGAGAACGCTCGGGACTGTGTGTATGCAGATCTTTGAAAGATGGCAGACAGGATCTTGCAGATCCTGTCTGTCATCTTTCAGAAATATGGACTGTGTGTACCTAGCTTTACAGTGACATTATCCAGTGGATTTTACCCTTGTGGCTTCTCACATTTGCACTTTTCCTTCCACTTATAAGAAAACTAGTTAACCAATTGAAACAATGGACAAACTTTAATATCTCATTGTTTGGTCATATAACAAGTGTCAAGATGACTACTTTACAAATGATCCTTTATTTGTTCTAATCTCTTCCCCTAGACTTGAGAAAATCTGACTTACTAATGCTTGAACAACAAATAAATGAATTTGTTTGGAATAATAAGAGACCCAGGATAAGTGCCAAAACACTACAAAGTGTAACAGAGGAGGACCGGCCCTACCATCAATCCATCATTTATCGCTGCTAGACTGGCACAAATGGCTAGGTGGCATAGATAAAAAGGGCTAGCCAGGTGGCTTGATTTAGAAAACCATCTTCCAGGGCCCATAGAGGGAACAAATGTGTTATGGTTACCATCAATAGCACAAACCCTCTTATATTGTGGTACAAACTCCTATTTATTACACACAAAATCTGGTACAATTCAATAAAAAAATACAAACTATCTAACACCACATCAGCCATGGCCTCATTTTTCTACAATATCAATTTTAAACCAGGACTAACTCCCTCTGATTGGTACCTGTGGAGAAAAAAAGGGATAATGAGAGTAGCACACATGGTTTTAGGAAACTCCATTTTGTTATGGAAAGAAGCTCAACGACATTGTTCACTTCCCCATTCGGAATAGTTACGCTACCTACAAATAAAACACTTTAAAGAACAAATAATAACATACCAGACAACCAAAGGTCTCACAATATTCGAGAAACTTTGTGATTCTTTCCCAGATGGGAAAGGCATAATATCAACTATATATAAGGAAATTATTAAAGCTCTACACAATCCTAAATTGTCACTGAATTACGCACAGTGGGAAAGAAAATTTCATGTAAATGTTCCTTTAATGTAATCTTTCAAGAAAAGTTTTTGAAAATGTTACACTACTGGTACCTATCCCCAGCCAGGATATCCTGTATCTTTCCAGGAGCTTCAGATCTTTGTTACAGGGGATGTCTAGTGAAAACAGACCTTAAACACTGCTGGTGGGAATGTGAAGAGGTTAAAAAAACTACAGTCACAAATTATTTTAAACCCCTGGACAGCTCTGTTTGAAAGAATGATCCCTGGTATATCCCAACCGGGACGTTTATTAAATTAATTGAATATGTGCAGCAACCCGTATCCACATGGAAGCAAGAAACCCCCAATAGGACCAGACTTATAAATACAATATGGTGGTTATGTGAAAATGACCAAATGAGGAGCTCTTCACAGCAATCATATGATACTCAATATGATAAGATATGGGGACCATGGATATATGAGGATCCATCTAGAAACGGTGAAATTGAACCAACCCCCTAATAACTATGATTGAGAGTAACCCTTTTTGGAACAAACCCTAGGCTCACCTGACCAAACCCAAGAAAAGGCTAGTTAGGAGGAGAGAGAAAAGAGAGAAATGAACGAGTTTCAAACATTATGAACTATATATGCATACTATAGTATCTAACTGAATGAGTCAGCCACATGTGCCACCTGTGCACCTGTACCCTTTGAAATAGTCATATGGTTATAACTAGATGTAAAAAGGTTGGTAATATAAGTACATTTATAAATAACTAAAATTTGTGATTTATGATTTCAATTGTTGATATGGATGTATATATACTTTTAAAATGGTCAATCAATAAAAGAATTTGTGGGGGGGGGGAATAGCTACAGTACGTATCCTTTAGCTCTCAGATCAGTTAGACAACTATTACTTGGGAGGGTTTACTTTACACAATTATATTAGGTTAACATAATTTCTTGAGGACTAAGTCAACTTCCTATTATTGAACTCTGATCAATGGTTAGTTTCATTTGTGGGTAGCAGAACTACATTATCATTGGTATATTGTTTTTATCCTTAGTGATTCTTATCCCATGCACATATAGGCAGGTCTTTACTGTGCTAAATCTGCCATGTAAACTTTTATTATAGTAAACAAGAGACAACGTTCCCTAAAATGGTATTTTACAACTGAAAAAATGAGATCTCAGACAATCAAGATTCAATATATTTGTGATTGCACCAGTAAATATCAAGCAGGTGAAGCAAGGTTGTAAATGCAGTTGATGGTTTTGTATTGCTCCATTCAAACTTTAATTCTACCAGTAATTTGATCAGATTATCTGTTTAATCACCTAATTAAACTCTAATCAGAGCAGAAATAATTACACTTTATAAGGTTTTCCGGGGTAAAGGGATGATCAAGCCTGTATTGCTGGTAGAATAAGGTCTTTCAAACAAATTAGAAGAGAACATACAATACATAAAACAGTGCTAAATCAAACATTTATTAACTGTACCCTGGGGTACTGTGGGTCCTGGCACAGAGCTTCACCTCTGTTTCCCTGGCTTAGCCTAGATCATTTTAGAACAAGGGGAGGGGCATGCATTCTAAAAAGAACCAACAGGGTAGAACAGAGGTGATGACTAACTAAATAACATGGAAATGTAATAAAAGTTCTTATCGTTAAAAATGCCCCAAACAATCAGATGTTAGCTTTCAAATGTTAAATAAGATCTGATTGGTTTGGGCAAAATAAGCACAATTTTTAATGATAAGAACTTTTATTACATCTCCCTGTAATTTTACTACACTGGAAGATAAGAATGTCAACCTTAACACTGGTTAAAATGAAAGAATCTAAGAGTGGGGAAATGAGCATTGGGTGTAGATCTCCTTTAATGTGTGTCAGATTCTGTAATTTAAATTAGATATAGAACCTTTATTAAATCTCCCTGATTATCTTTAAAGGACAACAATATCAAAAAAAAATAACATTACCCCCATTACATGTCCCCATTTCCAGCAGCTGAAATCGCTTACTCTCATTTACAACTGTGCTGCCTTCCCTTAGATATCACACAACAATGATGAGTGGTGGGCCCAGGGCACTGATTAACATATCACTTGTCATTGGCTGGTGGGAATGTCTGTTACAATCTCTCTCCTCCTCCTCTGCCAGTCAAACAAACTTAAACTGTTCGGTTGCTAGAATGCAGCCTACATAATCAAGCTGATCAAGGATAGGTGGAGGAGTGTTTTCTCACATGCTAGTTTTGAGTGACAGTTACAGGCAGACAGAATTGTTACGCCCCCATCACAGCATGGCTAATTGAAGGCAGAGAGAAGCTCGAAATCAGGGAAAAAAATGTATGGGAAGGGCTGCTTACCTTTACTCTTTTTAATGCAATTTTTTTAAAAAAAATGCATTGAGGCAATACAGTTATCCTTTAAATTAGGATAATACAAATGTGATTCCAGAATTAATTTATATTGGGAGTAATGATCCACTTAAGAAAGAAGTACAGTAACAGGGCTATTTCTGGAGAGCCACAATTGCTTTCCCCTGTGGCCTATTTAAGAAAATATTTTAGACTAGTGGTTCTTTGTAAATAGCCCTATTTATCTTTATGATAAATTACTGTTTCCTGAGCCCTAGATAATATTAAAAACAAACTTGAAAAATATAAGCATTTTACAGCAAAACTATTAATTTATGGCTTGCCCAATAACGCTGTAGTTGGCTGCTTATCCTACATTAGGCATAACTGAGCTTTAGGGGGAACAAACCCCTAAACCAACCTAAACCGTTGAGCATTTTTGGAAGTATTCTACTTATCCACATATTTGTGTGTATAAGTGAGCTTCCGCGTTGAATTAGATTTTGATTATTTCCTGCAAGGCATGACATTGACACCTTAGAGCACTGTGTCTCAATTTTACAAATTAGTAATCAACTTCCCAGCTAGCAGAAGAATTTGATTGAATTGTCCCCATAGGGTAAATGGATCCAAGAGACAAACTAAAAGAGCATCTATACTGACTTTTTATTTTTAATTGACTACTATTGGAAACTGTATTTCTTCCCAAACACCACTGTACAGTGTTTTTGTTAATTTGCCCCCTACTATATATAATCTAAAACATCATAACATTTTAGCTGACAATCAAGTGCCTTACTATCTTAAACTATTCTTCTGTCAGCTGTAGCTGGAATGGTGACAGAGTTTTGACAGTTGGAATGCTGTATGCTGTGTGAAGTTTTGAGTTGGTTTGTGGGGAAAAAGTCAGGTCAGATTGATGTGGGAGTGGTTAGCAGAGGGAGGCGAGACACTGCTTTTGAGCAATACATATGCTGAATTACAAGGCATGCACCAACACACACACCTCAGAGTAAATGCTACTGACACATATTTCTTTATGGTTTAAGATGAGGAAAAGTCATTTTTGCAGTATAATGTCCCTTTAATTTCATTCTATACTTTATTTTACATCATATATATATGGTCTTCAAGATGTTTGAAAGTTTGTTAAACTCATATTCATATGTATCATAGAAAATAACACAATTAGCAGTCACAGAGATGTTATAAGAGACAGATCCTGTCAAACAAATGCACATTTTAATGATGTAGTTGAGGTCTACTTAGATTTTCAAAAGCTTTGGATACAGTGCTGCACATTCTACCGTATAAATTGATGTCTATCATTCTCGAAAATTCCATATGTAAAAAAAAAAATTTGTGCAAAGAATAATGAGCAACAATTCATTAAATTAACTTAATCTTTAGTTCTACATGAAATACACTTAAATTATTTATTTAGTGTGTACATTTATTATATTGCTATGTGTGTATGGATGAAGTAATAGAATTTTAAAGCATTTCCTTTTTGCAGATGTTATATAATAATATTGGGCAAGGTGTCCACACAAGATTTATCTTTTGTTGCGGGGATCTAAATGAAGCGTAGTTCAGTGTTGCCATACAATGATACTCATTCCTCATTTTAAAATGTTATGGTACAGTATGTTACTCTTGATGTGACTATAGTCCCTATTTATTAGGCTTTAATGTAGAGTACATTCAATGTATTTCACTGAGATTTGTCAAAAAAAAAGAATTCACAAATACTGTAAATATGGGCTAAGTTATGTTAGGATTTAATAAGGGGTTTCAGGTCCAACCAGGCAAATTCTTTGGAGTAAAAATGTGTTCCATGGCAAAAACTTGATGTTGATGTCTATTATTGTCTCCTTGCAAAGCAGTGATAATGGAAAATTGAAGACACTATTTTGATACATGGAGATTAATTTAATTTTACTCTAAGATCCAGCACATTGACTTATTTTACCTGTCATATATGTAAGACAGAAGCACATGCAGGGAGATTCAATAAAAGTTCTTATCGATAAAATAGTGCTAATTTTGCCCCAACCATTAAGATCTCATTTAACTTTTGAAAACTAACATCTGATTGGTTTAGGCAAACCCTTTTTAACTAAAAGAACTTTTATTGAATCTAACTGAAAGCATGTTGGTCATGATTTGGCTACACATACATACACAGGGTAACCTCTCCATTTACTCACATTGGAATATTTTAACAAGCCGATATTCAATTTGAACCACAAAGTAATTAGGTCATTTTGAAAAATATGTCAGAAAACTTATAATGAAGCAAGCAGTGAACATACAGATGTACATTACCATACTTTTGGACAAGTGCTAGACCAAAAATGAAAATAACCAAAAATTAAGCATTGACAATAGGCCTAACTATCCTATGAATCTCAATCACCAACACTTTTTTCTTACTTCTTAGTTTTAGCTTATCTATCTTTGCTCTTTGAGTAGGAACGCGGTAGCGTTTTGAAACGCGTCAGGCTTTTTAATCTGTCTAGGTTGTTTTGTCCAAGAGGACATGCTGCATATGTAAATAAAGATCGACTATTTTAACCATATCCATCGGTGTACCCCAAATGATTTCTGTACTTGGACGGAGTGACGACTAAGCCCTAAACATACTTATGTGATAACCTTTAAAGGAAAACAACATTGTAAAATGTAACTTTTTAAAAAGGAAAAGTACTTGGGGCAGCGGGGTAGAATTGAATATTTATAATCAGCATTTACAGTACAGTGCAAGGTTCTTTTCATTTTCACTGGTTTTTTTTTAAACTCTCAGGTTATAGGTTTTACCCTCAACCCTGCTAGATTTATTTATATTCATGCAATTTAAAAGACTAGTAAGTCTTTATAGAGATGAACAAAAGTTTTGTTCCAACAGCTGTTCCACAGAACTTATTGAATTTCCAAAAATCTGATTTGAACCCAATTTGAACAGAAAATTTTCATTTATCTAAAGTTTTGATGAAAAGTTTCCAGCTTCGGAAGTTTTAGAAAAATCCATTGGTTCTGTGGATTTTTGAAACATGCAAATTGAGATTCATCACTAGTCATCTTACCAAGGGAAACTTTCTGTCAAATATATTTTATTTAGGTCTGGGTGTTTTTGAACATTATTTCTTCAGATTTTCTTTATTGTTAAATACCTTTCAGCTCAAAAGGATTAACCACATTAAGAGAGGCCACCAAAAGATCTAAAAGGCTTCAGGGGTAGTAGGGATATGAACTGAAGTATTTGTGCCATTAAGAATGAGATTAGGTGTGTCATATACTATGAAGCTTAATTAATATAGGGAAAATTTATGATATATAAAGCAGCAGTTTGCACTTGTTAAACAGTTTATAAATCTTTATCTCTGCAAGGAGACAGCACAAGCTGTGCTTCATTGTGTTATGCTATCTTAGTCTAATACACCTGTTTTATATGCATCAATAGACAACATTTAAAATAACACAGGTTCTGCATTCTGTAATATAATTGGGGCTGGTGGATTTGCTGAAATCTTTTGTGGTGCTCAGATGGTTGTGTGACTTTTATGCCTTTGCGAGTTGGAGAGCTACAGTACATATCTTAATAAATAAATTTGACTACTCATCCTCTACATATTTAAAGCAAATTGTGAATTTTTATGGCATTTCCAATTTGCCCTAAATTAGTAGGTTGCTCCGATATTACCCCAATTTATTTTAATTGATAAGAGGCATTATATATTTGTCAAGATAAGGATTTTTTTTTTAAAACAGCTGGTGTGCACCTTACAGAACACCAGTGACTGTGTGTTAATAAAACGTTTTAGTGTTATAACACTGTATGGAATATCTCGGTGTGTACTGCTAACACGAACTGTAGTGTTTTCGCAGCAGTGCTAATAAATATACAATATTTAGCCTTGTTCGAAAGTCCTGCTCAGAAATTCTCTGCCCACTGTGTGATTATGAGCCAATATTACACTGGTATTGCAATACTTCAGCACAGTTGTATAGAGTCGCACTCCAAAGTGAAATAGTGAGTTTATTCAAAACCAATCAACCCACTATTTCACTATGAAATGCGACTCTATACTACTGTGCTTATGTTATTACGTGTTCCCTTGGAAGTGGGGAAACTGGACGTCTGCACCCACCAGGCCAGTGTGCATATGGACTTTTGTTGATTTTACTGTATTGCAATACTTCTCATACCGATGATATAGTGAGTCAAGCTATGTTTTTTTAATTTGGCTCCTACATAAAGCAGGACTTCAGAAAGAATGCCAATGATTATTTGGCATGGTTTTCCATCCGTATGCATGGTAGTCCAATTCCTAATACATTGCTACATTTTTATAACAGAGCAGTATTCCCTAATGGAATATTGAGTCTTTCCAAACATGCCTTTTAAATATATTATGCAGTTTCAAGGAGCAGAAATATCAGTCACACTAATTTGTGATTAAACTTAATACACTGTTAAGAAAAGTTCCATATGGTTTATTTTACTTACTTCAGAATTTTACATTTTGCATTGTTTTCAGCTCCATAAAGACAGTGACAGTCTTTAGAATTGCTGTCCGGCAATAGCTCCATTGTTACACATTGTGTTGCAGTCTAGACATGCAGCATTTCTTTCTTTAGGCATGTGTTTTTTTATCAATATTTATTTACTAAATTATTCTTCTTCGTTGCTAGCGCTCGTTCTGAAAGTTGCCGCCTTATCTGAAAACTTTATTGGCTCTTTACAAGTTTGCGCAACAGCAGAGGCAGCAGCTTGGGAAGAAACAATTAGTTATTGGCCATGACATCACTGTCAAGCACATTACACATGGGTACTATTTAAAGAACCAGGAAGAAGAACACCAATGATACAAAAAAAAATATCTCCTTGCAAGGAAGACTGGTAAAACATATAAGTTTTGGGGGGTTGTTATGGCTTCTATTCATTTTTGTGTGTGGATGGGATGTCATCTGAGAAAGTCTCTTTACTGAGAATTAACCACAACCTTAAATTTTCATTTCTTTTTGTGCAGACCACATAACGAAACACAAAATTCAGAAAAGACAGTGAATAATGCTGATAGTAAACTATAAGTTTTTTTTATTACACTAAAAGGGGAGTTCAGTATGGCAACGAGAGTTTGAATTGTGAAAAACAAATACTAATTTTGGTTTACAGCCCTTACAATTGCCCTTTTTATGTTTGTGTGCTGTTCAACGTCATATGGAAAACATTCTACTATCATGTAATTGTATACTGGAATTAAAAAATATTATTTTTGTCTTATTTTGGATGACCCGAAGACCACAAAGATGTCAGTGCATTTAAAAAAAATGTGTGTCTGGTGTGCTGATGCATTACAAAGACCAATCTTCTGTCATGTAGCACATGAATAATGGGGCTAGCATTTTATGTCAGAATTTCTCAGCTTACTCATAAATAAATCCAGTCACAACCCACCCCCAACTCTTCTGCAAGAGGTCATCCATTTTTTTAACCTCTGCTTGCATGCCAAATTAAGAATGTGTTCAGAGTCAAGGTTAAAGGTACAGTAAGCAGTATCCTCTTTCAAAAGGCGCATGTCAGTTTTGCTTTTGCCAATGATAAATAACATATGTAATTGGCTATCAATTTTCAGGACCCTTCTACATAAAACTAAATGTATCTGAAGGATTCATTCTCTTAGATATACTGTAAACTGAAGTAAAATTAGTTTCAAGCCTATATCTACATTATGTTTGTAGGTAAAGTTCCTTATTATACAATAAAAAAGAAACACAGAGACACGAGGAATAGGTATTTCTCATTAAGACACTTCCCTATAATAGATAATACATTAAGTGTGAAAGGGTAACATTCTGTGACCTGTTCTGTGTTACCCTCATCGCTAGAAAAGTACAAGGAAGCAAGAACATCTGTTTTGGCTTTATGTGTTTGGTAACTGGGCTGAGTGGTTAAGGGGCAAGCTTTATGTCACATTTTATTATCTTCAATAGCCACTTCAGAGGACTCGGTCTCAAGAACAAAAGTTGTTCTGTTTTTACTTTTTTTACACCGCCTTTCAAATTTGCCATAACTTTATATATAGGTATATATTCTCTGCACTAGAGTGATCAAAGATACAACTATTTTATTTTAACACTTAGGGGTACTGTTTTTACCCAAGCATTTGGATAAATTTGCTTTAAACCTTTTAATTCCGTTTATGCTGTTTTGCTGTTGAGTTTGGCAAAATTAGATTTACAGGGTATTGTTTGGGGAATCTTTATTACAGAGAGAGTTTTTTGGGGGTATAATGTAAATGAGAAATATGGTGAACAAACTATTCTCTCAATGTAGCTTAAAGGCAAATGATAAAGGTCGGATATTCTTTCTGCAATATCTACATTCTTATCCAGACTACTACATACTAGAGATGGGGTTCGGGTCTGACTCAGACTCAGATCTGACACAGAACCCCCTTGTTTCCGAAATTCGAATGATCCGTCCGAACCTGGACAGATTCGAAGCTATTTTTCCACGTTCGATATTCCTCAAAAATACGATCGTACGTTTGTATTTTTAAAGGTTTATCAAACGTTCAAGGCTATTTTAAAAAATGATCGAAAATAGCTTGGACCATTCATTAATAAGTAATATAGGAGGGTGGTAAACCTGTGTATTGATCAAGTAGGTGTTAGACAATTTGCATATGTTCGCTAAAAATTTGACTGGGGTTGTTAGACTACTTATTACATATTCCATTTTTTAAGAAACAACAAGCATTACGATTTACTTTTTTTTCTGATGCTATGACACTCAAGAGAAGAGTCTAAAATGATCTCCTTCATTAATACATTAGAAGGGGTATTTTTGAATTGTGCTTTTAAGGGTTTAGCATGTAAGGAGAAAGATCCAACTGTCCTTAGCCAGTGCAAACCTTATAGTGGTAGCTGGGCTTAAAATTATTTGGCAAAGTAATTGAACTAATTGTTTTCATTTATCAATAGAGGTGGGAAGGCTTTTAGAGCAGCATTACAATGGTAATGTAACATGTAAAGAAATTAAATTGGATGTGCACTAGTATTCTATTTACTGTATGCATTAATACCAAAGATATTGCATTTTATGAGTTTTATGTGAGTTTCTATAATATAATAACGTCTTTCTGGGATTTTTTTATTTTATTTAACAATGCAATATCCAGAGTTCTTCAGATTCACTCTACTTTCTATAAAATACGTTTTTCTTTGGGACCTGGGTCTCAACAGTGCTTTGTAAAGGAGCTGAATTCAATATTCTCTTCTGAATCCATAACCATTTAAATGCATAACAACATCTTGTTTGCTCTAATTGATGACAATTTTATTTGTTTGCTACCACTATGCCCATTTAGCTACAAGCCCTCAATGCTCCTTCTCCTTCAGGGGTTTACTTAGCATAGTCACTTGAGTATAAGTTGCCTGTAGCACAGCAAAAAAGAATTACTCTAAACTACTTACAGTTCAAGGTCAAAATAACAATGAACTGCTGCACTTCACACTGTGAGATTGTAGCATACTTGTAGCATACCTTGTAGCATACTTGTTGTTTATTTGTTGAAAACAATAGCCAACAGACTCAGTGGATTTAGGTTGCTCTCAGTAGTGAGTCAAGTTGTTGTACTGCAGGCCATACTAAGTTTCTCTGCATGTCTTTTATTCATATATAAATCAGTAATGTGTCTGGAAACCAATCATATATTCACCCCCTAATCTGTTTGGAGTTCAATAATGTAAAGGAACACACTTTTTTTTAACTTGCAGGATATTAATGATTTTAATTAATTTGTTAATTCTGATATTTCAGAGTTAATTGATCAGGGCATTTTATGTATTCATCTTCAAATGAATTGTTTGACAAACATAAGTTACATCATAAAAAAAAAAAAAGGGAAACTGTTCTCTCCATTATGGTAACTTAATTCTTTACATCTAGATACAAACAATCTGAATGGTATATTTCTGATATAATGATATATTATAATCAATATGTTTTACCTCTTTGACACAGGGCATATGCAATGTGTGAGCCGAAAGGCTAATTCTACTTATATGAATGCTATAAATGGTTTGCCTAGAATATACATTTTGCAAGGTCACTATACATACTTAGAAATTATGCTTACCTGGTTACATATATACATGGTTATGCAGGTATACATTCAGATCACTGCTCTTTTACACAAAGAAGCTTTTTATGTCCCACCAGTTCCAGGGTGAGATGGATGGCCCCTTTCTAATGACTTGAGAGGCTTGCTGTAGATTGCATTACTTTCAGGCCACTGAGACATGCAGTAGAAATAGAAATAATTACTGATATGTTTTAAAGGTATGACTGTAAAAGATAATTTTGTCAATATGCCTAGGGAGGTGTTTATTTATCCATGACAATTTACTGTAGATATAGGATTAGTTGATACCTGTTTTCAATACAAAATTTATCGAGAGAAAATGTTTTTGATTTTTATTTATAAAAAAATAAATGGGTGGGGAAACAAGATACATTGCTCCAGGAACAACTTTATAAGCATGGGTTCTGACTGTCATAAAATGTTGAACCTGCTTTATATAGATGTCTTGGATTTCAAAATATTTGCCATTCTCCCTTGTCAGAGATGCATTCTCTACATTGTATTGTAATTACTGAACTTACCTCTGTGTTTATAGATTTAATTGACCAGTTTTATCTTTTCAGGCAACACTAACCTGACATTGCTCCATTTACGAGCCCCCAATGAATAAGTTGGATGATCAAAATCTGACATCAATGAAATTTTTTAATGAGCTGATTGGCTTATCAGACTAACCCACTCTGACAACATTTTTCCTTTACCAAGCACGTTACTATAAATTTCAACTGCCCCGCAGCTTCCAAAACAAATTCACTTATTTCTTACAGCTTGAAGCTGGTAAATGAAATTGTTCAAATCACTGGTTATATATTAAGCACATGTTGCAAGAGAAAAAAAAATCATTCCCAGACCCTCCAAGACCATTTATGGAAAATGCATGATAATTTAAGCTTGGTTTAAAGAAGAGCTGAGCACTCCTTTTTGAAGCCTTGTCTGCAATAAACAGTAATAGCACAGATATGCGTAATAAAACACATCATAAAATACCAAGGAAAGACATTGATTATGAGATTGTTTTCAAAATATATTATAGCGAGTTATAGTGATATTCAATATCAGCTAAGGAATGCCCTACCATAGGTTATGTAATAGAATCATTTTAAGAAATAAAATGGAAAAAACAAGGCAATGCTATTTATTCTATTTGTGGCTACACATCATTTAAGTATTACAGTTTTTACTGTAAGTTATGGTAGAATATGCACTATATACTGTATAGCTCAGTCTTCTATATAGAAAAAAGAAAGCACACACCTCACTCCAATATTCGTTCAAATGTTTATTCTGGCCCACTGCACATATAAGCGATGTTTCGTGGCAGCTGCTTCCCATTATCATGCCACATAGTTATACAGCTATCTTTCAAACCGGAAATTACATCACATGTGACATAGGATACAAATAGCCTCATAGTTCCACTCCAATTTGTACCAAAGGAAGGTTTTCCAATACAATATAACAACAAAATCTATTCACATTGACAAATTCACATATAGGTGCAATTCAAACGCTCATGGGGAGAAGCAGAGAAAGGACTGATTGCTTAATATCTCTCTCTATATATTTATATCTATTCCTGGTTTTAACCTCCCATGACTGTTTTTTTCTTTGATTATTTCCTTGTACACTAAAGTAATAAATAACCACATAACCCAGAAATAGTCACTGATTCATAAACACGGTATCTTCAACGGACAACAGTCTCTTGTCTTAAATGACCTCCACAATGTTATACCAATTCAGATTTCATTTATTCACATTTCATTTATAGAATTTTTTAGTAGCTGTGATAATGGATTATAAAAGGCTGAAATAAAATGTCTCCTGAGATCCAAATGTATGGTTGATACATGTGTGGTACACACATGTGAATGTGTATAAGAAATGTATGGCTATACACTTAAAATAAAACAGCATTGCAAATTTAACATGCTAACATATATGTTTAAGTATTTTTTTTTTAATGATGAACTTGGTGTATTTTTATGACTATTACAAACATCTTACAATTATAGCAGGAACAATCAAAGAATAATTGTATTTTTCTAATTATCCTTTATATCTCAAAAATATATCTTCCAATTACATTACAATTTGTCATAGCTTCTGTCATAGGTCTTGCTTTGCTTCCATCTCAAGAGTAGCAAATTAAGATTCCAATCCATCTTGTCATGTCAGTAGGTTGTGCATATAAAGACAAATGGATACACCGTGAAAATGATCACATCTATCTTGATTTCTCTCTTTTAATTGTTACATTTTTGGAAGCCTGTTGTCTACATGTTGTTTTTTTTTTGACCAATCAACCTGTTTTAACCTGGAAGAAATAAAGAGGGCAAACCTGCTTTAAGTCTGTCTTCAGTAGTCTATCTCTCTTATGACTTAAAAGATGGAAAAGTCATTACTTTTAGGATACAGTTTAAATAAAAAAAAAAGCAGGGCTTATTTTGCCGTTGGGCTTTTCCTTACAAAGATAGATGTAATGCTTCAACATTCAAGAGATAGATTTTGTGTACTTTTTCTAAAAAAAAACATAGAGGAAACAGAGTTTAGTTTTAGATTGCCAAAAATTTGGTTTACTCTAGATTATGGAAGAACATGATCTATACTAAATCTAAAGCCGTATTAGAGGTATATGTCATTTTACATGGCACAGTATCAAATTACATCAATGTTTTGTGTGACAAATTGAAAGTGGAGGTAATCATGCCCAGAATAGTTTACTGTTTATAGATGTAGCCTGGCTTTTTTTTTACTTAGTGACATGCATATTTCTCCTCCCCAATAGAAATGTCATAAAAAAGTGAAGATAACCTAGATTCAAATATCTGTTTTTTTAGTTGTGATAATTGGTAAATAAACACTAATGATGAATCCTGGTTTCAAAATGAATCGGAAGTGGAACCGCTAATCAACATATAAATAAGATGTCTTTCCAAGATTAGATCAGATATTTCAGCTATTGTTTTACTGGGTGTAAAATCCATGCTACCTGATGTAATATTTGATTAGCGCATCATTTCCATTCATTTTAAGGGGCCTGCACCCTTTCCAAATCTTTTTAGAAATGACACTGCACACAAGATGCAATATACACTTTTAGTAAGGTTTTGGGCTACTATGTATTCCTTTGGCCTGTAAGGTGAGAAGAGAAACGCTGGCCATGTTGCAGTGACCATGGAACATTACGATGGATTGCAATGGTTTTAAAAACCGTTATCGATCCTTGTATCGCATTAAATACTATAATTTGCAATTTGAAAACTTGAATGCAAAATATATTGAAATGGGAGTGAGTATTTTACATTATAGAGAAAATATACTCTAGTTAGAAGCATGCATTTCTTTCCCTATAATTTTCTATTAATATTCAGAAAAAAAGAGATTTTATCTGAACATTGAGCCTTATTTAGCTGTATAATTAGTAATATACATGTTCACTGTCATGCTTGTTGCTCTGATGAGTATATTAAAAAAAATCTGCTCAATGAACCCTAATTAATCTATTGCCTACAGCAGCCATATTGCTATGGATAATATTTTAATAGTAGCATGCGATTACAGTGCAATCACTTATTGGCAAAACATTTCTTTTCTTCACTTGTGACTGTATAGCTTCACCCAGTTAAGTGTCATATTATAAATAGATTTCCTTTTTTCTTTAATAAAAAAATATATATAATACTAATGGGGAGATTGCTGCAAACCGGCCAAATCAGTGTTAAACTCATGCTACCCACTGTATTATTGGGTTCATGTAGTTATTGGAAGCACTCACATGACTGGTAAAACACACTTTAATGAACGGACATCTACTTAATGAACGGACATCTACGTGTTTCAGCCGCCAACCGCAGCAGTCATCAGGATCAAAACGTCACACATTAACAAACTATTTAAAACCATAGCCCCACCCCTCACTGGTGCACCCTAATTACACATATTGCACCAATACCCACTCACTGTGTCAATGGTATACATCCACGGATGGAGCAGGAGTGCCGGACCTTCCACCATGCCTCACAGATCAGCCTCCCTGCTATCTCTCTCTCTTTCTCTCTCTCTCTCTCTCTCTATATATATATATATATATATACACACACACACACACACAAACATGAAAGAAAGTGTTGCACTCCAGAATTCCTTTCCAATGGTTTCTTTAGTGAAGAAAAATGCTCCCATTACATTTGCAACGTTTAGAGTTTAGAGAAAATAGTATCCTCTTTGTCAAGCTGTGAGTCACCACATTAATCATTGTTAAACAGGGTAAGTTACATAATGGACTTTTGGTTATCCATATAGCAGGGATTGGATGCGTAAATGTGGGGCCTTTTAATACATAGTGTACACAATTGTGACATTGGTATATGCCACTTTTCAGATTTCTTATTTTATTATCTCTTATATCTGTTTCAACATGTCCTCTGGACGACACAACATGGGACCCAGTTGTTTTCCCTTTCTTATAGGACATCATGGGCAAAGTCGCAAATTCCTCAATATCAGGATATGATTTAGACAATACATTCTAATGCTTGCGTAAAATAGCTGCAATTTGTCTGCTATTAATATTATATTGGGAAATAAATGTCATTCTCTTATGTTGTTTGTGTCTTATCTTTTCCCCAACGCCCTCATGTAATCTCTTTTCTGCTTTGTCCAGGATTCCCCTCAGATATCCCCTACTTACAAATTTTCCTCTCATTTTTCATATTTTCTCATCCTTTTTCTCAGGTTCAGAAACAGATCTATCAACCCTACAAAATGAGTTTTTTCTACAGCTTTGTGGGTCGAATGTCGCCCCAACCTACGCCAATACCTTTATAGCTGTATGCTTGTGAAGGTTCTCATTCATCCAGGTCATGGTATATCTGTTGTATTCAGTAAGATCAACTGGACTTGAAATTTAGTTCTTGAAGACATTTCGCTAGTCATCCGACTGGCTTTCTCAATTCAGAATGACTTGTACAAGAATCTGTGGCAATTATGTACCCTGGAAAATCCCAATTAGCATATCACAGCCAGGTGTTAAGTGTGTGATCCTATCCTATCTATCCTATCCTATCTATCCTATCACACCCTTAACACCTGGCTATCTATCCTATCACACCCTTAACACCTGGCTGTGATATGCTAATTGGGATTTTCCAGGGTACATAATTGCCACAGATTCTTGTACAAGTCATTCTGAATTGAGAAAGCCAGTCGGATGACTAGCGAAACGTCTTCAAGAACTACATTTAGATCAAGTCCAGTTGATCTAATTGAATACAACATATATACCTTTATGGCTGGCTTTGAGGATGAGCATGTCTATCATGGGGATTTCTTCCAGGCCCATTTTTTGGTCTGGTGGATATACAATGATGATGTATTCATCCTCTGGCCGGGTGACTTATCCACCCTATCGCAGTTTCACGAACAGCTGAACCACTGCCATGATTCTATCTCCTTTGATTTAGGGGTTAGTGATTAAAGTATTAATTTTTTGGATGTACTAGTTTCCAAGGAAGGGGGTATATCCACAGGATTTTACACTAAACCCACAGACAAAATCAACTACTGCACTTCTCCAGCCAACACCCTTTACATATTAAGAAGACTATCCCCTACAGCCAATTTTGTAGGGTTGATGGACTTGTTTCTGGACCTGAGAAAAAGGATGAGCAAATACTAAAAATGAGAGGAAAATTTGTAAGTAGGGGATATCCGAGGGGAATCCTGGACAAAGCAGAAAAGAGATTACATGAGGGCAGTGGGGAAAAGCTAAGACACAAACAACATAAGAGAATGACATTTATTTCACATTATAAAACTAATAGCATACAAATTGCAGCAATTATACGCAAGCATTGGAACTTATTGTCTAAATCATATCCTGATATTGAGGAGTTTGCTACTTTGCCCATGATGTCCTATAAGAAATAGAAAACAACTGGGTCTTATGTTGTGTCGTCCAGAGGACATGTTGAAACAGATATTAGGGATAATAAAATAAGAAATCTGAAAAGTGGCATGTACCAATGTCACAATTGAAGACAAATTTAATGGATAGGACCCTGCACACCTAAACCAAAGGTGTAAATACAATTCCAAAATGCTGGGTGCTCCAAGCACTGTAGCCAACAGTAGACAAATATATAGATGAAGTACGCTGGGCACACCAGTCCTAGTGAATCAAATTATTATTTATTAGTAACGTTTCGGTTCCTTCCTCAGACGAAATAATACTTGGTAATAATAGTATTATTTGGTCTGAGGAAGGAACAGCACGGGTTCCGAAATGTATAAATAAATAAATAATATAAATAATGTCACAATTGTGTACAGTGTAAAAATGTATTAAAAGGCCCCCATTTACGCATCCAATCACCAAAAATGTAACTAGACCACGAGGGACATACACATGCCATTCAAAGTTTGCGGTGTATGTTTTTATGTGTCCGTGTGGTCTACTATACATAGGAGAGACAGTGCAAAAAGTGAAATCCAGGATCTCCCAACACAGGTCCTCCATTAACCTTAAACAGACAACCTTGCCTGTACCTAGGCACTTTGTGGACAAGGGCCATAAAGCGGAGGAACTTAGTTTAATGGTTTTGGAGGTAGTGTTGGGAGAGAAACATGGTGACAGGGAATTAGCCCTGAAAAAATGGGAGACGTGGTGGATTAAGCTCCTGGATACACTACACCCCAAGGGCATGAATCATGATTACGATTTGTATTTATTTTTATAAAAGTGGAATGTTTTTTTACTTTGTAACATTGGTTACTGAACATCTCTTGGATACAATGTTTGTAATAATGCCTATATCCTTAAGTTGTCTGAGTTCTTGGGAACCCTATTTTTACTGATATGAATGCTTGCCCTGCTGCTTACCCTGCTATATGGATAACCAAAAGTCCATGATGTAACTTCCCCAGGGAGGGTATATAAGGAATGTTTAACAATGATTAATATGGTGGCTCACAGCTTGAAAAAGAGTCTACTATCTTCTCGAAATGTTGCAAATGTATAATGTGACCACTTTACTTCACTAAATAAACCATTGGAAAGGAATTCTGGAGTGTGACTCTTTCTTTCATGTTTGTCTATTTATACGAGTATATGGCTGCTCGTTTGGAGCCACGCACCCAGAGACTTGGAATATATATATATATAGAGAGAGAGAGAAAGAGAGAGAAAGAGAGAGATTATCTGCTGCATGCTATATGTTTCCCTATTGAAATCTTAAAAAGTTCAGTGCCCAGGGGTTATAGTCAGGAGAAACCATAGAGAATAAAAACAATATATAATATATCTTCCATGCTAAAGTATAAAAGACATATACAATATTTATTATAATTAAACCATTTATTAGACATGCAAGTTATAAATATAAACTTGTAAGAATTCAATATTTTGAGAAAACAGAAGGGACTTCTAAATGGTTGCTTTCTCTAATGAAATTTATTCCCATTGACTGATGCCCAGAAAGTTTTATTTACCTGAAGAAGTTACACGGTAATGCACATTTACTTTAGTATATAACTCTTGTTGTTTTCAATTAAATAAATTTGTGTGAATTCAGTTAGTAACTGGTCTCTGATACATCTTTTAAGTGTATGAAAAGTATTTTAGCCTGTAGATGTTCTTTTAACTACTAAGCTATTCCTTTTTCTTTGGTAATGATCTATGAGGACTAGTTATGTAGTGGAACACAGTGAGAGGTAAACTGAACTTAAAGCTCAACAGCAAAAGTGTGAATAATGGCCTGAAAATGTGTTTATCATATAATAAGAAGCCTTTTGAGAATGTGTTATAACCAGATGTAGACATTTAATTTCATATACCTTCATTTCCATGGGTTGTTACTATGCAAGTATTTTATTCTAGTAAGTTACTACTAGTAAAGTGGTAGACTATCTTGACTGGACAGTTATGCTATTTGTAGATGTGTATTCTGCAAGCTGACTGGTAGACAGACCAAAGACAAGCACTAGACTGTATAGTGATCCATGCAGAGAATGATACTTAGATGAGCACTATGTGGGGGTTTCAACTGTTATTCCAAGAATGATAACCCAATGATTATCATTATCACTTGTAAAATCTGCTTGATAATTATCTATTGTTAATAAATTACATAATATAAAATATTATATTAGTATAGTTAATTTGTAGTATAAACAAGAGAAGAAGAGAGTGGGAGACATTGGAGGACCTTTATAGTCTGTGCTTCCTTATGGCATAGCAGTGATGGAACATACCAGCTTTAAGTACAGGGGAAAGGATTAAAAGATTGTGCAATTTGAAAATTTGAAATCAGAATAAAAGAATTTAAAAAGGAGAACAAAATATACGTGAATCAGATCAAAAGGTCACAATGGAAGGGATCTGAAATTATAAAATACAGATTAAAGGGGTCTCTTTAATAGAAAATATCTAAAGGAAAGCGGATTCTAAGCCTTTAAATAAATGAGGCTTATAGAAATGAGCAGAGGTTGGTTGAAACATAGCTTAGAGAAGAAAGACAAGGAATGCTTGGATTAAAACAGTGGAGGAGATAGGGGAGGGACAATTAAAAAAATGACAGTTAAAAGTGGGATGTGGAAGTCAAATTATGTCTCGTTGAAACGCATCATACTATTAAATTAAATGATACTATATATATATATATATATATACTCGTTCATTCATGTGATCACAGTAATTATACTAAAACCCCTTTGTTATAATGTATGCCAGTGTGCAGATAATATGATATGGTATGGGGCCTGGAATGTGCATTGATTATCTCTTCTATGTTTGTATATTGTTTGAAAAGATCAGTAGCAGTTGTAATTTAGCCTAAAGGAGTAAAGGAGTGCTTACACACACACACACACACACACACACACACACACACACACACACACACACACACACACACACACACACACACACATATATATATATATACAAACATGAAAGATCTATCTGCTATCTCCAGACTGCAGGCTTCACATTATGAAAAGTCCTCATATTCATTCTAACATGAATAGGGAAAGCCTCTACAAAATCCTTTAATGTCTTTGCAACTCTGCACTTAACCTTTCCAAATGCACATAGTTTTTCATTAGCTGTTAAACAATCTGCTTTGCTTTCTACACCCCCTTCTTTAATTTTCCCTTCAAGATTTTGCAGAAGACTTATAACCAAGATCAAAGCAATAATTATGACCCTATCAAATCAGATTACACATAACTATCCTCTGCTCTTTAATGTTAAAAATCACTGCTTAGCACCCATATACCCATAACAAAAGATGATGTTGATAAGTTCCTTCCCCCTTTCCACTCTACTACATCCCCTCTTCCCACTGATGTTTTCCCCTCTCTTTAAATGTCAAACCAAAGGGGAAATATTTTCCCTTTTTATAAAAAGAGATTAAAATTTATGGACAGTGAAAACAAGTAGTTTTTTTTATTTATGACTAGATTTATTTATTGCATACTATATATAAAGCAGTATGGTGTTGTTTATAGGGTGTACCATTATATCAGACCATTGATTAAACATAAGAATGTCCAATAATACCCATTGTCTATTGGAACAATTTTAAAAGGAATATGAAAGCGCTTTGCAAGGTATCCATATTTGTCATAGAAAATTTATTCAAACTTGTAGTGGAGAAAGGAGTATTGATATACAAAGAGACAACCTGGTTATACAAATGAGCTATGTTCAGCATGTTTTCATTTATGACATTGGTCATAAAGTTTTATGTGTTTCATCTAACATGCTCAGTTTCATTGGGTTTTAATTAGACGTAATGCATGTGCTTAAAATGTGTGTTTGTACACGTTGCATTACCGATACTAAATATTTTTCACTAGAATTGCTAGGACCCCAAATCTAAATTTAGGGAGATTTGTGGAATGATGTTTTTTTTTTATAATTCTGATATCTTGAAATATTACAGTAAGGGGCTCATTATGCCTTAAATATAAACTGCACAATCCAGGCTTAACTAATTCCACAACACAGATACCACCCATTTGAGTACTATAAGATCATCCATTTATAGTACTGTACAATACTTTCATTAACTCTATTTCCTTAAACAAATACAGAAAATAATAATAGAGGACCTTTCTATTTTAAACTTTGAGTCAGTGATAGAGTGACTAAATAACCTCGCTACTTTATTAACAAGAAAATAGTATGGTGTGCATCTTGTTTCAGCTGTATATTTTCATTTCATACTGCCTGATGCTGCCTGTAAGGTATATGAGGACTTGCTAAATAAGTCCTTTTCCATAACATGTTCTAATCAAACTTAAATGCACACTTACATAATTGGGGCCATTTAAAGAGAGGTATTTAATATTGCAATTGTTAATTGATTTTAATTTCTGGCATCAAATACCTATCTATACCAAAAAATAGGTTATTTTAAATTGACCATAACTGGAAACCATAATTCTTCCCAACCACCACTGTTTCATTTTTTTTATCTGCCCCCTTTTCTTTAGATATCCTGTCTGAAACATCTTATATTTCAGCTGTAGCTGGAATGGTGACAGAGTTTTGACAGTTGAAATGCTGTATGCTGTGTGTGACAGTTGGTTTGTGTTAAAAAGTCAGGTCGGATGGAAGTGGGAGTGGTTAAAGAGGGAGGGGGGATACTGCTCTCTAAACAAAATGTAATACTGGATTGAAGGCATGCAATAAGAAACACAAATCAGAGTAAGTGCTCATTACATGTATTCAATATAGACTAGGATGAGACAAAGTCATTTTTTCAATATAGTGTCCCTTTAAAGGAACAGTTCACCTTCTGAGTAAACTATTCCATTAAATAGCATGCAAAAGGGCCACAGTTGCATACAATAACCAAGTGGTGGTTTAGCTGACTAGGTTTTTGTACACCCATTCTCTAATACAGCAGCCTGAAAATAATCTTATAAGGGCATTTTCGTACCCAGTACTGGCTGTTTGGCAGCACATAAAGATCTGTCACTGTTTTAACAATAAAGAAGAGCATTGCTTTGTAAATAAAAAAAAACTTGACAAACTAATATTGAACTTATAGGTTCATAGGCTTCATGTCCAGTTGTGGATTTAGAAATACAGGCCAGGAATGCTGTATTATTCAGATAAAGGAAGCGGATTTTACAAGGTGACAGTCAGTCAGATGCTTTAATAATCCCAGGGACAGTTAGTTCTCTCCTTGTTTAGAAAGCTGTTTACTAAATTCAAATAACATTTCAAATGCATAGTGGCTAAAACAACAATTTGCATAGCAACTAAGCCTAATGTCTATGCATACATTATATAATAATTGAAAGGATATTAGATGAAGCAAGCAAAACTGAATATCTTAGATTGTGAGAGCCGTTCTCTTGCTAAGACTGGAAGCACTAGAATAAGTGAAAGTTAATTGCATTTCCAGATGACAAACCTCTCCCCTCTGAACTGAATGGCTCTTTATAAAGCTATCAATAATAAACTGTAAATCTCACAATGATTGCAAATAAAGGTCAGACTCAGATTCTGCAACTTGCATCCAAGATATATGGCATCTTAATACATAAAATAAATGTAAACTAGCAGCAATGGACAACAGACAACTTAAGACAAAAGGGATAAAATGCCAAATTAGAACAAAATTCTGCCCATTCAGGACTGCTGAATGGTGAAATTTGAATGGGCTATTTTGACTGTATCGCATACTAACATAGTGAGAATGGCCTAACCTATTGAGAATGCCTATAATGACACACTGCTCGTATGTCAAGCACCTTACTGTAGCAATTTGTAGATGTGTATTCTGCAAGCTGACTGGTAGACAGACCAAAGACAAGCACTAGACTGTATAGTGATCCATGCAGAGAATGGTACTTAGATGAGCACTATGTGGGGGTTTCAACTATTATTCCAAGAATGATAACCCAATGATAATTAATCAGTGTGAACAAGAATAATTAAATGCAAAAGAAATGTTCACCTCCAGAATTAGAAATCAAACAGAAGCACTGTTGGAAGGCTTCTTTTAGATGAGAAACTAAATTTGTCCTCTTTATTAGCAAATGTTATTTGCTAATAAATAAAGGACACTGGGAAAATGGGTTGATATTAAAGATACTGTTAAAAATAGGTATTATTTATTCTATCTGGGACTTTTATAACAACTGTATAAATAGTTTGATTTTTGGTTAATTCTTAATGAAGTGTTATTATTTTGAAAACACAACATGATTTTAGAGGATTACAGATTCGCATGATGGACGGATTGTCAGATTAGGGGATCTCCAGGGATGACTTTGTAATACACATCCCTATAATACCATTCTGGATATCTGAATAAAATTACTGTATGTTTTACCTTGACTACAGAAGCCTGTAAGTTGATACTGACATCCCTATTGCATTTAACAAAACAATATAAATGAGACCTACAGAGATATAGAATATTATAGTTGAATTAAAGTATTATTTGCACAGAAAAATATTTTTTATACAGCCTCCGAGACTGTAGTGTTGCTAAGTGATAAGACTCCAATTAGAACTAAAAGTTATGATAGCATGTTTCTATAAGATAAATGTATTACGTTTACATAAGTGCCTTCTAAAATACTCTCTAGCATGACATATACTGTATCCAAAATTTACTTCGTAGACCATACTATCCCTTTATATGCATTAGAAGCTAGTGTATGTATCTAGCTTGGTGAACCACATATAACTTGAAGGGATACTATACTCATGAAGTGACTGACTGCTGGCTGGCTCCTCCCCTGTCAGAGTAACGGACATTCCATTGTCCAACATTTGAAAGTTGAGAAGGTTAGACTGGAGAAAGAGACATGGAGCTCTCAGAAGTGCAGAGGTAGTTTCCAGTTACTACATATGTCCCTTTAATTAACATTTAACAACTGGCAAACATTCATTAAAATTGTGACCCACTGCTGCTTATATTTTTTGTTTCTAGTTTTTCCAATCCAGCATCCTTTGGCCATAAGGCATTTTGGACTGTGATTATCTTTTTTGTTATGAAGATCCAAAATCCTGACTAGATATTTATCATTGAGATTTTTGGAAGAAAAAACAGTGGAAAACTGACACTTTTAGTCACTGTTATAATTCAATTATAGGCTGCCAAAAACAATTTCTCTGTTGATTAAAATACCTTGTAGATAAATTCTAACATCTCACAAAGAAATCATTGACATTCACAAATAATCCAACTGAAACCAGAAAATAAACTATGCTACCACCCAGCATTGCAAGCAAATGCTCTAAAAGAAATCATATTGGGGTGGAGTCTGACTGGTGAGTCAGTGGTGGTCGCGTTTATAATGAGCTTCTGTCTGTCCAGCCACACTAAGCTATCATTAAAGCTTCTGGAACTGAGCACAAAAAATACCCGGTTAAGATGGGTCCCAAAAAAGGTTTGCAAAAAGGCGCCCTGTCTTATTACATCCCTTGATCCTAAGAAGCTTTCCTGAAAAGATTGTGATTATTGGTATCTGATTCCAAACAGAAAGTACCGGTTTCCCCCCAGAGGCTAGCTGGTCGACGGTACAGCCCAAGCACCAGAGATCCCAGAGACGAAGATCCCCAGAGGAGCCCTGAAAACACTACATACAAGTATAACCTCCCATAACCCCACTTCCCTTTTGTTTTATAAGCCTAGGTATACACAACTATCCTAGGAAGTTCTTCTGAAGGATGCCCTTGGTATTACAGCTTTATACCGAGGTTTTATAACAGGTGTTCGAGCAGTGGGTAGAAGGGAAAGTTGCAGGGCCCTTTACTCTCTCTAAAGAACTTGAAATACCCAATATGGCACCCTTGCTTCTTGGTCTCTGAGTCGCGTCCCTATCTCAGCCTATCTCAGCTTGCAACAAAATGGAGTATAGTCATAAATGAGAATCTCTTATTCTTTGAGGGACTCAAAATAACTTTACTTTAAAAAAGAGACCCTGTTGCCTTCTGAAATATGGACAAAAGCACTACCAGCAGTTTTGATGTTCAGATTATTACTTTCCCAAGATGTCAACACCCATAATCGTCAATATTGACTGCTGAGAATAGCGTAGCGTTATTGAACTAAGAATATAAGCAATACGTATTATATAACTATCTGAAATACAGAATTTATATAATGCCGTGTTCTATATAAAATACATTTTGTTGGGATTGATATTGGTATAAAGGTACCTACGTTTTTGCCTCTTTGTATGGTATATATGACAAAGTGATGGTTAGTAAATGTATATACTGTAAATAGCCCCAATTTTCAAATCCCCCTAACTTCGTCTGTGGTTACTGTTCCCACATAAAATCTGCAACTTCCAGCTGTTACAACTTATATGAAATTATACATATGAAATAGGTTTTTATTGGAGAAAGTGGGATTCTAGACTGTAACTTATAGGGTATATCCCCCCCCCCCCCGCAAGGAGGATGATGCCAGTCGAGACCCTCCTGCTTGCTCTGCTAACATACTTACTGAAATCCTACAAGATTCTATATAATCATATTTGAACAAAATAAACCCCACATATGCTCTGAAATGTTTCAGGGGCTGCAAAGTCCAGGCAGATCAACTCCACTGCTGGTGGGAGTGCAGGGAGGTTAGAAGCTATGGAAACAACCTGGAAACAGCTACCTGGAAACAACCATGGTCATTAGGGGATTCTTTAATAAATAAGATCGGTTTATAATAATGAATACATGGGCCATACATTACAGAACTCTCTAAAACTTGGTCTTAAACGTGGGGCATCTGGATTTTACAGTGATAGAACCTCGCATAGTTATTATAGCAAATAGCACCCAATGTAAAACTATCTAAACAAAAGACTTCCAGACATTGATGATGTCATAACTTTTTCTTTTATAGTTATATTTGATCATTTTTAAGTAAACCATTTAACAAATTCAATAAAAATAATTAATAAAAAAATAAATAAAAGAAATCATATACATCACAGATTTCACATTTCATTTTCACTTATAGAACAGATAAAGCTCTTGAAATGACTTTAACCACCTATTGTGTATTTCACTGCAGTATTATATTCTAAGCTTAATTGTGGTCACGCTAGCCAAAGTCATGGTGCTGTAAACGTAGCTTTGTTAAAATGTTAAATGTCATAGAACAGAATAGAGAAATCAAGGAGAGCAAGTAGTCACAAGTTAAATCATTTATCTCAAATCACAACTGAGAAGAAAGTGGTAAAACAGAATTTTAAAGGACAGGGTATAAAATACAGAAAAAAGACTGATATTAGGAAACTGGTCAGTGGCAGCTATGTCAGGAAATGCTTGTAACAATGACCCTGGGCTTGTAACCCCTGCTTCAAGGGGTCATTTAGCAATGTGTTTTAAGAGTAACTATTTTCCTTATTAGGGATTTTGCATTTGCTGAAATAACGTGTATGTATGTGATAGAGCTTGGTTATGATTAGAGATGTTCGAAATAATCATCTATTTCGATTTCGATGATTATCGAAATTTTGATAAAAATCGAAAATATTGGGAAAATCCGTTTCCATAAGTTTTGTCGGAACTTCAAAACCCTCAGATTCAATTCGAAACCGGGTTCTATTGGACCACCATTACATCTCTAGTTATGATAGTATTGTCAATATTAAAAGTTTAATTTGCATAGCTTATTATTCAATAATTTTCAAAGTCTCAAACCACTGTCCCCATAAGTTCACTTTCCCTTTGTCATTCGTCTCACTAGACTAGACTGAATTCAACTGAAAGCTTTATGGAAGCACCTAGTTTCTTAGTACCTTAGCAACTAGTGGGTACTACTGATATTCCCATTAATTACTTCAGCCTGTAACCGTGGAAAATATATAATTTCTGGCCACCTCGTTATTTCTATCCATAAACTGCCACACATAGATTTGTCTCCACTAATTCCCTAATATTGTAATAATCCAGTGAAATCTGCTTTCTAAAGCTCTTACGCTCTAATAAATAAGGTACAGAAGGAAAAGGCTGTGTTTATAAAGCCATATAGATTTGAAATGTCCTGCTGGTGTCTTTAAGATAAAAAGGGTAATGCATATACTGTATATCCTGCTTAATGTTCTAGCTGCCACTTGTGGTATTTGCTCCAAGAAGTAAAATATATTGAATAGAATATTTAAATATACAACACTACATACATAACACTTATTATTATATATATACTATACTACAATAATATATATATATGAAAGGTTGAAAGTGGTCATTTCCTGTAATTACCTATAAATACATATGTGTTTATGTAAGATGTAATAGCCACAAGAAGTGCAGTGTCGTTGGACAATTATATATATATATTTATATTTAATATATATATAATATATATATATTTTATTTATATTATCAAAAATAAGGTTCAGAGCACTCCTCTTCATACGAAAAGTTTTATTAACGTTTCGGTGCTTCACAGAGCACCTTCATCAGAACAATGTGACCACACAGTGCTTCAAACTTTATACTCATAGACACACCCTTAGTGCCGCCCCTTCAGTGCAAACATGTGACAATATGTTACATATTGTTACATTTTGCACTGAAGGGCAGAAGGGGAGATACTATTGGCTTAGATTGAATCAATCTTGTCAGTGGGAGATAATGGAGACAATTGTAAAGGGAATAAGATGTGGCTTAAGTCTACTAAGAAAGGTATGGTTCCTTGTCATATTGTGTTCAGTGCCGTTCAGTTATTAAGGCGCACTAGTTTTGTACACCCTCGAACTGGCTTGAATATCCATTAAGGGGTCTATATACATGTAATTCCCGTTTTGCTATTTATGTGCTTATCTGCCCCTGTGGCCTCTTATATATAGAGAAACTATACAGAAAGTCAAAGCCAGAATTTCACAGCATAACTCCTCCATAAATTGCAACAAGTAGCCTTGCCGTGCCACGTCATTTTGTTGACGTTGGACACTCTGCTGACGACCTTAGATTTATGGTCTTAAAGGTCATTTCCGAAAAAGGACATGGCGATAGGGAGGATAGACTAAAAAAGAAGGAAGTTTGGTGGGTGAAAAAATTGCAAACTTTGGCACCTATGGGACTAAATAGGGATTATGATTATTTCTGTTTTCTTGATGTTCTTTATCTGTGTGAATTGTTTTGAAGATATCTTACTGATTGATTAATACTCAATTGGACTACTGAATGTATATGATACCCTTACCCATTGTTCCTCTACTCTAACAGGATTCCTGTATTTATAGGGGATGTAGTTGAATTTCGTGACATCACTTCCGGTTGACTTTGTATATAAGATGATGTTTTGTCATTGTTTATTCACTCCCATATCTTGATAAAGGAGTTGTATCTCCCGAAACGTCGGTATAATATGTGGGCAGCCATTTATATCTGAAATATATCTTTTTTGATACTGCAAATAATGGTGGTGCGGCTCCATGCTTTGTTTGATATATATATATATATATATATATATATATATATATTCTTTGCAATGACGGTCACACCCACCTTTTTAATTGTTGGTGCTGCAAAGTGAAACGGAGTGATACTGTCTTACTCCTCCTTCATATAAACATCAGAGACTCCAGCACACAAGAAAAGTTATATTCATGCTTCTTTATTCCATCATACACGCCATCTATATGCGACGTTTCGGAACACCCTGGTTCCTTTTTCAAGCTCAAAATGACATACACATGTGTTACAAATTATACCTATTTATACCATTCAAGAGGAAGTGACCTCACACATTGAGCATCACATTTAACCCTATACAGGGAATAAATCAGAGTATAAGTATGCTTGTGAAGGTTCTCATTCATCCAGGTCATGGTATATCTGTTGTATTCAATTAGATCAACTGGACTTGAAGTTTAGTTCTTGAAGACGTTTCGCTAGTCATCCGACTGGCTTTCTCAATTCAGAATGACTTGTACAAGAATCTGTGGCAATTATGTACCCTGGAAAATCCAATTAGCATATCACAGCCACAAGCTGGGGGTCATCAGAACCCTGCAACACAGAGCTGAGAACATCCCCACTAGCACAGAGGCGAAGGCTAAAGAAATGAAACATCTCAGAGGAGCCCTTAAAACTTGTGGATATCCAGACTGGGCCTTTGTCAAAAGAAGCAGAAGGAAAAAAAAGAACACGAATACCAACAGTGAAGGGGAAAAGCAAGACAGGAGAAAGAACATGGTCATCCCATATGTAGCAGGGGTCTCCGAGAAATTAAGAAGAGTTTTCAAAAAACACCGTATCCCTGTCTGCTTTAAACCGAGCAACATGCTGAGGCAGCAATTGGTACATCCGAAAGACCCAATACCGAAGGCAGTCTGAAAATAGAAAAAAGACTAAACAGAGAATCCCTTTTGTTACAGATTACACACTGGGAAGTGAACGTATAAATAATGTGATTAAGAAACATTGGCACATCATACAAAATGCATATCCAGGTCTGGAAGAATTTGAACAATTACCGGTGACTTCGTATAGAAGAGGACAGACCATCGGTTCTCATTTGAACTCTTCTATGTATAAACCAAAAAAAGTGAGACCTGTTGCCTTGATGGGCTTGGGGGCGGTGGGCATGTTTCCCAGCTTGGGATGTGCCCAGTGTCCCTATGTCCACAAGGCCAACGAATTTACACATCCCCTTACGTCATGTCGATATGACCTAAGGGGGCACTTCACTTGTGACTCTAAGTATGTAATTTATGCACTGTGGTGTCCCTGCGGACTTGTGTACGTTGGGGAAACCACACAAGCCATAAAGCGAGAATATCCCAACATCGTTCTAGCATACGATTAAGGACATGAAACTTCCAGTACCTCAGCATTATGCTGAAAGACATCTGATACAACAATAAAATTTATGGTGTTAGAATGTGTAAGCACACCACCGAGAGGTGGTGATAGACCGTTAAAACTGAAACAGCGTGAAGTATGGTGGGTACACAAACTGGGGACTTTGTCACCAAATGGATTAAATAAAGACTATGACTTATATTTGTATATATGATATGTCAATATAAAGTACTTATACTTGTAACCTGATTTATTCCCTGTATAGGGTTAAATGTGATGCTCAATGTGTGAGGTCACTTCCTCTTGAATGGTATAAATAGGTATAATTTGTAACACATGTGTATGTCATTTTGATCTGAAAAAGACCAGGGTGTTCCGAAACATCGCATATGATGGCGTGTATGATGGAATAAAGAAGCATGAATATAACTTTTCTTGTGTGCTGGAGTCTCTGCATGTTTATATATATATATATATATATATATATATATATATATATATATATCAATGGAAGAGACTGGCACTCACTCCCTCAATACACATGCCAGTGTGCTCCCGAAGGATCCAATAATACACTATGCACAATGAATCAGGGCACTCCTTGGTCTTGCAAACAAGTGGGTTTATTAACATCACATCAATGGCAACGTTTCGGTCCCTGGTCTTGGTCAGGTGTAGTCTGATAAAGGTCCAAGACCAGGGACCAAAACGTTCCATTGATGTGATGTGAATAAACCCACTTGTTTGCAGACCAAGGATTGCCCTGATTCATTGTGCATAGTATATATATATATTATATATATATTATATATATATATATATATATTAGTATTTATATATATATATATATATATATATATATATATATATATATATATATATATATATATACTATGCACAATGAATCAGGGCACTCCTTGGTCTTGCAAACAAGTGGGTTGTAACACTGGTGATATGTTTATGGGGATTACTCTGTATGTTGGTTCAGCACCTTTGTTGTTTTGACTCCGCCCACAGGAAATAGTCACAGGGGGGCGTATCACTATTCCCTCTATAAGAGGATATTGCACGTGTAACTGTGTGTAGGCTTGATAAAGGTCCAAGACCAGGGACCGAAACGTTGCCATTGATGTGATGTGAATAAACCCACTTGTTTGCAAGACCAAGGAGCGCCTTGATTCATTGTGCATAGTGTATTATTGGATCCTTCGGGAGCACCCTGGCATGTGTATTGAGGGAGTGAGTGCCAGTCTCTTCCATTGATATATATATATATATATATATATATATAAAAACATAGAAAAGATAATCAATGCACATTCCTAGGCACCATACAATATCATATTATCTGCACACTGGCATACTTTATAAACAAAGGGTTTTAGTATATGTTACTGTGATCACATGAATGAAAAACCTTCCAACCACGTCAAGGTAGCCCCAGTCTGGAAGGTCCTAACTTCTAACCTTTTTAAATTTCTTTTTCTTCAATACGATTACCAAACTTTTGCATTTCTCATTCTTACACACTGGATCCATATAACAGGCTCTCTCACTTCCCCCCAGCCCTTTGGCTTTTTAAAATGAGGGAAGAGGCCATCCAGTGCTTTATATTAAAGACATAGGACCTCCCATAAAAGGGGCATGTTGGAGGTGCTATTACCACATGGAGGCTTGACCAGGCCTCCCAATAAATACATACAATACAAGGATTGTGGAAGCACTCCGGAGTATTGTATATATTGTGTTGTATTGTATGTATATACAGTATATATATATATATATATATATATATATATATATATATATATATATACTTTTTATTGGGTGCCCCCCATTAAAATGAAACACCCTGTGGGGCAGATGTGATAGTATAGAGTCCCAATGTCCTCCCATGTGCTGTGAAATAAAAATCTCTGTATGCCAACAAGAATAGATTGCCAAAAAAATTTGCGTTTCTGTGTCATTCCACGTTCCCCAGGTTTATCTTTAGTTATGTAGCTGGTTGGATCAGTTAAAACTGATTGGCAAATTCTTTGGGGTAGAGGTGGACCAGTCCACCAAAACATAATGAATTTAATTATGCAGTGTTGTTCTCTACAAAGAAAAAGATACCTTTTGCTAAAGATTTTTTTTTTTCAGTTTCTGGGGTTATTCTCCTTAGGTTAAATATTTGATAAACAACACTATTCTTAAAAGCCACAGAGAAAAAGGTGTGAGACTATCACAAATGGGTATATTTATAATTTAATGTGTTTATTTACAGCATACGAATAGAAATATTTGTAGTGATATTCCATTCATACATAAAAGGCTCAAATTATAATGGAAGCAGCAGCGGAATATTATCTTATAATAATCACTAAGTTATGTCACTTAGTAATTATTATAAGAAAATGTTCCACTGCAGCTTCCATACCTTTCTGGACATCCACCGTTACCCAGAAATTGACCATAAAATACTTTATTTTCACAACCTTAGGTCAACCAGGATTAATGCTCCATAACTTAGTGAAAGCCCCTTAAAAAAACACATCCGCTCTCTCTCTGCATTACGCGGGTAAAAACTATCAATAAGTTATGAAAGATTAATCCTGGTTGGCCTTCGGTTTGGAAAAGAATGTAAATCATGGTCAGTTTCTTCTACTAATTTACTTTTCAAATGACAGCATTGCAATGATACTGAAGTGATAACAGTTTTGTATAAAAACCTTGTGTATTGTAAGAAATAATGCACCCGTTCACATATGATATGTGAATATATTATTAAGTCACCTCTTAGTTCCCTGATCTGTTTAAAAACACTCGGCCTGCAGCCTCAAGCTTTTAAATGGTCAGGGAACTCCTCAGTGATGTAACATCCTTATATTACACTGTACGGGGTGCATTATCCCTTATATAATATTGTGCATGCCTAGGATGATATTCGATCATTATTTACGCTTTATTCAGTGGCCTTAAAAGGCATGCCCACTTCCCTAACTGAAATCTGCCCCAATGTTGAGCACACTGTGTCCTTTTAAATGACCCCTTCTTTTCTCTTCTGCTGCTTATGTTGTCCTGCATGCCCAAAATACAGTCCAGGATTTCCCTGATGTAATCAGTTTCCACCACTTTCATCCTAGAGGTTTCTGGCATGCGCAGTGGGGTTCCCCTCCTCTCTCTTGCTGCTGCTCAGTTCACGTTTGTGTAATGTGGTAAAAATCAACTATTGTACTTGTAATGGCCCAAAACCTATTTCCCCAATTCAGAATTTAAACTCAGCCAATCACTGAACGTTTGCCTGTCTGGCCCCTTCTGCTGCTTTTGCAATCGGAAAAAGCAGCAGAAGGCTGGCAATGGAACGAAGGCTGTTAAGTAAGGTTAAATTCTGAATTGGGGAAATAGACCTAGTACGACCTAGGTTATAGGCCATAGATTTTTACCAAATTACACTTAGGTGTGCCATTACAAGTACAATAGTAGGGATGGCATAGAACTCGAACTCGAACCCGAGTTCGAGCCGAACTGTTCGAGTTCGAACGGACCCGGACTTCTCGAACTATCTCGGACGCGGACTTTCGATATTTCCCGGACTTTCGATGATTTATCGAATGTTCGAACGTTCGAACGTTCGAATCCGCGAGTAAAATGTACATGGTATCTAGGCGCGAACATCGAATCTGCGAGTAAAGTCTCCATTACAGCCTATACGCGAGCATCGAATCTGCGAGTAAAATGTCCATGTTACCTCGAACGTTCGAACGCGAAAGCTCGAAAGTAGCGCGCGTGAGAGTAAAATCGATTTTACGAAAGTCCTGGATATTGGAACATGCTCCCCAGACCATTTCCCAGGTCCCACAGCCATTTACATTAAGTTACCATTAATATTTTAGTTGTATTTGACTCGAACTTTTCGAACTATTTGCCTCCCATAGACTTTGATGGGTCCGTTTTCGAACTTTCGAACTTTCGAACTTTTACAATAGTTCGAAAGTTCGAAAACGGACCGAACTTTCAATAGTTCGACCATCTCTATACAATAGTTGATTTTTGTGGGGTGGGGGGTTGGGGATGCCCTTTAAGAAATACATTTGTTCAGTGAGCTATTCAGTATTCAGTATTCTGCCAGTATGTACTGTACAGTTTGTTTGTTTTTTTTCATTACCGATAGAATACTGGAATAGATGGAATAGAGGTACTGGACTTTACTCATACAAATCCAACCACCACTGGAGCTTTATAAATATGAACCAGACTTCTCCCATTAATATTTAGAATGGCTGACTTTAGTCATTGCACAGGTGCTTTTTATTGTAGAAGGTTGGGAGAAATCTGTAGCATGTGTATGCTACAAATGTTAGGCAGGCCATACATGTAGCAATATTATTGTATGATAATCATTTGTGTGTGGTGGGTGACTACAAAATCAGTAATTGTTCATTATTGCACATGCTGGACATTTTTTGACCTAGAGATTTTATCAGGCTGCTCTGGTGATTAGAAAATAAACAGAAATATTGTTACATGTATGGCTTATCTTACTAACACAGAATAGAGGCCTGGAAACAACAATGGTCTGGACGCAGGTTCATTCATTTAATGAGAGGATTGGTCAGAAAGTAAAAGAGGAGGAGCTAGGGGTGCATCAGTTTGAGAGTTCAGTCTCCCTCAAAACTGGTAAGAGCAGACAGCTAGTTAATAGTTTTGTTAATGACCAGTGAAAATGGCATTTACAGCCACTGATTTATTCCCTGTATAGGGTTAAATGTGATGCTCAATGTGTGAGGTCACTTCCTCTTGAATGGTATAAATAGGTATAATTTGTAACACATGTGTATGTCATTTTGAGCTTGAAAAAGGAACCAGGGTGTTCCGAAACGTCGCATATAGATGGCGTGTATGATGGAATAAAGAAGCATGAATATAACTTTTCTTGTGTGCTGGAGTCTCTGCATGTTTATATGAAGGAGGAGTAAGACAGTATCACTCCGTTTCACTTTGCAGCACCAAACAATTAAAAAGGTGGGTGTGCGACCGTCATTGCAAAAGAATATATATATATATATATATATATATATATATATATCAAACAAAGCATGGAGCCGCACACCAATTATTTGCAGTATCAAAAAAGATATATTTCAGATATAAATGGCTGCCCACATATTTATACCGACGTTTCGGGAGATACAACTCCCTTTATCAAGATATGGGCAGTGAATAAACAATGACAAAACATCATCTTATATACAAAGTCAACCGGAAGTGATGTCACGAAAATTCAACTACATCCCCTATAAATACAGGAAATCCTGTTAGAGTAGAGGAACAATGGGTAAGGGTATCATATACATTCAGTTAGTCCAATTGAGTATTAATCAATCAGTACAGATATCTTCAAAACAATTCACACAGATAAAGAACATCAAAGAAACAGAAATAAATCATAATCCCTATTTAGTCCCATAGGTGCCAAAGTTTGCAATTTTTTCACCCACCAAACTTCCTTCTTTTTTAGTCTATCCTCCCTATCGCCATGTCCTTTTTCGGAAATGACCTTTAAGACCATAAATCTAAGGTCGTCAGCAGAGTGTCCAACGTCAACAAAATGACGTGGCACCGGCAAGGCTACTTGTTGCAAATTTATGGAGGAGTTATGCTGTGAAATTCTGGCTTTGACTTTCTGTATAGTTTCTCCTATATATAAGAGGCCACAGGGGCAGATAAGCACATAAATAGCAAAACGGGAATTACATGTATATAGACCCCTTAATGGATATTCAAGCCTAGTTCGAGGGTGTACAAAACTAGTCGCCTTAATAACTGAACGGCACTGAACACAATTATGACAAGGAACCATACCTTTCTTAGTAGACTTAAGCCACATCTTATTCCCTTTACAATTGTCTCCATTATCTCCCACCTGACAAGATTGATTCAATCTAGAGCCAATAGTATCTCCCCTTCTGCCCCTTCAGTGCAAATATGTAACAATATGTAACATATTGTCACATGTTTGCACTGAAGGGGCGGCACTAAGGGTGTGTCTATGAGTATATAAGTTTGAAGCACTGTGTGTCACATTGTTCTGATGAAGGTGCTCTGTGAAGCACCGAAACGTTAATAAAACTTTTCGTATGAAGAAGGAGTGCTCTGAACCTTTTTATTTTTGATATATATATATATATATATATATATATATATATATATATATATATAATTGTCCAACGACACTGCACTTCTTGTGGCTATTACATCTTACAATAAACACATATGTATTTATAGGTAATTACAGGAAATGACCTACTTTCAACCTTTCATATATATATATTATTGTAGTATAGTATATATATAATAATAAGTGTTATGTATGTATAAGTGTTGTATATTTAAATATTCTAATTCAATATATTTTACTTCTTGGAGCAAATACCACAAGTGGCAGCTAGAACATTAAGCAGGATTAATACAGTATATGCATTACCCTTTTTATCTTAAAGACACCAGCAGGACATTTCTAAATCTATATGGCTTTATAAACACAGCCTTTTCCTTCTGTGTACCTTATTTATTAGAGCGTAAGAGCTTTAGAAAGCAGATTTCACTGGATTATTTACAATATTAGGGAATTAGTGGAGACAAATCTAGTGTTGGCAGTTTATGGATAGAAATAACGAGGTGGCCAGAAATTATATATTTTCCACGGTTACAGGCTGAAGTAATTAATGGGAATATCAGTAGTACCCACTAGTTGCTAAGGTACTAAGAAACTAGGTGCTTCCATAAAGCTTTCAGTTGAATTCAGTCTAGTCTAGTGAGACGAATGACAAAGGGAAAGTGAACTTATGGGGACAGTGGTTTGAGACTTTGAAAATTATTGAATAATAAGCTATGCAAATTAAACCTTTTAATATTGACAAATACTATCATAACTAGAGATGTAATGGTGGTTCCAATAGAACCCGGTTTCGAATTGAATCTGAGGGTTTTGAAGTTCCGACAAAACTTCATGGAAACCGGATTTTCCCAATATTTTCGATTTTTATCAAAATTTCGATAATCATCGAAATCGAAAATAGATGATTATTTCGAACATCTCTAATCATAACCAAGCTCTATCACATACATACACGTTATTTCAGCAAATGCAAAATCCCTAATAAGGAAAATAGTTACTCTTAAAACACATTGCTAAATGACCCCTATGAAGCAGGGGTTACAAGCCCAGGGTCATTGTTACAAGCATTTCCTGACATAGCTGCCACTGACCAGTTTCCTAATATCAGTCTTTTTTCTGTATTTTATACCCTGTCCTTTAAAATTCTGTTTTACCACTTTCTCTTCTCAGTTGTGATTTTGAGATAAATGATTTAACTTGTGACTACTTGCTCTCCTTGATTTCTCTATTCTGTTCTATGACATTTAACATTTTAACAAAGCTACGTTTACAGCACCATGACTTTGGCTAGCGTGACCACAATTAAGCTTAGAATATCAATACTGCAGTGAAATACACAATAGGTGGTTAAAGTCATTTCAAGAGCTTTATCTGTTCTATAAGTGAAAATGAAATGTGAAATCTGTGATGTATATGATTTCTTTTATTTATTTTTTTTATTAATTAATTTTTATTGAATTTTTGTAAATGGTTTACTTAAAAAATGATCAAATATAACTATAAAAGAAAAAGTTATGACATCATCAATGTCTGGAAGTCTTTTTGTTTAGATAGTTTTACATTGGGTGCTATTTGCTATAATAACTATGCGAGGGTTCTATCACTGTAAAATCCAGATGCCCCACGTTTAAGACCAAGTTTTTAGAGAGTTCTGTAATGTATGGCCCATGTATTCATTATTATAAACCAGATCTTATTTATTAAAGAATCCCCTAATGACCATGGTTGTTTCCAGGTAGCTGTTTCCAGGTTGTTTCCATAGCTTCTATACCTCCCTGCACTCCCACCAGCAGTGGAGTTGATCTGCCTGGACTTTGCAGCCCCTGAAACATTTCAGAGCATATGTGGGGTTTATTTTGTTCAAATATGATTATATAGAATCTTGTAGGATTTCAGTAAGTATGTTAGCAGAGCAAGCAGGAGGGTCTCGACTGGCATCCACTCCTCCTTGCGTGGGGGGGGGGGGGAATATACCCTATAAGTTACAGTCTAGAATCCCACTTTCTCCAATAAAAACCTATTTCATATGTATAATTTCATATAAGTTGTAACAGCTGGAAGTTGCAGAATTTTATGTGGGAACAGTAACCACAGACTGAAGTTAGGGGGATTTGAAAATTGGGGCTATTTACAGTATATACATTTTACTAACCATCACTTTGTCATATATACCATACAAAGAGGCAAAAAACAGTAGGTACCTTTATACCAATATCAATCCCAACAAAATGTATTTTATATAGAACACGGCATTATATAAATTCTGTATTTCAGATAGTTATATAATACGTATTGCTTAATATTCTTAGTTCAATAACGCTACGCTATTCTCAGCAGTCAATATTGACGATTATGGGTGTTGACATCTTGGGAAAGTTAATAATCTGAACATCAAAACTGCTGGTAGTGCTTTTGTCCATATTTCAGAAGGCAACAGGGTCTCTTTTTTAAAGTTAAAGTTATTTTGAGTCCCTCAAAGAATAAGAGATTCTCATTTATGACTATACTCCATTTTGTTGCAAGCTGAGATAGGCTGAGATAGGGACGCGACTCAGAGACCAAGAAGCAAGGGGTGCCATATTGGGTATTTCAAGTTCTTTAGAGAGAGTAAAGGGCCCTGCAACTTTCCCTTCTACCCACTGCTCGAACACCTGTTATAAAACCTCCGGTATAAAAGCTGTAATACCAAGGGCATCCTTCAGAAGAACTTTCCTAGGATAGTTGTGCTATACCTAGGCTTATAAAACAAAAGGGAAGTGGGGTTTATGGGCAGGTTATACTTGTATGTAGTGTTTTCAGGGCTCCTCTGGGGATCTTCGTCTCTGGGATCTCTGGTGCTTGGGCTGTACCGTCGACCAGCTAGCCTCTGGGGGGAAACCGGTACTTTCTGTTTGGAATCAGATACCAATAATCACAATCTTTTCAGGAAAGCTTCTTTAGGATCAAGGGATGTAATAAAGACAGGGCGCCTTTTTGCAAACCTTTTTTGGGACCCATCTTAACCGGGTATTTTTTGTGCTCAGTTCCAGAAGCTTTAATGATAGCTTAGTGTGGCTGGACAGACAGAAGCTCATTATAAACGCGACCACCACTGACTCACCAGTCAGACTCCACCCCAATATGATTTCTTTTAGAGCATTTTGCTTGCAATGCTGGGTGGTAGCATAGTTTATTTTCTGGTTTCAGTTGGATTATTTGTGTAATGTCAATGATTTCTTTGTGAGATGTTAGAATTTATCTACAAGGTATTTTAATCAACAGAGAAATTGTTTTTGGCAGCCTATGAATTAATTAACAGTGACTAAAAGTGTCAGTTTTCCACTGTTTTTTTTCTTCCAAAAATCTCAATGATAAATATCTAGTCAGGATTTTGGATCTTCATAACAAAAAAGATAATCACAGTCCAAAATGCCTTATGGCCAAAGGATGCTGGATTGGAAAAACTAGAAAACAAAAAATATAAAGCAGCAGTGGGTCACAATTTTAATGAATGTTTGCCAGTTGTTAAATGTTAATTAAAGGGACATATGTAGTAACTGGAAACTACCTCTGCACTTCTGAGAGCTCCATGTCTCTTTCTCCAGTCTAACCTTCTCAACTTTCAAATGTTGGACAATGGAATGTCCGTTACTCTGACTGGGGAGGAGCCAGCCAGCAGTCAGTCACTTCATGAGTATAGTATCCCTTCAAGTTATATGTGGTTCACCAAGCTAGATACATACACTAGCTTCTAATGCACTATAAAGGGATAGTATGGTCTACGAAGTAAATTTTGGATACAGTATATGTCATGCTAGAGAGTATTTTAGAAGGCACTTATGTAAACGTAATACATTTATCTTATAGAAACATGCTATCATTAACTTTTAGTTCTAATTGGAGTCTTATCACTTAGCAACACTACAGTCTCGGATGGCTGTATAAAAAATATTTTTCTGTGCAAATAATACTTTAATTCAACTATAATATTCTATATCTCTGTAGGTCTCATTTATATTGTTTGTGTAAATGCAATAGGGATGTCAGTATCAACTTACAGGCTTCTGTAGTCAAGGTAAAAACATACAGTAATTTTATTCAGATATCCAGAATGGTATTATAGGGATGTGTATTACAAAGTCATCCCTGGAGATCCCCTAATCTGACAATCCGTCCATCATGCGAATCTGTAATCCTCTAAAATCATGTTGTGTTTTCAAAATAATAAACCTTCATTAAGAATTAACCAAAAATCAAACTATTTATACAGTTGTTATAAAAGTCCCAGATAGAATAAAATAATACCTATTTTTAACAGTATCTTTAATATCAACCCATTTTCCCAGTGTCCTTTATTTTATTAGCAAATAACATTTGCTAATAAAGAGGACAAATTTAGTTTCTCATCTAAAAGAAGCCATTCCAACAGTGCTTCTGTTTGATTTCTAATTCTGGAGGTGAACATTTCTTTTGCATTTAATTAATTCTTGTTCACACTGATTAATTATCATTGGGTTATCATTCTTGGAATAATAGTTGAAACCCCCACATAGTGCTCATCTAAGTACCATTCTCTGCATGGATCACTATACAGTCTAGTGCTTGTCTTTGGTCTGTCTACCAGTCAGCTTGCAGAATACACATCTACAAATTGCTACAGTAAAGGCTGCTTGACATACGAGCAGTGTGTCATTATAGGCATTCTCAATAGGTTAGGCCATTCTCACTATGTTAGTATGCCGATACAGTCAAAATAGCCCATTCCAAATTTCACCATTCAGCAGTCCTGAATGGGCAGAATTTTGTTCTAAATTTGGCATTTTATCCCTTTTGTCTTAAGTTGTCTGTTGTCCATTGCTGCTAGTTTACATTTATTTTATGTATTAAGATGCCATAATATCTTGGATGCAAAGTTGCAGAATCTGAGTCTGACCTTTATTTGCAATCATTGGTGAGATTTACAGTTTATTATTGATAGCTTTTATAAAGAGCCATTCAGTTCAGAGGGGAGAGGTTTGTCATCTGGAAATGCAATTAACTTTCACTTATTCTAGTGCTTCCAGTCTTAGCAAGAGAACGGCTCTTCACATAGTCTAAGATATTCAGTTTTGCTTGCTTCATCTAATATCCTTTCAATTATTATATAATGTATGCATAGACATTAGGCTTAGTTGCTATGCAAATTGTTGTTTTAGCCACTATGCATTTGAAATGTTATTTGAATTTAGTAAACAGCTTTGCTAAACAAGGAGAGAACTAACTGTCCCTGGGATTATTAAAGCATCTGACTGACTGTCACCTTGTAAAATCCGCTTCCTTTATCTGAATAATACAGCATTCCTGGCCTGTATTTCAATAAATCCACAACTGGACATATGAAGCCTATGAACCATATAAGTTCAATATTAGTTTGTCAAGTTTTTTTTTTATTTACAAAGCAATGCTCTTCTTTATTGTTAAAACAGTGACAGATCTTTATGTGCTGCCAAACAGCCAGTACTGGGTACGAAAATGCCCTTATAAGATTATTTTCAGGCTGCTGTATTAGAGAATGGGGTGTACCAAAAACCTAGTCAGCTAAACCACCACTTTGGTTATTGTATTGCAACTGTGGCCCTTTTGCATGCTATTTAATGGAATAGTTTACTCAGAAGGTGAACTGTTCCTTTAAAGGGACACTATATTGAAAAAATGACTTTGTCTCATCCTAGTCTATAATTGAATACATGTAATGAGCACTTACTCTGATTTGTGTTTCTTATTGCATGCCTTCAATCCAGTATACATTTTGTTTAGGAGCAGTATCCCCCCTCCCTCTTTTAACCACTCCCACTTCCATCCGACCTGACTTTTTAACCACAAACCAACTGTCACACACAGCATACAGCATTTCAACTGTCAAAACTCTGTCACCATTCCAGCTACAGCTGAAATATAAGATGTTTCAGACAGGATATCTAAAGAAATAGGGGGCAGATAAAAAAAAATGAAACAGTGGTGGTTGGGAAGAATTATGGTTTCCAGTTATGGTCAATTTAAAATAACCTATTTTTTGGTATAGATAGGTTATTTGATGCCAGAAATTAAAATCAATTAACAATTGCAATATTAAATACCTCTCTTTAAATGGCCCCAATTATGTAAGTGTGCATTTTTAAGTTTGATTAGAACATGTTATATGGAAAAGGACTTATTTAGCAAGTCCTCATATACCTTACAGGCAGCATCAGGCAGTATGAAATGACAAATATACAGCTGAAACAAGATGCACACCATACTATTTTCTTGTTAATAAAGTAGCGAGGTTATTTAGTCACTCTATCACTGACTCAAAGTTTAAAATAGAAAGGTCCTCTATTATTATTTTCTGTATTTGTTTAATGGAAATAGAGATTAATGAAAGTATTGTACAGTACTATAAATGGATGATCTTATAGTACTCAAATGGGTGTATCTGTGTTGTGGAATTAGTTAAGCCTGGATTGTGCAGTTTATATTTAAGGCATAATGAGCCCCTTACTGTAATATTTCAAGATATCAGAATTATAAAAATAAAAACATCATTCCACAAATCTCCCTAAATTTAGATTTATGGGGTCCTAGCAATTCTAGTGAAAAATATTTTAGTATCTGGTAATGCAACGTGTACAAACACACATTTTAAGCACATGCATTACGTCTAATTAAAACCCAATGAAACTGAGCATGTTATAGATGAAACACATAAAACTTTATAGACCAATGTCATAACTGAAACATGCTGAACATAGCTCATTTGTATAACCAGGTTGTCTCTTTGTATATCAATACTCCTTTCTCCACTTACAAGTTTGAAATAATTTTCTATGACAAATAATGGATACCTTGCAAAGCGCTTTCATATTCCTTTTAAAATTGTGTTCCAATAGACAATGGGTATTATTGGACATTCTTATGTTTAATCAATGGTCTGATATAATGGTACACCCTATAAACAACACCATACTGCTTTATATATAGTATGCAATAAATAAATCTAGTCATAAATAAAAAAAAACTACTTGTTTTCACTGTCCATAAATTTTAATCTCTTTTTACATAAAAAGGGAAAATAATTTCCCCTTTGGTTTGACATTTAAAGAGAGGGGAAAACATCAGTGGGAAGAGGGGGATGTAGAGTTGGAAAGGGGGAAGGAACTTATCAACATCATCTTTTGTTATGGGTATATGGGTGCTAAGCAGTGATTTTTAACATTAAAGAGCAGAGGATAGTTATGTGTAATCTGATTTGATAGGGTCATAATTATTGCTTTGATCTTGGTTATAAAGTCTTCTGCAAAATCTTGACCAGGGAAAATTAAAGAAGGGGGTGTAGAAAGCAAAGCAGATTGTTTAACACGCTAATGAAAAACTATGTGCATTTGGAAAGGTTAAGTGCAGAGTTGCAAAGACATTAAAGGATTTTGTAGAGGCTTTCCCTATTCATGTTAGAATGAATATGAGGACTTTTCATAATGTGAAGCCTGCAGTCTGGAGATAGCAGATAGATCTTTCATGTTGTATATATATATATATGTGTGTGTGTGTGTGTGTGTGTGTGTGTGTGTGTGTGTGTGTGTGTGTGTGTGTAAGCACTCCTTTACTCCTTTAGGCTAAATTACAACTGCTACTGATCTTTTCAAACAATTATACAAACATAGAAGAGATAATCAATGCACATTCCTAGGCCCCATACCATATCATATTATCTGCACACTGGCATACATTATAAACAAAGGGGTTTTAGTATAATTACTGTGATCACATGAATGAACTAGTAGTAGCAGTAAGTTTCTTCCTTATGTCCCTTGGCTAATGAATGTACTAAGATTTAATACAGTGTAATGATATAGAGCATGGGTGTTGAACTTTACACATGTTTAAAAACTACAACTCCCAGCATTACCTGGCTGCACAGAATGCTGCAAAATTTATTTTTTATACATCCTGGAATAAAGCCCTTTTACTGACTTACAGACATTTAAAGCCCATGCTTTAGCGATTCCTACCTAAGGGTTTCAAAGCACATGTTTAAAAACTACAACTCCAAGCATTCTCTGTTAGCAGTAAGTTTCTTCTTTATGTCCACTTCCGGTCTAGCAAACTGGATAGGGGGGGAGTAAATGTGAGAGTCTGAAGAATTTTCTAATTAGCTAAGACTGTCACATGTTTTACAAACAGCACATAGTTTGGTGTAATACAGGAACTTCCTTAAATTTCCTGTCTTGTCATGTACAGTGCCTAAGAGAAGTTTTTTTGATTTGCTAACAGTGGAAAATCAGAACCTCTCATTGGATGTTAGGAAAATTCCACTTCCTTTTAGTGTCCTAGTTCCACTTCTTTTTAGTGTCCCAATTCCCCTTCCTTTTAGAGACCCTGTAGAAATCCTGAAGGTGTGGCTTAACCTACCATTTTTAGTTTTCCATTCAAACCTAGGGGTGTCAAATAAAGTAAGTATACTTTATTAATTCTATATCATTTGTTTTGTAATCCAGTAGTAGTTAGTAGTACTATACTTTGTGTTATTTTTTATAGTGATTTTAATTAAATAGTGATAATTACACACCTACATATAGACCTTTCCTATGTGTAATAATGCTATATACCCCCACCTAATTGGTTGCTCCTAAAAACTCAATGCAATCTCCGTAAAAATATAAATTTTTTTAATATATATATATATATATATATATATATATATATATATATATATATATATATATGTATACACAAATACAAGGATATGCAAACTTTAGTGCAGGTAATTACCCTTCGTTGCTTGCATATATGTTTGATCGTGATATCTAATTAATTTATGCTTATATGTATAGTTGAGTGCTGGAGACTTTTGTGTAATGTATATATATAAATCTTATTCCATTCGTCCCGCACTCTCGCTGCCTAAGTCCAATTCCCCGGCGCTCCTCAAGTAGATAGTTATCACATTCTATGGATAGAGCACTCATAAGACTTATATCGGTGCAAACTTACCTGTGTGTGGTCACATCCTGAGGGCGGCTAATGTTATAGCCGAAACGCATTAATGTGACAATAACAGTTTGCACCGATATAAGTACTATGAGTGCTCAATCCATAGAATGCGATATACAGTATTTATATATATAATTATATATATATATTATTATATATATATATATATATATATAATACACTAAAATGATTTCTTTCGTTCCAGTATGGGGGAAAGATGGAAAGAATCTGCTACACCTACTGACAATTGTGAATTCAGCCCATAGACATTTGTAATCTAAAAAGAGACAGGAAGGTGCCTATTCCTCAATATATAACATCCCCAAAGTAACGAGTCTAAATAATTTGTAAGGTTTTGGAAAATAGAAAGAAAGAATTTGGTGTGAATTTGCAAATTTAAAGGGATAAATAAACTGGCAATAGTTAATGTGTAACTTATTTAATGACACCAGCCTAGGATTTGTCAAGTTCATATTGATCTAATCTGAGTATTAAAAATCCTTTAAAAACTTTAGAATTACTAACATACTTGATATGTTGAAATCCCAAAACTTACTATTATTGTATGTTATATGTTTAAATTATGTTCCACATAATATATCTGTTGGGTTAGGAGTAGAAACTTTGCTTTGAGCATGAGAGAGTACACGAGTACAAGGCTGCAACTTCCTCGTTTTGATCTGTTGAGTACTACAGGGTAGATTATGGAAGCTGACCCCCAAGCAGCCACATCAAAGTGGGAAGTAAGACACAGCTTCTTGTATGTTTGTGAACATGCTCTCTCTATGGACAGTGTTGGCTGAAGACTATAGTTCCCCCCTTTAACAAGACGCAAAAGTCCAGTATCTCCATTATTGGCCTTGGAGATGCCTTCAAATTAAATTACGTTTTCAGCCTGATCTATTATTATTTCCAAACCTATACTAGCAAATTGGGTGTAGTTCTAGATAAATAATTAATGGGCAACTGTGCAAAGACTTTTCTTAATTCTTGACATATCCTCCACCTGTAAATGAAAGTTCTTCTGCAGAAATATGCACCCCTGTGGTGTAAATTCCAAATCAGATTTTAGCAAGGGAATTAATTGCTTCTTAAAGCTGTCTCATCCTCTTTAAATGATTTGCTGTTGCCAGGTGTTTATCAGGTTGTCAACAATTTGTTAATAAAAATCAGAATTTTAAATCTAGTTTGTTCGGTATTTTACTGCTTAAAAGAAAGGAAATCCTTAGAGGGTATTTAAGCAAAGAATACAGAAAATTTGTACATTTATATCTGTACTTCACATCCAGAATTTGAAAATTTATGCATCCAAATAATTGAAGCAGAATTCTACTAAATTCAGGAAATGACAATATCATTATAATACATGTACATGCATTTTTGCTCCATAGTTCCTTGGTTCAGCAACATACACGATAGTAACTTGGGGAGGAAGTTATACCAGTACTTCTACTTGACAATGTTTGTGATACTAACAGACTTTATCTAAGGAGCCAATTGAAAATAGTATAGAAATGAATCACAAACTTTAAAAAATTGATTAGAATTTTTACGTGCAACCTGTTTTCGGGTGTCAGCATCATATTTTTGAAAATTTGATATAAATCCCCCCCCCCCCCAAAAAAAGTTCGGAACTGGGTTTGTTTTTACCCTGAAACCCATCCTTTCAGGTGTTTTTCCACCATTTTTTCTGCTTTTCTTTGTGTCATGTTCCTATCCATTTTCATCTTATTGGAACACATTCAATCTGCACCAAAAAAAATGTGTTTCAAAAAACAGATAGTGTGGCTAATCCTGTTACAAAATCAGATTGCAAAACACAATCACCAACTCATAGGGGGGCCTAGCAATTTAGCAACCAGATTCTTCTGAACACCATTAATTGATAACTGTTAGCTGTAATGCTCTAACTATATATGCAGACAATCAGCTAGTTCTTGTAAATGGTAATACAAGAGATTACCTGAGTGTGCCTGTTGCAAGCAAACAATTTTTAATATTGTAAGGTTTTTTGCCATTATAGCCTCAGTCCTTCTTATATCACCTCCTACTGGTGAGCTGTGGTTGGCTCTGTTCTGAACTGACTGGCAACAGGTATAAACTTAATTTTTTTTTATGGGAGAAATGTTATCTCTACAGACTTTGTCTAAGCTTTACCTCAAGGGCAAATAGAAAAATCAATAAATAGTTGGCCTTAGTTGTTTAAAATCAATCAATCTCGAGTTTGCTGTTAATACGTATGTATGAAATATATTCTTCTACAGTTTTTGTCTTCCAAAACCTGATCAAAGCAAATACTGTGAACTGCAAAGCCTTTTTGTATATACACAAGCAAAAATGTTCCTCAATTTTCTAATTCGCGATACGACATCCTTGTGTTGTGCAGTTTAACACAGGAAAAATCTCAATCTTTGAGACTTTTGTCTTGAAAAAAATTGTTCTGTTATTTGTCTGGCTTTACGTTACTACTTCATGATGTGTCATTTGATAAAAAGTACATTGCTCTTTATTTAGCAGCAAATATGGGCAAACAGGGAGGACTCATGGGATTTGATGTTCAGTTAACGAAGACAAAAAGAAAAGATTACACCGAGTTTTAATTTCCTCTGGACAGGGACTCTGTTGAAAATTATGGCTATGGATGAGCTTACATGTATGTTACTTTTAGAGCCTGAGAGGCAAAGAACAGTGTTCCTGATTAGACAGAACAGAACAGAACGAGAAGGTCACAGACTTTGAATATGTAATACCTAATTATTCTTGTAAATGTAATACAGGGCCTTGAATAGTTATATAGAAAAAAAAGAACACCTAACAAATGTTTTCTTTAGCATATGTCTTCTGTAGAGCTTTATGCAATTCTTTTGTCTTTCCTTGCAGACTAGATGGTTAAACATGCCTTAGTACAAATTATCTTTATTATAGCTTAGAAATGTGAAGCTACTTCAATTTTACTGCATTATCTTCTACTTCATTGCAACAGGATCTGAAATTCCTCTGAAACGCGTAAGGTCCCTTTGTCTCTCTCTTTTTTCCTATTCACTATAGAAGAATAAATTAATCTCTAAATCACAACCTACAGGGAAAAAATATTATCAGCCTTGATCTGGTTAACCTTTTTTATATTAAACCCTGTTCAGCATTGTCATGTTGTATAGAGCTGACTTTAGTCATAACTGCAAATTTCCTAGTGAGATTAAATAAAGACAATGGCACAGTTTAGATAATATTGATAATAAGTATATCATTCATGAGTATCAGTAGTGCTGCTACAAAACTCTAAATAATACCGCTTGAACACTCACAGAGGTTATGTCAGAATTGTGCACTTTAACAATATTATGCTATTGTTGTTATCATCATGAATATAAGGATATTGTATCCCTAACTAATTTCCATTAACTATGTGGATTATTCAGTCTTACATTTTCTAAATAGCAACAGTGTGATTAAAGCTGTAAGGGAACAGGTGGAAATTTCTTGATATATGGCATCTCTTAACCCATTAAAAGCCAACACAATTAGGTGGCCTACCTTATATATATATATTCTTTACTTTGTCCAAATAGTAAGTCGGCACAGCATCTATTCTGTCCTACCAATGAGTATCCAGCACTAACCTAGAAACAACCAGTTTCCTACCATGATCTTCACAGTAAATTCACTAGCAAACAGGGTGTTAATACAGCTGTTAATGTCATTGTCTTCCTCTCGATTTCATCTCTCATTCTCATTAAAAAAAAAAACAAATATTCGAAACCATTAACCAAACAACTGACATCTATGCGATGAATATTTGTGGAAAATGAAGTTTGTTAAACACCCAAACACCTAAAGATGTGCAAATGGTGGCCTTAGCTTGCATGATATATTACGTACACAGAATGCTTTGTACAGTAGGGTAGTGTATAAATAAATGAAAAACCAACAATTACATTACACTTACACGGGACTACGACCACACAGCATCCACCGTCCTCACACCAGGCCAGCAAATCCCAACACCTAAAGTCCCGGTCCAGCCTCTGGAGTCACAAGAAATGCAGAAAGAAATATACAGGCGGGATGACTGCCTCCAAACAGTGGGTAGTAATAAGAGTAAAACTTAACATTTATTACTTCATTAAAACACATGCTGGATACAAACCATATTGTACACGGACAGGTAAGGGAAGGGGTGTGGCCCTGACGCATTCATGGAACTTTAACTTCTCAGAGAAACATGATGGTACAAAAATGGTTTGTACCAGCATGTGTTTTTAATGCAGTAATAAATGTTAATTTTACCCTTATTACTACCCTCGCAATGTTTTGTTTAGAAGGCAGTCATCCCACCTGTATTTTTTTCTTTCTGCATTTCTAGTAGGTTAGTGTAGCCTATGCCTTCAGGGCTCATTTACGAGGAACGCTGCAGGTACACAGCGCTCCTCTCAGCGATTTACAATCTGTTAGCGTGACGTTAAGTCTCGCTTTATGCAGATGTGCGAGTACCGGAAGAGGCACTCACGCAGCCATCGCAAGTGAATTTACCAGAGGCTGCGCGGCTCTTTGGGCATAATTATTTAACACCAGCTGATAGCTGCATTAAATACTTATGTGCGGGTGAGATTCACCCAGTTCACAGCCTCTGGTAAATCTGGAATGGGAGAATTTTCCAGAGAGCTTGCCCCTCTGGGTGAATCCCCTTTTAGTATGGGACATGAGTTAAATGTTTCCTGCGTCATTAAACAGAGACTTAGCCAGAGCCGCAGGCACTCTGGGTAGATCTCTGTGCAGAAGATGCAGCAGCGGATTTGCAACTGAATAGCTTTTGGCAGCTGCACAGGTGTCTTTCAATACTGCAATTTAGGGTTAAAATTCTAACCGGTATTTAATTGGTGTGTAGTATGTATCTGCCCCTTCCCTATCCTCCTGCAGGATCCTGGCATGTGCTGTGGAGCTCTCTCCCACTCTCCCTCCGTTTGGATCCATTGGCACTTCATTTTCTTTTTAAGGTAGGGGACCCTCCTGCAACCCTAAACGCCTTGGTATTAAGGTAAAAAAATGCAAAAATTGACTTACCGGGCATCGTTCTTTCGGCTTTCTCAATAGCTGGCAGGCGCATTTGTGACTGCCAATCACAGATGTGGCTGCTGGTCCAGCCCCTATTCCTACTCTGTCCCCGGAAGTAGCAATACAGGTAGAGGCCGAGGGAAAAAAGGTTGGTAAGTATGTTTCTGGTCCCTTTTTTTTTTTAACTTAATACCATGGCATTAGGGTTGAAAGGGGGTCCCCTACAATTAAAAAAAGTTATATTTTGGGGTTGAGATACCCTATAAAAATGTAAAAGTGAAATGGGAGAAGTTTGGGCTGATTGAAGGAGTGCAAGATTGTTTGAGTTTTACTATGTGTGAACATGCCTTTATAAGGCACCCAAAAGAACGCATAACAGTGGCACCTATATTGATCCACTTTTCAGCAAGCACACAAGTGCATAAATATATTATGGGTGGATTTGCAAAGTCCCTTCTAGGGGTCAGGTCACCAAAGACTTATAAAAGCTATTTCTCAGATATCATTATAATGAATAAATCGTATTCATCCAATTTCTATCTCTGAAGGGGTATAAGTTGATAGGCAGTAACCACTAATGAGCATGAATAGGCTACATCAAGTGCACTAATGATAATATCTTACACATTTTCTAAAGATTTTAACAAGAATCTTGTGGTATTCGGAACATAACAGCCTTAACAACTTATCAACCGATTTTAAACCACTGGAACCTTTTCAAACTTAAGTGTTAAGGTTATTAATTAAAGCTATTGGTGGACTACTATATATGATACTCACCTCTGCAAGCATTTCGTAACTAGAAATAGATTTTGACTTAGGTGACGCTAAAAGTCATACTGTGAAAAGAACAAGAGATGGAGAAGAATTAAAGGAGAAGGTATGAGTTTTGGGGCTGTCAACAAATTGTTATGATATTGAGCTTTTAGGGATACTTTTATCATGTACTGATATGATGTCTAACAATGCTGTAACATATTAACATAGAGATATTTAGTTTAGGCTTTTGAAAAAATTGTTGAAATATTAGCTGAATAATTAATAATTAATGTGTGTGTGTGTGTGTGTTGTGTGTGTGTGTGTTGTGGTGTGTGTGTGTTTGGTGTGTGTGTGTGTGTGGTGTATGTGTGTGTGTGTGTGTGTGTGTGTGTGTGTGTGTAGAGGGTCACCTTCACACTTGCAAGTTGGGAAAATAAATTCAAATCTTGCAGTCATTACAAGAAACCTATCCCAGTCTACTCATACATTACATTTTATTAGGATTAGTATTTTGAAGGGTTTTCACTATGGATTTAATTATCTTGCTGTGTCAAAAGTAGAAAAGGTCTAACCAAATGTCCTGCCACCCTAGTACCCTAACTGCCAATGTTTATTCTACTCAGAATTTGTAAGGTGGAAAGCATTCTCTTGCTTTTTTAGATTTTTAGAATCTTTATTATAGGTTTCTTTGGGTATATTTATTCATTCTGGAATACATGGCCCCTTTATTAATACAATTTAGAGGTAATGTGTCTGCTATTGACATTGCTCACAATAAAGGTCAGTTAGTGAATTTGACACCAAGCCAACCGTATGGCATGGTTCTTTAAGAGAAATGCAACCATTGTCTAGACTCTAAAATAATTTATTATCGTTTATTCATAAATTCTTTGTTATTTTGTCTCCCAAGTACTGTACGTCCCCAATTTCCATTGCGTTATCACATCACACTCTATTCTTTGCATAGCAGAAAATTCATGATCATTAAAAAAACCAAGTTTGTCTAATTTCCCATGTGCCACAATAACACCAATAACAGCTTGCAAGTTATTATTACAGCAGAAATCCCCTTTTGTTTTTTTTTCTTCATGGCGCAACAATTATGAGTAGCAATTTTTTTTCTCTCATTTTACAAAGAACTTTCTGTCCTATCTCCACTCCCCTGGAATAAAGGCAGCTTTGACACTGTCTGACAGGACCCTCTCCTTTTTTTCCTCCTTTTCTTTGCATACACGTGCTTTTGACTTTTCCGTAAGAATTCTGTTGACTTCGTTGAATGTGACAGGGCAATATTTAACCTGAATAGAGGCATGTTGACTCCTCTATTAAAAGTGACAGTTAAGGACACCACTCTCTTATTCTTTCTGATACAGACAGACAACTCTTCAGTACTTACTCATATACAAAATAAAAAACAAAAACTACTTGAAGAGGAGATGAATACCTTATAAACAATATATGAATGACATTCACAAGTTTAATCTAGCAAAGAAACCTTTCTTATCTATTAAAAAAATTAAAGGCCTTTCAAATGAGCTTGATGTAACAAGACAGGGTTGCCACTGTTTCAATTGAGTTGTCACTCCTCTTCCTCTTCCTTCTTTCTTTTCTTCTTTTAGAAGTTTTAGCATGGTGTCTCCTATGATTTGCAGTATTTAAGTGCATGGCGACACCTCCTGTGTAGGTACAATTCGGGTTCCTTTCACAGTTTCATCTTAATATTCCCCCCCCCAAAAAAAGGAATTAAAAAGAATATGCTGCCTTTTTTTGTCTGTGTAACTACATGTAGGATTGTATGGGGAAAATGTTTTAAATAAACAAAAACTATAAAATTGATTTCCTTGTAATATGTTTTTATATTTTATTGCAACACCTATGAATAAGTGCTGATGCATGCACAAAACGCATCAGGTGACCTCCTGGGTCCGGGCACTGATGTTTCAATAAAAGTTTGTTTGATTTTATCGTTGAGTTCCGATCTCTTCAGTGTGCATGCTCCACTTTTTTTGGAATCTGAACATACGTAACATCCTTGCCATGCAAATTGTCGTAACAAAAATCAGTCTTTTAGAATCTTCAACTTGCATACCTCTGTATATTGTTCTCTTGTTTTCGTTCTGACCTTGATATTACTTCAGATTTCATTTTTTATTCTTGTCTAACAGTTGTTTCAACAGTATTGATGGCACACTAAACAAACATTGTTTGGAAACTGAGTGCGGCCTGTCTGAACAGCAAATGATAATTCACTTTGTGCCTTCATTTCCACACATAACTACCTCTCCTTTGCAGCCTTTTATCACTACATAAAGATCATCTGAGTACCCTTAAAAAGTTTTTTTTCTACTTGCTAGTGAGAAGTTTCAACAACAGCAAACAGCAATTTGTTCCATATCAGTTTCCCTTAGCAAAACATCAATCACCTGCCAGGAGAAATCCTTTTGTAATTGTAATTCATCCAAGTACCTTGAATGTTGGATTCAAATAAGGACTACAGAATACATATGCTTATGTGTAATTTGTGTACAGTTACCTTATTTATATTCCTAATATCTAGCAGCCAATAACAATGTTACATTCATTTGTTGTCTAGTAGGATATCTCGATGTGCACAGGTTGCAAGTAAAAGCTGATTTCTGTGCCACCTTCCCAACATGTTCGTTCATGAAACTTATCCATGGTTCCTTAAAATGTTACATATAATTATAAATGAATTGCCATTGCAATTCTGTATTTAGTAAATGCGCTTAATAATACTCTCAAAGGCTTTATGCAGTTTGTGACATGGTCTGCAAACCGACTGAAAGACATATTATTGTCTGTAAAATATTATTATTGTTTTCCTGTTTTACCTGTTATTAATTTTAGAAATTTTAACAACAAAAGGTGATTAGAATGTGTGTAGTTTATTGATCTGCCATAAGCTTTGTCAGGTTTAATGTAAGTTTCAAAAGTCCTTGCCGCCTACGCCTCAAGTGAGTTAATCTTGACCAAGAGAAGCCAGAACAGAAAACAATTTAATCAGCTTTCACTTCACACCTTGCCAGATGCTGGAATTCTATACTCCTGTGTAGCATTTCAGATTTATACATTTTCTCTCCAAAGAATTTATATTTGATTATTTATACCTCTGTGTTTCAAGATCATGTTGTCATATACTCAATATTTCCTCTTCTAAGAATAAAGATATGTAGATAGATAGATAGATGGATATCCTATTATTATCATGGTCAGACAGACAAACAAATTGCAGACAGACAGACAAACATATTGATATATAGATGATGGATGATGGATGGATATAGGATGGATAGGATATAGATGAATGGATAGATAGAAAGAATCTGAGATATAGATAGATAGATAGACACACACACAGACAGCTAGATCCAAGATATGTATACAGTCAGCATATCCTAATATTACATGGTCTTTACCATCTATGCCCATTATAATGTCACACCTATTTAACCCCCTACTTTGATTTTAACCCTTGATATGAAATGGCACCATCTAATGAATAAACAGATTCTTATATTTAGAATGTTAGCAATCATGAACAATCAAGTGCATTTAGAACACACCAGTAAAAAAACAGAAGGGCGTGTGAGGTATATATATATAAAATCAGTTATGCACTATACACATGTCTAAGGAACATCATGCACTGAGTCTGAATGAAACAGTTTAAATGCAATTAGCATATTTATAGAGCCTCATTTAATCTGGGACAACAGTTTTGGACTTCCTGGTGGCTATTCCCTGATGTAATGTGTGTTTGCTGGCACTTACAGCAGCCGTGACAGTGGCTGATCCACTATGAAGTGGGGGATTTCTATACACAGTGACAATTAGCTCACTGTAGGATAACATATGGTTGATATGTGGATATATGTCTGCATCACCATAATTGTACATGATTCTCCTTAATGTGAAAATGAGTAAATTGCATCAGTAGGATTTCCAATTTCATACAGACTATTGTAATTTATTGCCTCTAATTTGCATTGATTTACAGATATTGTATGTACCCTACAATTGTTTAGTAATGTTAATGATTATAATTGAAAATAATAATCACACAATTCGAAATGTATATCATTTCTCACCTTTCTTTTAATGGCTGAACTAAAGCTAAATCAATTTGCATAATAGTTCAATTGTGTGAACAGGCAAAGCACATTGTTAAAAAAAAAAAAAAGGCCTGGTAAATGGCGGCCATGTTGAATCATTGGATGTTTTGGCTTTCTTCAGTTCTACGATAGTAACACAGAATTTATTGCTCAACACACAGATACTGTTCTGCTGCTCACTGAAATCAGCTGCGTGACTATCATCAAACAGAAAGGAATTAAATGAAAGCAGCAGTGCTCGAAATGGCTGCTCTAACTTATCACTTGAGAAGGTCCACACAGGTCACCATATGTAATCAAGTCATGTATATATTAGCTAGTTATTTCAGCCACTTTACTAGCTTGCTTGTCCTTCCAGCCTAGTTTTTTTTTTCTCCTGGACTCCTAGGAAACAGTTTTACCTCCTAAGTCTGGTACAAAGGCTTGGAGAGGATCTGGGGTTGTCGAAAATGGTTAACAAATGAATTCTCCACATGTGCACAACACTCTTAAACCAGAATGTTTTCTTCTATTTCGCTATATTATTTTACAAATTGTGTTTGATATATTTCAAATATTTTCTTTGATGTTTTATATTTTCCCTTTTGATTTAGCCATAAAACAGCAGCATTTCTATTTCACTCCTTTTTTTTCCGTATAGTAAACGTTCTGGTTCTACATGATCTGGTTACCAGCTGTACACATAGAAAACTTATGGAGAAACTGTAGGAGATAAACCTTTCATACACGCTTTACCTATTAAGGGAAATAGACAAGCAAGCTGTGTATGTGCTCCCAACATGTTTCTTATTTCCACAGGTAGGCCTTTAAATTTGTTTTGAGCTTTAAAAAGCAATGACAGAAATAACAAGATCTAATTAAAGTACCATTCGCATCAACTCTTTTTTTTTTACTAAAACCTATTATACCTGCCTTTTTCAGCATTGTATAGTTGACACTGTAATAAATAAAATCTTGAAAATAAACACAGAACAGTTGTCACGTTAGCTGCCTTTTCACAGAACATAATCTATTTTGTTTAATTAAAAAGTAGAGTGACACTCCAGGAGAATCTACTCAGGTGCGGAAGGGGGAGAAATGTTGCGATTTGATGTTGTTCACAAGACTCTCTGCTTATGGGTATATACCCCTACTTTAGAATAAAGATTTATAAGTCACTGAGGAATGGCCATAAAGCACAAGGCCCAATATCCTATTGATTTATTGTTAGGGGTACATTGCTCATTATAATTCACAAAACAATTACTGTAACAATTGAAACAGTTTCCCATTGTAAACTAATCACCCACCTCCCACTCCAAATGGCTGCAGATTTTAAAACACATAAAAAAATTCTACAATGGGGGATATGTTCAGAGACATTCACATTCCACTTTCACTTATTTGTAAATACTTATATTTGCAATTGCAAGTCGATTGCAAAAAAGAATAGGTAGGTGGTTCCTTCAAATTCTGATGTAACACCAAAAGGTGAGTTCTAATATTGGGCACCTTAAATCATTACACCAGCAATCACTGCAAAGGCACACAATGTCATAATACAAAATTTACCCTGTATCTTTGTAGCACCTGTGTCTTTGCACTAGTAACAATCCCTCAATTAATTATTTTGAGGCAGGAAGGCTTTTAAAGGATGTACACCAACTCTCAAACCTTTTATGTATTGCAGAGGAAGAGCTATAAAAAATATGTCTGCTCTGATTACATGATATGGTAGGTGCTTTTTATTATTTCCACTGAAAGAGTTTTCCTACATTTTACTTTTTACAAATGTTGGGGTCAGTTAGACCATCCTGCCAACTCAGTCTATAATAATTGTGGGGAACCAAGTCAAAATGTCAAAGCAAATAAGAGAAGATAGTTATAATTTAAGGGCATTCGACTCAAAAAAACCCTTTAGCTAATAATGACGATTACCCCCCCCCCCCCCAAACCTAGGTTTCGCATTACTATTTTGCCAAAGATACTTCTAAACTACCTTACCTGACCCGGTCCCTCGACATTCCTACTCTGCTGCTGACAGCCGTTCCACTTTCTGGTTGCAGCGTCAGTAAAAGTGTGATGTGACATCATGCCCAATCGCCTGACACCGCAACCAGAAAGTGGAGTGGCTGTCAGCGCAGAAGCCCTCTGCATTGTTTGTGCTTGAAACAGGAGCAGGGGGCAGCACATAGATGGAGAGGTGCAGGGTCATGATAGGAAGTTCAGGATCATAAGTTAGTAATGCAAACCTAGGTTTGGGGGTAATCTACATTTTATCCAAAGTTTTTTTTGAGTGTACTTGCCCTTTAAGATGTAAAACCTTGTTATTTGATTTTGTGCTTTTTAATTTGCTTTTAAGTTTCCTTTTTTGTTCACTTTACAGTTTGTTTTTTTTTAAATATTTTCCCTGATGGGTCATCATTTCTTAAATATTGTTTTATGGAAAACACAATATCCCATCCCCCCATCATGGGCTCATAGCATACGAACAAACTCACACACACCGCATGCATACACACCGGTGTTTAAGTCAATTGGATTATCAACTGCAGTGAGGGATCAAAGAACCCTAAAAAGCTTGCCAAGATGTTCCGAAAGAGAGCGATAAATTAAAAAAAAAAAAAAAAAAGGAAGTTTCAGCATACGGACCTCATGAAATCTTAACCAGAATTCTATAAAATCACCCTCAATTAAAACATCCTCTCCTTTGCAATGTGCCCCATAAATTTTGCAGCAGTCAGGGATTTATACACACTGCTTTCTGTTTTAATCATATTTCACCTAGTGAAATAGCCACAGATCCCAGTTGCCGCCATAAAACTCAGGTTTTTCAACTGCATCGTGTTCTAGGCGCTGTGCAGATGGAACCGTTCAGTGAAATCCAGATGAAAAGAATAAACGTCCACCTTCAGGAAGCATCTTCTTTAAACAGATGATTTTGAATGATGAAGGAGCAGCTTATTCAGCTAAAGCATAGATTGTGATGCTGGGGAACAGTTTCATTGTATATTTTTCACAATTCCCCGGCGCTCCTCAAGTAGATAGTTATCACATTCTATGGATAGAGCACTCATAAGACTTATATCGGTGCAAACTTACCTGTGTGTGGTCACATCCTGAGGGCGGCTAATGTTATAGCCGAAACGCATTAATGTGACAATAACAGTTTGCACCGATATAAGTACTATGAGTGCTCAATCCATAGAATGCGATATACAGTATTTATATATATATATATATATATATATATATATATATATATATATATATATATATATATAATACACTAAAATGATTTCTTTCGTTCCAGTATGGGGGAAAGATGGAAAGAATCTGCTACACCTACTGACAATTGTGAATTCAGCCCATAGACATTTGTAATCTAAAAAGAGACAGGAAGGTGCCTATTCCTCAATATATAACATCCCCAAAGTAACGAGTCTAAATAATTTGTAAAGGTTTTGGAAAATAGAAGAGAAAGAATTTGGTGTGAATTTGCAAATTTAAAGGGATAAATAAACTGGCAATAGTTAATGTGATACTTATTTAATGACACCAGCCTAGGATTTGTCAAGTTCATATTGATCTAATCTGAGTATTAAAAATACCTTTAAATAACTTTAGAATTACTAACATACTTGATATGTTGAAATCCCCAAACTTACTATTATTGTATGTTATATGTTTAAATTATGTTCCACATAATATATCTGTTGGGTTAGGAGTAGAAACTTTGCTTTGAGCATGAGAGAGTACACGAGTACAAGGCTGCAACTTCCTCGTTTTGATCTGTTGAGTACTACAGGGTAGATTATGGAAGCTGACCCCCAAGCAGCCACATCAAAGTGGGAAGTAAGACACAGCTTCTTGTATGTTTGTGAACATGCTCTCTCTATTGGGACAGTGTTGGCTGAAGACTATAGTTCCCCTTTAACAAGACGCAAAAGTCCAGTATCTCCATTATTGGCCTTGGAGATGCCTTCAAATTAAATTAACAGTTTTCAGCCTGATCTATTAATTAATTTCCAAACCTATACTAGCAAATTGGGTGTAGTTCTAGATAAATAATTAATGGGCAACTGTGCAAAAGACTTTTCTTAATTCTTGACATATCCTCCACCTGTAAATGAAAGTTCTTCTGCAGAAATATGCACCCCTGTGGTGTAAATTCCAAATCAGATTTTAGCAAGGGAAATTAATTGCTTCTTAAAGCTGTTCTCATCCTCTTTAAATGATTTGCTGTTGCCAGGTGTTTATCAAGTTGTCAACAATTTGTTAATAAAAATCAGAATTTTAAATCTAGTTTGTTCGGTATTTTACTGCTTAAAAGAAAGGAAATCTCTTAGAGGGTATTTAAGCAAAGAATACAGAAAATTTGTACATTTATATCTGTACTTACATCCAGAATTTGAAAATTTATGCATCCAAATAATTGAAGCAGAATTTCTACTAAATTCAGGAAATGACAATATCATTATAATACATGTACATGCATTTTTGCTCCATAGTTCCGTGGTTCAGCAACATACACGATAGTAACTTGGGGAGGAAGTTATACCAGGTACTTCTACTTGACAATGTTTGTGATACTAACAGACTTTATCTAAGGAGCCAATTGAAAATAGTATAGAATATGAATCACAAACTTTAAAAAATTGATTAGAATTTTTACGTGCAACCTGTTTTCGGGTGTCAGCATCATATTTTTGAAAATTTGATATAAATCCCCCCCCCCCCAAAAAAAGTTCGGAACTGGGTTTGTTTTTACCCTGAAACCCATCCTTTCAGGTGTTTTTCCACCATTTTTTCTGCTTTTCTTTGTGTCATGTTCCTATCCATTTTCATCTTATTGGAACACATTCAATCTGCACCAAAAAAAAGTGTTTCAAAAACAGATAGTGTGGCTAATCCTGTTACAAAATCAGATTGCAAAACACAATCACCAACTCATAAGGGGGGCCTAGCAATTTAGCAACCAGATTCTTCTGAACACCATTAATTGATAACTGTTAGCTGTAATGCTCTAACTATATATGCAGACAATCAGCTAGTTCTTGTAAAGTGTAATACAAGAGATTACCTGAGTGTGCCTGTTGCAAGCAAACAATTTTTAATATTGTAAGGTTTTTTGCCATTATAGCCTCAGTCCTTCTTATATCACCTCCTACTGGTGAGCTGTGGTTGGCTCTGTTCTGAACTGACTTGCAACAGGTATAAACTTAAATTTTTTTTTATGGGAGAAATGTTATCTCTACAGACTTTGTCTAAGCATTTACCTCAAGGGCAAATAGAAAAATCAATAAATAGTTGGCCTTAGTGTTTAAAATCAATCAATCTCGATGTTTGCTGTTAATACGTATGTATGAAATATATTCTTCTACAGTTTTTGTCTTCCAAAACCTGATCAAAGCAAATACTGTGAACTGCAAAGCACTTTTTGTATATACACAAGCAAAAATGTTCCTCAATTTTCTAATTCGCGATACCGAACAATCCCTTGTGTTGTGCAGGTTTAACACAAGGAAAAATCTCAATCTTTGAGACTTTTGTCTTGAAAAAAATTGTTCTGTTATTTGTCTGGCTTTACGTTACTACTTCATGATGTGTCATTTAGTAAAAAGTACATTGCTCTTTATTTAGCAGCAAATAGTGGCAAACAGGGAGGAGCTGCATGGGATTTGATGTTCAGTTAACGAGAGACAAAAAGAAAAAGATTACACCGAGTTTTAATTTCCTCTGGAGCGAGGGACTCTGTTGAAAATTATGGCTATGGATGAGCTTACATGTATGTTACTTTTAGAGCCTGAGAGGCAAAGAACAGTGTTCCTGATTAGACAGAACAGAACAGAACAGAGAAGGTCACAGACTTCTGAATATGTAATACCTAATTATTCTTGTAAATGTAATACAGGGCCTTGAATAGTTATATAGAAAAAAAAGAACACCTAACAAATGTTTTCTTTAGCATTGTCTTCTGTAGAGCTTTATGCAATTCTTTTGTCTTTCCTTGCAGACTAGATGGTTAAACATGCCTTTAGTACAAATTATACTTTATTATAGCTTAGAAAATGTGAAGCTACATTCAATTTTACTGCATTATCTTCTACTTCATTGCAACAGGATCTGAAATTCCTCTGAAACGCGTAAGGTCCCTTTGTCTCTCTCTTTTTTCCTATTCAGCTATAGAAGAATAAATTAATCTGCTAAATCACAACCTACAGGGAAAAAATATTATCAGCCTTGATCTGGTTAACCTTTTTTATATTAAACCCTGTTCAGCATTGTCATGTTAGTATAGAGCTGACTTTAGTCAATAACTGCAAATTTCCTAGTGAGATTAAATAAAGACAATGGCACAGTTTAGATAATATTGATAATAAGTATATCATTCATGAGTATCAGTAGTGCTGCTACAAAACTCTGTAAATAATACCGCTTGAACACTCACAGAGGTTATGTCAGAATTGTGCACTTTAACAATATTATGCTATTGTTGTTATCATCATGAATTATAAGGAATAATGTATCCCTAACTAATTTCCATTAACTATGTGGATTATTCAGTCTTACATTTTCTAAATAGCAACAGTGTGATTAAAGCTGTAAGGGAACAGGTGGAAATTTCTTGATATATGGCATCTCTTAACCCATTAAAAGCCAACACAATTAGGTGGCCTACCTTATATATATATATATTCTTTACTTTGTCCAAAATAGATAAGTCTGCACAGGCATCTATTCTGTCCTACCAATGAGTAATCCAGCACTAACCTAGAAACAACCAGTTTCCTACCATGATCTTCACAGGTAAATTCACTAGCAAACAGGGTGTTAATACAGCTGTTAATGTCATTGTCTTCCTCTCTGATTTCATCTCTCATTCTCATTAAAAAAAAAAACAAATATTCGAAATCATTAACCAAACAACTGACATCTATGCGATGAATATTTGTGGAAAATGAAGTTTGTTAAACACACAAACACCTAAAGATGTGCAAATGGTGGCCTTAGCTTGCATGATTATCTTACGTACACAGAATGCTTTGTACAGTAGGGTAGTGTATAAATAAATGAAAAACCAACAAATTACACTTACAGCGGGAAGCTACGACCACACAGCATCCACCGTCCTCACACCAGGCCAGCAAATCCCAACACCTAAAGTCCCGGTCCAGCCTCTGGAGTCACAAGAAATGCAGAAAGAAATATACAGGCGGGATGACTGCCTCCAAACAGTGGGTAGTAATAAGAGTAAAACTTAACATTTATTACTTCATTAAAAACACATGCTGATACAAACCATATTGTACACGGACAGGTAAGGGAAGGGGTGTGGCCCTGACGCATTTCATGGAACTTTAACTTTCTCAGAGAAACATGATGGTACAAAAATGGTTTGTACCAGCATGTGTTTTTAATGCAGTAATAAATGTTAAGTTTTACCCTTATTACTACCCTCGCAATGTTTTGTTTAGAAGGCAGTCATCCCACCTGTATGTTTCTTTCTGCATTTCTAGTAGGTTAGTGTAGCCTATGCCTTCAGGGCTCATTTACGGAGGAACGCTGCAGGTACACAGCGCTCCTCTCAGCGATTTACAATCTGTTAGCGTGACGTTAAGTCTCGCTTTATGGCAGATGTGCGAGTACCGGAAGAGGCACTCACGCAGCCATCGCAAGTGAATTTACCAGAGGCTGCGCGGCTCTTTGGGCATAATTATTTAACACCAGCTGATAGCTGGCATTAAATACTTATGTGCGGGTGAGATTCACCCAGAGTTGCACAGCCTCTGGTAAATCTGGAATGGGAGAATTTTCCAGAGAGCTTGCCCCTCTGGGTGAATCTCCCTTTTAGTATGGGACATGAGTTTAAATGTTTCCTGCGTCATTTAAACAGAGACTTAGCCAGAGCCGCAGGCACTCTGGGTAGATCTCTGTGCAGAAGATGCAGCAGCGGATTTGCAACTGAATAGCTTTTGGCAGCTGCACAGGTGTCTTTCAATACTGCAATTTAGGGGTTAAATCATTCTAACCGGTATTTAATTGGTGTGTAGTATGTATCTGCCCCTTCCCTATCCTCCTGCAGGATCCTGGCATGTGCTGTGGAGCTCTCTCCCACTCTCCCTCCGTTTGGATCCATTGGCACTTCATTTTCTTTTTTAAGTGTAGGGGACCCTCCTGCAACCCTAAACGCCTTGGTATTAAGGTAAAAAAATGCAGAGAAATTGACTTACCGGGCATCGTTCTTTCGGCTTTCTCAATAGCTGGCAGGCGCATTTGTGACTGCCAATCACAGATGTGGCTGCTGGTCCAGCCCCTATTCCTACTCTGTCCCCGGAAGTAGCAATACAGGTAGAGGCCGAGGGAAAAAAGGTTGGTAAGTATGTTTCTGGTCCCTTTTTTTTTTAACTTAATACCATGGCATTTAGGGTTGAAAGGGGGTCCCCTACAATTAAAAAAAGTTATATTTTGGGGTTGAGATACCCTATAAAAATGTAAAAGTGAAATGGGAGAAGTTTGGGCTGATTGAAGGAGTGCAAGATGTGTTGAGTTTTACTATGGAGTGAACATGCCTTTATAAGGCACCCAAAAGAACGCATAACAGTGGCACCTATATTGATCCACTTTTCAGCAAGCACACAAGTGCATAAATATATTATGGGTGGATTTGCAAAGTCCCTTCTAGGGGTCAGGTCACCAAAGACTTATAAAAGCTATTTCTCAGATATCATTATAATGAATAAATCGTATTCATCCAATTTCTATCTCTGAAGGGGTTATAAGTTGATAGGCAGTAACCACTAATGAGCATGAATAGGCTACATCAAGTGCACTAGATGATAATATCTTACACATTTTCTAAAGATTTTAACAAGAAGTCTTGTGGTATTCGGAGACATAACAGCCTTAACAACTTATCAACCGATTTTAAAACCACTGGAACCTTTTCAAACTTAAGTGTTAATGTTATTAATTAAAAGCTATTGGTGGACTACTATATATGATACTCACCTCTGCAAGCATTTCGTAACTAGAAATAGATTTTGACTTAAGGTGAACTGCTAAAAGTCATACTGTGAAAAGAACAAGAGATGGAGAAGAATTAAAGGAGAAGGTATGAGTTTTGGGGCTGTCAACAAATTGTTATGATATTGAGCTTTTGAGGGATACTTTTATCATGTACTGATATGATGTCTAACAATGCTGTAACATATTAACATAGAGATATTTAGTTTAGGCATTTTTGAAAAAATTGTTGAAATATTAGCTGAATAATTAATAATTAATGTGTGTGTGTGTGTGTGTGTGTGTGTGTGTGTGTGTGTGTGTGTGTGTGTGTGTGTGTGTATGTGTGTGTGTGTGTGTGTGTGTGTGTGTGTGTGTAGAGGGGGTCACCTTCACACTTGCAAGTTGGGAAAAATAAATTCAAATCTTGCAGTCATTACAAGAAACCTATCCCAGTCTACTCATACATTACATTTTATTAGGATTAGTATTTTGAAGGGTTTTCACTATGGATTTAATTATCTTGCTGTGGTCAAAAGTAGAAAAGGTCTAACCAAATGTCCTGCCACCCTAGTACCCTAACTGCCAATGTTTATTCTACTCAGAATTTGTAAGGTGGAAAGCAGTCTCTTGCTTTTTTAGATTTTTAGAATCCTTTATTATAGGTTTCTTTTGGGTATATTTATTCATTCTGGAATACATGGCCCCTTTATTAATACAATTTAGAGGTAATGTGTCTGCTATTGACATTGCTCACAATAAAAGGTCAGTTAGTGAATTTGACACCAAGCCAACCGTATGGCATGGTTCTTTAAGAGAAATGCAACCATTGTCTAGACTCTAAAATAATTTATTATCGTTTATTCATAAATTCTTTGTTATTTTGTCTCCCAAGTACTGTACGCCCCATTTCCCATTGCGTTATACATCACACTCTATTCTTTGCATAGCAAGAAAATTCATGATCATTAAAAAAACCAAGTTTGTCTAATTTCCCATGTGCCACAATAACACCAATAACAGCTTGCAAGTTATTATTACAGCAGAAATCCCCTTTTGTTTTTTTTTTCTTCATGGCAGCAACAATTATGAGTAGCAATTTTTTTTCTCTCATTTTACAAAGAACTTTCTGTCCTATCTCCACTCCCCTGGAATAAAGGCAGCTTTGACACTGTCTGACAGGACCCTCTCCTTTTTTTCCTCCTTTTCTTTGCATACACAGTGCTTTTGACTTTTCCGTAAGAATTCTGTTGACTTCGTTGAAATGTGACAGGGCAATATTTAACCTGAATAGAGGCATGTTGACTCCTCTTATTAAAAGTGACAGTTAAGGACACCACTCTCTTTATTCTTTCTGATACAGACAGACAACTCTTCAGTACTTACTCATATACAAAATAAAAAAACAAAAACTACTTGAAGAGGAGATGAATACCTTATAAACAATATATGAATGACATTCACAAGTTTAATCTAGCAAAGAAACCTTTCTTATCTATTAAAAAAATTAAAGGCCTTTCAAATGAGCTTGATGTAACAAGACAGGTTGCCACTGTTTCAATTGAGTTGTCACTCCTCTTCCTCTTCCTTCTTTCTTTTCTTCTTTTAGAAGTTTTAGCATGGTGTCTCCTATGATTTGCAGTATTTAAGTGCATGGCGACACCTCCTGTGTAGGTACAAATTCGGGTTCCTTTCACAGTTTCATCTTAATTCATTCCCCCCCCCCAAAAAAAGGAATTAAAAAGAATATGCTGCCTTTTTTTGTCTGTGTAACTACATGTAGGATTGTATGGGGAAAATGTTTTAAATAAACAAAAACTATAAAATTGATTTCCTTGTAATATGTTTTTATATTTTATTGCAACATCCTATGAATAAGTGCTGATGCACAAAACGCATCAGGTGACCTCCTGGGTCCGGGCACTGATGTTTCAATAAAAGTTTGTTTGATTTTATCGTTGGAGTTCCGATCTCTTCAGTGTGCATGCTCCACTTTTTTTGGAATCTGAACATACGTAACATCCTTTGCCATGCTAATTGTCGTAACAAAAATCAGTCTTTTAGAATCTTCAACTTGCATACCTCTGTATATTGTTCTCTTGTTTTCTGTTCTGACCTTGATATTACTTCAGATTTCATTTTTTATTCTTGTCTAACAGTTGTTTCAACAGTATTGATGGCACACTAAACAAACCATTGTTTGGAAACTGAGTGCGGCCTGTCTGAAGCAGCAAATGATAATTCACTTTGTGCCTTCATTTCCACACATAACTACCTCTCCTTTGCAGCCTTTTATCACTACATAAAGATCATCTGAGTACCCTTAAAAAGTTTTTTTTCTACTTGCTAGTGAGAAGTTTCAACAACAGCAAACAGCAATTTGTTCCATATCAGTTTCCCTTAGCAAAACATCAATCACCTGCCAGGAGAAATCCTTTTGTAAATTGTAATTCATCCAAGTACCTTGAATGTTGGATTCAAATAAGGACTACAGAATACATATGCTTATGTGTAATTTGTGTACAGTTACCTTATTTATATTCCTAATATCTAGCAGCCAATAACAATGTTACATTCATTTGTTGTCTAGTAGGATATCTCGATGTGCACAGGGTTGCAAGTAAAAGCTGATTTCTGTGCCACCTTCCCAACATGTTCGTTCATGATAAACTTATCCATGGTTTCCTTAAAAATGTTACATTATAATTTATAAATGAATTGCCATTGCAATTCTGTATTTTAGTAAATGCGCTTAATAATACTCTCAAAGGCTTTATGCAGTTTGTGACATGGTCTGCAAACCGACTGAAAGACATATTATTGTCTGTAAAATATTATTATTGTTTTCCTGTTTTACCTGTTATTAATTTTAGAAATTTTAACAACAAAAAGGTGATTAGAATGTGTGTAGTTAGTTTGATCTGCCATAAGCTTTGTCAGGTTTAATGTAAGTTTCAAAAGTCCTTGCCGCCTACGCCTCAAGTGAGTTAATCTTGACCAAAGAGAAGCCAGAACAGAAAACAATTTAATCAGCTTTCACTTCACACCTTGCCAGATGCTGGAATTCTATTACTCCTGTGTAGCATTTCAGATTTATACATTTTCTCTCCAAAGAATTTATATTTGATTATTTATACCTCTGTGTTTTCAAGATCATGTTGTCATATACTTCAATTTATTTCCTCTTCTAAGAATAAAGATATGTAGATAGATAGATAGATGGATATCCTATTATTATCATGGTCAGACAGACAAACAAATTGGCAGACAGACAGACAAACATATTGATATATAGATGATGGATGATGGATGGATATAGGATGGATATAGGATATAGATGAATGGATAGATAGAAAGAATCTGAGAGATATAGATAGATAGATAGACACACACACAGACAGCTAGATCCAAGTAATATGTATACAGTCAGCATATCCTAATATTACCATGGTCTTAATTACCATCTATGCCCATTATAATGTCACACCTATTTAACCCCCTACTTTGATTTTAACCCTTGATATGAAATGGCACCATCTAATGAATAAACAGATTCTTATATTTAGAATGTTAGCAATCATGAACAATCAAGTGCATTTAGAACACACCAGTAAAAAACAGAAGGGCGTGTGAGGGTATATATATATAAAATCAGTTATGCACTATACACATGTCTAAGGAACATCCATGCACTGAGTCTGAATTGAAACAGTTTAAATGCAATTAGCATATTTATAGAGCCTCATTTAATCTGGGACAACAGTTTTGGACTTCCTGGTGGCTATTCCCTGATGTAATGTGTGTTTGCTGGCACTTACAGCAGCCGTGACAGTGGCTGATGCCAGCTATGAAGTGGGGGGATTTCTATACACAGTGACAATTAGCTCACTGTAGGATAACATATGGTTGATATGTGGATATATGTCTGCATCACCATAATTGTACATGATTCTCCTTAATGTGAAAATGAGTAAATTGCATCAGTAGGATTTCCAATTTCATACAGACTATTGTAATTTATTGCCTCTAATTTGCATTGATTTACAGATATTGTATGTACCCTACAATTGTTTAGTAATGTTAATGATTATAATTGAAAATAATAATCACACAATTCGAAATGTATATCATTTGCTCACCTTTCTTTTAATGGCTGAACTAAAGCTAAATCAATTTGCATAATAGTTCAATTGTGTGAACAGGCAAAGCACATTGTTAAAAAAAAAAAAAAAGGCCTGGTAAATGGCGGCCATGTTGAATCATTGGATGTTTTGGCTTTCTTGCAGTCTACAGATAGTAAACACAGAATTTATTGCTCAACACACAGATACTGTTCTGCTGCTCACTGAAATCAGCTGCGTGACTATCATCAAACAGAAAGGAATTAAATGAAAGCAGCAGTGCTCGAAATGGCTGCTCTAACTTATCACTTGAGAAGGTCCACACAGGTCACCATATGTAATCAAGTCATGTAATATATTAGCTAGTTATTTCAGCCACTTTACTAGCTTGCTTGTCCTTCCAGCCTAGTTTTTTTTTTCTCCTGGACTCCTAGGAAACAGTTTTACCTCCTAAGTCTGGTACAAAGGCTTGGAGAGGATCTGGGGGTTGTCGAAAATGGTTAACAAATGAATTCTCCACATGTGCACAACACTCTTAAACCAGAATGTTTTCTTCTATTTCGCTATATTATTTTACAAATTGTGTTTGATATATTTCAAATATTTTCTTTGATGTTTTATATTTTCCCTTTTGATTTAGCCATAAAACAGCAGCATTTCTATTTCACTCCTTTTTTTTCCGTATAGTAAACGTTCTGGTTCTACATGATCTGGTTACCAGCTGTACACATAGGAAAACTTATGGAGAAACTGTATGAGATGAAACCTTTCATACACGCTTTACCTATTAAGGGAAATAGAACAAGCAAGCTGTGTATGTGCTCCCAACATGTTTCTTATTTCCACAGGTAGGCCTTTAAATTTGTTTTGAGCTTTAAAAAGCAATGACAGAAATAACAAGATCTAATTAAAGTACCATTCGCATCAATCTCTTTTTTTTTTTACTAAAACCTATTATACCTGCCTTTTTCAGCATTGTATAGTTGACACTGTAATAAATAAAATCTTGAAAATAAACACAGAACAGTTGTCACGTTAGCTGCCTTTTCAACAGACAATAATCTATTTTGTTTTAATATAAAAAGTAGAGTGACACTCCAGGAGAATCTACTCAGGTGCGGAAGGGGGAAGAAATGTTGCGATTTGATGTTGTTCACAAGACTCTCTGCTTATGGGTAATATACCCCCTACTTTAGAATAAAGAATATTATAAGTCACTGAGGAATGGCCATATAAAAGCACAAGGCCGCAATATCCTATTGATTTATTGTTAGGGGTACATTGCTCATTATAATTCACAAAACAATTACTGTAACAATTGAAACAGTTTCCCATTGTAAACTAATCACCCACCTCCCACTCCAAATGGCTGCAGATTTTAAAAACACATAAAAAATTCTACAATGGGGGATATGTTCAGAGACATTCCACATTCCACTTTCACTTATTTGTAAATACTTATATATTGCAATTGCAAGTCGATTGCAAAAAAGAATAGGTAAGGTGGTTCCTTCAAATTCTGATGTAACACCAAAAGGTGAGTTCTAATATATGGGCACCTTAAATCATTCACACCAGCAATCACTGCAAAGGCACACAATGTCATAATACAAATTTACCCTGTATCTATTGTAGCACCTGTGTTCTCTTGCACTAGTAACAATCCCTCAATTAATTATTTTGAGGCAGGAAGGCTTTTAAAGGATGTACACCAACTCTCAAACCTTTTTATGTATTGCAGAGGAAGAGCTATAAAAAAATATGTCTGCTCTGATTACATGATATGGTAGGTGCTTTTTATTATTTCCACTGAAAGGAAGTTTTCCTACATTTTACTTTTTACAAATGTTGGGGTCAGTTAGATCCATCCTGCCAACTCAGTCTATAATAATTGTGGGGAACCAGAGTCAAAATGTCAAAGCAAATAAGAGAAGATAGTTATAATTTAAGGGCATGTCGACTCAAAAAAACCCTTTAGCTAATAATGACGATTACCCCCCCCCCCCCCCCAAACCTAGGTTTCGCATTACTAACTTTTGCCAAAGATACTTCTAAACTACCTTACCTGACCCGGTCCCTCGACATTCCTACTCTGCTGCTGACAGCCGTTCCACTTTCTGGTTGCAGCTGTCAGTAAAAGTGTGATGTGACATCATGCCCAATCGCCTGACAGCCGCAACCAGAAAGTGGAGTGGCTGTCAGCGCAGAAGCCCTCTGCTATTGTTTGTGCTTGAAACAGGAGCAGGGGGCAGCACATAGATGGAGAGGTGCAGGGTCATGATAAGGAAGTTCAGGATCATAAGTTAGTAATGCGAAACCTAGGTTTGGGGGGTAATCTACATTTTTATCCAAAGTTTTTTTTTTGAGTGTACTTGCCCTTTAAGATGTAAAACCTTGTTATTTGATTTTGTGCTTTTAATTTGCTTTTAAGTTTCCTTTTTTGTTCACTTTACTAGTTTGTTTTTTTTTAAATATTTTCCCTGATGGGTCATCATTTCTTAAATATTGTTTTATGGAAAACACAATATCCCATCCCCCCATCATGGGCTCATAGCATACGAACAAACTCACACACACACGCATGCATACACACCGGTGTTTAAGTCAATTGGATTATACAACTGCAGTGAGGGATCAAAGAACCCTAAAAAGCTTGCCAAGATGTTCCGAAAGAGAGCGATAAATTAAAAAAAAAAAAAAAAAAAGGAAGTTTCAGCATACGGACCTCATGAAATCTTAACCAGAATTCTATAAAATCACCCTCAATTAAAACATCCTCTCCTTTGCAATGTGCCCCATAAATTTTGCAGCAGTCAGGGATTTATACACAGCTGCTTTTCTGTTTTAATCATATTTCACCTAGTGAAATAGCCACAGAATCCCAGTTGCCGCCATAAAACTCAGGTTTTTCAACTGCATCGTGTTCTAGGCGCTGTGCAGATGGAACCGTTCAGTGAAATCCAGATGAAAAGAATAAACGTCCACCTTTCAGGAAGCATCTTCTTATAAACAGATGATTTTGAAATGATGAAGGAGCAGCTTATTCAGCTAAAGCATAGATTGTGATGCTGGGGAGACAGGTTTCATTGTATATTTTCCAAATATAAAAATGCTGTTAGCAGCTTTCCAGATATAAAACGTTGTTTGCAGGCCTTGTTATCTTAATGTCAGGGCAAAGTTTACTTTTACAAAAAAGAGAATTGACTGTACTTTGTTTCTGGTACTTAGTTTTTATCAATTCTAGCTAATGCTGTTCCTGTGCTCTAAGCACTGCATTACGGGACATTAAATAATGTGTCATAAATATTCAGATGCCTAGAACCTTCCCCTGTGGGGCCCTCCAGCATTAGTGATTTCTCTCTTAGTCTCTTTCTCTTGTTTTTTTTTCTCTTTTCCATTCTTGGTAACATATTAGCCCAGCCTCCACTTTTTTTGATTTACCTTTTATAAGAGAAAGATAAACCAGAAATCATGTATCCAGTTTGTGTAGAGATTAACTCTTTAACACTTCAGTGCATCAGCCATCTGACTGTTGTCTTATCTTTTTTTATGAATACATATGCTGAATTAATGTTGGACTCAATTGCAAAGCGAGGCCATGGGCTGAAAATGTTCTCTAATAGCAGGGAATACACTAAATATACCTGCTTGTCTGGAAAAGGTTTCTTAGATACAGACAAGGTAATTTACTTACACACATCACATCCTCTGTCCTTGGGAAATAAGGCATCTTCTATTTTCTTGCCAGGTCTTGTCACAATAAGACAGAAAGGGGGCAACAAGAAAGGGATAATGTCTCTGTATAAGAAAGCAAAATGGAGAAAGTTTTCTAGGTCACAGTAACTCGCTATGGTGGCCAATTTATCTCCTGATTTGAGATTAAAAAAAATGTACCCCAAAATAGGAAATTTGACTTGGAATGCCATAGTTTTTTCTAATTTTCATTGTTAATATAAATAAGAGTTGTAAAAAGATATTACTATTCTCAATGATGTCCAATACTTATATATCATTTAATTTGTCCAATATTTATATAATCATTTAATTTTATATCAATAATATTTATCATTGAGAAATGCTGCAAACAGCAAGACCTAGAGGGAAACTTGGGTTCACTCCAAATATGGGGCAAAAGAGATGTTTAAGTAGCCAGTCCACTGTGGTCAAAAGAAATGATACAGCAGTATCAATGAGCCATTTGCCACATAAGTTCAAATACTCAACCTAATAGAAACTCACGTGCAAAGTTTGAGGTGTATGGCTGATGAGGGACCTAGTGTTAGGAAAGTGGTGAAGGTTGAAGTCCTTTTGTAACAGACAGACAATGACTCCACAACAAGTTTGTACAGGGCTGTATAGGAAAATATGTATTTTTATATAATATGAAAAACATTCCACACTTTTTCACACTATCAAAACTTCTAAACCTGGTGCACAATTTTGAATTGATTTTGTCAAAAATATGCACAATTGGATGTTATTAAAGTTTCTCCGAAATGACCAGTTTTGCAGAACAAAACAAAGTAGAACTGGTCGGTCAGCTGATGTTTTTTCAATCAATCAAATTATTGCATATGATTGATTAGGCAGTAAAATTATTTCCATGTCTACTACGCCTTATGGAGCATATGAAAAAAAAAATCTGACACAATCACATTAAAAGTCCATCCAGCTTGCCTCCTTGAGTAACGCCCTGGTCTGCAGCCTTGTTGGCCTTTATTATAATTATAGTTGTGTCTATGATCCTTTAGTTACAGCACCTTGTGAAATTTAGTCCTGCCATGCAATTTATGAAAAGGTGATAGGCTCCCAGAAGGGCAAAGAGCAACACATAAATCAACATTACCACTCTATATCTCCTCCATTTCAAAGTGGATGGGCAACTTCATTTCATTATTTCAGTACATATGATTAAATATCAGCATCCACAGAGATAGGCACCTAATTTTGTTGTGACTTATCCATGTCTGAGCTAGTATATTTAATTACATTAGTGTACATATGAATACACGTCCATATGAGCAAGGTTTTTAAATTTTTTAATATAGTTTACTGCAGAGTGACACTGTTAACACTTCATCCAAGGTGGTGATTCATACGCCAGTACGGTGTACCAGCTGGTAGTAACCTGTGGTGGTATAACAGTAAAAATGCCTTTTTGATTACACAAGGAAATCGAAAAAAATCCTGCTTGTATTGTAATGCATCACCAAGCAACAGCAATGACTGGCGTTTCAATGGGGTTAATGCGGGTGTAATGCGGTGAACCAATTTACAGAGTTAAGTCCTTTTATTTGTTGAGATAGACACTTAACAATGAGAACTGAATGGCAATTCATAGTTAAGTGCCCTATCTTAACAAATGTTTGTCAAGTTGGCCCAGTTTGGGTTGAACTGGATGGTGCCCAGTGTTTGCTGATTTCTCATTTTATGTCACTTCGTCCTTTATATTTTCGTTTTATAACCATGACGTGACCTGCATCTTCTAAGAAAATATTTATCTCACAATCTGTATTTCTTAGACTCTGCATTCATTTTTTTTAACCCAGCAATTGGACTGACATTTTTTTATGCTTAAACAACAAGAGGAAATATACAAAAACATATACATCCAAGATACATTAAAGGGCATGTCCACCCCCAAAACTAAAATTTAACCCCTTACTGGCCACATCAAGTAGTTTAAAACGATCCTTACCTTACATTCCTGCTCAAAATAGTTCCCCTGCTGTGCCCCTCCAAAGTCCAGGAAACTGCTGTGTAGGAGCAGTGTGTGACTCATGCTGTGCCTGAGACTTCCTCAACCTCATCAAGGTTGAGGCATGCTCAGTGCAGCCCTCCCTGCCTCTCAGCCAATCACGGACGCGGCTGCCGGTCCCGCCCCCTGCTTTCAATTCCATGCAAGCAGAGGGCCTGAACACTGCAGCAGAGGAGAGAGGGCAGGTAAATAAGAATCGGGGGACTTTCTAACAATTATATTAATGCGGTTGGGGCTGGGGGAGCATGCCCTACCACATATCAAAAGTTAAATTTCGGGGTGGACATGCCCTTTAAAACACTTTGCACATATACTGCAGTCACTGTTATATATACTGTATCTTAAATATGCTTCATAGCATATCACATTGTAAATCCCACTGCTAGATAATGCTGAAGATAATGTGATCAATTGGTGAGATACAGTAGCAGACCAAACCAAGCTCTCAATCAACAACTTACAGATGATTTTATGGAACAATAATTTGATTGCCTAGAAAAGGGGCTGTACTAATTGTATTTCTGATCGGTGGATTATTATGCAGAATTATTATTTTTTTTTTTTTAGAACAATCTGCTGCTGGTACTTTACAATCAATGGTCACTATCCAATGTACAGGCAGGGTGATTGATTGGTGACAGAATACTGGTGTGTGTACAAGCCCAAAGTGATTTGTATGTTCTTATTAAAACAGAAACACAAAATGTACAAGACATGGTTAACATTTAGTTATTAATGCTGATGATGAGCTGCATGGTTTAGTACCTCTAACAGTGCTAAGGGGGCGATAGAGGCAGAAAATGAGTTACAGTGGGTCCATTTTAATTGGTGTTGACAGTGTTTGACGTGTGACAGTGTACAACCATTCATGGTACTAACAGAGGTAAAAAAGAGCAGTTACAGTAGTTAAGCAAAATTAAAAATAACCTTTGCTATGAATATACCAGCTCCCTACTAAAACCATAAGTTACTTTTAGAGCACATCAGGGAGATTCAATAAAAGTTCTTATCATTAAATATGGCGCTAATGTTGCCTAAACCAATTAGATCTTATTTAACATTTGAAAGGTAACATCTGATTGGTTGTGGCAAAATTAGCACCATTTTTAACGATAAGAACTTTTATTGAATCTCCCCGTATGCCTTAGTTTATCATATTGATTATTAGACTGCCATCACCACATTAAACTTGCTTGGTTTGGTAAATATTTATTTGTATAATATTATATATTAAATATATATATATATATATATATATATATATATATATATATACACATATATAAAGTCAAGACTTGACATGTCAGTTGCTCAGAGACTGCTGGACATCTTGGCCCTTATTATAGAGGAAATCAATAATGGTTTCTGTAAATTGTTCCTCCCAAAGGAGCTTAACAAATGTTAAAGGGAAAGATACCCAGCCCTTAAAACCCTACAGCACTGCAATTAGGAGGCGATTTAGTTAGTATGTGGGATGAAGAAAATGATAGCACTGCTTTTTTGAAATAAGCTAAAGGACTGGAAAAAAAACTCTTTACTTTTCAAAGTATAGGAGAAGGAACAAAAGTTTCTCGCATATTTGAGAAAGGCTGAAAAGACATGATTGCTTAATGAAAGGAGAAGTGATTTCTGTGTAATTGTTTATGACAACTGGCAGTTCTGTCCATTAACGCAGCATTAGGTCTGGGAGGCAGTTACTTCGCGACCACCAAAAACTCACAATTATCAGCTGGAAAGATTGAACTGGAGGTTTAATTAACTGGAAGAATTCTGATTAAAAGAAAAAGAACGATTTGTTAGAGCCACTAATCACTTTTTTGTCTGAAAAATATATTTTAATTGCACCTGCAAATCACATCCAGAAATTTCCCCAAGCTTTGATTTAAAAACTAATTGATATGAATTGCAGGTGCTGCATTTTCATCCTGTAATTAAAAATAATAAGAAGCAGAGAAATAAAGCAAATCAGGGTAATTCTGTTCATGGTGTTGAGGGCTGACCGTACACAGAATGCAGAGAATGCTATCATCCATCAAGCTGTGGCCTCCGGCTGAGTATTGAAGGAGATATGCTTCCTCTCTCCCTGCTTACTCTTCAGCAACAAGAAAGCTTTCTAAACAGGGCTGTGAATTGGTTTTCATGCTTGCATTGACAGATTGGGAAAGCAGTTTGTTCTACCAAATTTAACAATGATGTATCATTATCACAACTTTGGGGGAAATCTATAAAATCAATAAGTTTGTAGCCTGAACAGGATTTGTATGGCTTGCTTGCTGTGCTGGTGTCAAAGCGTGAGCATATGGATTGAGTCACAGCCTGAGATCAATGGAATTTGCGGACAGTGAGCTCAATAACAAGGCTCTCTGAAAAGAAATAGATGTAGAAAGCAAATTTACTAGAGGATAAAAAGCTCCTCTTTTTCATGAGACTGTAAAGTGCGGCTTGGCTGCTGCTGGATGCTTTAGTGAAAGCTGTCTGGGGTATGTGCTTGCAATGCAGAGTGCTCTCCCTGCTTGTTTTCGCTTCATCCCATGCATGTGCAGTTGGGTGCTTCAGTTTGTGATGCTTGTACTAGGAAACTAGCCAAGATGGAAAGGAGGAGGGGGGCACAGATAGAACCCTTTTTATTGTAAACTGAATAAAGAATAAAACCAGTCAATGTGTCTACTGGGGAAAGTCCATGGTGGCTTTATTTACTTTGGGCTGGTAGGACTTGCTAATGGAGGAAAATAAAGAGGCATAATTAAATAGTTTGATGAATTTGCAGGCCTTTTGTTTGAGTGGAGAAGGGAATGCATGTTCTGCGGGGCCTCACAAAGAGCTTGGCTGGTAGCGAGTTAAAACTAGGAAATCAGTTCTTTGAAGGCATTTTTATACTTCATTATCCCAGCATGTAAAATGACTTGTACTAAATGACTGAGGATTTTTTTTTCATGCACCCTCCTTTTTTTTCTTTTCATTTTTTTTCTAAACAAAGGAGAGCATCAGGCGGCTGGTGCCTAATTCCTTTTGGTATCTCAGAGCAGATATATTAGCATTTAAACCAGGTGGCTATGCACTTACCCAACCAATGGGGGGAGTAGATGTAGAACAAAAAAAAAAAAAGTCAGCCTTACTGCATATACATTCACATAGACAAAAATAATTCTACTTTTTCCAATTAAAGCACAACATTTTAAAATATTAATGGGATTACTAATGGGATTATTTTCCAGATTTCTATAAATGTGCTATCTAGGAACCCCCCATGTGCATACAACACATTTTAATGGAAAGATGCTTTAAAAACACTAAACACTTAGATTGTAAGCTCTTCGAGGCAGGGATCTCATTCCTAATGTGTCGAGGCTTGTTGCACTTATATTCATTTATACATAATTTATATAGATGCTTTTTTAACCGATGTATGAAATTGTATTTAATTTAATTTTTATCTGTATAATGGCTTGCACTTATCCCCTTGTTTGCTGCGTACCCAAGTGGCGCTTTATTAATAAATTTATACATAAACACCACAACCACATTCATTTTAATGTGTAAAAATTCTGTTTGTATCAGTGCTGTTTAGATTTCATTCACTGAAGAGTTTATGAACAAGGAGACTTTCACTAACAACTGGCAGCTTTGCACTACCGGAATAGCAAAAATCCCAAGTGTAGTTACAATTATACCATGCATTAAACACAACGGATCCTGGCTCCCTGCATGGAAGGAGTTGATCACAGACTTTGCTCCAGGGAATGGCTATGTCCACTCTATCTCTGAACAATAGAGAAATGCAAGTGACTGCTCTTATCGATTACCCTGACTGCTGAGAGTTAGATGCTCACCTCTGCCATTTAAAGTGGGCAGAAAAACCAGACTGACCAATAATAAATTGTTTGAGGTCATATGAACTGACTCGCGAGGAAACTTCTTTTAATGCTAAAGGATGTGGAGCTGTCAGAATTCCCTTTTCTGGTAAAGAACTGAATAACTCAAATGTTAAAAGAAACGATTTCATAATATCCCCTATTAAACTTGAAATTAAAAAGCAAACATACAAAACCAGACCCATTGAAGGCAAGGAATTATGTTAAGTAAAAGCTAAATGTTGAAATACAAAAATAATATTTACAGGGGGATGGTTCTAATTTTGCCACAACCAATAAAATGTTAGCTTTCAAATGTTAAATTAAAAACTGATTTGTTGGTGCACCATTTTTAACAATAAGAATTTTTATTACATCGCTGCTAGATTTTTGGACTGTTCTGCCACAAATAAATATAAGAAAGGATGCGGATGATTTAGACAATGCAAGGAATTTTAGTTGTTACACTAATGTGAACATTTCACTGATTACACATTGTTGCATGGAAGTGTTTGTTCAACTCTAGTATGTTGCTGATTTAACAGCAATCTATAAATTGTGTTTTTTTTCTACTTTATATTTTATTTGCCACACATCAGATATTTATATTGGGGAAACATTGTGTTTCTGTGGTCCCTGATTTCTATAGGGGCTTTTGTTATTAAAGGTCTTTACTAGGGACGCAGTAAACAGGTCTTTCAACACTGCCAAAGTCGTCATACCTTGACCCTTGTTTTGTTCAGAGGGGGCAGGGAAAATGCTACCCCTATCCCATGCTGTGGTTACTTTTACCTGTATTTACAGCTGGCCGCAACACACTGATTCAGGGTTCAAGTCACGCTAACCAATTCACTATCTGTTAGAGTGACTTAAACTCTAGCTTGTGGCAGCTGCGTGAGAATCGTAAGAGACACTCACACAGCCGCTGTAACTTATTCACCAGAGGCTAAGTGGCATATCCTGTGTAAGTGTTTAACACCAGCTGATAACTAGAGTTAAATCCGTACGTGGAGTCAGGGCAAGGCCACACTGCGGCAATTGTTGTCGCCACACTATGTGTGCTGCCGTGCACTGTGATCTGTTAATCAGAGCGCATGTGCTCTGCTTTCTTTTTTGTGCAATCTTGTGTGCTCCAATCGCGCATCATTCCACAATTGTATCGCACGGACACAGTGTGGCTTCGCCCTAAGATTCACCCAGAGCTGCACAGACTCTTGGGAATCACCTTATAAGTTGCCTAGTAAAAGTTCATGGAGTAACGAGCTTGAGAGGGACGTGTAATTAAACGTCATAAAAGTCATAACCTACCTTTCAAAGTATAGTCTTACATTTAAGGCATACACATTGCTTGCAATTCAAAGATACCTTACATTTAACTTTTTAAAGTATATTTTTTTTCCGTCAGGGGGGGGCAGTTTAGAAATAAAGGTAATATATAAAAAATGCCTTTAACTTTTGCTTTTTAAACCTTGCCTGTGACCTGCAGGAAATACAAATCTACTGTTGTAAATTGCAATACCAAAGAATTAGGAATGTTTCTTACCCATGGTAGACCTTGGGCGAATGAAGTTTTTAACAGCATTACATGAGTGCAGATCCAGAGTGCCAGTTTTTAGCATTATGGAGCCATCATCAGTACAATGTAAACCTCTGGTCTGCATGGTGAAGTTTCTTTGACGGACATGACCAACGAAGAAACTTACAATATCAATATTCCAGTCTCTATCCCACCTCCATTGATTCTTATAACTCCTATGCCTTGTTCCTGGGCTTCACAATTCAACACAACATATTAAAACATGGAGTAATATAAGAACGCTCACAACCCATACGGTATTGTAGTTAAACAAGGATGCATTTAATTATAGATCCACTCACAGTGGGTCTGCAATTAAATGCATCCTTGTTTAACTACAATACAGTGTGGGTTGTGAGCCTTCTTATATTACTCCATGTTTTAATATGTTGCATTGAATTGTGAAGCCCAGGAACAAGGCATTGGAGTTATAAGAACCAATAGAGGTGGGATAGAGACTGGAGTATTTGATATTGTAAGTTTCTTCGTTTGTCATGTCCGCCAAAGAAACTTCACCATGCAGACCAGAGGTTTACGTTGTACTGATGATGGCTCCATAATGCTAAAAACTGGCACTCTGGATCTGCACTCATGTAATGCTGTTAAAAACTTCATTCGCCCAAGGTCTACCATGGAAGCAAAGAACTTACCCTGAAGTCCCTCATTTGTAAACTGCAGTATATTCTATGGCTTGAATTATACCCTTTTATGTAACTTAGTCAAGCATGTGAACTGAAGATTTATTTTTCAAATTAAATAGAAAATGTCATAAAAAAGAATTGATATAATGAACTGTTAATAAAATATATCATTTTGGCAAATCATTCTGATTGGGAGCATAAATGTTCTAAGACACAACACAGCGTGCAAAAAAAGAGAAGCAAGGAAACTTGGAGATTCAGCCATATTCCTGATTACAGTACACGTCATTCATATGGTGCAGCTGAGAGCTATTCCTATACCCACTTCCCATCCTCTAGTGCCCCAACACATTGCCCCAGGCTGAATATTCTCAGCAGGAACAATACAAACTTAATAGCAAACTGATACTGACATTGCAGAAAATGCAGATTCTGACAAAATGAGACGGTCAAATTTGTATAAGCATTAAAATGGATATCTTTTTGTTTTCTAAAACAAATTATTATTTTCAGGGTTGAAAAAAAACCTGACTTTTTTTTTTAAACATTAGCGATGTGAGAGATTATATCTCGTATATTTGTCTTAATTGTTTCTTAATTGCTCAGTTGAAACATATCCATGTGTTGTTTTTTTTAAAGAGGTTTGTCTAAGGAGGAGGGATTGTGATTAATTGTTCTTATTTGAATGTTAGCTGGGATCCATCAGTCTGTGTAACCAAAAACATACAAATATGCTTTAGATGCCTTAGAGAGGCAGGTGATGTTTGGCAGGAAACACTCTCCTCTGGGTAAGATCTATTAACCAGACATTACAGATGTTTAACTGGGATCAATTTCTTGGGATTAATTACCACAGTGGGCTGCATTTTCAATGAAATTAACAAGCCCCAAATTGATTTTAACAGACATTTCACTTTGTCACAACAAAGAACACATCAGCTGTCTACTTAACCTGAACCTGTGCCAATATGAATGCTGGAGATCTAGAAGAAAAAAAAAAAAAAGAAATATGCTATTCCTCATTCAAAGAAATGTTCAGCAGGTCATGAAGAGTGGTGCTTGTAAATAGCAATTCAAAACACAAAGAGGGTGATTTGCTGTAGCATATGCATCTGTTGGTGGTTAACATATATGTTATTCACTAGTGTATTAATTAACATCTTATTAACAAATATGAGATAGCGCACTGTGCAAAATTAAGGAGGTGTCATACATTCTGGGTAGTGTGAATCTAGTGTTGTTTAAAGGCCACAAATCTGTACAAACCAAACACCTTATTTGCATGTGATAGTAAAAGAAAGAAGTAAATATAATGCTGCCCACTGAGACACAAGAGTAAGACGCATTTGTGATAGTAAGACGCATGTGGCTTTTGTTTGTAGCCCTTTCTTTCACTATTAAGTATTCTATGATGACTTTCATCGCAGAAACTACTTATAAAATAATGAATCACTTTCTACACAAAAACACAGTATTATGAAGGCAATCTTCAATGTTCACTAAAGTAAACAATCCAAACAGATCTTTACTACCCCCTGTCTTAACACAGAGGGATTGGAAAGCTGCTCCCTCTCCCCATATAAATGTATTTTATTCACTATGGAATGGTTACATTTAACATTGGTTCTGGCCAATCCTAATGTCTACCTGATTTAAATTAAAAAAGCCCCGTAATATAGTCCTTTACTTGGAATCAATACAAATGTTTGAATTGTTGAGGCTGGTAGGGAGCATGTGTAATTTACAGTGAAAAAAGAATTATATTTAAAGTGTGTTATGCTCATGTAAGCCTAAAGGACTACTGTAGTGTTATTGCTCTTCTGCCCCACCCTACCCTTCTCAGTCTGTGATCTATCCAATGGGAATAAGAATTCTTGCAAAGTGTGTTTTACCATTGGTTCGGCCCAGGGTTGTCAGATATCCCCCTGCACCCGAGCAGGAGAGGGTGTGGTGTGGCGGAATAGGAGGTGTGGTGGTGGTGGGAAACTGATGGAGACTGGGCAGAGTGAAGGTGCAGTCTGGGTGATTCGAAGGTAGGAGGCAGGGTTAGCAGCATTCCGGGGCTGAGAGGGGCGTTCTGGGGGCGGGGCTGCCAGAGCCAGCGGCTGGAGGAGATTTCAGCTCTGACTACAGGATTTGTAATGTTGTCCCTGCAGTTAGGACAATCCTGCCCAAATAGGGATACCTGGCAACCCTGGTTAGGCCCAAAACTACAGTTGTCCTTTAATACAATGAATTGACAGCGAATTGACAGTGTGTGGCTGTAGAAATATAATTGTTTATTTGCATTTGTAGTCAGAGGGGCATGTAGACTTTTTCATTGAAACACACTATGGGTCCATCTGGTTTTACTGGGATTATGGTACATATATTGTTTTGATTATTGTGTATTAAAGTGTGCTGGAGGATTGTCTGGCAATGACGAGGAGCGCTGATTTCATATCTGGCAGATACACATACAGATACGCTAATAGGCAGGGGAAAGTTAATCAGATATATAGGACTGGGTGCTAGATTTAATTTTTAAAAAACATTTCAGTAATTGCAGTTCATGAAATATCAATGAATTATACGGATCAGTAGGCAGAAAATTTATTACACACAGACTCATCATTCATGCCTAATATAAAATATATTTCATTACCAAAATGTTTCTAAAATGGATAGCTACACATTACAGGTTAACTAACATGGGCAATAGTGTCCTGTGCAATAAACATAAGCAACCAATAGGCAACTAGCTTTGTTAGTTATTTACTAGTTTTGCTTGCTCTAATTGGATGATGCACTACTGCAAAGTTGCACATATATTTGTCAATATATTGTTTAAAACAATGCCTAGCATAATAATTGACCCATTGGACTTATTTAGTATTGTTTCATGCTAGAAATAGGATTGATTTAAAGGGACACTAAAGCTCCAAACCTCTTTTTGTGGTTTGGGGCACTATAGTGTCCCTTTAATGGGGAAATAATAGTGGCATATTATTATTGAAGAGGTGAAACATCTAAGGTACATAATAATTAAAATGTGTTAAAGTTAATGTGTCTTAAGTTTAAAGTGCAGATTTAAGGGCATATTCATTAAAGTACGTTAACTTTCCGCAATACCCATCAACAGAATGTCATTACTGCTGTGATAGCCAACGATCTTGTGGTTAGGCCGCTTCAATGAGTCAACTTTGGGCTGAAATCAGCTCAAAAAATCTGTGGGGTGCAAGGGGCTGTTGGTGAGGGTTGTTTTGTGGGGGGTTTCATGGGGGGTTCTGCCGTGGATGGTCGCTGCCGGGGGTATGTGCGTGCATGCACACGTTGTGAGGAGTGGTGCGAGGCGCTGCTGGTAAGGGGGCCTGTCCCGCTAGTGGCACATCCCATAGGGGGGATGAACACTAGCAGGGGGCCCCCTACCTCCACAGGCAGGAACCCCGCACCCCACCAGGGGCCCTTAAAATACAATCAATCCCTTAAAATACAATCAGATTTTAATCATTATTTTATCTTTTTACGATTGCCTTTATAAATATACCAGTAATAACGATTGTTTTGTGGCGATGTGTGGCGATATACAACCGGCGATGTGAACGGACCTTTATAAAAATGCCCCTTAGTGTATGTGAAAGCTCACAATTAACCAACACTGGATATTAAAGTAAATGCACCATTTTCAGGAAGGAAATGTGATTGTCTCACAGTTTCTAAAAGTCTTAACCAATAACTCAGATTGTATAATGGCTGATAAACAGTTATTACAAATGACTGATAAATTTATCACCCATGGTTATCACCCAAAACTGGTGGTTCAGCAACGCAATAGAGCACTTGAAATGTTTAAAGCTAATGGTATGAATAGAAATACAGGGAGACAAGATGGTAAAAAATCTACCCTGTACATTCTGCAATACTCTCCACAGAGTAGTGTTATTAAGAACAGTGTGACACTGGGAATTACTTACTAGTGATAACTCCCTACCATTCAAACAGTCCCAGACAATTTTTGCGTATTGGAGGGCCACAACCTGAGGAACCTACTGGTGCAAACTGACATGACATCGGTGAAACTCAAACAGGCATCTACATGGCTTCACCATAAAAAAGAAGGATGCCACAAATGTGCTGGCTGTCAAGCCTGTAGTTACATGATCTCTGGGGGAGACTTCCCTCATCCACATACAGGCCGCAGGTTTAAAATTTGGCACAGACTATCTTGCCTGAGTAGAGATGCAGTCTACATTATTACTTGCCCACAGTATTATGTGGGGAAAACGTCCACCTCCCTTAGCGATCGCATGGCAAACCACTGATCATCAATATGGTCGACCATAATTAATAGGGGATTGAATAAACAGGCAAACTCTGTAAAGTCTGTAAAGTCTGTACCTCGTCTTTTCCTGGACGCCAATTTCCCTCTTCCTAGCTGGTCCTGTGCCCTCTGCTGGCTGTGTTATTTTTGACGTCTTGAGTATTCCTGGCCTCAGTGCAGATACCTTGTTAAGGGGCAACCTAGCCCAGTGAGGCCTCCCAAGTCTTCAGGAAAACATGGCCTTTTCTATTGATGAAGCAAGTGGTTGTAGATTGGAGTATTTGGACTAAAGGAATACTCAGAATCTGGATTTTTACAAATACACTCTCAAGCTGCTATTCAGTAGCTGGCAGATGATGTAATAAATCAGATAAATCCATCTATCCGGGGCAATACATGGAAAGCATTTAAAATGTGACTGTGCATCTTCACGTTAGCACCCTGATATGGGATATTAAACATGAGAAACATTTTGATTTCAAGGAGTTTCTGGTCTCTATAGATTTACTGGGAACCTTTCACACAAATCATATTCAGCATCCATTTACTCTCTTAAAAGGACAGAGTTCACCCATGAGAAACATTTATGTCTATGAAGCTCTGCCCTATTATATATCAAGAGTTGCATGTTGGACATCTATCTACTGGTATTAAAGGCCACCAGTCTGGGAAGTTTTTTTAAAAAGACACACATCTGTAATTATTTCTAGAATGTAACCAGCTTTGCCTGGTTGTTGTAAAGTTTTAATTTATGTTTCGTATTTAAAAACATTTAGTCATATTAACGTACTCGCTAATAGTACCCCCCCATATGCTACAATGCAGTAACTTGTTGATGCGCTTTCTTTTATATTGTTCCTGCATTACTCTGTATTCACATATGCTGACAGAAGATGTAGATGATTCGGGCATCATAACAACATTTATTCAACCAACTGGTTCTAGTGCAATAATCCTTCAAACCCCATATGGTTTTTCTTAAAGGGTATCTCCACCTTAAAAAATTTTTTTTTAGATTTTTTAGGGCATCCTTACTCACCCCCAAACCGCCATATCAGATAACAAAAAAAGCAGCACAAACAAACGTACATTGCTTTGCTACCACTGCTCACTCTGCCTGGCCCTCTGTTTGCCAGAAGCTACAAATAGGAGCCGGATTGGCCACTCGTGTGATTGGCTGAGAGGCAGAGAATGCAGAGTGCTGGGGGAATATAATATGTTTTTACTGCTTTTTTAAATGATCTAACAAGGTGGGTGGGGGTGGGCATGGGGTGCCCTACACTATAGAAGGCAGACATGGAGGGATCTGGAGGGTGAAAGGGCTTCCCTGCGCATGTCACAGTTCCTCCCGGAGGACAAGGAGGAGGCAGAAACCTTTTCACAGGAAGACACCGCCTACACTTCAGTTTCCTGGATTTGCACAGTCATTGCAGGAGAACCATAAGGAGCAGAGATGTAAGGTAAGGATTTTTTAAACTACACATTGGGGCCAGTAGTGGATTAAATTTTAGCTTGGGGGATGGACATGCCCTTTAAAGGGAATGTACACTGGAAAATTATAATTCCTCACAACTATCACTGTATCATTTTTTTTTTGTTGATCTGCCCCCTGTTTCATTAGGTATCCAGTCTGAAATACCTTATGCTGCGCTTTAACTTTCGCGAAACCAGGGGTGAGGACCTAGCAGTTCAGGTCCTTATCCTGGGTAAAAGCTACTGAACTAAGAAGAGGAGCGGAGGGAAGGTGAGTATAATTGTCCTTTAAGGTGACGCAAAGTCATAGTCATTTTTTTTTACTATATATACACTTTAAGGATCAAATGTAACATATTGAAAAGCTCTGTTAGATGAGTAATATTTGCCTTTAGTTCAATTACATGAATTATTATAAGTACACTGACTATGTGTATTCATACTATAAAACAAGGCCATAACAACAATGAATCAATGTTTAGGATGATGACCCATTTTACAACTTTCACCAACCAATACTTTCCCTATAGTACTTATAACCATCTTCCATCTGCCAAAAGTTGTTTATTTATCCACTGCCGCACTCAACAATGTTTTAATGAAATTTTAATAGTAAACTCTCCTTTCTGTCTACATGATTGGGTTTAGAAAACATTATGTTGACCCTTTATATCCATTAACATGTAAAATTAATGTATTCACATTAAATAAGTGTAAATGGAAAGGAAAAAAACCCTGCAAGCGTAATATTAAGGATATAGTATATTTTCCACCTGCTGACTAGCATAAAAAAAATTACATGTGCTTGGTTATGGAAATTTTCTTAGGTTTATTATTTTACTAACAGCTATAAAATGTCTTGACCACCTTAAGTATTGTTAATTATTCTATTACCTTAGGTGCACTTTTTCCTCCAAACTGTGTTCTTGTGCACAACTAGTCTTGCCTGTGCACACAGCAAAATCATAGCCAATAAAGATTAGAGGGAAAATATAGAGGGGGATTTACTCAGAGACACGCAAACTCGGCTCCTGGCTGTTTAATATTAGGCTTGCTGCTGCTCTGGGGACTTTACCCTTTGCATGTAGCTGACTTTAAAGTCATGCAGAAGAGCCACCAGTGCAATATTAAATCACTTAGTGGCTTAATGGGTGTCTATTGTGGAACCCACACATCTGCCTAAATTATTATTGTAAATAGGTTAGTATGACTTTAAGATGGTAGCCATGCATTCGCAGCTCTTCATAATTCTCCTAGACAATGTCTAGTAGCGTTAACATAGTTTTATTTTTTTAAAGGGCAACTCCACAACTCAAATGAAAAATTGAGCTTACTGGGAAGAATACATGTCCTTCTTAAACTTTGAACAAAACAATTTGGACCACTGTAAAATTAATGTACTGCATAATCTTTGGCTGTCTGTTGATATATAGACTTGACAAGATGTTTAAAGGACAACTACACCCTCATAATAACATATTTTGGAAAGAATGGTCTCTTTAAAAGATGATGATATATCCTACTTTGTCCTAAGGAATCATTACTGTCTGCCTGCTATGCTACTGACAGAACCAGGAAGCAGAAACGTGCACCAGGACATTGTGCAGGATTTCAGGTTAGACTTATATATTTCAGATTTCAAACTATTACTGTTTAGGGTTTTGGGGTGATTTACCTGTATATAAGTTTTCATTTCAGGGCTGGACTTGCCCTTTAAAGCATTTGTGAAGGATGCTGTCCAATGAAGCCTCCAATTATTTCAAAGTTGTTTTCAGATGTTTGGTTGTCGATCCCTACTAATACATTTTCCTTTCATTTTAGCCCTGTATGCAGCACAGTGCATTACCCTGCTGATTTTATATATATAAATATATATAATAAAATTATAATAAAATGAGTCTTGTGAAATACGATGAGCGCGCAGTATTTTACATACAAGGATATATATTTTTTAGAGTTGACTTACATCTCTCAGCTTTCTAACTATTGCATTATAGAGGTTGGGGTTGGGGGGTTATTTACCTATATACAATTAATCATTCGAGGGGTGAATTTGCCCTTTAAAACAGACCCATGATAATCAAGAACTGATAACACAGTGAAGTAGATCCAGTTATAAAACAAAACTACATGTCTTATCGTTCTTCCTCAGGTGCATCAAATTATTAATGTTTTTAACCTGTTACTTTCACTACAATTCAATCTACATGGATTGATAAACTGTCGAAAGCAGACAAGTATCATAGACATCTCCTTGACAATTCTTATCATTTTTTAAAGAAAAGGTCAGGTGGAAAAGCATTGCACACAGTGTACAAGTTTGCATTGAACTTTAAGCTGGGTACACTTTAAGCTGGGATCTTTTGCCCCTACCGACCGTTCGCACTTCTGACCATTTGGCCAGGACAAAGGACTGTTGGTCGCAGCAAAAGCAGCTACGGCCGTCAGCTCTGATGCGTCTGATCGCTCATTTCTCTGATTCGGACAAATAAAAAGTCAGATGTCAGTCATGGCGAAAAGCCATGCAATTTTTTTCAGCACAATCAACCTATACACTGAACTATTGGTCGATCGGGCAGAAAAATTGCATGGTGTTTTATACATAGCCTTGGCGAGGGCTAATGCCCCAATGATATTGATCTTGACCAAGCCTCGGATCAATGAAAAATTTCTAGTACTATATAATGTGAACACTGGCATGTTTTTCCATAAAACATTTGCAGTGCTTTATAGATCTTCACATCTTCCTCACATCTTTCTTTTCTTCTAAAATATTTGAAATATAAACATTTCCACTGATCAACAACATTCCTGCTTTTCTAACAGGAACATTTAATTCTATTACCCTCGATGGATTATGTTTAATTTATGTATCTCGGTAATGTTATTTTTTTGCCATCAGAATTGGATTTGAAGAATTACACAATCAAGACTATTTGTTTCTTTCTTTTTAAGGTTTCTAAATATTCTTTGGTATTACAGGAATGCTTTGTGCAGATCATTCATTTTGTATGCCACTGCTTTGGCAGCAGAATATAAAAACCAGTGTAAAGATTCCTGAGAGGCACTGTATGTATAGTACATTATCATGGTTTATAGGGAGCCACCTGGCTCTGTAACTCTATTGTTATGGCACATATATTTTCAGTTTAAAGCTACAGTGAGTGGTTTATTTTAAAGGAACAGTGTAAGTATTATGCTTATATTTATAGTCAACAGTGCTTTGTAACATGTGACTTGCTAGATTGTTATTCCAAAGATATAAGAGGATTCTGGTAGCTGTAGTTCAAAGCTTTAACCTGTTATCTCAAGGGTATGAAAAAGGGCCAAGGCAACTAATACTGTTTGTTTTATTTAAGAGGGAGATGGATGTAACAAGCGAAAGTACAGGGTGGGGGGAATACTAATATTCCCATTATTGACAGCATTGCATTTTGAATAATAATTGCCTCTTGTATTACATTTTAAGACAGTGGGATTCAGGATGGTATCTCCCAATATTTATTCTAGCAGGCGAATTATGACGGGCAATTTTTTAGAATTATGTAGGAGGGTAAAAGGTCCTAAGCAGCATTAGAAGCAAGGCATTTCTAATTACATTGTAATTTAGGCCAGTGATTTATGGTTTACACAGGAAAAAGAAAAAATGAAACCGGTGCTGCAGAGAGAGAGATTCGGGCAAGGAAGTTTAGTGAGATATAGCTTAATGAAATAATAGCAAGAAAAATGGATTGCATTAACTTAGAGCAGCTCTTTGTCTAAACAGAATGTACTTTAACCCTTGATTCCTGTCTAGGCACATGTAATACAAATATAGATTTGTATATAGACAGGACTAACTATATATAATATATATATATATATATATATATATATATATATATATATACATATTTGTAATGCTTGCCTACTTGCTAGAACAATATACTGTAGGCATCATCAGAGATCCTAATCCAAAGAGAATCTTTTATAAATAATAAACACAAAGTGTTCCTATTAGTTATGTTAACTTTCAGATAGGTTCTGTGTATTGTTTTAAATGTCAACGCCACAATAAGACACATTCCCTAGGCGAATTCTCTGATGTGCATGTGCAGATTTTCTGGACAGGTTTGTTGGAAATAAAAACCAAGGTCTAGGATTTTATAAAAATAGAATCAAGTATGGAAAATATTTTTTAACCAAGAGTGAAGTAAAAACATTTTCAATACAAACCATTAATTAACTATCTCCAGGCTTATACAGTGCACTTAAAGGAGAACTAAAGTCCCAAGACAACATTGTCCCAATAGAGAGAGCACATTCACAAACGAACAACAAGCTGTGTCTCATATCTCCCTTTGCTGTGGATGCTGGGTGATTTATGAAAATAACCTGTGTATACTAAGGGTCAGCTCCCATAATTCACCTTATCTGGGAACACCCATCTAAGTGTCCGCCGGACACTTCACAGGAAACTGCAGTTTTGCTTCCTGGAAGCTGACAGCCAATCATGTTACAGCTCAGAGTTCCCTCCCTCTGACACAGAACACAGATACCAGTGCAGTTTTTGTGTAAACACATTAGAAATGCTCCTGTCCCTAACAATGATAAATTCCTATGCTTTACATACAAAAAAGAAAAGTAATCTTTGCAGTGTATGTCTTTGCTAGCATGGATGAAAGAAACAGAACATTTAACATTTCAGCAAAAAATAAAAGTAAGTATGGGGAATCGAACCAGCAACCTTCTATTCTGTGTCTTTCGAAAAAGAAAGCTTTCTACCACTAGGTCACAAGAGTACATGTAGAGTCTTTATCTTTTGCTAGACACATAATAAAAACAAAAAAAGGGAACATGGGGAATCGAACCTGTGTCCCAATAATCTGATATTTTTCCTACCCCAGCACTTTAGCAGAGCACGCCACAGGTGAACTCTCAATCAATTGAAGTAAATGTCAGTAAAATCAGTACACTGTTTTGTATTGCTACTGGAAGACTGTCAGCAATTGGTTGGTAAATAAATAACAGAGCTGCTATATATAAAGATTGTACATTTGTAGAAACTTCATATTTTTCTAGAAACATGGAAACAAACAAACAAATAAAGCACTAAACTCAGGCAGTAGACCATGTTATATTGTTTCATAAGTAAGGTAGGGGATTTGAACTTGCAACTTCTTGGTCTGATTGTTTCTAAACACACAGCATTTACATGGTGCGCCACCAGCAAATCAACTGTGATTCCAGGTACATTTAGAGGCTTTATCTTTCACTAGAAAGAGATGCTAGAAACTCTGCACATAGAGACAGTGAATGCTGGGGTCAGGGGGCGTGGCTCTTTGAAGCCAACATGGGCTATGAGTTGTACTGGCAACAAGATGGAAGCCTCCTTTGTTACAGAATCTATTACTCATATCTACTAAATGCAAATAACTAGAGAAGAATCTTTCAACATGTAGGTGTTCTGGGGAGAAAAACTTTCACATTAGGATCTGAAAAACTGAAGTTTAGTTCTCCTTTAAAGGGCATGTTCACACCCCAAACTTTTTACCCTATTTGTAACCCTACATTTGTGCATTACTTACCTAGGCGCTATTGCCATCTTCCTTATGAATTTGGCTGCTCAATGTGAGCTTGTAAAGTGGCATAGCATCCTGATTTTCCAGCCATTGTTGAGGAGGGGTGTATGTGCCCTTAAAGGACAACTCCACCCTCATAATAACAGTTTTTAGAAAGAATGACATCTTTAAAATACGTAGATATATCATAGTTTGTCCTATGAATTCATTACTGTATGCCTGCTATGCTTCTGGATGTGTCATGGAAACCGAGCAATTTAGAAACCTTTACTGAACCTGTACTGAGTCTGGGCATGCTCAGAAGGGGCAGACAGGGGATGACATTCAGTCATTGGCTGTGATGTCAACTGTCAAATCCATAACTGACAGTTGCTAACTGGAAGAACCAGGAAGCAGAAACAGGGGAAAAGGGACATTGTGCAGGATTTCAGGTTAGACTTATATATTTCACATTTCAAACTATTACCGTTTAGGGTTTTGGGGGTTGATTTACCTGCATGTAAGTTTTCATTTTGGGGCTGGACTTGCCCTTTAAAGGGAATGATTACCCCCCAAAATCTAAAGATCGTTTTAGTCAAAAGCTTTAAATCTGCTCCCACACAGAGTTATTATACTCACAAGCTCCTCGCTCCACCGCCGCTTCCGGGTTCCTCCTGGGTTCCCGGGTTCCTGTGTTCACCCGCAGTGGAGACTGGTCCGGGAATGCCAGTCAGTGATTGGCCGTGACGTTACTGTCACGGCCGACACTGACTGCCTTACCCGGAAGTGCAGAGCAGCGGCGGTGGAGCGAGGAGGAGCATGTAAGTATAATAGCTCTGTGTGGGAGCTGAATTAAAGCTTTTGACTAAAACGAACTTGTAGATTGGGGGGTAATCTACAATATATTCATTTTTGAAAAGAACGGTGGACATTTCCTTTAATAATACTGAATGTATAGAATTCATAAAATAGTTCCATTACATGGTTTTTATAGTGAGTAGAAATAACTGATTGTTTCCCATCTTCTTTATTCCAATACCCCCATTAGTAGTTGCTTATTCAATTCTTTTCTCTGTTCAGTTCAGATCTTTTATTACAACAGAAAGTTAATGTTATTTTATAGGGTCTTAAGGCTAGTACACACATTAGATGTTGTGCCCGAATAATAAAGAAAGAGCTTCCTCCAAACAGCCGTTCTGGGCAATAATCGCACGTGTGTTGTCACTGCTCAGTCAGGTAACTTTGGTGGTCCAGGATCAAAGAGCACATGTGTACTAGGCTTTAAAGTACAGTATCTATCTATACATATCTATAGCTGGAAGTCATGAGGTGTTTCATGATCTTATTGTATTAGCCTATTTTTCATTACTCTGAAAAGTCACCACTAGGTTGTGTTACCTATGTAAACTCAATATGCACTGATCTGGTAGTAGGAAATTATGTGGTTTAACTTGTCCTTTTTGCTGTGTTAATGTGCTGTGTTGAAATTACTGGACCATTTCACATAATTTTTGTGGCTACTGAAACTTTCACTATAAATAAAAAGTATATTTTAAGGGTGAAATATGATCTATTAATTCCTATCCTTCCCTATTATTAACTAGAAATGGGATTCGAGTCCGTCTCAGACCTGGACCCGACACGGAACCACTTGGTTCCCGAAATCCGAATGTTCAGATTTGGAGCCTATTTTCAATAATTACCGAACATTCAAGGATTATCGATAACAACCTCGAACATATGATAACCCTCGAAAATACGAACGGAAACTCAAACGTTTGAACGTTCAAAGGCTATTTTCGAAAATAGCTTTGAATATTTGGTAATTATCGAAAATGGGCTCCGAAGTCCCGAAAGTATGTTCCGTTTTCGGATTTTCGGGACTTTGCTGAGATCCATAAATCTGAAAACGGAATGAAACTTGACAGTTTTGGCCATCTCTATTACTAACCCATCTGCTTGTGTGTTGGTCAGATAGAACAGAACATCCCCATACCCTAGTCACCTGAAAGATCCACATATCAATGGAGTGAGCAAACCAAAAAAAGCACCCCATTAGCTCCTAACTAGAGCCAAACCTTTGTTTTAGAATTCTGAAACTTCAGTAAAATTTTGATAGTTCGATAGCAGAGACCCAGTCAATGGGGACAAAATTTCAGATAAAATACGGTTAAAATAGCAATGATCACTTTCTGTACATGGCTCTGGGAACTGGGAAATGGTCGGAGGAACATGTATATATACCAAAATGTTCAGTGCCCTAGTCCCCCTCCCAAGCTTGGCCAGCCAAACTGCAGCTGGGTTTCCCCACTCAATAACTTCTGATGCTCTCACTGTCCACTGACACAGCTGTGGGTGTTTCTTTATAGTGGGACTGCTTAAGTAGTTGGTAAGAGGTGCACACCAGGTGGGGCATGCGGGCTTGTATACATACATTTGTGTGTATGCAGCATCACTGGCCACCAATAAAATACTGATTGGAAGGACAGGATAGGTTTCAGTGGATGCACGGTATATGGTGCCAGTGTTCTCCCCAGAAATTGTTTCCAGCCAGGTGGCATGAAAAAGTAGCCGGGTAGGGACAGGGGAATTTGGTGAGATCTGAGATGTTTACCTCTCTCAGTGCCAGCACACATTCTAAAAGTATTGGCATTAACACTTTCAGTATCAGCACTTTCCCAGAGTATTGTCATTAAACATTCAGTGCCAGTAGTCCCCCAGAGTATTGCCATTACCTCTTTCAGTGCCTGCAGAGTAATACCATTAACTGTTTAGTACCAGCAGACTTTCCTATTAATACTTTCAGTGCCAGCACTTTTCCAGAGTATTGCCCTTAACCCTTCAGTGCCAGTAGTACCCCAGAGTATTGCCACTACCACTTTCAGTGCCAGCAGAGTATTACCATTAACCATTTAGTACCAGCAGACTTTCCTATTAATATGCTTGTGAAGGATCTCATTCATCATGGTATATTCCTAATAATACTTTCAGTGCCAGCACTTCTCCAGAGTATTGTCATTAACCCTTCAGTGCCAGCAGACTCCCCCAGAGTATTGCCATTAACACTTTCAGTGCTGGCAGAGTATGACCATTAACCCTTTAGTGCCAACAGACTTTATTATTAATACCTCCAGTACCAGCACTTTCCCAGAGTATTACCATTAACACTTTCAGTGCCAGCAGAGTATTAGTTTTACTTTTAACTCTTTCAGCTGCCAGCATTGACATACAGTATGCACCTGCCTTCAATGTTTCCTCCATTGAATTGTTCACCCCTTATCCACTTTGAGAGTTGGATAAAAGTAAGAAAGAGGCAGGGATAGTGATCGCATGGCTTCTAGTCACAGGGGCCACTGTTATAAAGTCTGCAGAAGCATTTACTTCTCAGTACTACTAGCTGAGCTCATCCTCCCCCACGTTCATTTGCAATATTTGTTGTGTGTGAAGTGTGTGAAGTTCAGTCTCTCTACTAAATACAATGTTGCAAATTAAAGCAGAACAAGGAGACCAGTTATAAAACTGAAAGGAAATGCTAGGGAGAAGAACAGATGGCCTAGTTCAACATAACCGCGTCCTATGACTAAAAACGGCCCTGGATCTGGCTATTTTCGAGCACAAACGCAAAAAAAAAATGCAGCAGTGTGGCCTAGCCCTTAAGGACTACTGTGAAACCCAAAAGTCCTTTTAAGGACTAACCCATCCTTTTAAGTCCTTTGGACAATTTTCTGTTAGTCCTTTTAGAGGGCTTGGTGTGTTTTATTTCTGTCTGTCTGTATTAGTGTATACAGTAAATATATACAGATTTATAGGTAGAGCGAAATGCCAGGCAGGACATGAGGATGAGGCAGAGAAAGAAGTGCCTTTGCATGTGATGTTAGAGGCAGAGATGGGCCCATGCAGTCTGCTGCTGTGGGGCAGGAGCCACCTGGCCCTTCACAGGGCAGGGCAATAATGCCCAATATGTCCTGGGGTAGCCGGGCTAGGGCTATTGATCCTGATCAAGGAAGACAGGTAGTCGACTGGATTTCCCAGCCTTCCCCTTCCATCTCTTCACAGACACAGGGCAGCCGAGCTGCAACCACTGATAATGTGCCTGCCCCTCCCTCCCCTGTTGCTCCTACTGTGGGCATGGACCCTGATGCTGTCTATCAGGAGTTTATTGACCACATGGTCCAAATTTTCGGGGATCCGGAGGAGGAGTCACAGTAGAAGTTTTCTCACACTATGTGTGGCGCAAGTGAGCTCGAGGAGAAGCTTTGCACTGACGCACAGTCCTTCCTGATGCCTGATGCAGAGGAAGAAAGTGTTCAGTGCACAGGGGGACAGGAGGCTGAGCTTATCATGCAGCAGTCCAGAGACAGCCAGGGAACTAATATGGGGGGAAGGTTCCAGCTGCTGCTGCTTATGTTAGTGACACAGCCTCCAGTGATGAGGAGGTGCTCGTGGATGATAATGTCATGGATCATTCACGGGTGCAACAAGTGGGAGAAGAGGAGCAGCATAGTGTGTCTGAGGGAGAGTGCTCAGAGCATGAGCATGAGCCTGAACGCAGAGGCAGGACTGGGGCCAGAGGCAGCAGCAGTGCACTTAGTACTGCGTGTGGAGGCAGGGCACCATTAGCATCTGGTGCCAGTGCTCCACAACAGCAGGTGACCTCTGCTCAGCAGTGTGGGACTTCTTCACCTTGGCTCCAGGTGATGCTACGGTTGCAGTGTTCAGTCTGTGCCTGCAATGTGTTAGACGTGAGAAGACCACGTCTAACTTGGTTACACCCTTGTGGTGTCACCTGTTCTGAATATTTTGTACAGCTGCACCAGCTACTCTGTGGCTAATGTTTCTACCTGCCTGGCCCAAACCAACAGTCTACATTTGTTTGTCTGGCTGCCTTCCTGGCTCATCCACAATGCTAAGACACTGTGGGCCTGTGATGCTGCAAAGGAACGCTACCCCATTACTCACTTTCCCTTTTACTATGAATACCCTGATGGAGAGTTACTACTAAGGCGTGGGGTCATTCTACCCGGGCAAAGCCTGCCTGGCTCAGCAACAATGCAACAAACTACAGTGGGCCTGCTCCTGTACTACACTTTGCCTGCTCCTGTACTACACTGGGCCTGCTCCTGTACTATAGTGGGCCTGCTCCTGTACTCTGTGGTGCTGTAAATAATGGTACCCCATCTCCCACTGTCCTCTAAAAAAGGAAAACTGTGTGCGGTGTGGTGTATGTGTGCAGTAAATTATAAAGACAACATTTTGTACGTTTACAATTTTAGTATTTATATATATAATATATATATATATATATATATATATCTATATATATATATATATATATAATATATATAAGAAATAATGCCGCACTCCTTCTGTTAGAGATTTAGGTGCGGATTTCATCTATGTGCCTTCCACTGTTTCACAGGCACTGTGTGGTCTGGTGGAGGTACATAGATGACATCTTTGTGCTGTGGCGGGGCGACGTTGAGACACTCATGGAGTTCCACCAGCAGTTAAAGGCGTTACACCCCAATATAAAGTATACCTTAGAGTATCATAACCATAATATTCATTTCTTGGACATCATGGTGATCCAAGAAGAGGGTTTTCATATGGAGTTATACTCCAAACCCACGGATCGTAACCAACTACTTATGTATAGTAGTTATCATCCAGTTAAGACTAAGAAGTCCTTACCTATTAGTCAATTTACCAGAGTATTTACCAGAGTATCCAGAATAGTGGCTTCCCTCTAGGAAATTGTTTCAGATGAAAAAGATGTACAACAAATTTCAGGAGAGAGGATATCCCCCTCAGGTCTTAGACCAAGCTCTTGCAAAATCTTCCAGGGGGTACACTAGATCTAGCAGCAAAGATGGTGAGCGGATACCATTTGTGACTCAATATTCGTTACATAAGGTAGTTCTTTAATTGATAAGTGCATATACAAACATTGGAACTTATTAAAGGAGGGTTTTCCATCAATACAGGAATTTACATCCCCCCAAGGATCTCATATAAAAAAGGTAAAACGTTGGCCAATCATTTTGTGGCATCTGATTTGGCTATACCCCACAGAACAAAGTGTGGGTTAGCCAGTGGGATGTTTCCCTGTAGGAGTTGTAAACAATGTAAACATGTTATAAAAACTAAGGAATTTATACATCCTAACACTAACCAGATATTTCATCTACAAGGCCACTTCACTTGTGACACGAAATTTGCGGTGTATGCTCTTCTTTGCCCGTGTAATAAGATCTACATAGGGGAGACCACACAACCGGTAAAAAAGCGTATATCACAGCATAAATCCAGTATTAAACTTAAAAATACCAAATTACCTGTACCAATCCATTATCAGGAAGCACACCATGATGAGTCTGATCTGAGATTTTTAATCCTTGAGTTTGTCCCTAGACCCAAACGTGGGGGTGACAGGGAGCTGTTACTTAAGAAAAGAGGTGTGGTGGGTACATAGATTGGGTACTCTCCATCCTGTATGGCTGAACCATGATTATGACTTGCATGTTTATTTATAATATTATGTACTTTTTATTTATCCATTTTGAAATCCCTTTTTGTGTGATTTATGTCTTTCAGGTATCTATGGGTTTTGCCTTGATATCTTCCCTTGCTTCCATCTTATACCTGAATGGGATTGTGTATATTTGCCTTAACACTAATTGTATTACTCCATTCCAATGATTCCAATACACAGATAGGACGGATATAAAGAGGTTCACCATGTACTTAGGAATTACGCTGTAAAATACATATATGCCTTATTTCATTAGGTGATTCCTGCTGCATTTATGATACACCAATATATCTATTACTGCATTAGTACCAGTTTATAATGTTTAAAATCCATTTGAGCTGGATGTGATTTTAACTGTACGTTCCTTTTGTATACTCTTACTCCCGTTTTGTGTATTATAATAAAGGAGTTTTTACTTTGAACTTATACTTTGGTGGTGTGCCCATTCTATGTCTTTTTGGTATACTCCCAACAGGTGGTAACAGGATCTTATACACAGGATCTTGTGTTACAGTCAATTTCACTCAAAAGCACACACCACAATCCACTTTCACTTTCTCTCCTCCTACCATAGAAACAGGGATGTTTTGTATTTTATTACTCACTGACTCCACCTGTAGGCTGGAGGTGGTATATGAGGAACCTTGGTGTATATGTCCCTTACAATACACATCACATCCTGTGTAGCAGACAGAAAATTTTATTGGATTACACTTCCTTTCATATGGAGCAGACACAGGGGTGTGGTTTAAGCTGCCATTTGACCATTTCATTTTAAAATAGGGATCTCACCTCTGTACGTAAGTTTATGTATTTTGTATATTTTGTGTTGTACCTAATATAAGTCAGTGCTAAATTTTACATACATTTACTGATGGTCATTTAAATGGTATATATATATATATAAAATTTATTTCCCGCTCCATGTGGTGAATTTTGCGGGCTATTGCCATGGCCCTCTCCATCCTGGCCAGCCGATCGTCCACAGTGGGTGGTGCTGGGATTGGAGGTGGAGCAGTGGGGGCAGCTTCCATTTCTGTAAGATCATATAAAAAATAAAATACATTAATATGATGGTAGCGACAGCGTTACTGCGCCTTTTAAAGCGCCACTATAAAACAAAAACTTTTTTTGACAATTATTTATGTAAATACATGTGATAATATTTTATATAAACATTTTATATAACAATCGGGGCTAGGCTGCATTAACGTGTTTTTTAAAAATTTGCACCTGCGATTTTAAATATTGTGGAAATTACGGGAATGCAAAAATTCCAGCGATTGCACATGCAAACATTTGCACATCAACAATGCGAGACATCGCACCGGAATTGCGTGTATGCTTCGTTGTGTTGCAGTGTGACATCAGCCTCAAGGTCGAAAAAATGGCTAAAATCGTGATACTTGCCTTGTGGTGGTGCCAGAGGCTGAGGCGGAGACGGAGGAAGAGAAGGAGAGGATGGGGCAGAGTCCTCTTTCCCTGTATCTTCCTCTTCTGTAAGATTATATAAAAAAATAAAATCAATCAATAAGATGGTATTGACAGTTTCTAACTTTCTAACGCCCCACCTGTTTATTCACTAACACTAACTAACATTAATAAGGTCCTTCAAATGTTAGCGGTGGTTTGCAATGCAGTTATCGGTAATAAGAAGTGCTTTACATAAATATAAACTTGTAAAAAAAACAAAAGCTTCTCTGACAATAATTTTTGTGGATTACAAAAAAGTACAAATAAATTAGATAATATTTTATACGCCTTGTGCTCTGTTTGCTATGTCAGCGATATGGCTGGCCCTCTGCCTCTTCAAGTCAGACCGCCTTCGCTGTAGCTGGAAGGTGGTCTGACTCACATTGTACTTTCTTTGCAGCTTCCGCTGCATAATGGTGCATAATGTGCAACTTGCACCGCTTTATATGTGGGGTGCCAGCCGGCATCCCATTATAATTTCTTCTGGTCAGGTAGGCCACCATGAAGCGCTGCCACTCCATGCTTGGCATCCTGAGGCTCTAATCCAGATGTGGGACAGAACAGGAACAAGCTGCCAAAAACCAGAGTTTCTGAAAGCAGAATTGCAGATTTCGGTAACCCTTGAAAATACAAGCCGATATCGGTAACCCTCGGAAAAGAAGGACCTGATTTCGGTAACCCTTGAAAACAAAAGCCGTTTTCGGTAACCCACGCTTATTTTAAAATAAGTTTTGGTTATATTTAAGGGTTCCCCAGACCATTCCCCAGTTCTCTATTTACAGTAACCTACTATTACTATTTGCCCCTCAAAATGGATAGAAACTTTCACATTTTTTTCTCTCATAAACTTCTATGGGTTCCAAAACGAATTTTCGCAATTTTCAAAAAACCCGAAAATTCGAAAACGGAACGAAACTCAACAGTTTCGAACATCTCTAATCAATACCAGTAACTTGCAACATTCCTTATTTTCAGAAATGTATCCAGATTTCTTTCAAGACTGTCCAATAGAGATGGCCGAAACTCACTAGTTTCATTCTGTTTTCAGATACCCGGATCTCGGGGAAATCGCAAAGATCCGAAAATCTTTTATACGGAGTATGGAGCAATTTTCGATAATTTTCTAAAATAGCCTCGAACGTTTGCAATTTTCGAACATATGATCGGAGACCATGTTCGAGTTTCCGATCCTATTTTCGCGGGTTTGATGCTATTTTTGAAAATTATCGAAAATAGCTCCTTACATTCGAAAATTATCAAAAATTTGTTCCAAAGTCCCGAAATCCAGATGTTCCGGACAGATCATTTGGATTTCGGAACCAAGGAGTTTCGTGTAGGATCTGGGTTTCTGTCGGACCCGGATGCCATCTCTACAGTCCAATGAACCTGCCATCACAATGTCCATAGTTTTACTGTTCTCACAGTGAAAAATTCCGAATTTGAAGACTAAACTTATTTTCTTCAAGTCTTAAAGGGGAAGTTCAGTGCTTCCACAATCCTTGTATTGTATGTATTTATTGGGAGCTTCCATGTGGTAATAGCACCCCCAACACGCCCCTTTTATGGGAGGTTCTATGCCTTTAATATAAAGCACTGGATGGCCTCTTCCCTCATTTTAAACAGTCAAAGGGCTTGGGGGGAAGTGAGAGAGCCTGTTATATGGATCCAGTGTGTAAGAATGAGAAATGCAAAGTTTGCTAATCGTCATTGAAGTAAAAGACATTTAAAAAGGTTAGAAGTTAGGACCTTCCAGACTGGGGTTACCTTGATGTGGTTGGAAGTCTTTTCATTCATGTGATCACAGTAATGTATACTGATAATATGATATTGTATGGGGCCTAGGAATGTGCATTGATTATCTTTTCTATGTTTGTATTGAAGTTCAGTGCAAATACATATGCTTTTCAGAAAAAAGAACAGTATTTTTTTATCCCAATGTCTGTGTATAAATAAATGGAACCAAAATATTGACTTCCTGTTTGCAGGACCCCTAGTAGAGACCGTTATGGTATTGCCCATGACCCACCGCCTGGGTTGATTCAGTTGCTCAGTAGAGATCTGAGCATCTTTGACCCATCCAACAGCCAATCAGTAGAAATTACTGTTAGGAACATTCCAAGGATGTGGTGTATCCTGGGAAGAAGAAGGACCGTTATAACCTGAAATGTCAGATCACTAATGCCAACAGCAGGGAACAGCAAAGGGTATGAAATCAACTGATTTTTCAAAATGGGAGAGAATATGTAGAATAACTAAGAAGGCATTACACAAACTAACAATTTAACAAATATTGATAATTTCCACTGAACTGTCCCTTTAAGGGATGTTCGCGTGTCCTCTGGCGTGTTCTTTTGGTGAACAATTCACTAGATAGTTTAATGTATTTACACACAGTAATGATTTCCTCGCGCAAGCGCCTTTTCTCTAGTGTACATAATTGTAACTCATCCAATCTGTCTTTATATTCAAGCTCTCCATTCCTTTTATTACTTTAGTTGCCCTTCACTGAACCCTTTCCATTTTCATGATATCCTTATTTTACACAGAATTCCAAAATTGCTCTGCATATTCCAAATGAGGCCTTACCAATGCTTTGTAAAGAGGGAGAATAACATTTTTCTCCCTTGAATTCATACCTATCCTTATACAAGACAATATCTTGTGGCTCAAGCTAATTCTGCCTGGCACTTCTTGCTACCTTGATCCTTTTCCAACAAGGATTCACTTAACACAGAGCCATTTATAGTATTGGCAGCACAAGGATTTTTAAGTCCAAAATGCCAGTTAGCAGCCCAATGTGACAACCTATCTAGATTCACCTGTAACGATTGCACATCCTCTTAAGTTTTTAAAGGGTATGTCCACCCTTAAAATTTTTTTTTGATATAGTATTCCCCCTGTCCCCCCAGCCCCAACCGCTCTATTTATTTTATTAGAAAGTTCCCCAAACTTTACTTACCTGCTCTCTTTCCTCCGCGCGATAATGCAAGCAGAGGGGCGGGACCGGCAGTAGCGTCTGTGATTGGCTGAGAGGCAGCCAATCACGGACGCGGCTGCCGGGAGTTCATTGCGGTGGAGGAAAGAGGGCAGGTAAGTAAAGTTTGAGGAACTTTCTAATAAAATAAATAAATTGGGGCTGGGGGGACAGGGGGAAGGGAGAGGGAGGGAGAGGGAGGGGGAGGGAGGGAGGGAGGGGGAGAAGGGCTGCAGTACGCATGCCAAACTTCTCCCGGAGGCCAGGTAGGAGGCAGAGTCCTATATGGACTCTGCTATCCTCCTGGTGGGCAGTTTTGGGGACTTTGAGGGGAGACTACAGGAGAACCTTATGGAGCTGGGATGTAAGGTAAGGATTAAACACTACACAATGGGGCCAGTATTGGGGGGGATTATAGTTTTGGGGGTGGACATGCCCTTTAATGGTCGACAAAGTTTTGTGTCATCAGCAAACACAGAAACCTAACTGACAATACCACATCCAAATTATTAATAAACAGGTTCAATATACTGTATATGTGGCCCCAACAAAGGAACCCTGTGGCACCCAACTTTAGTCCACATTGAAGCCCCATTAACAACTACTCTCTGCATCCTATCCATCAACCAACTTTCTATCCATGTACAAATGTGCCAACCCAGTCCAACAGATCTAAGCTTATACATATCAAAAGCCTTAGCAAAATCCAAGTAGACTACATTAACTGCTATGCCAGAGTCTAAATTCCTACTCACTTCCTTATAAAGCAAATTAGTTTGACAAGATCTATTCCTCCTAAATCCACATTACTTATTTCTAACTAAGTCAGTCCTTGAAACATACTCTAGAATTTGCTCCCATATCAAACTTTCCAGTATCTTCCACACCACTGAATTTAAACTTACAGGCCTATAATTGCCCGGCTGTGAACGACTACCCTTTTTGAATATTGGAATTACAACAGATTTTTTCCAATCTAGAGGCACACCTGCGGAATCTATAAAAATAAGAATCAATGGCCTAGATAAAACTGAACTTAGCTCCCTAAGGACCCGATGATGTATTTTATCTGGTCCAGGGGATTTATTAATATTAACCTTATTTAGTTGTTTCTGCACCATATCCTCGGTTTACCAAAATGCACTTGCATTTTTTACAACATTATTGCTACTAAACTGTACTTAGATCTTCTATAGTGTATACAGAGGGGAAAAAATTGTTCAAGACTTTAGCTTTATCGCCATCCTCCGTAACTAAATTATCCTCATTAATTAATGGTGCCACACTTATAGTCCTTATCTTCTTATTATTTATATACTTAAAGGGTATGTCCAACCCCAAAACTAAAATTTAACTCGCTAATGGCCCCACTGTGCAGTGAAAAAAAGTCCTAACGTTACATCTCTGCTCCTTATGGTCATCTTGCGGTGCTTGTCCAAAGTCCAGGAAACTGAACAGTAGGAGGTGTCTTACTGTGGGAAAGGTTTATGCCTCCTCCTTGTCCTCTGAGAGGATGGTGGTATGCACAGGTGAGCACTTTCCCTCCCTACCTCCTCCCATTCAGATTTCTCCATGGCTGCCCTTTACCTAGCATAAAAAGTTTTTTTTTATATAATGTAGGGTACCCCTGTCCACTCCCAACTGCTACATTAAATTCCAAAAAAAAATAACCAGAACTCTACTTACAGCCCTTCGTTCCCATGGTGGAGATACTGTTTAAGAAATTGTTTAGGGTGAGTGATGCTATAAGTCCTAACTTCATTTTTAATTTAGTTGATTCTTACAATCCTTATTACAGCCTTTATAATTTCTAAGGCCCTTTCTGTTCCTACTGACTTAAAGGTTTTAATTGCCTTTTTCTTCCATTTCGCTCTTTACATCAGAATTAAGAAAAATGGGTGCAGACTTATTATACTATTTATAAATTTAGATGTAAAATGGCCCCTTAAAAACAGTCCACTTCTGTTCAGTGCTTTTACCTGCTAATACATCATCCCATCATCCACCTTCATTTTTAGTTTTGTCTGTAGTGTAGGGGACCCTATCCCACCCCCACCCGCCATGTTTGTTTGCAAAAAAAATAATCAGAAAGGTACTTACAGAGCTTTGTTCCCCTGGCGTTCTGATCTGGCCCTCAGGAAATTGCAAGCAAGGGGCTAGACCGACTGTCGGCAGTGCAGAACACTGGGGGAACGAAGCTCTGTAACTACACTACTGATTAGTTGTAAACGAACATGACGGTTGGGGTGGGATAGGGTCCCCTACACTACAGAAAAAGGATTAAAAGGTAAGACACAAGGCAGCAAACAGGAAGTGAGAGGGAGCGAGGGAGGGGGAGGAAGAGATAATAGAAAGATGAGGGCCGCACTCCAAATAAATCAATTTAATAATAAACCACACACATCAGTATCACAAAGTTTCGGGGCTTTTGCCCCTTCCTCACGTGCCCCTTTGTGATACTAATGTGTGAGGATTATTATTAAATTGATTTATTTGGAGTGCGACCGTCATCTTTCTATTATTTCTGATTATCCATTTGGCCCCTGTAGGGTGGTGGCCTAGAGGACATCAGCACCCAGTGAGGTATTGTGTGTGATTGGGACTTTTCTGTTTGAGCGGGAGGAAGAGCTCTAGTGGGCAATCACTCACAAACAGGCTCCTACTCTTCACTTTTTGGGACTTTGGCTAGACATTGCAGGAGAACCATTTGGAGAGCAGAGGAGCAAGGTAGGAATTTTTTAACACTACACAGTGGGGCCAGTAGTGGGTTAAATTTTAGTTTTGGGGATGGACATGCCCTTTAAAAATCTTTGTTAACCCAGTGCACTTTTCCTTTTGATAAAATACGCTAAACTACACTATTTTATGATTACTATTCCCTAAGCCTCCTGTTACCTTAATTTCTGTAATACACTCCTCGATGTTAGATATTACCAGATCCAACAGAGCTCCTTTTCTAGTAGGCACTTCAACCACCTGTGAGAGAAAATGATCATGCAGCAAATTCAGGAACTCATTACCCTTTTCTGTGTTGGCAGTTCCGCTACGCCAAGCAATGTCAAGTCCCCCATAATGAGAACACTCCCTAAATTTGCAGCCCTTAACATCTGCATATGAATTTGACTCAAGTCCTCCCTGGTAGCATATTTGCGGCCTGTAGCAGACACCAACAATGACATTACCCCCTTCCTGTTGCCCAATTACACCCATATTGCCTCCACATCCATATTACCAGTTATCTCTTCTTTTAAATTTTAAGCTTGTTTAACATAAACACATTCTTCTCCCCCTTTCCTACTTTCTCTATCCTGTCTAAACAAGGAGTATCCTTAAACCATAGTTCTGCTATACCTATTACATCATACTTTTAAGTCAACGTCATTATCTCCAATTTTTCCATTTTGTCAGCCAAGCTTCTTGCATTTGTAAACATACATTTTAGATCAGTGATGGTGAACCTTTTAGAGTGCCCAAACTGCAGCTCAAAACTCAACAATTTGAAACAATTCAAAACAGATATAAATACAGAGTATAGAATTGATTATAGATGAACATTGAATGTTGTTTGCACAATACATTTTGATACACTGATGTAGTGTGCTCCTCTAACTTTGATTTGAGGTTGAATCAACCCCAGGGTAAGATACTTGTTTTGATCCTTTTTGTTACCAGAAAGGCCATCTCTGGTAACAAACTCTGGCGAATTCTACTGTGCATGAGTGTGCCATAGGTTCGCCACCATTGTTTTAGATTATGAGATCCAGTTATTTTTGTAGTCTGTGGTCGCATGATAAACGCATGCCAGCCTGTTACAGTGTGGGCAGCCATATTGTGTGCTCTGTGTTCCATTTTCAAAGCACATGTGATCATCATTTTTTCACCATTTTTGCACTCTGATTTTGGACTATTACCGGAAGGTTATAAGCATGAAATGAGTAATCCATACAATGTGTACCAAGCATATTACCATTAAATTTATTGTTTCTGTCACTGTATATATACCTATACCTTCTCAAATCAAATATCTTCAAAAGTGTTACACATCCTATTTATTTAGTTTAATTTGCTAAGACTAAATATTTTCCCTGAAAATCAAAGAAAATATTTTTTAATATTAGAAGGCAATCTTACTCCAAGTTTGATAGTGATCTATATATACTATAGTTATCTCCTTATCATGTCTGATCACACCTAAGGGTAAATGTATCCTATTTATTTGTAGATTTATTTTTTTTTTAAATGGACAGTGCGCAATTAAACTTGAACATGCTGTAGAACAGTCTTGTGTGGCTGTTTTATCTTGCGCAAACAAACAATAGGAGCAAAATGACAGTTTCATTAATATTTTCTCATGGATGCTGTTGCTACCATTTCCTGTGAGGTTTAACTAACCTTCATCAAAAAGCAATATGACAGCTAAAATTGGGCGCATGTGAAAAAAATTAAGGCTGTGATATAACAATTACATCCTCTGGATACCTTGGTCGAGAGGTTATATAATTCTACAGACATTAACAAATGCATGAACCGCACTGAAAGCGGTAACAAGGTGTATCTTGTATCTCATGTCACAATGGCTAAGAAATATATAATTATTCACCTTATCATTGGAGAAGTTAGAGAGCACAACAGCAAATAGCTTCAATGTATCACATTTACTAAAAAAGGCCTAAATAACAAAACTATAGCTAAAGGTTTTTAAACAAACCAGTGGGAATAAAAAACAAAAGAAAATATTAAATCCCTTTCTAACTCTGACATCGCAAAACCTGGAGACTGAAAATATCCCTAGATGATCATATTACATATCTTAACAGCAGACGTGCCATGATTAAAGCAATTGGAATTTCTGGTAGATCAAACTGAATTGGCATGTTACACAAAATCAGACCAGAACCATGGAAAAAAAGTCTAGCTTCCAAATAATTTAATGTTTGGTGAAAAATGTCTGCATCATCCAGCACGGGGAATATAGTATAAAGTTGTTATGGCTTTGGGTTAGTCAGCTGCTTGAGATGAACAACTTTGGGCCCAGGAATTTCCAGGAAAACTTAACTGTGTGACAGCTGTGTGATTGGGAGGTTTATTCTGATGAAATAGAGAGTTCACATAATAATATATGCTGTAAGGTGATGTTAAAGAGGAACTGGGGTCCAAAAATGACTTTAAGTAGATTGCTAGGAATTGGTCTCCTGAGAGTTTTTGCAATTTATTTCCATTGTTTATTTTACATAGTTTTGAAGATATTTACATTTTTGTGTGTGATATGGCAGCAGCATCACCAGGTCCCCTGTACTTCCTGCTTCCTGCTCTGAAATCATGTCAGTCAATCTGCCCTGTGTCTCCTCCCCCTGGTCCCTCCCACTCATGGACCCCATGGTCCAGTTGCAGGCCCCACTTGGCCCATTCCCTTACAGCCCCATGTGGCCCCGCCAACTCACGGGTGCTGTGGCCCCGCCCACTCATGGGTGCTGTGGCCCCGCCCACCCATGGGTGCCTACACCCCGCCCGCTCGCAGGTGCCTGACACCCCCCCCACACCGAAAACTCTGTGGAAACAGCCTTTTCAGGCAGAGTGAGAACTCTGCAGGTCCTTCACACAGCAGAGAGGAGGAGGGACTTCCTGTCTCCCTCACACACTGAGGGAGTCTGAGGCTGTGCTCGCCGGCGGCACTGTGCAGGAGAAGCCTCAGGAATGTCACATCTCAGCCTCCCACCCATTAACTTTCTGGTCAGTCATTTCTGTGTATCATGGGCTGTGGAGCACGTAGAGAGGTGGTTGATGGCTTGTTTTAAAGGTAGAAAACCTTCACTTTCATTTAAACTCAACTTGTTTGGAGACCACAGTTCCCCTTTTAAAGTTGTGGAAGTCTGCACAGTATGTTGAATACCTGAGTTTTACATGGAAACCTCCATGTAGGTGCTTTTCTGCAATATCCTTCTCTAATGACACAAAAGTAACAAGTAAACAAAGTAGGTAGATATGTAGTTACTGGTTCTGCCCATTATATTTTTAAATGTGCTGTTTGTTAAGCAAAAACTCTCATATAGCTAAACACAGTTTATGCAAGAAAGAGCCAAGCTCAAAGGGGACTTGATGCCTTATTGGGCTGGATGAAATGTTTGTGGTGTTGCTAAAACTATTTAATTAAAAAGGAAGAAGCCAATGAGAGAGGTAATATTGTGATGTTTACTTACATATCTACTATTAGTTGCCAGGAGGTTATCACAAAAAGGCAAAATTATTCCTTCAGTATGTTGAGAGACATTTGTTATCTCTATGAAGTTAAAAAAAAGAGATAAAGGAAGGAGGGCTACATATTTGCATAATAATGATGTTGAAGCTCTAACAACATGATTCAATTTCTATGGAATAATATGTAGATTAAAGGAACAGTAATCTTAAACACAAATTGTTTTACATGAAAGGTCATCTTCTGTCAGTCATTCTATATTTGCAATGTTGGTATCTGTTCTTTAACATAGACATGTATTGATTGTCAGTTATAGATCTGTTTGAAGAGTTCATGCTGTAATCTTTAGGTTTGATGTGTCAAAACTAAATGTCTTTACCTTAAAATACATGCTGCATGATCTTGTATGTAGGTTGCATTTGGATATTTTACTTAAACGATTTAAAATCCTTTCAAAGTAGATTTTAAATTTTCAGCCCAATACCCAACATATAGCTATTTAAACCTATTATAAAGGTGGTGATTTGATTGGCTACTAATGGTTTTACAGTACTCTCTATAAAGCACTACTACTTAAAATGTTCATAGCAATCATTCTAAATACCATCCCATCAATGACATGGCAAAATCCAATTATAGAATGTTCCAGGTTACAAATCATTAAGAATTGGTGGGAAATCTGTCATGTTTTTAAATGCATCAAGGATTATCTTTAACTATTCATAGTTTAGTGTGTTAGCATATGCAAAACCCTTTTTGGGAGGAAATGTGGATATTTTAATCTATTTTGACTGGCAGATCATTTTTATGTTCTATTTGGGTGAAACCCCAACTGAAATATTCAATACTTAAATCCCATTAAAATAATAAAAAAAATGCATTCCCAATTATAACATATAAGCATATTAGAAATCAATGAGGAGTTTAATAGAATCATATAAAACTCTGAGATGGCTTCTATTATCCTCAGATTGTAAGGTAGGGGTGTATTATTTCCTATAATACATAGTGTTTAGTGAGTCATGTGACACTTACGACATTACTAGGCACAACTTATAACTGATTACGTGGTTATGCACTGTCTGTATCAATATAATTTATAGGATATTCATGGGTCTGGGGAATTAATGTTTGTAAGAAATTTCTGTAATCCTTCAGATCCCCTAACCCTAACAGCTCGTTATTTTTTGCTCATTTTCTTGGTTGGCTTTCTCAGAATGACCTCATTGTGAATGGAACCTTTACAGAATCTTTAACATTACATTTTTTAAATATTTTTTTAGAGAAAATCTGTGCCAGCTCTCTAGAAAATAAAATCAAGCTAACTCAAACATAGCAAACAGTTTTTAAATGTTATTTACAGAAGGAAAGCCTTTAGGTTATCCTAATTACGTATTTTTCATAAATATGACCCAAACTAGTCCATCGACAACCATTACATTTTTTTCACTGTATTTTAGTTTAGAACAGCATTTGTTCTTCCTTATATTACATATGAATTGTTCTGAAACCAAACAGGAAAAGGAAAAGTTTTATTCAGTGGCGTAACTACCGCTCCCGCCACCCCCTCAACCGTGGGGGAGCCCGGACGCTAGCAGGGCCCACCACAAGCCCAAATCCCTGCAGTATTCACCCTTTTTAAAGAGCTGATCACGCGTATGAAGAAAACATACGTGCGATCAGCTCTTTAAAACCGGATCCGAACTTCCTGAACTTAACCGGAAGTTCAGGTCCGGTTTTAAAGAGCTGATCGCGCTGATGTTTTCTTCATACACTCGATCAGCTCTTTAAAAAAGGTGAATACTGCAGGGACCTGCGTGGAGGGAGTCAGGGGCCCGGCCCCCAAACTCGTGGGGGGCCCGGGCCCCTTCAGGTACGCCGCTGGTTATATTAATGCAAATGCATTAATAATATATAATGCATATAGTTAAAAATATACTATAGTCAGATGCAGTGGTAGCTGAGAGTTTTATATGAAGTTATATAGCTGAGAGACTAATGTAAGAAAACATTCCAATTTTGTTATATGAATTGATTTTGTATGACATGATATCCCACACTTCGGTTTTTGGCATAAATTTAAGGGAACCTGAAGTGAAAATAACAATCCTAGAAATGAAGAACATACTTACTAGCTCAGAGTCACAGCAGGCCATTGATAGCATGTAAACTTAGTTGTAAAGGGAATTTTTACCCTAAAAACAGCATTGGCTTTATATATCACCTGACAGTATATAAGGAGAAAAGCTGCTAATTATACCTCATTCTGTGCTCTGGATACTTAAAAGTTCACATCCGAAGCAGGCAGCCATTTGTCTCTCTCTTTCCCAGCTAGCAGTGGGGAGGGAAAAGACCTAATTCATGCATGAAACTACCAGTAATAAATAATAATAAAATGGCCTTCTGATGCCACCTAGCACTAACCCCCGCACCAATGGGCCAATTGCATGCTTATTAATTTTACAATGCATGCCCTGGTGCCCCTCTATAGTTGTACAATCTGATCCCTATACATGCTGAGATTCTGGCTTGCAGTGTTTTACAGCAGCACTTTGTTGGGTAAGAAATACTGGCAGATGTAGTTCAACGATCAACAAGAAGAATTTTAACAAATATGCATTTTATTGAATATCACTTCACTGACCTGTTCAGTAAGGGCTGCTGTGAGTTATAGTTCAACCATAAGATGCGACAGTCAAAGCATAGGGGCAGGTTTTAAATAGAGATGGCTGAAACTGGTAAAATCCATTCCATTTTCGGATTTACAGATCTCGGAAAAATCCCGGAGCGCATTTTCGATGTTTATCAAACTTTCAAGGCTATTTTCAATAATCCTTGGAAAGCTGCCTTGAACGTTCAATAATTTCAAGTTTCCGATCCTATTTTCGAGGATTATTGAACGTTCAAGGCTATTTTTGTGGATTATCGAAAATAGCTTTGAACGTTTGATAATCATCAAAAATATGCTCCGAAGTCCCAAAAGTCATGAAATCTGTACGATCCGCCTTGTTTCAGAAGGAACATTCGTATTTCAGAACCAAGGGGTTCTGTGTCGGTTCCAGGTCCGAGTTGGACCCGGGTCCCATCTCTAATTATAAAGGCAGTATACCACACAATTGTGGTACTATCAAAAAAGATTCTACATACAACAACAGCACTCTCTCAATTGTAAAACCAGTGAAAATGTACCGTACTTTAAAAACAATTATAAATATAAATAAAATAAAGGAAAGCTATCATCCATAAGTACCTCCTATACATAGTCATACATAATGATTATATATAAAATAGTCCGATTTTCACTATGTGAAAATAGTACTTATCTGTCTTTTTCAATAATCCAGTTTACAGTCATAAATATAGGGTCGAAGGGCTCACCATCAGGTACAGATCAAGGAATAGTACACAGAGTAGGAGGATATTATGCAACATACAGCAGGATGGCTCTAATAGTGTCATAATGAAAAGTTGTCAAGTGGAGGAACAATTTAACCTGCAAATGTTTCATAGCTAAATCATGTTTATGAATGTAATTACAATTACTATTACAATATAATATTATTGATTTGCAAAATGTTGCAACAACTGCCTGTTGTTAAAACATAGCTTGATTGTCAAGGTAAGTTTGTAATGTATGGCCAGCTTTACTACTTAAACTACCAAGAGAAATCCAGTTATTGACCTACAGTAATCTATATTCAACCCCAGGAACCTTAAGTTGTTTTTTCCCCCTCTATAGTTACCCTTCAAATATTCCAGGGAGCAGCCCCTTTAACATTGCTTTTGCTACCAGTATTTAACAACTGTTTACAGTTTCAGTTATACAGTATGCTTCAAGGTGTTTTCTTATTGTTGGAGTTTATTACACAGTATTTTGCAATCTCTGGTTAGTGAACCATTTCTTCTAGGTTTGCAAACTTTCCAATTTTCTTTTCAGTTTCATTTCATCCAGCTTATCTGAGCAATCTTTATCTAAGTAAATACTTTATCACTTTTAAAAAGTAAAAAAAAAGGTTATGCAATGGGAATTAATGTGTTTTAGACAATGGTTTGACTAGCCTTAAGATCTGGTTAATTTAGAAACAGACTATAACTGTATAATAATGGGAAGAGGATGTATGACAGGGATGTATAATGCTTCAACTGCTTATGATGATTTAAAGGGTTCAACCTTAAAGGGTATGTTCACCCTTAAAAATGTTATGCAAGACCCCCAAAACCTCAGTTACGTTTTGGAACTTTTAAAATATTCTCCCAGAGAGAGAAATTAGACTTACAACCTCCAGGATCCACTGCCGTTGATCCCTTCTATTTCCTGGTAAGGCTTGTCAGTCACAGCCCTGACAATGATGTCACAGCCAATGGCTACGGCCATTACCAGATGAGCCTCCACTGCTGCTGCTTATGAACAGAATAGGAAAGTAGCAGAAGCAGGGGAGATGGAGCAAGCGGCAGCGGATCATGGACTTGTAAGTATAATATCTCACGTTGGGAGCATATTTCAAAAGTTTAACCAAAAAGTAACTGAGTTTTTGGGGGGTCCTGCATAACATATAAAAAAGGGTGGACATACCCTTTAAAAAAACTGTTCAATTGTCAGTAACCTACCCTAATTCCAACTGATATATTTTGCACTTTATTACAAATATTACAGAAATTTATTTAAGGATCATTAGTGTCCCCTTTCTGACAGAGTAAGCTGACATAACAGCCAATATCTGACTGCTGTTTCACCTGCTCACTCCTCTGCACATGCTCAAGCTTATAAAAAGAAGATTGAGCAGAGGGAGCAGGCAGATATGTTTTCAAGAAAGGAAAATAACTTATCAACTGGTAAAAATACCATGTAGACATGATTTCAGAATTCTGTTCAGTATTAGCTTTGGATATGGGTTTATGAAATAGAAAATAATAGAGCTGCATTGTAAAATAACTTGGGTATTGGTTATTTGGTAAAATATTTTTTACACATACATATCACCAAAACTTGTTTAAATGCTAACTTTCCTAGTTAGGGCTAGTTTCGAGCTTCCACGTTGAATTTTCGAGGGTTACCGAAACTGAATGCTACATTCGAGGGTTATCGCTGGATTTGAGGGTTACTGAATGCCATATTTCACATCTCTGCCCCAGATCTTACTACACTAATATCCCAGGTCCCCGACTGCCTTAGTGCCATTTCTGTCTTCATGTCCTCCCGCTTCCTCAAACTAAACATGGACAAGACTGAACTTGTCCTTTTCTCACCCTCACATCTGATCCCCTCCCTAGTCTACTATTATTATTAACAACACACCCATATCCCCATCTCCTCATGTCCGCTGCCTGGGAATAACGCTAGATTCATCTTTCCTTCAAACCGCTTGCCAACTCCTGTCGCCTCCAACTCAAAAACATCTCCCACATTCGTCCCTTCCTCTCGAAAGAAGCTACAAAAATCCTAGTCCACGCCCTAATCATATTCCAGCTAGACTACTGCAACACACTCCCGCCTGGCACCACTTCAATCCATCCTCAACTCTGCTGCCCAGCTTCATTCATTTTCCTTCTCTCTTCTCTAATGCCTCTACTCTCTGTCAGTCACTCCAGTGGCTGCCTATCACGAAAAGGATCCAGTTCAAGCTGCTTACTCTATCCTATAAAGCACTATCCAACAGAACCCCTCCATATATCTCAGAGCTGATCCACCGACACCGTCCCAGACACAACCTCCACTCCGCAAATTATATCTTCCTCTCATCCACCCTTGTCACCTCTTCACATGCCCACATTTTGCTTGTTCTGCCTTTCTGCTTTGGAACTCCCTTCCTCCATCTGTCCATCATTCACCATCATTTAATACAGGGGTGCCCAACCCAGCCGTTGCTGGGGGCCGCACTACCGGCACTCAACACTGTGAGCGAGCTGTGGGGAGTAGCTCCACCCCCAGAATGCCCAGTTACGCCCCCAGAATGCTCCTTTCCACGCCCATCCACGGGTCCATGTGGGCTGCGGGTTGGGCACCACTGACTTAATACCTTCAAACGTAACTTTAAAACCCACCTCTTCGGCAAGCATATAACCTGGCCTAGACATTACCCCTCTTACTACCCAATTTGATCCAACCCGCCTTTCATACCCCACTGCCATTCTTTTTACAGCATACCGATTCCCGTCACCTTATATCTCACTTACAATTCCTCTAGACTGTACTTTGGGCAGGGTCTTCTCTCCTATTGTATCATGGTATTGCTGTAAGTAACTCATCACTGCGTGCTTATATTATGTATTACCTGTATATGTAATATGTATGACTTTGTATAATATGTATGACCCTGTATATAATGCATGACTATATAATTGTAAAGCTCCACAGAAGATGTTGGTGCTATATGAACCAATAATAATAATAAGTCCACGTGTTTGAAATTTCCGAAAGTCCAGAGTTTGTACAAACTCATAAAATCTTAGGTTTGAGTTCAAAGTCTAGTATTTCCCTACTTAGGACATAGACCATACAGCAAATAACTAGACTTTCTGCTCTTATAAAAGTGTACCCCAACTTTACACTGCTGTACCATTGTGTATAAATCAAATAGAAAAGCTTTAATGTATGTGGGATTCAAGTTATAAACGTGTGTTACCATATCATTCTCCTCTAACTTTGTAGGAGATCTACAATCTTTAATTTAAAATGTTTGGTTAATTAAATCAAAATTCTCCACGTGAAATGCTTTGGGTTTTAAAGGGACAGTTCAGTGGAAATGATCAATATTTGTTAAATTGTTAGTTTGTGTAATGCCTTCTTAGTTATTCTACATATTCTCTCCCATTTTGAAAAATCTGTTGATTTCATACCATTTGCTGTTCCCTGCCGTTGACATTAGTGAGCTGCCATTTCAGGCTGTAACAGTCCTTCTTCTTCCCAGGATGCACCACTTCCTTGGAATGTTTTTAACAGTAATTTCTACTGATAGTGATTGACTGTTGGATGGGTCAAAGATGCTCAGATCTCTAATGAGCAACTGAATCAACCCAGGCACTGGGTCAAGGGCAAGGCCATAACGGTCTCTACTAGGGGCCCTGCAAACAAGAAGTCAGTATTTCAGTTGCATTTATTTATACACAGACAAAATGCTGAATTGACAGATTATGGTCATTGGGATGAAAAAATACTGCTCTTTTTCTGAAAAGTATATGTATTTGCACTGAACTTCCCCTTTAAATGCCATTGTGTACCTAACAGTACAATAGGTTGAATGTAGCTATATTTGTTATTGTTATGAAATTACTTCACAGCAATTAATTATGAGATAATAATATTCTAAAATCAAACAGACTTACAGAAAAGGCATCCACTCAAACATGCCAGATGTGACCACTATTATTTCCTGCTAAAAATCAGCCAGTTTAGAGGATTTTCTCTTGGTGTTTCTTCACATATTAGGCATTAGATTTGTTTTTAACCAAACAAATCCTAACAACCCAAGACAGGGTGGTTAATCATGGAGATGAATCTCAAAAATAGAGAAAATTATCTGCATAGGAAACTTTTCACAGACATTGAATTAATCTGATCCCCTCAAAGAAGAAAATGAATGCTGTTAGAAGCATTTAATGCTTCAGAACAGGACAAAAGCATGAACGTTGTCTAAATGCAATTTCATTTTGAAGCAATGTATTCAGGGCTATTCAATAAAAGTTTGTTATCGTTAAAAATTGCGCTAATTTTGCCCCAACAAGATGCTTCTATTTGATAGCTAACTTCTGATTGGTTTGGGCAACATAAGCACCATTTTTAACTATAAGAACTTTTATTACATTGCCCTGTAAACATTTAGGCTCATCTATGTATGGATCTGGAGGTTTAGAACTACAGAACTAGTCAGCAAAACTCTAACAATGTACATCAGTATATTCTATTATTCCAGGGATCCGTAACCATTCATTTCCAATTATAAATCCCATTAGAGATTCCATCCCATATTTCTTTTCATTTGATTTAATATTCCCACAGTTATACTCATAGTTAAGAATCCTTACATTATCTCCTTCACCCTTGAATACAGAGAACTTTACATCAGAGTCTTTTTAATAGTTAAACACACAGAAAGGAGATAATTGGTGAAAATGAAGATTGACTATTTTGATGATATTGTGCTAGTGAATAGAAAATCCTGTATAAAGTACAGATGAATTTACAGATATGTTTGCCTAGTTTATCCTTTGCATAATTCTAAAATGCATGTAGTCGTGCTATGAAATAGTCAAATAACAGTGAAATAAATCTGGCAAGGAGCAGAAATCAGAAGGGATTAAGGCATCATTGGTTTAATAATAATGTGATTGAATCTATAAGGTTTAAAGCAGTTTTGTGAAGTGGCGTATTGATACTACCGCTCGAATCAATGTCTGTGTATAACTGTCTTTTTCCTTTAAAAACACCACACCTCATCCAAAAAAAAAAGTTAGCGATTCAGCATCAGCATGAAGTGCACTGGATCTATAAGATTTAATGTGTTTCCCCAGAAGGTCTAAATACAAACCTCTATTTGTCTTATTTTCTGTAAAGATAATTATTTTTCAGATTTCATGTTCGTCCACGTTAAAAGGTGCCCTTTTGGAGAAGTGGTTTTATTATATGGGTATGATTAAGGGTATATAGATGTCTGCTATGTGATAATTTGTATATAACCTACCCCTGTAGTGGATTTCTATGGGAGGAACTGTAAGATTATAGCCTTATAATCTTACAGTTCCAGGGGGAGAAGGAAACCAGAAGCCACAAAGGGGTAGGTTATAATATATAATGCACCCCGAACTGTAAATTATAAGGATATTAAAAGTCACCTTGGAGTTCCGTGCCCTGTATAAAAGGTACTCGGCCTGCGGCCTCGTACTTTTATATGGTCACGGAACTCCTCGGTGACTTTTAATAACCTTATAATTTACAGTTGGTGGTGCATTATCCACTATATTATGTCCTGATGAACATAAATGCATTTTTAGTAGACTGGTGTGCGCTGGCTTCCAATAACACTATGTCTGCCTATCTGTCTACCCAATATCTCTATATCACCTGTCATCTGTTTTGTCATGGTTTGTACATACAGTCTTTCTTTGACTGGGTTCCAATACATTTTTCCATCATTTATGCCTTTATTCAATTATTCATCAACTTCCTTTCTAGTCTTAAATTTCCATTAGGAATGTTACTTATACCAATAAGCCTGGACACATATGTAAACCTCTTGGACTTCAATTTTTTGGGGGGGGCGGAGATTTGCAGTGACAAAACATTAACGCAGAGTTTACAGAGAGGCATTGGGCTGCTGCTGCACTCTCTTCAAGGGTTAAAGTTGTGCTAACCAATAGGAATTTGGTTGCCTGAGTATCGGCAGAGATACTCAGACATCGGCCACAAGCCTATTTAGCAGAAGCTGCGCGGCTGTGCGCATGTAAGTACTTACCGTCAGCTGATAGCCAGCCATTAGGTACTTACTTGTTGGTGAGATTAACCCAGAGCCACGCAAGTGAATCTCCCTAAATATATCTACAAAACAAATTATTTGAAAAAAAAACATTGCAGAGGTTCAGCAGGCAGGAGAAAAGGTCACTGCTCTACTCCTATGTTGTAAATGTATTATTATATAATTTCCTTCTGCTTGTATTTATTTATTTCTCAATTGGTAGTATGCTGGTGGATATGTCCCTATGTTTTTGTAATGATCTGAGTTCACTAATATATTTAAAGCAGACATAGCTAGGTGTTTATTTTATACTTAGCAACACTGAAAAAATATCATATTATGTACACTATTAATGTCCAATGGGAAAATGAATTTCTTCCTTGACCCTATGCAATCTAAGTTACCATGGTAACTAAAATTGTTAGGGACAAGGGGGATATTTATTATAGTAAAACACAATATATATATATATTATATATATATATTCGTATATACTCGAGTATAAACCGACCCGAGTATAAACCGAGGTACCCAATTTCAGCTAAAAATCCTATAAAAGTTGTTGACCCAGTATAAACCGAGGGTAGAAACTTGGCATTCAAGATGTTTGGAAACTACAACTCCGAGCTAATAAAGCATGCTGGGAGTTGTAGTTTCCAAACATCTTGAATGCCAAGTGAGGGTGGCATTCAAGATGTTTGGAAACTACAACTCCCAGCATGCTTTATTAGCTGGGAGTTGTAGTTTCCAAACATCTTGAATGCCACCCTCACTTGGCATTCAAGATGTTTGGAAACTACAACTCCCGCTAATAAAGCATGCTGGGAGTTGTAGTTCCCAAACATCTTGAATGCCCCCCTCACCCAGTTCAGTTTTTACCTGTGGACTCTTATCCCCTCTCCTCCATCCAAGGGCTCTGCTACATCCAAGGGCTCTGCTACATCCAAGGGCTCGCTACTCCAAGGGCTCTCTACATCCAAGGGCTTCCTGGCAGTTGCGGTACCTGGCATTCCGGCAGCCGCGCGCTCATTCCAGTACTGGTGCGCCGGCTGACGTCACTGCCCGGCGCCGGCTTGGCGCCGGGCAGTGACGTCAGGCCGGCGTGCCAGTACACAGAAAGATCGTGCGGCTGCCGGAATGCTCAGGTAAGCTACTGACTCGAGAAAAACTCGGTTTATACTCGAGTATATACGGTATATATATATATATATATATATATATATTAAAGTTTAAAGAGAACTGTGTTCTACAAAACTTAATTTTGAATAACCCGAAACTGGAAAAACTGGAAGTAAATATTTTTCGAATTTTTTTTGCATTTTAAAGATAAAACATGATTTAAAGCTGGGTGTCTAACTATGTCAGATAAAAATGTTTTAAACATGGTTTGATCCTTCCTACTGACTGACCGTTCGGCACTTGGCCAGAAGGAAGATCTGACGGTTGTGGCATTAGTGGCCTTGCACGGCTGACAGTTTTCATTGACCAAGCGTGTGGTCCATAGAGGAACATATGAGCTGCCGTGGTTTTTGAATGTGTCCGATCATCCATTTTTCTGATTCAGACGAACGGTCGGTTGGTCGTGCCCAAAAAGCCATGCCATTATTTCAGACTGATTGACCGATACACTGAACTATTGGTGGAAATATTGCATGGTGTGTACACAGCTTTAGACCATAGTTCTGCTTAAAGGGCAACTGTGGTCTCTGAACAGTAGCTTGAGTGACATCACTTAACCTTCTGCTCCTCCCCCCCACTCAAGGGGCAGAGCATGCTCACTGCAGAAAGTACCTGCACTGACAGTTAATAAGTGGGGCCCATTAATGTAGATAGAATAATAATAGATCTATCTATCTATCTATCTATCTATCTATTTTTAAAATGAATTAAGTGTATCTAGCTAGTCTATATATTCTCTTAAAAGCATATATATTTGCCCTGAATTTCCACTTTATTCCTCACAAACATTCCAAGGCTTCTGAAATCCAAGGCTTTTTTTTTTGCAGTTTGTGGCTGTTGGTGTTTTGATCTCTTAGATTTTTACTTCTCTTTTAAATGGCTTAAAAACTCCTCAGTTCTGAAATCTGAATGATCCGTTTGAATCTGGACAGATCGTCTGGATTTCGGGACTTGAATACTGAATCGTATTTTCGAGCTATTTTCAATACTTTTCAAAAATAGCATCAAACGTTCGAAAATCCTCAAAAATACCATCGAAAAATAGAAAATGGATTTTCCCGAGATCCGGGAATCTGAGAACAGAAAGAAACTAGTGAGTTTCAGCCTTTTCTAGTGATGATGAAGAAGGTCAAATTTGTAAAATCATAATATCTTAGGAATTAGTAACAGTCTAAATACATATACTGTACAGATTGATTCTTCTATTCATGTATATTTTTTTGCATATTGTAAGTACATTTTATAACCTTTTAAATAAATATTTAAATATCCCCACTTCAAAATCTGCCAAATATAGGACATTCTTCTATAAGACAGTTTATTCTTACAAAGCATTGTAAGAATAATGTTTCAGATTCTGGTACAGGAAGATACATTTTTCTATTGCTTATTTAGATGATTTAGTGCTCTTTGATTTTACCTTTTGCAATACACATACAAGCATTAAAAGATGGAAATATTTATTTGTGTCAGGTTGGGAGATTAGTGCGGAAGGGCAGACAGATAAAGTGGAGATAAGATTTGTGAGACATGTTTGTGTAATAGCTTTTCTGCCTGCCCCAAAGAATAGTCTGCACCAGACTGTGCATCAGAAAATCCCAGTCTGATGAGGCACTAATGAGAATGCCCTTTTTTGGTGGTGTTGGGTGGGTGATTGAAGGGGGTGAGATGTGGGCTGATGGGGGAGGAAAGGGAGAGTGTTAAAATGGGAAATTGAGGATCCTGCTGGGCTTTGGAGTATGTCTGTAGCACATTTCAGCAAATCATAGTCTCAGCGGTCATTTCAGTATAACAAAAAGTGTTTATAAACCTCCTATGCCTTAAGAATATCTGTTTTTATGTTGGAAAAGGACAGGGGATAGAAGCAACTCCTTGTTGCTGACCTGCCTTAATCTCCATCACCTGCTTATTTTCTCCTTTTTATCATGGCCTCTCTTCTTTACCATTTGTTTCTTATTTTTTTAGTAAAAACAAAAAAATTCTTCCCATGAATCCATTTATTTTATTTATTTCTAATTTTTCTCCCTTTGGAAATTAGCGATTGTGGTCGGGCGGAGGAAACGAGTGTATGAAACTGTGATAAAATGTTCCTGTGAAATTGCTTTTGAATTTTCGCCTTCAATTGCAGCCAAATGAAATTGTTGGCTTTCAGAGCTGTTTTTTTTTTCCAGTTTTTGACCCCTTTTTGTCAATCCTCAAAGGAAACAAACATATTCCCATCTTTTATAGTAATCAAATTTATCTGGCATTTCTCAGTCTCTTGAATTACTTATGCTACAGTTGACCAGCGTGAGGAAGATTTTAGATGTTACTTATTTATTGTTCCAAAGTGAAGGGTTTTGACACAAGGTCCTTGTATTATCCCAGAGGAGTTGATAAATAAAATGCAAAGAGCGTATATGAAAATATTTTTGCTTGCTTGTTCCATTATAAAAGTATTTCATCTTTGAATCCATTGTGTTTAGAAATACAGTACAGCAGACCTATCTAGAGATCATTTTAACCCTTACAGATCTTGTAGGGTTAGTCACTCATTGGCATTTAACCAAATGCTATGTGCATATGAAGCAATAGCGTGCATCAGCACTGTCAGCCAGCAGGAAAAAAGATAAGCAAGAAATAGGTTGAATTCAACTTTAAGCCGAAACGTTAAGGCCTAACCTTGGGTCATTTCTAAATATAAAAAATAAGTTAAAATGGCTGAAAGAAAATTAGTATTGGCATCTGCACATTGTAATAACACTGTCAATTCGGTTAATATGGAGCAATATTATTATTACATGGCCAACTGTATTTATCGATCATTTTATAAATGTTGAATGGAGACATCTGTTTATTGGAAAATGAAGTGTTTACTTTTGTTGCTTAATAGGGCAAACCGTGTAATTGCCCAATCAATGGAAATGATATTATGATTGTATATTTCAGTTTCACTATAAGGCTTGTCTGGGCAAAGAATACAGAAAACTGCACTTTGATAGGCCATTATAAATACAATAGAATTATGATTTATTTGGTTTTACATATTTTTTTTCTATGATTGTCTGCTTAACAGGGGTGCATATTAAAGTGTTGTCAGTGGATGTTTTGTGAATTATTTTGGGGCTAAGTGTGCAGTTTGTTTTCTTTTATACATCCTGGATCCAAGATCAAATGATTGGAAAGTGAATTTTTGCATATGGCATCAAGATATAGGGTCATTCATTTATTTTCAGTGCTGACACTCTACCGCACATGAGTACAAACTTGCTTGGAGATTAATAACACAGGCACCTCTTACTACAAAACCAATTGGAGTGTTCAGAAATTAAGGACAGATTTACCCCCTGTTATTAAGCTGTCAGTACTACTTATGCCACTTATTTAACATTGCTGCATATAATGTAAAGCACTCTTATTAGCATAGGTGTAAATGCGTGTTCATGTTCTTTTAAAACAAATGGTCTCTTAATAACCTAAGTGCTTATATTGGTAAAGTCTGTGGCAGTGTTTGATTACGGTCCAATGAGTCCACTCAAATTGTTTATATATATAATATACTGTATGTTGTCTAAAGTAATGGACATGCTGTGTAGAACACATACTGCATCGTAATTTTGGACACTTGCCATGCAACATTTCTAGAGTGTGTTACACTCAGCGGCCTCTAGTATTTTATGCAGATTAGTATTTTCACTATTTTTCCAAATCATAGTTTTACATAAGTTAGCTACATCATGATATTAATTATATATGGATGATTTTTTTTTACAAGTTATGAAAATAGTAACATAGTTACATAGTAATTGAAGTTGAATAAATACATACGTCCCAATAAATACATTATCTATCCCACTTTTAAAGCTATTCAATGAACTTGCCATTACCACATCTGCTGGAAGACAGTCCCACAGTTTCACTGTTCTCACTGTAAAGAAACCTTTCCTAACCTGAAGATTAAACTTCTTTTCTTCCAATTTTAAAGGATATCCACAAGTCCTCTGATATGATTGATTAGTAAACAATGCACCAGAGAGTTTACTGTATGACCCATTAATTTATTTGTAATCATATCCCCATGCAAACGTCACTTCTCTAATGTAAACAGCCCTAACTTGTCTAATCTGCCTGCATAGTCAAGGCCCTCCATTCCCTTTATTATTTTAGTTGCCCTTCTCTGAACTGCTTCCATTTCCAAGATGTCCCTTTTGTATATGGGATTCCAAAACTGCACACCACATTCCAAATTACCATGCCTTGTAAAGAGGGAGAATCGTTTTTTTTCCTCTTGAATCTATTCCCCTTTTTATACAAGACAATACCTTGCTAGCTCTAGCTGTTGTTGTCTAGCATTGTTTGCTACAGCTAAGTCTATTATCTACCAGAACCCCCAAATCTTTTTCCAGTCGAGATTCACTTAACAAAGAGTTATTTATGGTGTAGGTGGCACCAGGATTGGGAAACCCAAAATGCACCACCTTACATTTATCAACATTGGATCTCATCTGCCATTCTGCTGCCCATTTTGATAATCTATCTAGGTCAGCTTGCAGCAGTTTTACATCTTTTGAAGTCTCCAAAGCTCTGCATAGTTTAGTGTCATCAGCAAGGACAGAGACCTTGCTCTGAATGCCCCCTTCTTAGTCATTTATAAACAGATTAAAAAGAAGTGGCCCCAGTACGGAACCCGTGGCCACTCCCCATAGATGTAGCTACATTGACCACTACTCTCTGTTTGCGATCCAATAACCAATTCTCTATCCATGTACAAATGTTTTTTCTAGTCCAACAGTCCTCAGTTTATATATTATTTGCCTATGTGGCACAGTATCAAAAGCTTTAGCAAAATCCAAGTAGACTACATCTATTGCTATGCCAAAATCTAAATTCTTACTCACTTCTTCATAAAAACCAAGTAAATTTGTCTGGCACAATCTATTTCTCATAAATCCATGCTGACTACTACTAATGAGATCAGTTGTGGAGACAAAGTGAAGGATATGATCCCGCAACTTCCCTACCACTGATGTTAGGCTTACAGGTCTATAGTTACCAGGTTGGGAACAACTAACTTTTTTGAAAAATGGTTTTACATTGGTTTTTTTCCAATCCAGCGGCACATCACCAGACAAAAGTGAATCTGAAAAGATAAGAAACGGTGGTCTAGATAACACTGGACTAAGCTCTCTTAAGATCTGAGGGTGTATTCCATCCAGTCCTGGGGCTTTATTGATATTAGCTTTGTCTTATTGTTTTCGTACCATATCCTCTGTCAGCTAGAGTAAATATTCCTCATTTTTATGCTTCATATTTATTTTTACAGTCCCTACTGTAAGGACTAGGATTCTTTATAGTGAATACAAAGGGGAAAAAATTGTTTAGCACATAAGCCTTCTTGGCATCCTCTATAAACATCTCAGCCCCATTTTTAAATGGTCCCACATTTTAGGTCCTCCTCTTTTTACTATTGATATATTTAAAAAACTTTTTGGGGTTAAACTTGCTTTGTTCAGCTATCTGTTTTTCATTTTCTATTTTAGCTAGTTTAATTGCTTTGTTGCACTTCTTAATACAGCTTTAATACTCCCTGTAAGCCTGTTCAGTTCCCTCCGATTTCAAAATTTTAAAAGCCTTTTTCTTTTTTTCCATTTCCCTTGTTACCATATTAAGCCAGGCAGGAGAGGACCTAATTTTTTAACACTTGTTCCCTAAAGGTAAATATTTAGAAATGTAATAGTTTAATACCCCTTTAAAAGCGGTCCATATCTTTATCTAGGAACAAATCCCCCCTGTCTATGAGATGAAGTGATTCCTTTAACAACATAAAATTAGCTTTCCTAAATTAAATTTTTTTTTATTAACCCAGTGAACTTTTATTTTTTGCAACCTATATTAAATGACACAATATCATGATCATACATACCCCCCTCCTTTCTTATTAACTCTATTGTGTCTAAATAAGGAGTATCCTTCAATATTTAATGTCCAGTCGTGTGAATCATTTAGCAGTGTTTCTGCTCTACCAATCCCATCATACCTTTCCTTTAAAGCTATTAGTTCTAGTTCTACAGTTTTTCCAGACAGACTTCTTGCATTTGTAAATATACATTTTAGATCATTTAGATACATTTAGATACATTTTAGATCATTATCAATTTACTTCCAAACTTGGATGTACATGCCTCCTTATCCTCTATGCCCCCCCCCATTTCCACTCTCCATTATCTTATTAGCCCCCTGATCCCTAATCCCTCTATCTACCCTGTGTAGTCCAATGTACCCTCCCCCCATACCTAGTTTAAAATCTCCTCCAACCGTCTAGCCATCGTCTCCCCCAAAACAGGTGCACCATAATCATTGAGGTGTAGCCAACAGAGAAGTCAGCCCAGTACTCTAAAAACCCAAACCCCATCTCCTTACCCCACCCTCTTAGTCACGCATTTATACTCCTAAGCTCCCGTTGCCTCCCTAGCATAGCACATGGATGTGGTAGTATTTCTAAAAACAAAACCCTTGAAGTCCATACTTTTAATTTGGCCCCTAACTCTCAGAAATAATTTTTAAGAACCTCATCTCCACCTCTAACTTTGTCATTGGCACCAACGTGAACCTAGACCGCTTTGTCACTCCCAGCCTCACATGTTGAGCCCTAGCACCAGGCAGGCAACACACTGCTCGGCATGTTGGGTCTTGGTGGCAGATTACTCTATCTATTCTTCTAATAATGGAGTCTCCCAACACTACCACCTGCCTATCCTTCCTAGCATATAATTTTCCCTCCCTTGTATTAGAGATGGTGTTCCTTTGAGTGCTCAATCAAAATGAAAATATTATTCTTAATAGAAGAAAAAGTTAAAAATAAAACCTTTATAAATACAGCACCTTGGATCACTGCTTTATTTTTCAGAAAGTCATCCAATTCTGAACTTGCTGATAAGACTATGGAGATGTCATCATACATCCCCTGCTGTATTAATACCAGTAGCAAGGGGGAGCTGGTCTACATGTGAGTCTGGTCTACTAACTGTTAGCTGTTGAGTAGAAAGGCACTACTGACAAGATATTTCTTTAAACATCAAACACTGAGATGCTGTCTTCTCTGAAATTGTTAACATTTTTAAAACTACTTGTCTTTTAAAGAACATGTTTAAGTACCGAAAGACACCATTGCAAGGGGGAAAAAACAGCATTAACACTTTTTTGGTGATGTACCAAGTGCCTGCTATTAAAAGAGAACTGCTTCTAGCGGCAATCTATCCAGACTCACAGCACTATAAGCAGTAGTGATTCTTGTCTACACTGTGAGTTCTAACAGTTGCTTTTATTTATCCAGAGTGAATGGCAGGCTTTTAAAGCAGCATCATAGAGGGAATAAACATGTAAGCAATTGAATGGGTGTGCACTAGGCTTCTATTTTGTATGAGTTCTGACATCACCAGTACCATTGCGCCACCTATCACTGCTTGCTACAAGAATTCCCATTAGTATCCTACTGCTGGGACAGAGGGAAGTTTTCACATCAAAATCTATCCCTAAGATTTGCATAGGCATAGAAAAACAGAGAATAGTTGCAGAGTTGTAACTAGATAAATAAAATATCATTTTGGGGGGGAAGGGACTAATGACACAGGTTATGATGTGTCTGTCACATCAGGGGAAAAAGACAGTGCTAACTAGACAGATAAACTTTGAATACTTAAATCTTTGGATTCACAAGCATTCTAAAGACATCATCCTAGTTTGAAAGGTATAAAATAAATAAAACCATTGTATTGAGGGCATTAGTATGGAGACCACAGTTTCCTCCTTGTATGGAGACATAAAGCTGGAGATCCAGACCATTTGTTTATTACCATCATCTAAGTATCCTTTACCATACTACACCATACCTTCATCCCAAACATTCTCTATTATGGTTTCTGGCATATGTTTCTCCTTCTCATAAATCACCAGGCATGAAAGGAAATCACCAAGAAGAAACCATTCAGCGATGTTCTAGTGGAGTTGTTTGGGGGGGAGCCTAAACTTTGTTTACAGGTAGAACATTAAGGACTTTTATTAGCGTGTCTCTCTTGTGTAATTCAGCCCTGGCAATTTGCATTGTCTTTGTAGCGTGTGAACAGATTGATGAAGCAATCTTTTATTTACTAAGTAGTTGGCAACCACCACCAAAAGGCAAATATATATATTGCATATTCCAAACTAGCTTATATTGACTAGACAAAGACCAAAGCTATTGATTTTCACTGTGTTGACCATAACCTTGAGTTAAGTGCTCTGATTCTAAATGCTTATATAAGGCTATCAAACCTTGATACCTTGCAGTCTGGTGTGATACAAGGTAAAAGCCAGCAGGTCAATAGTGTCTATCATCACTGAAAGATCTGGGTCACTATCATCTTTTTAATAGCTTAATTACCCAATCTGTGCAAATGACCATGCAAATGTGTGCAGGACAATGATCAAGGATATGAGCTGTAATTTAAACAATCCTCCTCCACACCAGAATAATTTAGTGTCTCTTAACCCCTTATCGATCTTAAAATAAACAGTTATCTTAATTTAATAAACATTTTATAATTTATAAAACCCCAACACACTCTGAAATGTTGCCCAAACAGGAATGCATAGAAACAGGTGAAAAGTGTTTATTAAGCAGCATGCAAAAACTGAAATCTGAACCTTCTAAAATCCAAGAATTGCTCATAAATAACCTGCTAGTTTAATATTTGTTTTGATGAATGCTGTCATCCATACTCTCCAACAGAGAATAAAAAAGTCTCAAATCCCTTTTTATCTTCCGCATCTTATAAATATTACTAATTTTATTCAGCGAGCCTAAACACATTTTAAAAGATCAAACATCATTTTGGAAATGTTCCCATTCGCAGAATTGATGCTTTAACTGCAGACAGAGCAGCAACATTTTAAATCTAAAACATTTCATGCATTCTGATATCATATGCTCATCCAACCCCCATGAATATGATAAAACAACCTACTTTTCTAACCAGTGCAAGAGAAGTAGAGTGTGAGTTATTTTCCCCCTAATTTTATTCTTGAGCCCAATGAAAATAATATTATGCCTGCGACTGAGTTTTTTTTTTTGCAACCCTAGAGAAAAAAAAATCTATTACAATATTTTACAGCAATTTTTATTTGTCCTTCTGAAAACAGTTCTCCACAAGGGACCAGAGAAATAATGAAGTAGTATCCTTTGCTTTTACAAGTTCTATTTGCCATATTCTTCAGAAATTTAAATTGAGAAAGGAGGGTGGTAATTATTCTTGGAGACTTCTAATTTCAGAAAGCAAAAAAAAAATCTTTACCGTTAATCCCAATATTTTCTTATTAAATGGTGTTTTTTTGTTTCTCTAAGGAAATGTTGCAATCACTTTGACAGTAGACAAAGAAAAAGCTAGAATATCATCTGTATTTCACTTTCTAATAGCACATTTGATTACAGTCCTTAAAAGCTTTTATTGAATTAATTTCCTTTTTTGTGTTCATGAAACTCGCTAAGGGCTTTCCAGCCTGCATTTCACCCCCTCCCTTGCAGCCATAGTTTGTCCTAAATTTTCCCTCATGGGGATACATTGCAACAATAGGTAAATGATCAATTTACATGCTCAATCTATATGCCGACAACGAAGGCTTTTATTGCTGGGATAGAAATCAAATCATTGTCACCCAGAGTGCTAATTATGTCTGATTAATGTGAGATATCAAATGAAAGCACTGAGTGTGACACAGAGATGCACCTCATTTTATGAAGTAACAGGCAGCAAACCAGGGTCTTGGTTTTATGGAAATGGGCTGAAGAGATTTTAAATAATGTATCTATATATAATATATGACAAATGATAAAATGGATCTGTAAAACTTTTTACCCCTGTCATTTCATCTGGTTTCAAAGTTGCCTTAATTAAAGAAAACCTGTAGGCTTATTCAATAAAAGGTGCAGAATGTGGCCTGAATCAGAAGTTATGAAATGTAGAAGACCAGTAAAAAGGTATCACCTGATTGGTTGCTGCAAATCAATCCTTTTTAAATAAGCTTATTTTGGCAATGTCCCAGTCTATTGTTTGAATTAAATGTATTTGTTCCAACTTTGCCCTTCCTATATGAAAATCTAAAATTCCTAACAATTGAATCTGATCTTCAAAGGAAATAAATAAAAATGTCAAGGTCATTTTGTCCTAAGGGTGAGATGTCCACACAGGAATCCTATAAGCATTTGAGTACATGCAGATACTTTAAAACAAATACAATGGAGAACAGAAGGAATCAAGTTGATAACGAAATATAAATCTAGATAAAAAGAATAAAAAGGATATTGTTCCAGTGTTATTTGAATATATTCGATGTGTTAGTTGTACCAGTTTCTATTTTAGCCAATGAAAACCTAATTTACTGTGGGGCATTTCATGTTTAAATGAGGAGGGGCTCTAAGAACTAAATAATTCCCCCCCCTAAGTATTTTAATTGTTTGGCAAAGTGTATGTAATCAGATTTTAGGCTGATCATGATTTAGTTTGAAAAGTAGTAGATCTTTCTCTTTGCTACTGTTTGATTACTGTTTCTGGCATTCTTTGACCAGCCATGGCTATTAGCCCATAGCTGGCCTTTAACATCAACAAAAGCAAAAGGGGTTAAGCTTCTAAATATATTTAATTTAGCTCAGAAACAGGCATTCCTGCAGAAGATATTTTATAAATAGTTGGATCACACATATGCTTATTAACTGTATTGTGCTGTTCACAGTTTGAATTTAAAAGAATGCCAGGATGTCAGATTTACACCGACCAAGTTTAATATGATCAGTCTATACCTCACATATTTACATTTAGCCTGTAAGAAAATGAGAACCTTGCAGCATAGGGTGTACTGTTGAAGCTACAATACTACATAAGGGATATGGCAAAATCTGCATCCCGTAATATACAGCACTTATGTTAATATGTAGATAGTAAAAGAACTGAAAGAGCTGAGGATAAAGTAAAATGTCTGTAGAAAAAAACCTGTCAATAGATGTACAGCATACTAACCATATTCTCATTACTGGCTGCAAGAGCTTTGTAACAGATTCAATCCACAGGCAGCAAATCGACCTCTATCCTTTTGTCAGTGACTTTGGTATAAAATTTACTCAAATAATAAATGGGTATCATTGTCGATTCGGGAAGAGTTCCCAGATTTAGTTGTTGATAATCTGTAATTATTGAGGGCCCATAATAACTTAGAGCTGTTTTTTGTTTGTGTTGGGTGGTTCTGTGATTGCAAATTCTTTTTGAATTGGCTGATTCTATGTACATTCTTCATTAACTAACTAAATTGCACTCAATTAACTCTTAGTATTATGCAACAAATGATTCTGTGAAGAGCTTGAGGGTGATAATTGTGTGAAACCGTGTACTATTGCACGAGGTGACCTTTGTGGAATAGTAATACAAATACAACCAAAACACATTTCCTAAGCGCTGGCTCAAACTAGCCTTTCTTTTAAACCAAAAGGGTTAATCCTATGCCACCTAACCTTTTATTCTTTAATACAATGCCATAAATCTGCATTATTTGGATATTATTTTTCTTTTTACAAGATTTCAAGCATTTTTATTTTTTTGTTTCCTTTAGTGGAAGGCCAGTTTTTAGATTGTGCTCTTGCTGTCTTGCAAGGCTGATTCCTGATCCTTTGGTGATGAATGGCCCAGTTTGAATTCTGACATATTGCCTTACTTGAATGACCTGCATAGACGTATGGCAGGCTCTGATTTCGTGCCTGCATGATGTAGAAAATAAAACCCTATATTTCTGGGTCATTTTGAGTCACAGCGAGGGTGTCTGTGCATGCTTATATGGATCTTGTATAAGAATACTTTATTAATAGCATTTTAAAATGAGAATTGCACGGATTTTCTGATTTATAAGCCCACTATTTTTAAATAGAAGATCTTTTATTTTTTTCTGTGAATTAACATTATTGTTATTATTTAAATTCGTAAAAAAGCAATTGTATGTAATTTAGATTTAGCCCATATCCATTGATAAATGTGATTCATTTACATATTACTACGGTAGCTTGACATGAGTCTGTCATGGTTAGAGATCTCTTATGTTACATATCAGCTAAATGTTCATGGTCATTAGAGGGAAAATAAGAATGATTCATAAATTGAGTTTACAAGGGCAGAACATGTTGTGCTCACAAAGCATTCCCTCTCTCCTTCGCAGAAGTGGTCGAACTGCTCGACCATGGGGTAAAATTTGCTTTGAAATCCTTTTCTTGACTAGGGGCAAAGAGTTCATAGCTATCTATAGATTTTAAAGTCTTCCCATCACTATTTATGTTCTTTTGCAATATCAAAGTTATGTGGAAATTTAAGTCCCTCAGTTCTTAGGGCTAAGTTTAAATGAGAAATAAACTTAAAATTTAAATAAGCCAAAATGGATTAAATGGAAAATAAAAGCTCCAGACAAAATTGTCCCAATCAACAAAGCACATTCACAAACATACAACATGTTGTGTCTCATTCACTTCTCCCTTTTGCTGTGGCTGCTGGGTAATTAATTAAATTAACCTGTGGGTACTAGGGTCAGTTCCCATAATCCACCTTAGCTGGGTTTAACCCAGCTAAATGTACACAGTACACTTAACATAATCTGTAGTAATCAATATATAAAAACAAAGTAGTTGCAGTCTTGCTTCCTAGAAACTGACAGCCAATAATAGCACAGAGATCTTCCTTCTCCCTGACACAGAACACGGATTTAAACATATTTAATGCTCCTGTCCAGACATGGACTAGAACTCAAACCCGAATCAGGTTTATGAGTTTGTCAAAATAAGTCTTTATCGGACTCTTAGAACTACGAACTTTCAGACTTTTTGATTTGAATTTTTGAATCAATAACACACAACTCCATAACCCTTAAAATGCAGTGTTGGCTAACTCTCGAATTTGTCGATAACCCTCAAATATGGTGTTTGCTAACCCTCGAATATGGTGATTGCTTTCGGTAACCCTCAAAAATTGAATGCGGAAGATCGAAAATAGCCCGACCGCGAGGAAAGTTAGCATTTGTTTTTTTTTGTAATGTAAGTGTTTTCTAGGTCCCAGAGCCATGTACAGTAAGTTACCATTGCTATTTTAAGCTTATTTTATTAGAAGTTTTCAAACTATTTGTTCCCATTGACTTTAATGGGTCTGATTTCGAACTATCAAACTTTTAATGAAGTTTCGAAAGTTTGAAAACAATCCAAACTTTAGGAAGTTCGACCATCTCTACTCCTGTGCTCATAATGATACAATCCATTGCTTTTAATACAAAAAAGTACTCTTTGCAGTGTATTTCTTAGCTAGCATGGATGTAAAAAAACATCTTGCTAAAAACTAAGCTAGTACCCCATACCCAACAGAAATACTATGTAGAACACTACTACACGTAAAATCTTTATCTTTTGCTAGGAACATAATGGAAGCAAAAATTAAAGTGAATCTGGGGATTTGAACCTGTAACCTTGTGGGCTGTGTGTTTCTAAAACAAGTGCTTTAGCAGGTGAGCCAACAAAGCACATGCAATGCATACAATAAATGGTGTAAAACAAGATTGCTGTTTATTGTGTCTGTTGTGTATTACTGTCTAGGATGAACAGTTTGGTGGGGCCACATAATGTGTATTCTGCCTCAAGGATCTTGGAGCAGCCATATGAAGGGACCTTTTTATGTGTCAGATTTGAGTGGGTTGCCCATTTGGAATCTGTGGTGCAGAATTTAAAGAAGAAACTTGCAGCATTACAGTGATGGGAGCGCAGGTACGGGCAGAGGCCAGTAAACTGGAAGGTGGAAATAGGGGGGAGGAATGTATATTTGTACGGGTGACCAGGTAAGTACGGGACAGAAGAGTAGGGTCACTTCTTCCCATCTGGTCCATCCCAACAGATTTGCCATCATAGGTAAAGGAGGGGAGGAGGACAGCTCAGAAAGAGCATGTATGGAGCGGCAGATGGTAGTTGTAGTGTGGCTTACCTTTTTCTAGGGTTCGACATGTGGTGGATTGTGTAAACAGATTATTGGGTGGGGCTGGGAGTGACCAAGCAAACTTGATGCCAATGACAAAACTATGCCCAACATGCATCATTAAGACCTTAATGTCTTAGTAAGGAAAGGTTAAGGGAGACATAAAACTAGAGATACAACTTGTTATGTTATTCTTCATTTCTTCCTACACATTTCCTACACATTTGTGACTAATCAGTATCGGTAAACTTTTATATTGATCCTTAAGATGGATTTTGTAGTTTTTGTCTAGCCAATAATTGTAACTTTTACCTCTAAAAACAGCAGCATGGTCGGAAGGTTTAAGGCACCAACTAACAATTGGTTTACTGACTGCTCTGTCTTGATTAAATAAAGGATATTGGCAAGACAGGTGGTGAGAGATGCAGAAAAGTCAGAAACCTAAAGAGTATGACAATATTTCTCCACAATGCTAAAGAGATTTACAGAGAGTTGCAGCCATATCTGTTAGTTACTAATTATAAAATTCATTCAGGTTTATTTATAATTCAGCTTAATTTCTCCTTCAACATCAAAGTAAACCTGCTTATACTTTCATGTTTTTATGCCCGATTATGCATATATATGTCTAGCCAATATTTGACAAATAATAGAGAAGATTTTCAATAGCCGACAAGAGCATTTCAAATGTGCAGAATGGGACATGTTAACTTTAGTTGGATACAGTGGCTGTCATTAAGGATGGCTGAACTTACAAAAAAAAAAAAAATCCAATTTCAGACCCATTAAAATCAATGAGGATAAAATAGTTTAAAATAAATAGCACCTGGGAAATGGTCTGGGGAACACATACAAATATCCAGAACTTGAAATCAAATAATTCCTTTCGAACTTCTGTATTTGTCATTCGATAATTTTCCTGAAAATTGGATATTTTTCAAAAATTCAAATTTCTAGAAAATTGTGGCAATACTGTATAACTCAACAAAAGGGCGTAAAAAAAATAATCTTCAGCTCAGTTACCCAATTATATGTAGTTAAAGGATAAGTGCATTGTAAAATGAAGTTAAGGTCAATTGGAAGCTGCAGCTTTTAAAATACATTTGCCATATTTTGTTTTCCCCTGAGCCCCTCCAGAGCCTATCTTAGTAGTTTTTACATCTTGTTTCTAGTTATCTCCGCCCTCTGAGATTTGCCCCTTGCTTCATCTCGCGGCGCGTACACAGGTCGGTGCTTGCGCACAGAGCGCATGGAGCTACCAGGCACTTGTAACTGAGGCTAACAAATCAGGAGCAAGGGGGAAATCTCAGAGGGGTGGAGATAACTATTTAACTGAACAGAAACAGGATGTCAGCAACTTTAAAACTACTAAGGTAGGTTCTGGAAGGGCTTAGGGGGAAACAAAATATGGCAAATATGGAATTTGCTTAAACAAAACTTTTTTTGCACTAATTCTAATTTTGCCACTTTCACCATAAGACAGAAAAAGCATTAAAAAAATATTTTTTTCCCTTTCTACAAAATTGCTAAAATGTTGCACTAAGAAAATAGTACCAAAAATGTGTATTGCCACTTTACGCTAATATGCCCCAATATACCCATTATCTTACCCATGAAGGAGGACAAGGAAGTGGTCCTGTTTAAAAATCTAAAATACATCTTATCTTTCAAAAATGGTGATAAGGCATTGAGAACTGGCAATGTAATGAGGCATGCTTACCCTAGGAAGGTTTTGCATAGACAGGCCTTTAACATACACTCCAAGAATATTGGAATATTTGAAGACACTCTGCTGGCATATGTTTCACTTTTCTCAGAACTGTTTACAACATTGTGTCATGGTATAGTGTTTGATCTAATTAATGAGGTGTTCCTATATTATTGGGCATTGATGCATGCAATTTAAGCATTGTTGTAGTCATTTTTAATAATTTCTTCCTTAATTAATAAAAGCTGGTAAAGCCTTGGAGCCCTTTTTCTATACATTTATTCTGTTGCTATGTGTTATGTGTGTTATGTGTGTTATCTGTAAGAAGGGTTTTATGAATTTATTGAATTTATGAATTATGTCAAAATATTTCATTTATGCTTTTCCTAGTAGAGTATTTATTCAATGTTGTAGAAATTGTACCGGCTCCAAATAAACATCCCTTTAAAATGTAAGGAGTAAGGAATGTTGCAACTGAGCATGTGGCCCATAGAGGATCACACCATTGGCTGTGTCCGATAGTCCACTTGTTCGATCTGGATGAACAGTTGGTTGGTTGCGTCCCCCGAAAATCCATGCAATTATTTTGGCCCAATACATTACAAGGTGTGTACCCAGCTTTAGATATGTATTTTAGTAACTGTTTAGGTTGATTTGTGTTGTGCTACAAGCTGATTAATAATGGTGTCGCTGCACAGTATTTTCAGTCCTATATAAGAAACTGAATAGAATAAAATGTATTTTGGGATATACTGTTTTGATTGTGACCCAATCAGAATTATCATCCTTTATATAGTAGATAATGCACCCCCTACTGTAAATTATAAGGATATTAGATGTCACCGAGGAGTTCTGTGACCATATAAAAGCACAAGGCCGCAGGCCGAGTGCCTTTTATACAGGGCACTAAACTCCTAGGTGCACTAAACTCCCAGGGCTCTCTGCAAATTCCCATTCCGTTGCAGTTCAGGGCCCACCAGCTCTTTGTAGGAAGTCAAGACCGTCTTTCCCCTATTTCACTTCCTATCAGGGCTCTATGCAAATTCCTGCGGCTTCCACACCACTGTGGATGGCGTGGCTCCACATCTTAGTTTTACATCCCGCACAGTGATGGATCGCGCGATTGTTCATCACTGTGCATGGAGTAAAAGGAAGAGGAGGAGCCGCGCCATCCACATTGGTGCAGAAGCCACAGAACTCAGACGGAGGCAGTTCAGCTCAAGTGATGGGGAGAGAAAACGAAGGTGGAGGAAGCGATGCAGAGTGGATATCAGTTCCAGACTGTTATAATCGGTGTGCTACTACGTAGTAGCATGCCGATTATAGGATTTTTATTTACAGAGGGAGTCCATTGACTTCCATGGAAGGGGTGGATTATAAGCACATTATCAACCCCCCTAATGGATCCCTCTTGAGACCAAGGAGGTGTAGACTGTGAACTTACACTTAGTGGTATGCTGCACAAATGACTTACAATGGGGCAGGACATATAAACCATAGAGAGGTAGACACACAAATCTAAAAGAAACGGGGAGTGATTGAATCTTTAATAAATGGGATGGGGGTATCTCTAAGGCTAGGAATGTCTTCAAAGGGCAACCATACCCTAAAAACTTTTCCCCATAAATCTATAATTTAAGAAGAGGTAGGAGCATATTTTCATACATACTTTTGGGTTTTAGGAGGCAAAATGTAAAATTCATTATTAATTTAAAAGTAGTGGCAATAATAAATGGGTACAAATAGCATAGGAAGCAGGTAAGTGCCACGAGAGACGTACCAAAGACCAAAATGTTTTTTGAAAATCTTTTCTAAACTACCATCTATGCAATGTAAATCTATAGGAAAAAGAAAATGTTTCTGTTGCCAGAAAAAACTGGATCATCTAATCTAGACAGCAAACTCATTGCCTATAGCAGGGGCGCCCAACCTGAGCCACTATGTGGGCCACACCCCATGCAGAGGGTGTAAGCCCAAACCAGATTGGCCAAGCCCTGCTCCTGGACCGGGTCTGTGCGGGTCGCAAAAAATGCAGGAGGGACGGTTGTGGCCTGCAAGCCGTGTGTTAAACATCACTGTCCTATAGCAACACTACTCATATATACCAATTGAGATAATCCATGTACATCATTGGCTGTTTGCAGCTATGTTATGATATCATATTTGCACCTCGTGCAAATTAGGTGTTTTTGTTGGTCCCCTGCCTGAATCTTTTAAAGGGCAATTAAAGTGAAAAAAACTGTTTCTCATATATGGGTGGAATATAGGGTTAAAGCCATGTAGAGCCTCACTATGCAGAGGTACGAGGGTTTGAACTTGTACTGATGGCATAACTGGGTGAAGAGGTATCGATCCCGAGACTGGACCTGAGGATGCAGAGGAGCTAGTCGATAGAAGGACAAGTGGCTGTGCATATTGGGAAAATGGTCTGCATACCTAAATGATGGGGTGATGTGAGTCTCCAGAACGAGTCCCAGTGGAAATAGAACCCACACTGTCAAAGGTATTATGGTGAGAGACTCAGTTTATACATATTGTCTCATGTAATTGTTGGTTCAAAATCAATTTGGACTAAGGAAAGTTGCAGAGATCGGTTGATGGCATTTACTAACTAAGCTTATTCCTATTATTCAGCATGCTACAGGTTTCTTTTTTACGTAATAAGAGAAAGTGTTTCTTGCATTTGTTGATATTCGTGGTGCAAATATTATGTACAAGTGTAGCTGATGTTAACGGTACATGTATATATGATAAGTAATTTATAAAATAAGTAAATTATATATATGTAAATTATTGATTTTTTTATTGAGAGGGCTTAGTGCAATAAATTATACATGGGTGATGATACTTTTGGATTGAAAAGAGGAATTCCATGAGTGCTAAAAGGTACTCTTTGATCACTAATGATCACTTTTAGTAAAAACGTATTATGTCCCAAGCACCACCAGACAAGTAGGCAGTTGGAACCTCTGGTACAGTCACAATTACCAAATATAATTTTCACTTAACTCAACCCCAGGCCACAATTTGTCTATTGAAAGTGAAAACACAACTTGGGCTAGAAAAAAGGCACATAGTGCATGAAGATACATGTTTTTAAAGTTGTTTTACGGGGCTGCCATCTTTGCTCCTCCCCCTGTACCCACTGGGGATCACATATGTCTAATAGCCATGAGGATAAATAGCAAACTTATATCTATTTTGCATGGCTACTTAATTAGAAATAGCAATACAGTTTTCATGTGCACTAAAAACTGTGCATTTGGATTTTAAAGGCACAAGTTTGATAAATCCTGTTTAAACTGAACATTTAATAATATAATTATGGTTCCTTATTTTTTTCTACTAGGTAAGCTGAACAAAGCAATCCTTTCCTGGGAAACTTTAAGTTCTAAAGCGGTAATCGCATGATAACATCAGTGAATTGCGCAAACGTAATGACACGCATTTCACATTTATTTGCACTGTGATTTGCACAATTTTGTATTATTGGAGTGCATATGATTGTCAAAAAAGCCAATGGAATTGAAGCAATATTTTGCATACCCAACAACAGGGATTCCCAAACTGTGCCTCCAGATGTTTGAAAACTATAACTTCCAGCATTCTTTATCTTGTCATATATATTATATTGTCACTATGAAACTTTTCATGGATCTATGTGTTTAGATTCAATATAAGAAGTAGAGATGTAATGTGGGTTCGAATAGAACCCAGTTTCTAATCGAATCTGAGGGTTTCGAAGTCCCAATGAAACTTTCGGAAATCCCGAACTTCATCAAAAATCGAAAGTAGACGATTATTGAAAATGGAAAGTAGACGATTCTCGAAAATCGAAAGTAGACGATTTCCAAAAATCGAAAGTAGATGATTTTCGAAAATTTAAAAATAGAAAGTAGACGATTTTCAAAAAACGAAACTCGAATTTTCGAAGTTCCCAAAAATTTTGAAAATTCGAAAACGGAACGAAACTCAACAGTTTCAAACATCTCTAATAAGAAGTAGAGATGGTCGAACTATTGAAAGTTCGGTCCGTTTTCGAACTTTCTAACTATTGGGAAAGTTCGAAAGTTCAAAAGTTCCAAAACAGACCCATTAAAGTCTATGGGAGGCAAATAGTTCGAAAAGTTCGAGTCAAATACAACTAAAATATTAATGGTAACTTAATGTAAATGGCTGTGGGACCTGGGAAATGGTCTGAGGAGCATGTTCCAATATCCAGGACCTAAAAATTGATTTTACTCTCACGTGCGCTACTTTCGAGCTTTCGCGTTCGAACGTTCGAGGTAACATGGACATTTTACTCGCAGATTCGATACTCCCGTATAGGTTCTAATGGACACTTTACTCGTAGATTCGATGTTCGCGCCTAGATACCATGGACATTTTTCTCGCGGATTCGATGCTCGCGTATAGGCTTTAATGGACACTTTACTCACAGATTCGATGCTCGCACCTAGATACCATGTACATTTTACTTGCGGATTCGATTTCGACATTCGATTATAATCCCTTCTTCCCATTGACTTCTATATGCAATCCAGGATCTAAAATCGAGCCTGGAAAGTTGGTGTAGTCATTCTACCATTTCTTTTGCTAGAGAAAACATGGCCACCAGTGAATGGCAGAATTTTTTGGTGGATTATCTCACCCGGCGGGGGTATGACGGGATGCCAGTTGGCACCCCCAACGTAAAGGAGCGCAAGCAGCGAATTAAAGCTCCAAAGGGGTGATCAGATCTAAAGCGGCAGCGGCGTGCCTATGCCCAGGGCAGACAGCAGAATGTACAAAGGCAAGTATCACATTTACATATTCGGGGAGATTCAATAAGGCAGCTCCCGTAACTTACCTTAGCCCGATCCCGCGATACAATAACTGACGTAAACGAGATTACGTCAGTTATTGCATCGCGGGATCGGGCTAAGGTAAGGAGCGGGACTTTAACGCTCCAAAAGCCGTAGCGTTAGGTTTCGCGCTACGAAGTAGAGCAAAACTTAATGTTACAGGTTTTGGATCGTTAGCACAGCGCTACTTCCAAAAACATTCGGAAATGGCGCTGTGCTCTAAAAGCCGCCTAAAACCCACGTTAACCCGAAATTTTTTCGGGTTAAAGTGGGTTTTAGATGGAAATGGGCTATATTGTATCTCCCCCATTAAGTTTTATCTTTGATTGAGTTGTATAAAACACCACCCTTTGCACCACTAATCAGGCGGTTCTGCGGCAGATCTTTCTGACAAGCTCTGTCTAAGTATAACCACTATATGAAGTTACTGCACTTTTCTTGTTACTTTTATAGCACTTGTGATTGGCGATAGCGCTTCGCAATTTCGCAAACTGCCACAAACGATTGCAGGCCTTTAGTGCTTTTCTCCTAAAGTGCATATGTTAGTGTTAGTTAGTGTTAGTAAATTTTAATGTAACTGTTGGTTAATGTTAGTAGATGTTTGTTAAAGGACAAGTACACACGAAAAATATTAACTATATTTACATATGATACAAATTTTGAAAGCTCTTTTTTCATATACAATTCAAAGTATATTTTTTTAAATGTTAATTAATGTTAGTTAGTGTTAGTATTAGTAAATGTAACTGTTAGTTAATGTTAGTAAATGTTAGTTAAAGGACAAGTACACACAAAATATATTCACAATATTTACATTAATATTTTTTATTATTTATTCTTAAAATTTACTTTTTTATATATAAATTTGCAGATGTGGAATCTGTTTCTGCAAGTGAGACTGAGGAGGTGGGTGGGTCACCTCTGCCAGATGCACCCCCACCAAGGCCACAGGTGCGGCCTCCGGTCTCCTCTCCACCACCACCACCATCATCACCGCCGCCAGCAACAGCATGGCAGATGGAGGAGATAATAATGCGCGTGAGGCGCATGGAGAGCAGAGAGAGGCGCATGGAGAGGCGCATGCTCTCCATGCAAAAGGACATTAGGCGCATGAAGCGACAAATGTTTAAAAATAAATAGGTGCATTTAGCACCATGTTTGGTTATTATTATATTATTATTATTATTATTATTTTTATTATTATTATTTTTATTATTATTATTAGCACCAAAGGCACAGGTGCTACTTCTACTAAAAAAGTTGAACAAAACAAATCTCTGTGTTTTATCTTTACAACACCATATTTAGGCTTTTCCCATACCCCATTGGCTTCTCTCCCTCAGAGTATGCTTCGTGCAAGGGAAAGCAGGGAAGGAGATAGGGTTTGTAGGAACAGCACCATTGAGTAGCAGTAGACCCATTGCAATTGGACAACATTATTGTGGAGCCAGGCAGGCTTGGCCCCTCCGGTCAGACCCCATACCCCATTGGCTTCTCTCCCTCAGAGTATGCTTCGTGCAAGGGAAAGCAGGGAAGGAGATAGGGTTTGTAGGAACAGCACCATTGAGTAGCAGTAGACCCACTGCAATTGGACAACATTATTGAGGAGCCAGGCAGGCTTGGCCCCTCCAGACAGACCCCATACCCCATTGGCTTCTCTCCCTCAGAGTCTGCTCGTGCAAGGGAAAGCAGGGAAGGAGATAGGGTTTGTAGGAACAGCACCATTGAGTAGCAGTAGACCCATGAATTGGACAACATTATTGTGGAGCCAGGCAGGCTTGGCCCCTCCGGTCAGACCCCATACCCCATTGGCTTCTCTCCCTCAGAGTATGCTTCGTGCAAGGGAAAGCAGGGAAGGAGATAGGGTTTGTTGTAGGAACAGCACCATTGAGTAGCAGTAGATTCACTTCAGTTTGACAACATTATTGCGGAGCCAGGCAGGCTTGGCCCCACCGGACAGACCCCATACCCCATTGGCTTCTCTCCCTCAGAGTATGCTTCGTGCAAGGGAAAGCGGGGAAGGGGTTACGCTTCATAGGAACAGCACCATTGAGTAACAGTAGATTCACTTATAATTATATTTGTTAGCCCCATTAAAAGCATATATCATTTATATCTATAGTCTTAAAGGACAGAATCCCTGAAAAATGATAGGTTCACTCAAAAAATGTATTGAAGAATGGAAGGTAAAGGAGCTATGTCTAATGTGCATTATAGTTTAGTTAAAGTCAGAACCAGTCGGGACCTGTCAGGAGCCAGCGTTTGATCACTCTCACAGATAAGTTTCCTCCATTCGATCCTGGCTCCTGTTGGATTACATAGAAACATAGTAATTGATGTTGAATAAAGACATGCATCCATCAAGTCCAACCTTTACACCCTCCTTGATAACCCTACCTAACCGTTGATCCAGAGGAAGGGAAAAAAAAAAACAGCTAAAAAAAAGGGGGGGTTGGGGGAATTCCGTCCTGACTCCTAATGGCATTTGGAAAGTATCCCTGTACCAACCAGAACTACAGTATATGTAATAATACCAGTAATTCTCAATATTATATAGTATCTCCGTACCAACCGGAACTACAGTATATGTATTAATACCAGTAATTCTCAATATTATATAGTATCCCTGTACCAACCAGAACTGCAGTATATGTATTAATACCAGTAATTCTCAATATTATATAGTATCCCTCTACCAACCAGAACTACAGTATATGTATTAATACCAGAAATTCTCGATATTATATAGTATCCCTATACCAACCAGAACTACAGTATATGTAATAATACCAGTAATTTTCAATATTATACAGTATCCCTGTACCAACCAGAACTACAGTATATGTATTAATGCCAGTAATTCTCAATATTATATAGTATCCCGGTACCAAAAAGAACTACAGTATATGTAATAATACCAGTAATTCTCAATATTATATAGTATCCCTGTACCAACCAGAACTACAGTATATGTATTAATACCAGTAATTCTCAATATTATATAGTATCCCCGTACCAACCGGAACTACAGTATATGTATTAATACCAGTAATTCCCAATATTATATAGTATCCCTGTACCAACTAGAACTGCAGTATATATATATTAATACCAGTAATTCTCAATATTATATAGTATCCCTGTACCAACCAGAACTACAGTATATGTATTAATACCATATATGGTAGTTCTGGCTGATCCAGGTGATCCTTTGGTCTTAAATGTGCCCAATTGGATGTGAATAAATGCAGTATCATCAGTGGTTTTTATCCCCAATGACAGGGCGTTGATCACTTTGTCATCACACCTCAGTCTTCCCAAGTAAATTTAGATTCACTTCAGTTTGACAACATTATTGCCTTTTATACCCAGGGGGCTGGCAATGCTCAAATTAGCTGCCATTGGATGATTTTGGACATGTGGGAACCTTTTTTTAAAAAACGTTTAAAACGTTCGAACATTCAATAAATCATCGAAAGTCCGGGAAAAATCGAAAGTCCGAGTCCGGGATTGTTCGAGAAGTCCGGGTCCGTTCGGAACTCGAAAGTTCGGCTCAAATTCGGGTTCGAGTTCTAAGCCATCTCTAATAAGAAGACATTTATACTGTAGTTTTTCATGCTAGAGTGTTTGCCTTGTGCTTCAATTCCCCTTATCTTCACTGATGACCTTTAAAACCTGTTGAGCTTGGCATGTTCCCAAAGTAGATGTGATGCATCTCATATGTTTGTCCTGTTTATTTCTTACACGAGCCCAGCAACCTTATCTGATCAAAGGTTAAAAGCCAAAGTACTAGCTACTGCCTTTTGTTGGTCTAATTATTGGCTTACCTCATTGGTTATTTCCTTTCTAACTTGTCTGAACTCCCTGAGGTAGGCAAATTATACCATAAAACTTAAGGTAATAACATAAAATGTTATTAAAGACGTAGATAAAAACATATATACATGCCCGACTGATCAGAGAGTCCATGGAGGGGAAACAAATACCGTGTTCTCCTACTCTTGATATGTCTTCCTATAATGTATTGTTCTTTATGTTACTTGCCCTACAACACCATTTATTTCATGCCAATAACATGTACTTTCTGAATATAGATTCTGATATATTGTGACTAGATCCAGGTTCTATGTTATGCCTTTATATTTTGTGTTGCAATGTAAAGAACTACTGTTCACTACATTATAATTTTAGAGGGGTAAATTAGAAACCTTGAAAAAAAGGCACATTTAAAGGACAATTAAAGCCTCAGAACCACATTGAATTAGAAGGCAGATCTCCTTGATATAAAAACAGTAATCAGTGTCTCACCTCTCATTTTAATATGGTTGTTGAGAAATTTAACTTTCTAACATGAGGTTTGTGTCTTATTTCCCAGTGTTCTGGTATCACACAGTGTGGTCATTGACCATTATTTTTTTTACACATGCTCAGTCCTAAGATACTGCAGGAACTTTTTACAGTTGGTCACACCCACTAGTAGCCGCTAGCCAATTTTTTTACAGGGAAGAATAGGCAAGGGGGCATGTGACTGGGATCAGGGGTGTGGCCAGTCACTGTACATACACACAGTTATTTCATCCATTTTTTCAAGTGGTAATATTTACTTTAATGCCATTTACTGTATTGCTATTTTACAGTTTATTGGTGTTTTTAGAGATTATGGAGTGTAAAAATTTGGGTTTAGTTCTCCTTTAAGGGTATGGTTATTATTCTTACACTGCTTAAAAAGTTAACACAGAAGGTGTACATTTAACGTTAAGGTTTACACATTTATTTAGCCATTTAACATATAAATTTAAACTGGTATATATTCTATCACCTTTAGACATAAGAATGCTAGTATTCCAAGTAAGTTGTCAATATCTGTTAATCTTGAAGGTATACTAAAAGCTAACCCTATCTATCTATGTTAGGAGTCCTATCTATGTTAGGAACCTACCGGCCATTTTGTTATACCAGCACCAATATATGCATATCACCACCTTTCTCAATAACTTTAATTGGATTCTATACAAACACAACACCTACCAACATAGCTACTGGTGATCTTGACCTACTGATCCTTTTGATGTGGTATATTTTTCACTGGTCTCATTAAGAAATTTACTTATGACAATAGAAAGAAAGAACAAATGCAATTTACAAAAACGTTGAATTCCCAAGAAAATATATAAAATGAAAGCAGAAGCACTGTGCAGAAGGAATATTAGCAGGCTTGTCTCCTGACCTTTTTAGTGGTTTGTAGTCATGTTCATTAACTCTGCAATATGTCACCCTGGCAGTGTGAAAGAAAATTTTATTAGTCATTATTTTGGCATGTAAATGTATCTTTATCAGTGCTGTTCTGATGAAGACACATTTTCTGCCTGAAACAGAAAAATGACTAGAAGCTTTACTATTTGCATTGTTTTGTGTTTTTGCACACCCAGCAGGCTTATGCAGTGGTACTTATTTATTTCTCAAAACGAAAGTTTATTATTTGTTGTCTAATATCTGACTGCTCAAACACCATCATTGCCCTTTATTCAGTATACCTATAAAAATGAGCCACACAATACACAGAAGTTGCACATTAGGTGTATTTTGATCATTTCCAACTTTCTATGATAAATGTCAGAAGAAAAAATCTTAATGTGGGGTGACAGAGATGTCAATACAGCCGTTTCTCATAAACATCTTTCTAAAAAGAAGAATGTTGAAGCGATAGATATATAAATATTTAAGGCTGCAATAAAGGCCAGTTATTATGATTATTCTGGAGCTGACAAGGCTTCCATCATTTGTGGAGCTTCAAATGTTAGTAGTTTGCACTGTTAAATCATAAGGGGGGCTAAATTGTCTTATTCGTGCAAGACTCCAGAGGAGCAAGTAGATTTCTGGTAGTTGCCGTAATACAGAGTTATGGACACCGTCTTAAATAATTTATTTTCCATAAGAGATATATAATGAGCATTGTTGGATGCAGTTCAAGTAGTGTGGATCTGTAGAGATTTCAACTCTGTTCTGTATGGTACTGTACATTTGCCATAATCAGATTGATTAAGATATAGAATGTTAAGAATAATAAAAAAACTAATGTAGGTCTGCAGAAAATTCATCAGTAACATCAGTAGTAATACAATGGAAACTGTTGGATGGAATATACTTAATGTGGGGATGTACGGAAATACACAGAGCATGCTGATGCTTAATATATTATTTATCTTTTTATTTAAAGATTCTATCTTTCTATTAGGTGAAACAGAACTTGCTTGAAGTCTAGTTTAAAATTGCTGTTGTTCCTTAAACTACCTTAATGCTTAATGTATAAAGACTTCTGGCTTTTGACTTAATTTGACTTACTACTATTAAATATACAATGACCTGCTTGTTCACCTTCAAAGACAAAATACATGGATCTTGATTTTTTGCCAAACATTAAGAAGAGTATGATAGGTCCCAGTGGCAATAACCCATATTATGGGATTCTGTGGTAATCTTGTCAATTTGCTGTTCTATGTTCTTGCTGTGTTTAGTTTTACCTTTAACTTTGTGTTGGAGGTTATATCCAGCAGTTCCTAATGGTGGGAATAAATTGTGATTCCTTGGCACTAAAAGAGGTATAAATTCCTGTACACACGTTGGATAATTGTTGTATGATGCAGCCGATGAACGAGCAATCGAACGATATTCGTACGAAAATATAGCATCAACAATCGTCAAAGATCAATGACCGTCGACTATTGTCGACTTTTTCCGACGATCAGCCTGGCGGATTTGTTCTGCCGATTATCGTATATTTGTACATGGTCGGCAGATTATCATTAACTTCCAAGAAAGTTTTTATAAAAGGCACATGCGCTGCTTTCGTAATTGCACGAAGATACGAACGTTACTTTACGTACGAACATCTACTTCTAACGACTATCGTGGTGACTAATGTTGCTGTGTGTACAGATGTCGTTTCAATTATGAGGATTAATGATAATGTTGTTAAACGTTCGTCGGCTGCATCGTACGAAAATTATCCAAAGTGTATACAAATGTTAAGATAATTATCATCAAAAGATTACTGTACAGACAGGCTCAGTAGAGACTGAACAACTAGCTCTGTTTAAGTTTAAAACAGATTGATTGGATGGCAGAACAAGTATCGCTCCCTGATATCATTAGGTGATCTGACAGATTAGTATGAGTATGCACACGCGTTAGATAGTTTATTGGACAACAATAACCTAACATCTGTACATTGCTTTAGTCACCTTATCTCAGAGAACCCTTAGAGGTAGATGGTCATTTCTTGTTTATGATAACTCACTTAAACTGCAGGTCAATTAAATTAATTAATTGTGTGTTTTGAATATGTTGATTTCATTAGAAAGCAAGGGGCAGTGACCGACATATACACAAATACTTCCAAACACTGTAAAACAGAAAAATATAGAAAACACTGATGGTATTATTTCTCATCTGGCTGGAATTTTTTTCCCGCATTGATTTATGCTTGAGTGGCTCATGCACTTAAATACATAGCGTCATTATTATTATTATATTTTGTTTCTTAAGCGCATATATATTCTAATGCTTTGTACATGAAGGTAGAGAAAGACAACTGAGATATGAGGTAGCTGAAACTTTATATATTCTAAAATGAAAACGGCACAACACATATAACACATTTATAAGAATGTGTGAACTGTATCTGTTAAACAATACAATGATGCTTTATTTGGAATATTATGTAACATCATATAGAAGATTAAACTTGAGTGACCATGCTACAATTTTTTTCTTCTCTACATCGTAAAGAGTCTAAAAAGTTTTATTAAAATTCTTATTGAATCCTCTTAGAGAAGTTATGCATATGCACAATAACATTTATGCCAGATACACACCTGGCCCCATCAACCACCTTGCCAGTGATCAGACAAATATATACACATTCAGTGGAAATTTTGTGTGTATGTTTTGGTATGTGTAGATACAGTGGATATAAAATCTTAACATCTATTAATCTATTATTATTATTGTGGATTTATAAAGCGCCAACATCTTCCGCGGCACTTTACAATTACATCAAGCCCTGCCCCGAAGAGCTTACAATCCAAGCACATTTCACACATACAACCTATCAGTTGTATCAGTACAAACTCCTTGCAAATGTGTCCAATGGTGGAATCAAACTTCAGCACTGCAAGGTATCAGTAATAAACACTAAACCGCAGTGCCATGTTCTGCTAATGCAGGTGTCCAGATGCAATACAGTCTACTGGTATATAGCAGAGGTGTTAAATTTGGGACCTTTCACATGTTTGAAAACTACAACTCCCAGCATTGTCTGTTTGCAATAAGTTTCTTCTTAATCTCCTGTAGTAAATGCATGTGTCCATATGTAATACTGCCTAATGGTATAGAGCAGGGTTGTTGAACTTGGTACCTTTCACGTGTTTTAAAACTACAACTCCCAGCTTTCTCTGTTTGCAGTAAGTTTTTCTTAATGTTCTGTAGCCAATGCATATGTCCAGATGCAATACAGCCTAATGGTACAGAGCTGGGGCATTAAATTTGGGACCTATAACGTGTTTCAAAACTACAACACGCACAGAATGCTGGAAAATTTAGTTTTTAGTACATCCTAGAATAAAGCCATTTTTCTGACTTACAGACATTAAAAGCCCACAGTAGTCTTTTTGTGATTCCTACCCAAGGGATCAAACATGCAAGTGATTCATCTGCCCCTCCCTTACATCCATGTTGCACTATTAGAATAGGGAAGGATTGTATGGGTCACTTTAGGCAAACCTTGCCAAACCTTTCCTATTCCAACTACCTGGCAGTATGTATCCAGGGGTCCAAGTGGATTATACCTGTAGGTCTGAGAATAGACACAGGCAATCCTGCCACAATGTGCAGTTCAAACTAAACAGCACAGTTGAGCAACCTAAGACCCTATACAGGATCCAGATTTACATTCTATGTATCACATATTTTTCACTCCCAGCTTTCCTAGATAAATGGGTGGGGACATGCAAAGTATCATTCTTTATATCCTCTTTCATACATACACATCACTTCTTGTGTAGCATACAGAAAGTTTTTTTTGATTGGCTAAGGCTGTCACATGTTTTACAAACCCCACTTCATTGGATGTTATACTGACATTACCATTTCCATTCAGTATTCACATGGAAACCCCCTTTGGAGTCAGACGGGTGGGGTTTAACCTCCCATTTTGACTATCCCATATTAAAAAAGTAATCTGAAATCTGTAAGTAAGTTTATGTATTTTGTATTAGTTGTATATTTTGTCTTGTACCTAATATAAGTCAGTGCTATACTTTATATACATTTATTGATGGTCATTTAAACGGTAAAAGTGAGATAGTACACACATACATATACACCTTCCCTATATGTAATATCCTATACCCCCCCACCTTATTGGTAGCTCCTAAAAACACAATCTCCTATAAAGAAATGAATATATTACTATAATATAAAGGATATATATGTGTTAAAGTTCAGGTAATTATAGAGGACCTGAAGCTATATATTACCTGTGGCATCATATATCAGCAACATTTCCTCTGGGTAGATCTCCCTTATGGAGATTCAATATCCCTTTTGTGGCAAAGGGGATTAACTCCTGCATGACTATTTAACGCTAGCAATCTTCTGGCATTTAACAGTCACACAGAAACTGTCGCAGATATTGAATTGCTTGTCTTTTGCAATACCCAAAAGACAAGCACTAACCGGTATTGAATCGTTTAGCGGGACTTTAACCATAGAAAACCAGCGGTGAATTGCCCTTATAGTGTATCAGGTAAAAATAAGTGAACTTTTCTGAATGTTATTGTAAATATGTTGCCAAATGTGCTGTAAATGTTTATATTAAGCTTTTGATTTTTGGTGGTGCCAGATTATACCTTGACAGTTTATATGGGTTTTTTTGTGCATCTCCAGCTATATTTTGCATACTGGTAGCTGGTTATTTCTACCACAGTCTACTCTTATACTTTTTTACATTTTATTTTATTAAGCTTTTTCCTTTTAACTTTTGCCCGAAACATGTCGAAACAAAGTCTATATGTGGATTTGCCACTTCTGCTGCTAGAAGAATGTGAAAGAAACAGACCATTGATCTTGCAACACATGCCCTCTATCTCTCTTCCTCCATCTCACTACCCAAGGCCATGTTTTCCAATAACCAGACCTTCTTTCTCATTCCTAAGTGTTCCATTCCAGTTGCTCATTACCAGTCTTGTTTTCATGATATGTCGATAACTAGTGATTTTGATCAACTTCTTTTTCCGCATCCTTTTTCTGCATGCAGTATCTGTTGACAGAAGTTCTTTGCAAAGAATTCAACCCATATTGAATTCCTTTTCTTCATTAATTTCTGGTCTAATAGTCTGTTTATTTCTCAGATTAAATTGGCCACTTCCAATCCAGTTCAGTTCACTCAGTCCTAGCAAATCAAGCTTTATGCGTTTCTATTTTATTCTTAACCACTTCCAGCTTACCATGATTCACGCTTTGTACTTTCCATGTCCAGAAATGTAGGGCATCTATTTAGCTTTTGATTTTAATTTCAATAGCTGTAAAAAGAAGCAGTTGAATAACCTAAAGGCTTTGCTCCAACCGCATCATAAATGCTGGCTTTACTGTTAACAATTTTTGGCTCTCCTCCACTTGCTTACTGAGTGCTTTCTGACCTGAGGGGTTCATCTTCCAGCGCTATATCATAACATGTTCTCTTGCAACTATCCTTTGGGTTTTTCACAGCAAGAAACCAAAATAGATTGCCAAGCATTTCTGCAGTGCGGGTTAAGTGAATGTCTTTTCTGTTGTCACAAAATAATGATCTTCCGCCTCCAACATTGTCCTATTCTGGGGCTACCCAGATGAGTGGTTAGCATAGATTTGTCATGAGTAAAATAACAAATATTTTTATACCTGCAAGGAACTGTAATTATTAATCAAATTAATTAGCAATTTTATTTAAATTCCTAAATAACATACTGTATTGCATTTCTTTTATTATCACCCGAATGCAATAGTTGCAATATTTCTTATTAAAAAGCTTGTTTTAATTTTACAGCTTTATTTGTATAACATTTTTCCTCCATAAACAAAAGGAGATTTGCTTCTGGCTTTGAGTTTCTACCTTTTATATGTGCTGTTAGTGGAATGCGGCAAATTCGGTTTTGGACAACAATTTCCAGCATCATTTGACCCTCACTTGCTCTTGATGGATGATGGGAATTGTAGTTAATCTATAACTAAATTGTCACTGTATTATATCGGTTATAATGCACACATAAACAAGAGTATGTAACATTTAAAAATGTTAGATATTTTCAAGGCTTTTTCCTTTAATGGGATTTTAGGTTAAATATTACTCCCACTATCTTGAGCAGGCACATTTTTGTTTTTGTTACATTCTCCATTTCAATGCTAGATTATCCATAACCAGTCAAACATTATTGTGGCAAGATTAAAGACAGAATCACAGAAAGAGATGTTTTTATTTCTATTATATTGACCTGTAAATTACAGTACAAGCTGACTGTGGCTATCCTGTAGCTAAACCTTGCTGCCTTATTCAGTCTATGCAGACAGGGGAAATGTCATTTTGGCTGGAGACTACATACTGTGACCCACTCCTAAATTGGATCATGCTCTTCCCATACCGCAGTGATAGATGTTTGCCTTTGATGACACGTGAAGGCAGTTGGCTATTTATTTTCTTGCTGCAGTGGGGGTGGGAGGGAGAACAAAGAGGAGCTTGCTTGGTTATTGTTTAGTATATTTCTCATCTTTTTTTTTTTTTTAAAGATATTAATAAAATGTTTGTCTCCAGGCTTTATGAAGGAAAGGGCATTTTACATGTTTTTGGTGTTGACAGCTTTTGCATGTCTCTTTTCTGTACAGTTTATTATTCTCCTATATTTCAGTTATTTTTAATCACCGGCAAATCCTGTTTATTCCCAAGGTAAAAATCACAGCATATTGCTTTTTAAGTGCTGTATAAAGCTGATTACTTTTACACAGCCGAAACATTCTCTCTTTCTTGTTCTTTTCAACTTACCTCTTTGTACTATTAAGTTACCTTCAGCAATTTATTCACATTTGTTTTTTTTTTAATAATAATTGAAAATACAAAAGCTGCAGGTATTGATGTTTCTGATTAATTTGCTGCGGGAATAATCTGAGCATTTTTTTTATATATCATTTCCTTTGATTTGCCTTCTTTGGGAACACACTCCTGCCATTAGAGGCAAAACTATATTTCTGTATTGTTTCCTTAGAGGATCCTATCTGGTAACTCAGATAACCACTGTCATTATGATTAATTGTGCAAATCTGAGATAAAATTCTTCTAGGGATACAACTAGAGATGAGTGAATTGACTGCAACGTGTATCAGGGGGGCTTTTTACAGAATCCATGCCCAGCTTTGACCTACTTGAGATCGAGGTAGATGAACACAGAGGGCATTTGCAAATTGTTCCTGTGTGGAATTTCCACGTCTATATTCTCAGTGGCAAAGCTGACTGTAAAGATGACACCAACAGGATGAGCACTGTGACAGGGAGCTAACACACCAACAGGCGAATTCTGTGATTCTTTTGTGTATTGCCTTTTCTTATTTATTGCTAAATCTAGAATGTTGTAAACCTTGTCATATCTTGCTGCTAGACAAAGGGCTAGATTCTCTGATCCTTGCACTCCCTATAAAGTTGTATAGATGAGTGGCAAAGGTTGATTGTGCTTAAAGGGGAACTGTGGTCTCCGTACAAGTGGCCCCTTTATTAAAAAGGGCACACTCCTACCTTTATAATGATCTCAGGTTCATGTTTCTAGCTGCAGTCTATCCAATTTTTTTCCTGCTAGAACTGCGATCTATGACATCACCAACACCACTGGTCTTCCCCCAAGTTTAAGGCTGGAGCATGCCCACTGCTGGGACAGAGCATCATCAGCTCAATCAAAACTCCAGTCCCAAATGTCTTAATCTTTTTTAAAGCTAGCCACAAGTCTGAAATGAAAAATGTTTCTTTTCCAAAAGCTGGGTACACATTGTAAGAATCTTTAAAATATGACAGACAGAGTCTGTGAGACAGTCCCAAATGTTCCCCCTATATAAAGTGAAGGACTGATATAGTCCCTTCTGTCACAGCCCTATACTGCCCTATACTGCCTATACAGGAAATTTTTAATACAGTTAATAATACAGTTAATACAGAGCGTTCCCTAGGAAAACTGAGAAAGTTCGGCGGCATCAAGAACGCTCATTTTTGCGCTACTCACTTTATCAATAAAGGAAAAATTCCCTCGGATCAGATGGAATAGTCCCTTTATCTTTAAAGTGTGTGCCTAGCTAAATGTGTCGAGGTAGAGGAAAAAACAGTGAATGGCTTCAGATTTTAAGACACATGCCTATCACAGCACAGATACGGGGCAGTCTGTGAATTTTTGTGTAATTTTTAAGCCTATAACTTAAGATCCAGAGAAGCTAGATAAATAATCCTAAGCTTGTATGGAGACCACAGTTAACCTTTAAAAAACTTAATTAAGAACAGTAAAAGCTAGGATCTCAAAGACCAGCAGTTTAGCAAAGCATATGATGACAGACTGTAGTCCTCCATAGATTCCCTCAAGTCACTGTCCTTGAGTGATTTTACTTGAGCAACAAGGACACTGTACTCGGCCTGCAGACTAACCCAATGTTGGTTTAAAGGGCAAGTCCAGCCTCAAAATTTACATACAGGTAAATCACCCCACAAGATACTAAATGGTAACGGTTTGAAATCTGAAATATATAAGTCTAACCTGAAATCCTGCACAATGTCCTGTTGCCCCTGTTTCTGCTTCCTGGTTCTTCCAGTTAGCAACTATCAGTTATGGATTTGACAGTTGACATTACAGCCAATGACTGAATGTTAATCCCCTGTCTGCCTCTTCTGAGCATGCCCAGGCTCATTACAGGCTAAGTACAGGTTTCTAAATTGCTCAGTTTCCATGAGGCATCCAGAAGCATAGCAGGCATACAGTAATGAATTCATAGGACATACTATGATATATCAACATATTTTAAAGAGGCCATTCTTTCTAAAATATGTTATTATGAGGGTGGAGTTGTCCTTTAGCTGTTGCAGTTCTTAAAAAATTCTGTTACATACATCATTATCAAAATAAAAAAAAATGTAATAAGCTGTCCTTTGTGTTTCCTAATTAGAAAATATTGATTTTTGTAAAAATGTCTTTATGTAGCAAAACATCTCTGTGTAAAAATAAAAAAAAGGTTCATTTACCCAAAAGTTCATGTTGAATAATGTTGTGTGAGATGTAAATATTATGATAATTGTTGTATCACACAACTAGATTGATATAAAAGATCAATTAATGAGTACTTGGAAAGTTACCATAACTTTTAATAAACAATCCCAGTTCATCTATTTTTGACATTTTAGGAAATCTTTGAATGGAGCATCCTTTTATTTGGCTAAAGATCTTTAATAAAGACATGTTTAAAAACTGTCATAAAATGTCAATGTTGATGGTTTAGATATTCACAGAAGATTAGCATATTAATTTAAAAAGTGAAAAGATGTCCCCTCTTCTATCTTTTTACTTGTTGCACTACTTTGGCACTCATATTATAAAACACCTTTAATGGGACTAAAAGGGAAATTCAGTGCAAATACATATACTTTTAAGAAAAAAGAGCTATATTTTCCCATCCTAATGACCTTAACCTGCTCATTAAGCATTTTGTCTGTGTATCAATAAATACTTCTGAAATACCAACTTCCTGTTTGGACCCCTAATAGAGGCCGTTGTGGTCTTGTCCTTGACCCAGCGCCTGGGTTGATTCAGTAGCTCAGTAAAGATCTGAGCATGTTTGACTCATCCAACAGCCAATCAGTCGAAATTACTGTTAGGAACATTCCACATAGTATGCATTCTGGGAAGAAGGAAGAACCTGAAATGTCAGCTCACTAATGTCAACAGCAGGGAATAGCAAGGGGTAGAAATTCAACTGATTTTTTAATTTTAAAAAGAATATGTATAATAACTTGGTACAACCTCAGACCTCCGACCGAACGCGCACACACGGACAAAAACAGTAAATCTAGTATTGTTTTCCTGCTCTGTGTTTTATTTTTGAACCCAAAAGCAAAAGTCAATGGGATGGTATTGGTTTTTTAATAATTTACACCAGGGCAAAAAACAGTCTTCTTAATGTAGTACTTACTGTAATGTGTTAATTACACATATTCTGTGGACATTACAATGCATATTGTTATCAAATTAAGTTAAAAAATATTGACTGCTTTGGAATTTTATAATAAAATATTTTTAGAGTGCAACATACCAAAAATTTAAGTAATACTGGTAAAAATATTTCCACTACTATAATTCTGAAGCACACCTCTGGCTCTCTGAAGGTACACCTTTAGGGCAACCCTGATCCTATTGCTTATACTTCCAGGGTGCAGGTGATCAAATTACTAACATTTACTGTGATACTATGAAAAAAATAAAGTTGATGTCCATAAATTTTAAAGATATTTATGGTGAGTAGAGAAATTTAAAAAATGGGGGGGAAAAAACAATCTTTGTGGATAAAGTAAGGGTAAATAAAGCATGGTAACCTAGTATAGATGTTTCGGGCACCTGGGAAATTATCAGTGGAACACATACGAATCACTAAAACTTAAATAAAATAAAATTTCCTTCACGCAACCTATTTTCGAGCTGCTGCGTGTATATTTGAGTCTACTTTCGGTAACCCTTGAAAGTCGCCTTGATTATGCAGTAACCCTTGATTATGCAGGCTACTTTTGAGGGTTGCCAAAAGTAGCCTTGTAAATTCAGTAACCCTCAAAAGTAGCTCTGTACTTTCATGGGTTATTGAAAATATGTAAAGTTCAGCATTGTGAAAGTTACGTTAATTTCTGAAAAGATCCAAAAGGAACCAGGTATAATTCGGACCCAGATTCCATTTCTAATGTTGAGTTGATTAAAGAGCATTACAATATAATTTGGGCATAGACAAAATTGCATCTGTTACTTAAAAGCAGCTGAAATAAAATGAAGATTAAAGTGTAACTGTGGTCTCTAATTCTTCCAAACTAGTTAAAATGATATAAGCCTTCCATCATACCTTCAAAATAAAACCTAAATCACATTTCTAGATAAAATTTGGGAGAATTTATTGCTGGAAAGGTTCAGCAATATTACTTCCTGGTTGAACACTTCCTGTTTTCAGCCATGTGACCAGCTTGTAGTCATGTGACCAGCATCTGCCTGCATTAATAGGCTCCCCTTCTCAACTGTCAATTTTTTACCCAGGTACTTCCTGATTTCCCCAGCATTAAGTCTTTACTGAGCATGCTTCTCCCCCGGGACGGAGGGCGTGGCAGAGATCAGGTGGAAGCAGGAAGTTTGAACATTCACCCCAATGTAATTTCTCACAGGCTCCAGTCAGAGATGTGATTGTCAGTTCATTATAAAGGAAATACCACAGGCTTTCATTTTACCCAAACTTGTTTTGAGACCACAGTTGCCATTTAATAGGAAATTATTATTATTATTATTGCTTACTTAAGTTAAGTTCTTTATATATTTCTTAAAGGATTCTATGTGGAAAATGCAACAGCAGCCATAAAAACCCATCTTTAACCCTCACTTGTGTGGCTGTGTGGCATTGTCCCAAGGACAAGTGTAGCAGATTTGGAGCAGATTGAAAAATTGCTCTGGTCTTCACGACACAAGCTATAAAAAAATATCAAAAGTACAATGGCACCTTTGGAAGACTTTTTTCTTCTAACAAATAGGCATTGAAGTCAGTTGAGGGTTAAAACTACATTGGAATGTACTGAGAGCCGCAATAGCTTTACTACATTAGTAGAGGCAGTGCTAAGCAAAAAGCAGATCTTGGTATATTCCCCCTTAAGTGTGATTGTGAGTGGATTTTTCAGACTGGACTATTCATCCAAGAAGTGTGCTACCCTCTCTGACTGTAGATCAACTGGATACAGATATTGCATTGAACCCCACCCCCTCACTGCTGGATTCTTGGTTGCTGATGTGATACTAGATAAATCCCCAGTATTTGCAAGTGAAGCATCATTTAACTTCATGAATATGTCTATAACTGAAAGTACCGTACAGATGAGAAAATCTGATGTATAATGTATGTAATGTATCGTATGTATGTTGCCCAAATTGTTCAGGGATTCAGTGTAACTCTTTTGGCTTAGGAAGGATTCCTTAAATTATAGTAAGCTATGAAATGAGAAAGTATTTTGTACCCTGGTAAATTTGAAACCTGTATCATGTTTCCCCAATAAACATATATTAAGTAGTGCCAGTGCACACCAAGATTAGCCTCTAGGGATAGCTAATTTGGGCACTACACACACAGTCGGACCTTTAAAGTGCAAGATCAGTACACCCTCTTCAGTTTCATTGTCATTTTCAATTTCATTGTTCACTGGCTTTATTTTCAACATGTAATGAAAAACCTAAAAACCATTCTAGGAAAGCCCTTTTATAGCAAAAGCATTTGTTGATAAATGTTTTTCAAATGCAGATGTTCTAATATTTCTAGTCTGTGTCTACAGATCTCTTGTCTCCAATAAGAAAAATGTCTGTATTCCCCAGTGAAAATCTGGTTGGCTCAGTTTCTCAGTGCTTGACTAACAGTAATTCAACAGAAAAATTATTATTTTTTGTGATTAGGTTTATAGAATGTATAGACGTATTTATTTCAGTGTTGCTCGAATCCAGAGCCACTATAATGAAAAACAAAAGACAAAACAGCAAAACTATGCTAATAAAGAAACACGTGACAGAGTTAGGTAAATATCTATATCAGGTATACCCAGCGTGAAAATATCCAGTTGTATTTAAACTACATCTCTCTAAATCTTTAAACAGGACAGATGCCATGAAATGTTGGTTGTTGTAGTTTAGTAAGATCTGAACAAAAGATTGCCATCCTATCCTTAAATAGAACATAATAAAATAAAACTCCATGTAGGCTCCTCTACTCTTTAACGTCTTTTCATTTTTATCACGTATATTTATAAATCATTTATATTTAAAAATAAAATGTTTCAATTCATCCTACTATCACCAAATACCACCACCTACAATCACCTTTCACATTAATGAACATGTTACTTCCATATCCATTTTCCCATCTCTCTAAAGCTTGCTCAATTTCCAGAAGACATTTCCTGACCGGAGTAAAGAATTTCGCAGCAGGAATATAGAAGGCTGAGAAAGTGTGTAATGAATGATTTGGGTGTGTGCAGTGTGGCAGACATCTAATCTCTTTCTTGAGCCCAAGATGGAGGTTTTACGATTCATCCAGAAAATGGCTGATTGCTCAGCTGCTTTTAACCATCTCCAGTTCTATGCATGGCGTCTCTAAGAATCCGTCAGGCAGAAGCGACAGAAGATGTGACCTTTCTTGCTTAGTCACGTGTTGAGAAGCGAGTAAGAGAGGGAATAGAATTAACATGATATGCCAGCACAGGAGACCTTGATGTATGTAGCTCCTTTCCTTGTTAGTAATGATATGATGCACCTCAGAAATATCAAAATCTCTCCAGGAAGCACATACGCTACCTGTTTAAATGGCAAGTAATAACTCGGCTTCCTACAGTTTACGCTCCGGTTAACTGTTTCACTGCTAGTAGTCCTTCTTACACGGACAACCATTTAAAAGCTAAGCAAGTCAGATAGAATAGCTGAACCAAATGGGGTTTCTTCAGTAAATGTTTTAAAGAATGAAATACAATAGGCTGTAGCAAAAAGAGAGAAATCTCAGCTAGAGATGGTAATAAAACAGATTTAAGACAATGACCATTTTAAGTACACAGCTGAAAAATGATGTGTAGGATTGGAAGCGACTACATATCAAATAAAATGTGAATATATAATTTCGGGTGACTGAAATTCTTGTTTCCAGAACAAAAATGCATGGACTTGGGTACTTTATCTCCCAGACATCTCCTAGATTAGGGAGAGAAATTCACCTTAGGAGAATTTACTGTGTCTCCTAATTTGAGGTGATTTTTTTTTCCCTTCAGCAATTGTAACCAAGTGATTGAAATCTGCTATGGAGAGTTATTTTAGCAACCTCCTCTACTGTCAAATAGAAAGCATACAGAGCTATTGTATCGTGCACCAAAATATTTCAGATAAATAATTAGAGTTGGACCAAACCTTTCATTCATTTCCTATACTTTATCAATTAATTTGGGTTTATTAACAATATTAAGCATGAATCGTTTTCATTTAACCATTATCGCTATTGAATTTACAACCCCCCCCCCACACACATTTTTGTAATCGCAGTGGCAAAACATGTAAATGATTATATGACCCAGACAAAGGCATTGCAACTTACTGGCTTCAATAGTATATTTCTGTGCACCTCATGGTCCTCTTACGCTACAGTCATCTGGGCCCCGAAGCCCCATACAGGAGTAACTTCAATGCTACTTTTAATGCTAAAGAAATAAAGCATTGGGCAGATGCCCTAGAATGAACTCATTCTGCATACACCTGTTTTCCCTTTAATCTCTGCCAGAAGCACCAAAATACAAAATTACTTCACAATATCACAGTAATAAAATACAGCAAAGTTAGTCTTTCCTGCTGTCACGTAAGACTAATCACAAAATCTTTGGAAAATTATATGTGTATTTTGAAAGTCCCTTGCAATAATGTGAATTAGCAGGTGCGCTGTGATACAAAGGCAGCTGCAGACTACATCTACTTATTAAAATTTACAATCTAACATTTTACCAAATCACTGCTATTTTATGTACTAACCTTACGCGCAGCCCATTGAAATACAATGGAATTGTTTTTAATTGTGGAAATAAAATGTAGTCCATATAGTGTAAAAAGTGCATGCTTACAGCAATTACTTTTCCCTTTTCTTTAAGAACCCTTTCTAAGGCTGTAATAAATGGAGACCGATAAACTTCCCCTCGTGTTGCTATATGCAGCCAAGGCTATAAGGTAATCCTTATTTAGCTTTTATGTTGGAAGGGACTGTAAACATTTCCATTCACATTCAGACATTTACTATATATACCTATATGAATAAATAGTTCCCCGTCTAATTAACTATCACTTTCTAATTATACGGATCTTTAATTTGTTTTCAAAACATATAATTGGGAATATACACAGATTTACATGTCAGTAATAAACATTTATGCAATATTGTTAAAAAAGCATTATTATTGTACTGAAAAATAAATGTGCGCCTGTTATTTTACTTTTCTAAAAGAATAAATATATTTTTACATGTATTTGTGTAAAATGAATAAAAATAATAATAGCGCAGTCAGGAAACGTGAAATCTAATAAAAATCAATTGAATGAGCTGTCTACTTTTTTCTTGGGAAAAAAAAACATTTTACATGTAAATGTTTTCATTTTGTTCTCGGAGGACTGGGGTCGGTTAGGCACCATGTTTGTAAAATATCCATGTAATGCATTGATTAACAAGTAAACCTTAGCAGGAACTGTCCCAGCTGTCAGACTGACAAGCCAAGCTCAGATTTAGCTATTTCGTTGTGGCTGTTATCAGTGTATTGTATTGAAATTATTGCATAGAACGAATATGACCCACTGCAAGGGAGACAGAGAATGTCTGATTTAGGTAGCTCTGTGACACCTTTACGATTAAAGGAAGAATTTCTATGAGAGGAGGTCAGTTACCCTTGACATAAAAAATGAAACACAGCAAGATGATTTTATAGGAAGGTGCTGCTGATGGGTGAGTGAGAACTTCCGTTTGACGTGTGTATGGGAAGTAAACAGTTTTTTTAATAATGTTTAGGTACAATGGAATATTTTCACAACATAATTAAAGTACATTTCACAAATATCCCAATACAACACATACTGAAACCTCTGATCAACATTAAAAGTGAAAATGTATATTTTTGCACACCTGTTGATCGTTTTAAATATATGGATGTCTAGAGTAATTAACAAAGCTCTTTCATTATTTCCTATGCAGTCAATTTTCTGTTTTTTATTTTAATACACATAACCTATGTGTATTAAATATGTATTATTATATGATCTTTAGCTGTATTCATGTGTATATTTATTTTACTATGTATGGACTGGGATGAAGGTGTATCAGCTCTTGTAATATTATTTCTATTCTTAATGAATACCCTAGAAATTACTCAAATGTTATGTGTCATGTTTAAAAAGTAGTTCCAGTGTGGTGTTAGTGCATACAATGTTATTTTGGCCTGATCGTGGACAGTGCTTTTGGCATTAATCATTTTTCCTTAAGTTTTCCAAGACGAGTTTAAATGACTGTTACTGAAGCTGTTAAAATTACATTCTCATATTTTTTTTATAGTGATTTTTTTTACCTTAGAGTTTCCAAATGGTAACAATAGGCAAATTAAAATTTCTCTGATTATCTGCATAATTATTTAGGATTGACTATGTTTTTACTAAATCAAGTGAAATTATAAAGGCAGATTTCAGTTAAAACATTCTTTATTAACCTCTACAATCAATGATGTAGGTGCAGTATATTAATCAGAACGTGTAATTACAAAGAACAGGCGACTTACAAATCGACTAATGTAATAATTTATATGAAAATGTTGAACATGTTGAGTAATTACTTTTCTGTATGTTAAATCTGCATTTTACACCCAATGTCAGTTGCTTCACAAACCATTTATTGCTATAGTTTATGTTAAACACTTCCTTTGCGCAAAAAAAAATGAAAAAACTCATTAAACAGTGATTACAATAAAGAAATTATGTTCACATATACAAAGTACACATGATTTATTAATATTGTAACTGTAATATTTGGACATATGTATATTTGTTGAGTAATTAGAGGCAGCCCAAAGAGAGAGACAAATACTGCAGACAATTCGAAACCATGACTGGCTGTTATTGTCTGACTATTGAGAAAAGTACTGTATGTTTTGTGGGGCTTGACAAAATAGGCAGTTTTCAAGTAAAGATCAAGCAGATAGGACACTGCTTTTTAGAATTTACATTATATTACAGGAAACTGCATGATGGTATTAAGATATGTTGGCAAAGGACATTTATTCGCAATAGTGTACAATAGAAAGGCCGATTTTAAGAAAACTGAGAACATGAACAAACTAGGTTAGAGTGGAGTATTTTGATATATTGGCATAGCAGGAATGCAGAAGGCATCTTAGTAAAATAAGAAGAAATTTAGAGAAGACTATTTGACCGTTCATTTCTATAACCAGGTACATTTTGTTCTTGTTTTGACTGTAATTTCTACAATTTCTAGCTTTTCTAGATCCAGCATATTAAATATATCTATTTTTATGGAAGCCAGAAAATTATTGTATAGATCTTTGTGACTTAAAATCACTGACATTATGAAGGAGAGGCAATATAGGGTGCAATTCCATGCTAACCCATTTGTGTTGATGTACTGTGGGCTAGCTTGGGTTTTAGAAGTGCTTTGAGCAATGCAATACAATTTTAAAACAGAATTAGGACCACTATACAGTATATGAAGGGGCTTGATGATTTTAATTTATATAACATTTTATTCTGCCATCATTGCGTGTGAATAAAACAATACATCTAAGGTGAGTATTTTCTTCGTAACTTTTTAGAACAGCAATGGTCTACTTAACAGAAGTAGAAAAGTCAAATTGACTATATTGCAAGCCATGTACTCCTCCTAATTACACACTGCTAACAAATCTGTTGAGCATTTTAACATTTTCACAGAAATTTTAACTGTTCTAAAATGTAATTTTCATTTAGGTTTCATACGGTTCTAGCTATTTTCAATGGGCGTAACTACCAAGGGAGCAGACCAGGCAACCCCAGGAAGGCCCAGGAGCCAGGGGTCCCATCATCTTATTTTTTTCTAAATACAGATACAGCCTCCTGCCATAAAATCCCTGTAGATAAAGCAGGGATAGGGGCACTATCATAGTTTTGTTCGGGGGCCCTATTTATGCCACTGGCTATTCTATCAACATTATAGCTTATCATTTTGAGTTGTGTATCTTCTCATTGGCCCCATCAACAATGGATCAAGGAAAGTGAAGAGGACTGGAGGAGTCAAGGAAACTTTAGGTAATTCTAAGAAGAATCCAAGGGTGAGGACCTAGTGGTTTAGGCCCTTGCCCCCTGAGTACAATGTATGTGTAGAGCAAGGGGGAGGTGAGTATAATTCTCATTTAATTTATTCATTGAAATACTTTTGAATGCTGGGTATAATCATTATTAACAAAGGAAAAAAACAAAGCAAAAACACAAACACTGAATAGGGTCTAAAAATACTCAGTTATTTCAGTGTAGAGATTAGTGGATGCTTTTCTCTAACTACTATCCTTAATCTTCAGAATTTATTCTTAGCATTTTTATATCTACATTCCTGAAAGAGATAGATAAGACCTCTAAGTTCATTTTCCATAAATTTTTGGAGATTGGTTTTCTAATATACATTATTTATGCAGGAATTGAAGAATATAGAATGTATAGAATAGAATAGAATATATCTCCTGGAAATGGGTGGAATTTCAGGATTCCCCCCCCCCAACAACCTAATCTTAAAGGAGAACTAAAGTCAAACATGAATTATAGGCCTTATAGGTACTACCCAGCTTAAAAATATTTCTTTAAATCTCCTTTAAAATGATTAAATAAAAGCATTTTACATTACAGACCCCTAAAATTACCTTTATGACTGGTATATAAATTGAAGATACTACATTTTACTTTTTTATGTCAGAATAAACAGTATTACTTTGTGTTGTCTTGCTAGTGGAATTCATTTTATTTCCAAAGTGGCAACAGTTATTTTCTGGGGTTATTTAAAGAAAAGGTGACACACAGCTAAATATAGATATTTTATTTTTAAATCTGCTACCCTTTTCAATAGTTTTATGGTATTTGCATGTATCTGCAGGGTAGGTTTGTGTCTACAAATATTGTACTTACTGGTATTAATTGTTTATATAATACCCCTTCCTCGCATAATGTCAGGCAGGGTAAACAATGTCGACTGTTTCACAGCTACTTGCGCATTAAAACCAAAATAGGCACATCTCTCCAGCTCAACCTTTTATAAATCTTCCATATATTGACACACACACAGAAAGACAAATATAAACGGAGAAGCTAATGTCAATTTTGTTTCAAAGAAAAGATAATCCTTGGTGACCTTAAAATGGCAGAAAGGTTGCTATTTCGGATGCCAGCTTAACTTGTAAAAAGTAATTAACAATATTTTAATGGAATTTTCTTGTAATGTCTGCCTTTTGTTGCCAAAATGAACCTCTATAGAAGTTCCCACTTATAACTCTTAATGAATGAGAAAGAAAGATTTTAGCTTTTGATATCTTATATAATTTAGTGGGTAGGTCATCCCAAAATGCACCATGCAAGGTTGATTAGATGTTTCTTACCCCAACGTATTCTGGAGATTGGATGGTTATTTGGCATTGTTAAAAAAAACAACAAATTAAATATCATCACGGCAAAGCACAGAGTAGAAGTAGGAAAGGTATAAGTTTTAAGCTAAATTTTCGATGTATATAAATTAACATATTTAAATATAATTATCACAAATTATTTAAAATTGTAAAAAGTTTGAAATGCATTACCTATTACCATTTCACCCATCTACAGTTGTATAGTCAAAGCAACACATATGATTCCTCTATGTAGAAAATAATAAAAAATATTTTCCTTGACTTTTTCTTCTTCTACCAAATATAACATGTAGTATTAGACCTAGTTCCATTTTTTTGTCTCTCTGACAAAATGAACATAGTGACAATGTGCATAGACCTGTTACGTTAAAGTGCTGAACTTCCTCAATATTTTTCCTGCTATAAACATTTATATAAACTATATATACAGTATATATAACATTTTTAGCTACACATCTTGGGCCCAGCATTATTCTATGTGACATTTGTGTTGATTTCCACCGTCCTTCAACATCGTAGTATGCAAGTGTATGCATACTGAAAAATTACTTACATTAATCTATAAATAAATACATGTAAGTAGCTCTTACTCTGAGGTGTGTGCGTTGCTGCATGCCTTCAATACAAAACTTGTTTTGCTCAGGCTCTGAGCACTGACCTGACTATTTTCCCCATGCCAACTGTTAAATGATGGAAGGCACTGTTATGACAGTAAGGCACTTGATTGACAACTTAAATGAGAGAAGTTTCAGACTGGATAAAAAAACCATTACTTTAGGCTGAGGCCACTCTGTGCCAGACAGCAACGCGCATGAAAAGCATCTGTGCATCTACAGGCGTTTCACATGCGTTACCGACAGCTTCTGATGCAATTCATGCGATGTTGCGCAATCAGAGAGCATGCGATCAGCAAAAGAGTGGTGCATATAATGTGGCCGCCCACATTGTCATGCACTGCTCTGCAATGCCAACACTCTAAGGAATCCGGATGGTTAGCAAATGAGAAAACGGAGCAGTGTGGCCTAGCCCTTAATGCTAGAGGGAAGGACAGAAGCCAGAGATGGTAGATTATTAATAATGGGGGTGGTTTTTTTCACAATTTATAGATGTTTTTCTGATGTCAGATTCTGTTGTTTGCATTAAGTATCCAATTCTTCTTTCAAGCTGGACCCTTGCCACCGTTTTTCTATACCATGTCTTTTCACTGATTGCACAGCACAGAAGAATACCATGAAACATTAAAATAATAATTATAATAATGGATGATTGACTTTGATTGTTAAAGTGCTGCAGTAATGCTTAAATGGTCCTCAAAGTTTATCATTGTTACAATTTATCAAACCTGAATATAACAACAGGGAATCTGAATAAAGGACACATTGCTTAGAAACAAATCACCTTCTCAAAGTGTACATCAGTGTCTGCTTTATATAGATTGCAGTTTGATGGTGTTATGATGTGATGTTCATGTTATATGTATATGTATATAATCTACATCTATTTATACCCTTTGGAAATGAACTAATATGAATTTCTAATGCCATATATATCTTATTTAGCAGAACTTAGTCCCTACTTTTGTGCAAGTTTCTTACTAGTCCTTTTGCTGCTATGAACTATGTGGGTCCCTTAATGTTTCCTGTTGGGCCCCTGTTTGGTACAGTTGGTAAGACAGTAAAATTTTATAGCTTTTAGTTTCAGACACTTCAATTTGCTGCTGGGTATAAAGGACATTGCAATGGGGAATTTCCCCCATTAGATTTGATTGGTCTATCATATTTCTGTGAAATACTTTTTGCCGTATCCATGCACAGACAGCTGCAACTGACTTTGGAAGCAGAATTACATGGAAAAATGTTGTTAATGATATTGGACATTTATTATTATGCTTCAGAATACCCACAGGACATATTGTTCTTCTTCTTAACCTTGAGAGATAAAGCCCCCCCTTCCATATTATTGTAATGGAAAAGTATATCAGTAATAGAGCAATGCGTTTAAGATAAATATGTTTCAAACAATATATAGTTACATACTGTATATACATATCAACTGTACATGTTTACCAGACATGTACAGCCTGCGCACCTCTAGGAAGGTAGATTCTTTTATGAGTTTGTATTTCTGTAAAAAAGGCACTTTTGGAATGTTTACTTAAAGGAATGGTTAGAAAAGTGAACTATTCCTTTATTGCATTAATTGAAGAATGGGAGATAAAGGAGCTATGTCTTACCTCCTGTTCTTCAATTAAACCATCAAGTGATGGGTAAGGAAGCTGTTCCTCCCTGCAACCATTTACCACCTGTTTTTTTATTAAACGGAAATAAAGTAAGTAATTTTTTTGGTGGAGATTTTTGAAGCACATGGAAATGTTTCCACCTCTTGCATCAGGCCAAAATGCACCTTAGAGCAAACTTGCTAATTCTAGAACTAAGACATACATAAAGCATTTGGACAACTTAATGAAAGCCTTTCCTAGGCTACATCACATCAGTGGGTTCTCAAGATAAACATGTATAATTAGAACATTTTTTTCTACAACTGAAAAGCAGAAAGGGTATATGATTAGGGTTTTAGAAGAAGATTAGGTTTATTGTTTCTGTTAGTAAATCAGTTCATATTTTAGCTATAGAACATTTAAGGCTGTATTTTTACAGGGAGATTAAGAAATGGGTGTTATCACCCAAATCCATGGAAAACACAAACTATCTGATGTGATATCGGATTAATTGTGTCTTTTCTAGTGGTTTCTCCAGGCCTGCAGGGTTTCTTTCTGGAACTTTTTAGAAACTATGCTGGGTACTCGATACAAATCCCATTGCATTGAATTTTGCAGTACTATGTAGTGCAAAATTCAATGCCTTTTTTAATAGGGGCATGAAAAAAACAGGTACTTATCTGACCCGCTTCTCACAATGCAGTACCGGCATGCAAAGATTTCTCCATCATGGGATGATATCTCTTTATATTACATTGCCCTGTTAATGTTTTGAAGATTCCCCAAGGGAACGTTCACATGCCCTTTTGGCAAATGTGGAAAAAAATTGCATCAGGTGACTTCTTAGTTTCACAGAGCATTATTGTAAAATTCAGTAAAAAACAAATGCCTCCAAGTACCTTTACATAAAAAAATACTTAACCTTTCTAAGTTTTTAGCAAGTAATAAAAATCTTAAGTTTGCAAGTGCAAAAATGAGGAACTGGGGACTTATGAATGATATTAATAATTATTAACTATTAAATTTCCACATGTATGGAACTGACGTATTCAAATTTTTATTTTAACATTAACCTAATTGAAGAATGGCTTATTTTGCTAAAGACAGATTAGAAGAAATTATACAAATATTGTGGTGAATGTATGAAAGTTTTATTTAATATTAGGGAACAGAAACAGGTAAAGGTTGATGACGATGAAATAAATTCAGGTGTGTAATACAGAGATAGGGTACATCAGTACAGAAAGCAGTGAGACAAGAAACACATTTCAAAAACATATTGTTAATATAAAGGATTTATTTGGAATGCTCATCCCTGGATGATTCTGTTATTCACTGTCTGTCTCAGATACATGCAATATTCACTATGCTGCTTATTTCCCCTGCAGTCTTTAACTGCTTCCTTTCTCTACTCCTTTTATAAAGAATGTATGCCTATGCTCAATCATTTTTGCATTTTGCAACAAAGGTTCAGTTCAACAAAAGAGGTGCTTGCTCTTTAAATAGAAGGCACCAATAAAAGATTATAGTCTTTACCCGTAGCCAAAGCAATGAATGTTTATTTTGCAAACACCCCAAAATGTCATTTCTTACCCTGAAATGTGTTGAGTGAACAACTGTCCTTTTTAGTTTGTCTATTTTAAACACAAGACACAAATGTATGAATGGTATTGTAAAAACTATTGCCTTTAATATAAACAACCTTTTCATACAATTCTTTATAATTACTATTTAGTAGTCAATGTATTTCATAAAAATGTTACATACTAAAGCCTTTTGTATGTATGTTATTAAAGTGAAACATCAAGTATGGCCCAATGTCAGGAGTATTGGATCCCTCTTTATCATTGGTCCCATGTTGGCTGCTTTCTGCTGAGTTTCAATAGGTTTTTTTTGGACTGGTTGGTCCTGTGATGAAATAGTAATAAGTGAAATCCATATCTGCTGTAGAAGGACATCTGTACTTGTTTACCAAGAATGTCACAATGTCAAGCGCTTACAAGTATCTATAACATAGAATATAAAAATGAGGTAGTCATCTGAGCATTTTACTATCAGGAAATCCATGAATTATAAATTACCTATTGGACATATGATACAAAACTGCTTTTTTATATGTTTCTACATAACTAAATGTTCTTGTACCTTTGCACCCTAAGCATTAAAGCCCTTTAAGAACATGTATAGAAAGGATAGATACACTTGCAGTTAAGTGTCCAATAGTGACCTCTTGTTCCACTAGGTCTAGTTCATGAAAAAGATACAAAATATCTTCTGTCTAATGTTGTTACCCGAGAATGCACAAAGTAAAATAAAGAGACTCCTGCCCGGAAGATGAGAGTATAAGTGATGTACCCAATATCTCAGGCAAGATGAGTAGGGGAATTTTCAATGATTCATAAATGGGATTTCTATATCTATATTTTAGCCCTTCTAACTATGATTAATAATGTCCCCTGGACACAACCTGAAATTACTAAAATATCAGCACCTTCACATAAATACTTATTGTAGAGAAACAGATGAAAGACAGAAAAATAGATACATGTATACATACAGATCCAGGCCAAAATAGTTTTATAAGGACAGGGAAGAAATGGTTAATAAGGATGGCAACAACATTACAATTATATGTCATGGTTATGGCAGTAAAAGTAAATTTAAGGAGTTTCTGACAAAATAAATAGAGGATTGTAAGCATAGAAATGTAAAATCTGCACTACAATTTATGTGAGAATAAAGAGAGAGAAAATATAACTAGGAAGGACCACATAGACAATAAAGTTTTCATATAATTGTAATCTGGCACTAATGAAGCTACTTCAGTGAAGGCGGGTCCCTGTCTACACTCAAACGTTACTGTGTAAAAAAATGTACATTAATGTAGCCTGGTAAATTCCTAGTGCTGGGAAAATGTCTAGAAACAATTCTGTTATCTGACACTGACTATTCTTTTCTTCTACAAACAATTTGAAGACAACAATGGAAACACATCTAGAGGTTAATGGTATACTTAGTGGAACAGTACAATCAGATCAGAATGACGTACACTCTACCAACTGCAACACTAAACTATGAGCCCGTTTGTTTTTGTACTAGCTTTACATTTTCTGCAATTGATGGCAGTGATGATCTTGAGAAACAATCTCACCTGCACTCAGGAAAATGTGTGAATAATACATTTCAAAAGATCCTAGTTTAGATACTTCTGAGGTCTACTAGCATGCTTCATATGCTTTCCTAGAGCTAGACATGAAAGAGATATGTTCTATCATAAGGAAATGCATAGATGCAAGAAAATTATGTGATCCAATGGGCTATAATAGGGGCCCACTATTAAACAAGAAAGGTAGTGAGTTCAGTTTTGTAGAGTCAAAAGGATGAATATTTAATATTTGAGTGAAAACCCAAGGGTTATAAATAGCACAGAGAGGAAAACAGAGATACGGTAAAAGGAAAATGCATAGTAACTGTAAACTAATACCCAAATAGTAAGGGTGTACATAATCTGTATTGACAAATAAACACAAAGTAAGTAATGTACAATTTTTTTTTATCAATGACAGGAATACCATTGGTTCATTGGATTATGACTTTTAATCCAACACTAAACTTTCTTAGCATTAGATAGGGAAATCCCCCCAAAATGTTGTTTTGTGTTTGGACATGTAATGAAACATTGGTTTCACCTTAAATTATTTCCAGAAATAGTTTAAATACCTCCACACAAGGTAAGGCAAGACAGAGAATACATAGACACACAATGTGACCATAAGTTGCAAGAAGCATCACTGATGTAGATAAAGAAGGTCCCTCAATGAACCAAGGAGACATTTGAAATAGGCAGCAGAAACAATGTAGAAATAAGGCAATATAAATGTTCAATAAGGCAGCAGAAAATCCAGTGTGTATTCATCTGATTCATGAATGCTACAGTTTCTAAGAAGGTGAAGGGTTTTTTTTTTTTGGATTAGGTACAGTATAAATGAAGAAGAAGGAGTTTACCTTTCTCTTTCATCAGAATGTACTCAGACTAAAAAATGAGTATTTAAGGCAGGCTGGATTTGTGGTCTACTCATTTTTCACAATTGTTAACCCTTTAAATATTTCTTTTAATGGGTAACATACTTTCTGTATCCCAGTCAATTGTTTTGTATTAATACCCAGTAAAGTTAGATACAAGTGAGTTAGTATGATGGAGACACCTGGAAAGTAGCAAAACATTGTATTGTATTGTTGGTGATATTGACATATATTTTAAAACGTTAATCTTTACCCTGCACTTATTCCTCCTGTCTTCAGTGGTCTCTTTTCATTTAATGTTATGTTACAGTACATAGGGCTCAGGTAGCACAGTATTTTTGCACTTTATCATTAGTGTCCAAACCTCGTTTAATAATACCCTTCTAATTTTTATTTCATTGCAATTCCATTTACTTTGTTTCCTAATTCTACTACTATTTATGTTGTTGTAAATTTGGTTTGCCCTTCTTATCCCTCATTCCAGTGTCACTAAGCCAACCAAAGTGGACAGGCATACTGATAAATATGTGCCCTCGCTCTGCAATGAGTATTTTTGTTCGTAAACCAACAATAAACCATTACTACTTATTTCTGAGAAAGGCTGGTGTAGCTGTTGTTTTATAAACAATAAATTAGTTTAAATCTTCTTTAGTCCTGTGACTGTGAATACGCAGTGATATCTATAAATAAGTTAACAAATGATAACTCAATAACCCAATAATATAACAATATTTAATATCCGGATAATGCATAAAATACCTTAAATCAATGTAAGGCTGGCCAGCCACAATAGTAATAGGTATATTAGTCCCTATACAAAAATATACATATATAGATATATAGCTCTATAAATATCTCGCAATACCATATAATACGTATAAATATAAGTAAGAACACATAAATATAAGAAATCTCAATATAAAAGTTATTTGATTTCTGAGATTTCTTATATTTATGTGTTCTTAGTTATATTTATACGTATTATATGGTTGCGAGATATTTATAGAGCTATATATCTATATATGATATTTTGTATAGGGACTAATATACCTATTACTATTGTGGCTGGCCAGCCTTACATTGATTTAAGGTATTTTATGCATTATCGGATATTAAATATTGTTATATTATTGGGTTATTGAGTTATCATTTGTTAACTTATTTATAGATATCACAAGCAGAGTACCATCTTTCTTTTTATCTTTGAGGTTCCGACCCGTTGAGCCTCTCTTTGTTTTCTGAGCTAGGGGACTCAGAGGTATCTGCTGGATTTTTTGCTGCCACGTACATGTTTTAGTATTTCTAACATTGTAGGTGTAGGGGGTCTAACAGTGTAGATGTAGTGGGTCTAACAGTGTAGATGTAGTGGGTCTAATATTGTAGATGTAATGGGTCAACATTGTATATTTAGTGGTCTAACATTGTAGATGTATTGGGTCTAACATTGTAGATGTAATGGGTCTAACATTGTAGATATGGTGGGTCTAACATTGTAGACGTTAGTTAGTCTAACATTGTAGATGTAGGGGTCTAACATTGTAAATGTGTGGGTCTAGCATGTAGATGTAGTGGGTCTAACATTGCAGATGTAGTTCGTCTAACATTGTAAGTTAGTGGGGTTAACACTGTAGATGTAGTGGGTCTAATATTGTATTTGTAGATGTTGTGGGTCTAACATTGTAGGTGTAGTGGGTCTAACAGTGTAGATGTATTGGGTCTAACATTGTAGATGTAGTGGGTCTAACATTGTAGATGTAGTGGGTCTAACATTGTAGATGTTGTTGGTCTAACATTGTAGGTGTAGTGGGTCTAACATTGTAGATGTTGTTGGTCTAACATTGTAGGTGTAGTGGGTCTAACATTGTAGATGTTGTTGGTCTAACATTGTAGGTGTAGTGGGTCTAACATGTAGATGTTGGTCTAACATTGTAGGTGTAGGGTCTAACATTGTAGATGTAGTGGGTCTAACATTGTAGATGTTGTTGGTCTAACATTGTAGGTGTAGTGGGTCTAACATTGTAGATGTTGTTGGTCTAACATTTTAGGTGTAGTGGGTCTAACATTGTAGATGTTGTTGGTCTAACATTGTAGGTGTAATGGGTCTAACATTGTAGATGTAGTGGGTCTAACATTGTAGATGTTGTGGTCTAACATTGTAGGTGTAGTGGGTCTAACATTGTAGATGTAGTGGGTCTAACATTGTAGGTGTAGTGGGTCTAACATTGTAGATGTAGTGGGTCTAACATTGTAGGTGTAGTGGGTCTAACATTGTAGATGTAATGGGTCTAACATTGTAGGTGTAGCGGTCTAACATTGTAGATGTAGTGGGTCTAATATTGTATATTGTAGATGTTGTGGGTCTAACATTGTAGGTGTAGTGGGTCTAACATTGTAGATGTAGTTGGTCTAACATTGTAGATGTAGTGGGTCTAACATTGTAGGTGTAGTGGGTCTAACATTGTAGGTGTAGTTGGGTCTAACATTGTAGATGTAGTGGGTTAATCTAACATGTAATGTAGTGGGTCTAACATTGTAGGTGTAGTGGGTCTAACATTGTAGGTGTAGTGGGTCTAACATTGTAGATGTAGTTGGTCTAACATTGTAGATGTAGTTGGTCTAACATTGTAGATGTAGTTGGTCTAACATTGTAGGTGTAGTGCGTTTAACATTGTAGATGTAGTGGGTCTAACATTGCAGATATAGTGATTCTATGAGGCTGATAGGTAGTATGTTGAGAAGTAAATATTTAAGCTAATTTTCTCATATTTCTCTGCTCAGTCCTGGAGTGACCCTGCATTCATTAGAGGTGGATATCTCAGCAGTGAATTTTCTCAAATCAAAATATTGTTTTTACAAGTTGATTGAAGTAGATTGATGTTGGCTGTTATAATTTTCTTTAACTCCCTCAATTACAGTATATGCATATTTTACTGCAGCTTGCACACTGGGAAATGTGATATGTTCTTTTTTTAGACCTTTGAAAATTGTATATATTCTCAGATACTTTAGAAATGTTATGCATTTTGAAATATATAGATAACTGCCTATTGCTTAATAAAAACCATTAAGGTCCCTGCACTATACACCTGCCAGCGCAGAACCCTGTCTATGTATCAAATAGTGGTTTTAAAATCAGTGTTGGGAAAATACCTAGTATGCCTGTGTTACCCTAGAGTTTCATGCTATATTTTCACAGAACAATATATTGGAGAATTAAATGCTAGTTAATTCCAAGACCCTAATTATGCTATGCACTTGCCCGCTTTGCAATACTAGATTTGGATATGTGGCAAAGCTGCACCTACCTACAAGTTGCATAATTCTAGTCATTTCCTGTGGAAAAACCATTCCATATAGAGGGACAAAGTCAGGAGAGCAGGACTTCCTTAAAGGATAAGTGCACTATAAAATCAAGTTATGATCATTTGGAAGCTGCAGCTTTAAAAATACTGTTGCCATATTTTTTTTCCCCCTATGCCCCTCCAGAGCTTAGCTTTGTGCTTTGAAAGTTGCTGACATCTTGTTACTGGTTTGCTGAATGTTAAGCTCCGCCCCTCTGAGATTTCCTTTGCTTTCTCCTGCTTGTGCCTCAAACGATAATGCCAGTGAGTTCCGTGCACATGCACGTGCAGGTAACTCACAGGAATTACTGTTTGAGGCTCAAGCAGGAGAGTGCACGGAACTCACAGGCATTACTGTTTGAGGCTCAAGCAGGAGAAAGCAGAGGAAATCTCAGAGGGGAGGAACTTAACATTAAGCAAACCAGTAACAAGATGTCAGCAAATTTCAAGGCACAAAGGTAGACTCTGGAGGGGCATAGGGAAAAAAATATGGCAACAATATTTTTAAAGCTGCAGCTTCCAAATGAACATTGATTTTACAGTGCACTTATCCTTTAATCCAGAAAATAAACAAATCTACAAGAGAAGAGTTCCCCTTCATCTAATTCTTACTGAATGCAGTGTCTGGGAGCTGGGAACAAAGTGGCATATTAATCTACTTTTACTGTAAATATATAACTGTACATATAAACAAAAATGGTGTTACATATGTAACACATAGTAATATAGTAATTCAGGTTGAATAAAGACATACATCAATCAGGTCCAACCTATATATGCTTCTCTTTAACCCTACCTAACAGTTGATCCAGAGGAAGGCAAAAAAAAAAAACTACTTAAAAATGTAGGGAAAGTTCCTTCCAGACTCCAAATGGCAATAGGAAAGTATCTTTGGACCAACCAGAACTACAGTATATGTATTAATACCAGGAATTCTCAATATTTTCCAGTTCTAGAAACTTACCCAGCCCACTTTTAAATCTATTCAGTGAACTTTCCATTACCACCTCTGCTGGAAGATAGTGCCACAGTTTCACCGTTCTCACTGTAAAGAAACCTTTCCTAAACTAAAGATATAACTTCTTTTCTTCTAGTCTTAAAGGATGTCCCCGAGTCCTCTGATATGACCTATTAGTGAACAAATGGCCTATTGATATATTTGTATAAAGTGATCATATCCAAGTGCAAATGTTACCTCTCCAATGTAAACATCCCTAACTTGTCTAATCTGCCTAGCCCCCCACCCCATTCCGCTTATTATTGTAGTTGCTTTTCTTTGGACTCCTTCCATTTCCAAGATGTCCTTTTTATATACAAGATTTTAAAACTGCACCGCATATTCCAAATGAGGCCTTTCCAGTGCCTTGTAGAGAGGGGGAATGATATTTTTCTCCTTTGAATCTATTCCCCTCTTTATACAAGACAAAATCTATCTAGGTCTGCTTGCAGCAATTACACATCATTTGAAGTTTTCAAAGCTCTGCATAGTTTAGTGTCATCAGCAAACACAGAGACCTTGCTCTCAATGCCCCCTTCTAAGTCATTTCTAAACAGATTTAAAAAAAGTGGCACAACCATAATATAATGCCACAGTTGTTGTTGACAGTATTAATTATGATAAGCCATGTCATAAAATACTGCAACATGGTGCAAATGGCCAATACTACATTGTATTGTTATTTTACGATGCCGAAGGTGTATTACATAACAAAAAGTATTACAAATACTTTTCAGGCCAGTATTTTATGATCACAGTATGTATGTATGTATACAGTAGTTTATTTATAAAGCGCCACTTGGGTACACAGCGCTGTACAGTAACAAAATACAATAAAGTCATACAAGGGGGATAAATACAGAGATAGTTCAGTACATAAATATATAACTTTTATAAATATAAGTGCTAGAGCTTTGCCACAAGAGGTAAGGAGGTCCCTGCCCTGTAGAGCATACAATCTAGTTATTGCAAAAGAGCATTACAGCGCCTTTTTATATGTTCTCCTTAAATAGAAATTGTGAGTCATCTTTATATAAAAGCTAGATTAACTCAAATAGATAGATATATAGATAGATAGATAAATAGATATATAGATAGATAGATAGATAGATATATAGATAGATAGATAGATAGATAAATAGATAGATAGATGTGTCAAAAAAGTCAACTAGACCACATAATATCAAGTAATAAGGGAGAGAAGATACAAAGCAAGAGAAAAGCAGTGTAAAAACAATCTGAACAAAGGTATACTGTATGTGGCCATACACGTAGCAATCTGAACAAAGGTATACTGTATGTGGCCATACACGTAGCAAGATTGCTGGCTGAATAATAACATTTTGCCATGTACAAGTCCACTGATTTCATTCCTTTAACACACACCACCTGAAGCAATTATTAGCTAAAAATCCTGGATCTACATGTGGTTTGACCACTATTAGTTTATTAAATAATGCTCAAGTAATTTGCTGTGTGTTGAGGAGCAAAACTGCTTTTCTTTTTAAAACAACATGTTTGTAATCTTTCTATGTGCTCTGGATCCTATGATGTTTGCATAAAAGTTTATGCTGTTTACAATGAAACACTTTTACACTACCAGCCAATTCCCCCAGCACTAATTACATATTTATTCATCGAAAAGGTGAGGGGGGAAAATGGTCTTTATACGTTATTTCTATCTGTAAACCACACTGCAAACCTCAGTGATCTATAGATAGTACTGAGGTGCTTTTTTGGGGGTTGATTCCTTTAATTATGTGTGCTTTCTTCCTCTTTTTTCATGGTTCTTGAAAACACCTTCCAACTAGTTATTTCTTAGGCTGTGTACACACATTTGCCCAAGCAGCCTGTTTTGATCCATGATTTTGGGAATGTGGAGCTTCTGGGGGAACCCTGCAGTTTCCCAAATTAATTTTGTGATCTGATGGGATGGATAATTCAGCAATGTCTGGAGGAGCTGCATATACATTTGATTGCCATCTGAATTGGTCGCTCACTATCTAACATGTTTACAAGCCATTGCTTTGACACTAGCCCTACAGACTTGAATGCAGATTACACTAGCAAAAGAGGGCTATAGGACCTAGCAAAAGAGAAGATGAAACATGACTAATCGTATAAGAATAAGTACTTTTAATGTTGACTTAAATGGCATGTTCACCCCTCAAAGGAAATGCATAATGTATGGGTAATTCATCCCAAACCCACAAAAATTAAAAAGCCAACAGATGTAGGACTAACCTCTTAAGCAGCAAAATGTTCTCCCCCACCATTTTGCTGCTTAAAGGGTTTCTGACTCATCTCCAAGCTCTGTTACAAGCTGTACATGGTTGTATTGGGCAGCATTTAACACATTTTCATTTAAGTTAGAATGCAGTTGTGAGCATATTTGCATATAGAAAAAGGAAACAGTAATGAGTGAGGAGATTTAAAAAATTTAAATGGGAGAAGACATAATGGAGGAGACAATGTTTTGTGTAGAAACAAAAAAAATTATATTAAGAGAACATAAAGCAATGAAGCTCCAATGCCAAGAAAATATACAAGGCGTGTCAATGGTCATAAATTATGGCCACTGGGATTCACGTGTCAGAATCCACTTTAAATCTCAAACTTATTCTCCTTCGAAAACAGCTGTGATGAGTGATGAGGAATGCTATCAAGCAGGAAATGTTCAAATATAGAATAGGTAGATTGACCAGAGCATAATTAACACAGAATATGTTATAGTTAATAGCATCTACCCTTCTAATCTGCTAGGCACTATTCAATTCAATTCAAATTCAGAATTAATATCTGGGTATCTATCTAACTAGATAACTATTGAAGATAGATAGATAGATAGATAGACAGACAGAGACAGACAGACAGACAGACAGACAGACAGACAGACAGACAGACAGACAGATAGATAGATAGATAGATAGATAGATAGATAGATAGATAGATAGATAGATAGTATTTAAGCAAAGTAACACAGTTGCAAACATTCTGTTTGAGTATTCTATGTGGAATTGACTGCATATCAAAGAGGTTCCCTTGGAAACAATTGCTTCAATTTTTATTCACCATGATTTTGAGTTTTTTTTGCTGATAAATACAATGCATATCAAGAGTATAGTGCTATACATTACAGACTCCAGTATACAAGGATAAAGACTTAACTATGTGATTATAATATAATTTATTACTTGTAGTAAATTTCTATAATTTTATATCCCTTAAATTCAGTGTAAGATCCCTATATCTTTTGAAAATAAAAGGTGGAACTAGCAAAGTGTTTAGAAACAGGTAAACTGCAACATTAATTGTAGATATATTTCTTGAAATACATGCCTTGACATTTGTTTAAGTCTCTACACACATATGAGGACACATAGACAGGCATTTAAACTGCCCTTTGATATAATATGTGAAGTAAACAAGCAGTAATATCTCCTGTCCTTACAAAACTCGGGGGGGGGGGGTAACAGTAATAAAGTCCACTAACAGCCAAAAGAGTTAAATCTATGCCAGCTTATGTAATATTGGCTTAGCATGAGTTAAGCTCTTATCTTGCGTGGCTTGTGCCATTTCCTTGCAGGCACACGGTGCAAAAGGGAATAGAGAAGTGATGGTGGCGCACCTTACCTTCTAGCTTCCCAGGATGCAGCAAATCTCGCTAAGTGATAACTGCAAGGCATAAGAACATGTTTGATAGATCGATAGATAGACCAGATCATCAAGCCATGCCATCAAATAAAAGATTTTATGTTGGGGAAACACAGTAAGATATAAACAGATAGTCCAATACATGGTCTGATTGCTAAAATGACATACAAATGTACAAAGAACTGTTTAAATATGAACAACTGATGAGATTATGACCTTTAATGGCAAGGGAAAAAAATAACATATTCATTTCGGTGTTAAAATGGATGTCATGGGCCATTTTGGGTCCATACACCAAGCAATAATGGGCCAATATACTCTGTCAAATTATTATTAACATGCAGGAGATCAGCTTAAAGGGAAACTATTGAGCGTATAAAGTTTTTTTAAAAACAGTTAAAATGAAAAGTGAGGCAGGGAGGTAGGGTTGGTGCGTTTTACCATCCAATATCATTTCTATGAGGAGCGGCAGCACAAAGAAAACTGCTTCTGCCAGTTTTCCTTTATGCTTCAGCACTATCTTTAATATAGAATGGCCCAGGGCCATAACCTGGCAGATGAAAATTGTATGTGCTGTAGCTCCTCAACGAAACAATATTGGGAGGTGGGAATAATCAATCCTACCTCCTTGCCCCAGGTCCTTTTTTAAAAAGTTAATTTTTACAGTATACTTGTCCTCTAAACTATTCTTAAAATGTTAAAAGTGTACAGAGGAACATGTACCTTTAACCTTTACCTTTAAAACTCAAGTAAAAATAGAAAGTTGGAAAGAGTAATAGTTGAAACATTGAATAAAAGCAAAAAAGCAATATAGAAAATTAAAGAGATGATTAGGCATCAAACCAGCAACCCGGATCACTGCCTTTTTTCTCATATGTGTACATTTTTTTGTGAAATCAAGCCCTGGGTGTTCTGATGTGGAGCTTAGGTAATCTCCATATTTTTTTAAAACTAACAGTCCATCTTGGCGAGGCTGGGGAACTGCCATCACAAAGTCCAGTCACTTATCTCACTGCTTCTTTCACATTGCTTCCTAAAGCTGATGACTTAATTGCACAAGATCAGTGGTTAGCCAGAATCATGTGAAATTGTAGATTTAAATAAAAACTAAAAGCAGCTGGATATCAAGCATTTGTCTGCCAGAAAACATCAGAAAACATCAGTATCAAGCAATTTTATGCTTCGACTTTCTTTCTCCTTTAACCAGCATATCTGTCTCTAACACCAAACCTTAAATAAACAAAACAATGGGAGGCAGAAATCTTACTATACTTTATCTATTCTACTCATTAATCAATCAAAATATCTAAGAGCATTGTCAGGTCAGCCTAATGGCAGCCCAAGGAAATATATATATTTATTACATTTGCCAGTGACCCATTATTGAGCAGGAAAGTCATATATCTACAGTACCAATCTTTTTCGATTTTTCTTTTTTTCTCACTGTAATCCAGCACAAATGTTTTCTATTTTTTAATGTAAATAATCTTTATATAACTGATATTCCCCTTATTTCCATTTTTAATATGTGTAGGAAAAGCTTTTTTTTAACTACACAATTATTTAATGTCTATAAAAAATTTTAAAAAGAAAATGCAGCCGGTCTGTATAATATTGATGAAGTGGCTGTGTTTTTATTTGCTGTATACAGTACCAAAGATTTAACAAAATCTATTTAATAGAATTCATACAATGTGCTGATGCTAGAAATGATATATTCTATTGTTTGTGTAGAAAGTATCTTTCACATCTATTCAGTGATATAATAATTTCCTAAATATTTCTTCTTAACGTTAAATAGGTGTCTTTGTTCTAAGCATACTCTAATTTACCTGCATATAATAATCATCACAAATAATAGCAATTCTGCCATCAAAAAATGATTACCCAACCCCAGGTATACATATAGACTACTTTTATTTATATGCCCCAGACTGATTCCTTTAGACACTTAAATAAGAAACCACAATTTGATTTCTGAATTAACCTTTACAATAAAAAACAATAATTAACAAAATAACAATATAAAGGGTTGTAACATGCAGGGATTTTCGTTTTTTTTAGTCAAAGCTCAACATGTAATTTTATGCAGCCTTTGCTCCTCTTTTCAGTTTCATTGTCGCATACAACTACTTTCCTTTTCAATAACCTCAGTTGTGACAGATCACATTGTGACAAACAAAATCCAGCCAAATGAGCTCGCTTTAAAGGGCAATACAGCCCTGCAACGAAAGTCAGGGGATATTTTCTCCTCTGATATTAAAGAAACATTATGTTTTCGAAAAATGAAAACTTTTTGTAGTTTTCTTGTTATGATTGTTCATTTTTCTCTATGGTAAAATGATTGGTCTTTTTAGTTGGTTTTCTGTTATTTTCTGGACAGAATTCTTTTCTTTAAATACTCAGAAAAAGACAATTCTTTTCTTTTAATTATTAGCCACTGGCTGCTTGCAAAAAAATCCTCATTGTCTTAAACTTCTGAGGGATATAATTATATATCATATTTTGATAGACATTTTTAGAGTGGTATAAATTTACAAATATAGAGATTAAATTTTTTACTGTCTATTTATTGCACATAAATCAAAATGTAAAATTATTATTTTTATATATATATATATATATATATATATTTTATTTTTTTTAATTGCTTTGGGCATGTTTAGTTGTATATTACAGTTTTAAAAGCATTTCCCCCCATATTTTAATTGACCCTTTTATTTTAAATGTGAAGCATACCAGTATTTTCTTTTCCAATAATTCATTTAACATTTTCTAATAATTAATGCTGTATTATTTCAATTTAAAAATGATGCTTAACACCCAAAACAAATGGTATCATTCTTGTAATATTGTTTACATTTTTTACATAAGAATATCTATTTTAATTACTAAATGACAGCGCAAAAATAATCTAACTTTAATATAAGCAAAAGTTTTATTGTAAAAAATAAGTTAAGACGACCATTTTCTTTAATAATTTGCTTAGCTTTTTACAAATTTTCTTGACCACCAGAGAGTATTTTGTGAACAGTTTGTACAATGAATTGAAGGCATTTACCAAAAACGAAAAGGAAAGAAAAAAAAAACATTTTAATTTAAATTATTAATAGAAATCCATCTTATGTTCATTTTTACCTATTGTCATTTTACCAAAGAGTTGCATATTTTACATGAGAAAAGGGTTTCTTGCAAGAAAGCACATTATACATGTATATTTTACTCAAAACGAATTTTGCAAATCAGAAGCAGCCATCTATTGAAAAAGTGCATTATCTTGGAAGCCATGTCAAAAGAAAAGGAAAAGCAATTTTATGAATGTTTTAACCCTTTGCTACCTCCAACAAATAAATGCTTGAAGAGAAATATTACATTGGTGTTGCAGTTTCCATCGTAAAGCCTATTGTGCTATCTCCTGAGGGATTTTTTTTTTCAGTGCTCTCTTTGGTCACTAGATCATCATCCTTTTTTTTTTTCCATCATGCCTAAAACTATCCTCACAGCTGTCAAGAGCAATGCACACACCTTATGGGATTGTGTGCTAGAACCATACTACAGCAAATGACTGCATGAAAGAAAATGCAGTTTTGACACAAAGCTTGAACTGTAGCTGCTTACAAAGCTTTGTTTTCTGACAATTTGTAAATAATAGTAAATTGTGTGACTAACAAAAACAGTTCTCCTGAAATCCTTTATTTTACTAAATTCCTCAGTAACTGTAAGAATGTTTTGCTTTATCCTTTATTACACAATAAATGCCATGGATTGATTTTTTTTATTACAACCTCTATGTTACATGACATAGGCATACAAAAGGTATATATGTATAAATGAATCTTTCAGTGCCCTTTGATACAATATCAATGTTAAGATGAAAAATGTGGCAATGATGATTTCATCTCAATTCCTAATTCAATTTTGAATTTATTTTTTTTTACACAATTTTTAATTCATGTAAATGTGTTACAATTTATAAGGTTGGTTATATATAGAAATGCGTTAAACATCCTAAAATACACTGCTAAACCAACACAGTGAGAGAGAAAAACACCCATCATTCTTTTATTTCTTGTGATCACATCTTGTTCCGGCTGTTAGACTTGCAAAGTGTTTATAACAATGCAGTTTGCTGTTGGTTTCCATATGTGCCCTTGTTCAGTGCACACAGGACAGCACTCTCCGTGCTGTGAGATATACCAGATTAGCAGCTTCATCTGATTTTCAGAATTGTGCTTCTTTGTTTTAACATTAAATTGAGACAATCAAGTGATTTGACAAGAAACACAGTTTTAGGATGAAGTGTGCCTCTAGCAGCTTGCTACTATATTTACTGTGTGTTTACATACACATTTCAGTGACAAGTCTAATTCAGGCATCCATAATTCATGGGTTGAAACCAATTTGTTATTGTATATAATATAAATATGTCTCTCTCTCTCACTATATATATATATATATATATATATATATATATATATATATATATATACAATTTTTCGAGAAGTGCATGAAGAGACTGTAGAGGAGAATGCTAGATTATATATGCACTATGAAAAAGTGATTTCATTTTTCCACTAGGTAAGTGAATATTCCTATGACCTTGAAAAAAAAAACAATCATTGTGCACTAGAAATTTCCAAATATTCTCTCCAAGCAAAAAGCTGATTTCAGCATTTATGGTAACGAGAACATCAGCATTTTGTTTCTTAGGACTACAAAAAAAGAGTTGCCACTATTTTAATAAGATTATAAGTGATGCTTTTTATTTTTTCAGAATGCTAATTAGTTTTTCTGCATTGTGTGCTTGGCAGCTTTACTTGTTCAAAGCAATCACTTGCCAGAAGTACACATTCAAAAACTTGGGATGTGTACAAACATAGAGAATATTTTATTTTTTAACATAAAATTTTTTTATATATTTACAGGATAACGTTATCTCATCCGATATCTCTCCTTAGTACTGTTGTGAGCCCAAATCAGTAAGTCGTTTACACCTTACAGTATATATATATTGCATTCTCTTTTCCATCTTATCCTTTAGATGTGTTTAAGACCTCGAATTGTTTCACATTAAAAATGACACATAAAACTTACACAATTTCCTTCTTAATTTTTATTGCATTGCTTGCACCAAGATCTAACATTTTTTTATGCCCACACTGCAAAACTTGTCTTAAACTCATGCTAGCCCCCAAATTCATCACCACAAATGAGCAAACATAGGTTTTGTATGTAATAGATTGATTGCATTCAATATTGCTTCGCTTTTTTATTGTAACTGGTTGGTCAGCATTGGAGGACTTTTTTATTTTTATTTTCTGTTAGAGAATACTCTATGTATCTAGCATTACTATTTCCAGTCCTAATTTAGTACATTAAGGTGTTGTGTTTTCAGTTCTGCTATACCTGAAAGTAAATTGTGCTTTCACCATTGTTTCAGACTGTGCAGAACAGATTGGTGATGTTCTCTTCAGACTACACTTGATTGCAAATGACTCTCTAACATTGTCTGCTGTTGGCATTTTGTGGTGGCAGAATCTTCTGTGCCATGTATATGTTAGAGCAGTAACATTGCTCCAGATGCCATGTTGTATGGATACTGTTACATCTCATTACAGAATGATATTCAAGTGATTATACATTTGGGAAATCATAGCTATGGAATCACAGAGGTATAACATACAAAATTAGTGGGACAACAGAATTATAATATCTAGTATCAGAAAAACCCAAATCTCTCATATTTAACAGGCTAAGCATTTTACAAACACTATATTTTTATTAAATTGCTTTTATAATAAGCAGTTACCCCATTTAGTTAGGTGTTTTCAATCAACAGATCAAGATGTAGGGCATATCCACCCACTTCCTGATGAAGGGAGCTTTATATACCATCTAGAGGTAGTCCAGAGGGCTACTGGTACCTTAATCACAGGGTGTCCAGTCATACTTTTGCTACATTTAAGTTCCTGCTCAAGACAACCATGATGATCACAGTACATATACACTATCAGGGTTATTCAATAAAAGTTCTAATCCTTTAAAATGGTGCTAATTTTGCCCTAACCAATCAAATATTACTTAACATTTGAAAGCTAACATCAGATTGGTTGGGGCAAAATTAGCACCATTTTTAACGATAAGAACTTTTATTGAATAACCCTGTCAATGCTATATTTACACACTACTTCATTTTCATTTTTTATGAAATTATACACTGGTATGTTTTGTGCATAGTGTCAAGCCCTCCACAGAGGATATTTGAATATCTGTAATTTGTTAGGTCCTTTGTTCTAAACACCCACATGGCTTTCTTGAACTGGGGGTTGAAACTATGTAACCCAAGAACATTTACATTTAATTACTGGAAAACAATTCCACATTCAACTGATGTATACATCCACTTTACATTATGTTTACCTGCTCTATAAAATATATATTCAGTTCTTATTTTACATAGGGTATCTAGGAAAGGAAACTGGATGACTGAAAAGCTTTGTAAATATAAAGTGTGGAATACAGGATCAGATCAGAACTAATGACTATAATGGGCAATATAAAATCTACAACTACAGTTAATACCCCCAGGAGATGCTAGAGTCTTGGGACAGGATTATCATTTTATGTTCTTTACTAAATATTTCAATTACACGGATGCAAAGGAGAAAATCATGTTACATAGGATTACTTTGTTTTAAATGTTAATCCCTAACGATTAAAGTCCTACCAACTCTCTATGCTATGTATTAAACAAGACCACATGTTAACCTGGGAGTCTACCAGAGATGGGCAAACTGACTTGGTTAGATGTATTATTTATGTTATACACAGTCATTTAACAATCTGAAATCTTTTCAAATCAAGAAGTGCACAATAGAGAAAATAACTAGCAGATTTAATATCTTACATTTTTCAAAAACAAAGAACTGTCTTTAGCAATTTTACGCCAAATCATAGACACTATGGTACTCCTAGCTAGTTTCTCCTAGAACTAACCTAAAACTAACTAATAGGATGCATAAACTGCGCCACATTTTAACACATAGGGCAGAATGGATAACACTGACATGAGTAGAAGGGCAATAAAGACAATGCCCAAAGGCATTCTATTTTGAGATCAAGGAAAATGACCCTCTGTGCATACAACAAAATAAGACTAGGTTGGCATAGAAGACTGAGAAAGGACTTTAAATTAGAAACATGCATCACAATGTGTTTCACTGAATAAACCATTCAAACACCATTTAAAGTTTCGGTGCACAAGCACCTTCCTCAGATACATACAGGTGCTTGTGCACCGAAACGTTACATGGTGTTTGTATGGATAAATAAACACCAGTTGCACCAAGCCTGATGTGCGCAGTTTTTCCTTCTTTTTGTGATATGCCTGCCAGCTTACTGCAGCATCCAGCATATAAGTTCTTTACGACAGAAGTCGTGAGTGTGCAGGATCCTTTTGTTCTTTTTCTCACTGAATAAACCAACACTTTGATCACAGCTTTAAGTCTGTGTCATCTATCCCAACCTATTCTTATTTTGTTGTATGCAGTATCTGGTTTGGCAGGGAGACCATCAGACGAAACAAAGGCCACTGTCTTGCTCCTGTATCTGCAAACCCACACCTACAGCTTTTTGACCTTTTGTGCATATACAGATGAATAGAAAATTATGGTTATAATAAAACGCCTGTTCTGTAATATATTTTGAATCATTTGTAGCAACCCCTACAGCCACTTCTTTATCCACTAAAATGTGGATTGAATTGAATTGGATTGAATTTGATTATTCCTGCTAGTTGTTGTCCCTTTATGTTGATATTTAGAGTAATTGTTTCCTGCTGATTTTTGGAACTGAAAGTAAAGCATTCACTTCCTACTAGAGATGGACTAGAACTCGAACTCGAACCCGAGTTTGTGCTGAACTATAAGAATTCGAACGAACTCTGACTTCTCGAACTATCCCGGACCCGGATTTTCGATATTTTTGGACTTTCGATAAATATTGAATGTTCGACCGTTCGAATATGCGAGTAAAATGCCTATTATACCTATGCACGAGCATCGAATCCACGAGTAAAGTGTCCATTAAAACCTATACGCAAGCATCGATTCTGCGAATAAAATGTCAATCATATCTAGGCGCGAGCATCGAATCCGCGAGTAAAGTGTCCTATACGTGAGCATCGAATCCGAGAGTAAAAATGTCCATGGTATCTAGGCACGAACATCGAATCCGCAAGTAAAATGTCCATTAAAGCCTATACACGAGCATCGAATCCGCGAGTAAAATGTACATGATACCTAGGCGCGAACATTGAATGTTCGAATGAGAGAGCTTGAAAATAGCGCCAGTGAGAGTAAAATTGATTTTTCGAATGTCCTGGATATTCGAACATGTTCCCCAGACCATTTCCCAGGTCCCACAGCCATTTACATTAAGTTACCATTAATATTTTATTTGTATTTCATTAGAACTTTTCGAATTATTTGACTCCCATTGACTTAAATGGGTCCGCTTTCGAACTTTTAAACTTTCCATATAGTTTGAAAGTTCGAAAACGGACTGAACTTTCGAAAGTTCGGCCATCTCTACTTCCTACCCACCTTGCCCGATTGCATTCTTTGTAACAAAAAACCAAAACAGTGAAAAACAAAGAAAGAGGTTGATAGGAAACAAAAAAAAAACCCATAAGAAATGAAATGAATTGTACTGTAGATAAAGGACATGGTGATTTCATCTCATGGAAAGCAGTTTCATATACTTAAACTCTGCTTAATAACTGTTGCATACACAGGGCATTGCTTCATTCACTGAAATAGTATTTTACAGATGTGATGAGGATTTTCTTCCAGTGTATCAAACAACTCAACTGATATTTCCCACAGAAGTGTTTGGCACCACAGCTGGCATTTTTGGGGCTGGATTTTCACCTCCTCTTTCTGGAATGCAGTAGATGTAGGGAGCAGTATCATTTAACATATTATTATTTCCATGAGACTCTCTCTAGCACGTTTTGGATTATACCACTAATAAATTGCTAGGGTTTCCCTCAAGCCTGTTAATTGAACACCCACATTGCATATTTGTCTGAGTATGTGTTCATTGAATTTTACAACTGTTTTCTTTTGTCTACAGCTTGTGATATTTGTATGTCACTAAATGTGTGTGCATTGAGGAAAACATCCCAATGTGTAAATATGTGTATGTTTTAATTGTAAGAGTGCCTTTAGCCTTACCTTGGGGGTTTTAGTTGCAGGCATTCCTTGAGGCAACACTGAGGAAATCACTAGGCAAGAAGAGCTAAAGGTATTCACAATTAGAGATAGTTAGAGTAAATCTCACTGGACTGGATCTTGGGTACTTTTATAAAGACAAGCACAGTGATATGTTATTAGAAGTAAAATGAAGAAGCATTGTACTCAAATTCCATAGGTAAACGATTCCCTTCCATTGGATCCTTGAATATTTCACTTTTTTAAAGACTGTTAGAAAACCCTTTAACCTACAAAAAGGGTTCATGAAACATTAGAATTTATCAATACATAGAAAATGGCAGCAGTAATTGCATTTTTTTAAAAACCTGAGTAAATCCTTTACAGACAGAATTACTTTTCTTCCAGAAAGTAAATAAAATCTTTGTACTTCCATCTTGTGAAGCTTATCCTGTAAATCCTCATTTCTGAAACATTAGCTAAGTTGGGAGATCCATTTTGTTTCAGATGTGGCCAAACAACTCAGCTATTCCCCAAGAGCTGGGTATTGGACATCAACACCATCCACAAACATGCATGGTCCTGCAAACTTAAATCTTTATATTTCTTAAAAGCTCTGCACTGTTTTTTATTGTACGTCCTCATAGCTTTTTCGGGTTCATATATCAAAAGAAAACTGATATGAAAAGCTTGTTCATTTCATGGAAACTGTGCACAAGTATTAGCAGCTCAAAATGTTTCATTAATCAAGGAATAAAACCCCTAATAATGTGTAAACTAATCTAACTTAACGGAGTGCTGTGTAGACATGGAATTACTTTCACATGGGTCATAGAAAGATTTGCATGTTTTTTTAAAATGGCAGCCTTTATTTGTGTCCGCAGCATAGTCCATCTGACTTTCATTTTAAAGTTAGTCCATGAAAAATAATATTAAGGAAAATCACCACTCCCTGAAAACCCAAGATCACAAGACTAACCTGATATGCAGTCTGATGTCCTACCCCCATTTCAAAAATTTGTCACCTCCTCTCAAGCTTTACAAGCTCTTTTTTAACCAGCTAGAAAAATCCCAGTGCTGTTTTTTTGGCCAGTACTTCATGTATCACTGGCTTCATGAGAGTAATGCAGTGATGTCACCAAGCACTAACCTTTATTTTTTAGCAACTAAACAGCTAAATACTTTGATCTAAAACCAATGAAATTTTGTGGTGGTGTTCAGTAGACACGGAACCCCTCTGTTCCGAAATCTGCGTGTTTGAAGGCTTACTGAATTTACAAGGTTATTTTCACTAACCCTCGAAAATACGACCAGAAACTCGAAAGCAGTTTCCAGTCTTTTATTTGATGGTTATCCAACAATTAAAATTATTTTCGAGGGTTACCGAAAATAACGTCATACGTTCGGTAACCCTCGAAAATGCAGTCCGAACCCTCGAAAATATGTTCCATGTTTGGAAAAGGAAGAAACTTACAAGGTTCGACCATCTCTAGTGTTCAGGAAACACAACAAAATTTAGCATAGCAACTAGTAGCAGCAGTATTTCAATAAAGTTCAACTGAGGCATAAAACTCCCAGCTTGGATTGTTATGTGAAACTCTGTCCCCCTGGCCAAAGGTGTTATACCCTGCTGGTATTGGGTCTGTAGCTGTGGGTGTTGCTAGATACTAATAACTGGGCTGTATTTAGAGGCTTAGTTGCTAAAAACAGATGAAGGGTGGTGTGGCCAGTCACATTACATTTTCTGGTCTCTTTTTTACGTTCTAAGTAAATAAATGAACTGTCTGCATAATATCTTTTCCATAGTTACATAATATTGGAGGTTGAATAAAGACAGATATGTCAGTCCAGTCCAACCATTTATTATGAAGCCTAGGGGGAGGAATGTATTAAACCGGTAAATTTAAATATTGTTAAAATTTTAGAAATGTATCCAGCCCACTCTTGAAGAAATTCAATGAACTTGCCATTATCAGTTCTGCTGGAAGAGAGTTCTATGGTTTTTCAGTGGAAAACTTCTTTTCTCTCTTCAGTTAGCGACTAGTGATGGACCCAAACCCGAACCTGAGTTTGGACGAACTCAAACTATTCAAACTCTATCCGAACTAGTTTGAGTTTGCAGACTTATTTTCCATAATTATCGAAATATCGAGTCTTTAACCCTCAAATGTATCCTTCAATGTCGCTACCCCTCAAATGTAATGGTTGATTTTGGTAACCCTCGGATGTAGCGGTCGATTTCGGTAACCCCTTCAAACGTATTGTTTTGTAACCCTTGAAAGTATTGCTCGGTAACCTTCGAATGTAGCAGCTGTTTTCAGTAACCCGCTAATGTATCGTTCAGTTTTGGTAACCCTCGAATGTATCTTTTGATTATGGTAACCATCAAATGTATCGTTCGGTAACCCTCGAATGTAGTGGTCGATTTAGGTAACCCTTGAATATAGTGGTTGATTTCAGTAACCCTCGAATGTAGCAGTCAATTCCGGTAACCCTCGAATGTAGCAGTTGATTTCAGTAACCCTCGAATGTATCCTTTGGTAATGCTCGAATTGACCATAACCCTCGAATTTAGTGTTTTGGTGATGTTCCCCAGACCATTTCCCAGTTGCCACAGCTTTTTACATTAAGTAACCATTGTTATTTTAACTGTTATTTATCTGAATTTTTCAAACTATTTCTTTCCATTGACTTTAATGGGTTTGTTTCCGAACTTTTACTGAAGTTCGTAAGTGAACTGAACTGTTAGGAACTTTAACCCTTTAACCATAACAGAGGGTTGGGGCCAAATACAAGAAACCTTAGGGTCCATACAGCCGTAAGATTAATGTTATCTGGAATCTGCTGATGAATGTCTGACCACTGACCACTGATTCAGCAGGACAGAACACAAATGCTGCTGATGGGAGCAACCACTCACATATGAATGTTGAGTGGTTGGTCTTTAAACGTTTGTTGCCTACTTCAGCATTGTACATCTTTAAGAGGCTTTAGAGTGAAATTCTACTCAAATATAAAAGAAAATCCCTCACACATACAGTAAATGATTGAATCCTTCTTATCGGGCACTCTTGCAAATGTTTAATGCATCACCATGGATATCATAATTACTACTTGACCATTCAGCTAAAATGTTACTATTGTCTAATGTACTCATGTAGCACAAGATTACAGGTGCTGACTTTAGGAAGACTTGTCCACATTATATACAGTAGTTCAGAGAAGTTACTATGATCGTTAGCATTTTCTACTTAAAAAAACATGCACTTTTAGCATTGCAAGTGCCTTTGTTCAAGCATTGTTATTATCGCACCATAACAGCTTCCACTATTGTTTATAGTATGCCATTTTCTTTTCATAGAACCCATGTCTTTCCCTTTGTCTTTATGTTTAATACTTTTTCTCTCATTATAATAAGAGATGGCGGGTTCGCGGACCCGAACCCGGATCCGCCTCGGATTTATCCCGTCCGCGAATGGCGGATTATTCCGGATTTTCCGCCTTTCGAACTTCCGAACCGCAGATTTTTTTTTCCAAAAATTTTCGTAATTACGAGGATCTCCGTAATTACGAGAATTCTCGTAATTTTGAAAATTTTCGAAAAAACAAGAAATTCTTGTAAATTCGCGGAATTCCTGCATTTTGGGGATTATTTTGAAGACGGAGCAAGCCACATGTCCCAAATTATCCAATGGCAGCTAACATGATTATTGCCAGCCCCCTGGGTATAAAAGGCTGCTTCACAGGCGCCATTTTGTCAGTGTGTTGGAGTGTGTTTAGTGGAGACCTGACAGTGTAGGAGTTGGAGAGAGTTTTTTGTGCTTTTTGAGCTTTTTTTGAGCTTTCTGTGTGTGGATTTCAGTATGGTGGTTTAGCACTTGTTGTTAACCACCCCTGTATTCACACATCTTGAGGCCCAACAGTCCTTTTAAGGACTAACCTTGTTGTAACGGAGAGGAGGACCCGTCTCTCCACTGAGAATGTGGACCGCCTTACATTCATCAAGATGAATGAGGCGTGGATCACATCTCAGTACAGCACCCCTATTGCTGATGCTGATGCCCGTGACTGAAGGCCTCCTGCCCCTGGCCACCCGTACTGCTCCTTCCGCCTCATTTTCTGCCTAGAGGCTTGGCTGATGCCAGCTTAGCTGGCAAATGGCAAATTTTTCTTATTGGCAGGGCCATATATGGTCCTACCTTGCTCTACTGCATTCAAGTTGTGAAATAACAAATGCTCTGCAACAACAGCTACTTTGTGGCTAATTTTTCTAAGATTGGGTCGATCCTACTTGGCCTGAGAGCAGTACTTTGTTCTTCCTTCTCTCTCCACGAGGCACCTTTGTGGTGTCACCTACTCTGACCATCTCATACTGCCGCAACAGCTACTCTGTGGCTAATGTTTTCAGCTCTGGGTCAATCCTGCCTGGCACTAGAGCAGTACTCCATATTACAAAGTGTGGGCCTGCGGTTCCTACAAAGCCTTACCCGTTCACCCGCTTTCCCTTGCACGAAGCATACTCTGAGGGAGAGAAGCCAATGGGGTGAGGGGTATGTCCAGTGGGGCCAAGCCTGCCTGGCTCTTCAACAATGGTGGCAAACTGCAGTGGGCCTGCTGTAACTCAATGGTGTGGTTCCTACAAAGCCTTACCCGTTCACCCACTTTCCCTTGCACGAAGCATACTCTGAGGGAGAGAAGCCAATGAGGTGAGGGGTATGTCCAGTGGGGCCAAGCCTGCCTGGCCCCGCAGTGGACATTATGTAAACCGCAGTGGACATTATGTAACCCAGTACCCCCATCGCCTTCTTTCCCTTGTTGTGTGCAAACTACTATATAGGGGAATGTGGCCAATGTGGTGTGTGTAATGGCATTAATGGTAAGGTATATACAATAAATTTGTTTTTGTCAGAAGTGAATTAAAATATTTTACTACTTCTTACAATACAGTAATATGATAAAAAGTATACTTGCCTTCCATCAGTTGCCGCATGGCTTGAACATAATGAGGCCTCTGCCTCTTCAGATCAGACCACTGCTCTGGAGGGTAGAGACAGTGGTCTGGTAGCTGAAGCGGCCCAGGAGCCGGCGCTGGAGCCCCTCCATAATCCTGCGCTTTCGGCGACGCACATGATAGGTGCCAGGGGGGAAATCATCGTACCCCCTGGCCAGGAGGTACTGTGTGGCCCTGAGGAAGCCGTAGCGAAATGGGAGGAACGGCGAAACACGTGTAGGTCTGGAAGTGCGCCCTTAGCGTGTGTCTCTATTGAGCCTATCTGCGATCCGGAGTGGGATTTGGATACGAGTATTGGTGGACCCACTAGAAGCCTGGAGTATCGTGGACTGGTGGACATTGGATTTCAGTATGTGAGACTGATCAGTAGGGTAAAGAGTGTGGTCCGTCCGTGAAGAAGGTTGGTAAGTCGGACTTGGCTTCTCACGACAAGTCCCTAACTATAACAATCTATTGGATGGCGGGTTGGAGCCATTATTGAGACACACGCCATGTTGGATAGCCTTCCGCTTTTTGATACACCGGGGACGCCCGGTTTAGTTATGTGTTGTTTCTATTGTGTATACTATGTGTGAGGGGGGTATATTTATTTATGTGAACCTAATAAATCATTTTTTACTTTAGTATGGCATGTGGTAGTGCTTTTGTGTAGGGGACTATTTGGGATGGTTGATGTTTGGTCACCAGTTACCTTCTCTTTGTATTTTTGTAAGCTGTTTTTTTTCCCTTGAGCACCACTGTATTTCAGTGATCCACGGCCTGTTTGAATAAGTTGTGCACCTGTCTATTATAGCCTAACTGTGTGGCATACATCTGCCTTACAGAACTCGCCATTGTGCAGGCAGAAGGTTCCGGTTCCTCGTTTTTATGAAAATCCTCTTTTTACGAAAATCCTCGTTTTTACGGAAATCCCCGTTTTTACGGAAATCCTCGTATTTTCGAAAATACCGTTTTTTAAAATTCACGCTAGCGGACTGTAATTTTTAGGTATTGTGGGCATTGATACGTGTTCTTAAGGTCATTACCCAGGTCCCTGAGTGATTAAGTGTACGTTACCAAGGCTATTTAGACCACTTTTAATGCGGATTTTGCCGAACTTTCATTTTAATACATTTTAACGGATCCGCTCGCGGATTTTCGAATTTACGGATTTTTCGAAAATCCGCGGATCCTCGCGTGGACTGGATTTTTCGAAGTTTGGACATCTCTAATTATAATGGGTTATACATGAAGACACAGATGATGAGACATGGGTTCTATACAAAGTACTAATGCATGTATCAAACATAGGCATATTTTGACAGAGTGTGTCTGTAGTAGAAGGACACCTACTGTAAATAAAAAGAAATAAAAAGAGAGGTGGCCGAACTCATTGAAATCAGTTATGTTTGCAGATTTATGGATTTTTTCAAAAATCTGAAAATTCAAAAATGCGCAAGTGAACCCATTGAAGTCAAGTTAAAAAGTCTGAAAGTTCCACCTAAAATTAAAATATAAATAGCAATGGTAACTTATTGTAAATGGATTAGGGACCTGGGAAACTCCTTCCTTTCGAAAATGTTTGAAATTTCTAGAAATATCGAATTTACAAAATCTACAGGGTTATTCGATAAAAGTTCTTATCGTTTAAAATGGTACTAATTTTGCCCCAACCAATCAGATGTTAGCTTTCAAATGTTAAATAAGATCCGACTGGTTGGGGCAAAATTATCACCATTTTAAACAATAAGACCTTTCATTGAATCTCCCTGCTAGTATTTTGAAAATAGTTCCGCAGATCAGAAAAATCTGAAAAAATTAGAAATCCGCAAAGTTCTGGCGGATCCGTGGAACCAGCTTCAGACCAGGTTTAAACTCAGGTCCATCTCTAATGCACTAAAAGCTGTTATCGCCCATATGACTGAAAAACCCACATTAATTGCTAGCTGCGCTATTTATGAAACTTTGGGGATACATAAGGAAACTTATCTCTAGGTATTCCTGCAATGATAGGATAACCATCTGGATCAAACAATTTGTAATTGACGGTCAAAAAATAATTAGGACTATACTGAGTAAATTGTAGGAACAATGGGCCATATTTATAAAGCCGCTGTATCGCTTTTTAGTGATATCGTGACTTTAACGATCGGTATCGTAAATTTACGATCGTTAAACCGATCGGTGATTAACGATCGGTTTAACGATCATAAATTTACGATACCGATCGTAAATTTACGAATCCAATTGTAAATCTACAATAGCGAAATCGTAGATTTATGATGCCCATAGAATCGCTAAAAAACAATACCGCGGCTTTAGAAATATGGCCCAATGAGAGATAAACTGCAAGTGTTTTTAAATATTAGATTCCACAATCAAACATGAATTCTGTGTATATGGCCAGCAGAGCCAGATATACCTGCAGACAGGGGATCACAGCTGCGTAGCATACAGATCTTGCTTCAAAGTTCCAACTGTCTGGTTTACATATCTTCTGTTAGCACTGAAAAGTGGAGGGAATTTACATTTTACAGATTTGGTACACTATATTTTATATAGTCTTAATATAAAATCTTTAAATGTTAAAATAAATGGGTATTCTAAAGATAAATGCTGAAATATATAAATCTAATAAGTACATATAAAGTTTAAATATTAGTAGATAATTATTAGACTAAAACCCTTATATGCTTTGTTTTTGCCAAATAACTTTTTATTTTACATCTTTAAAAGGAGAAATAAAGGTTAACAATACTTTTCAGAAGATTCTCTATAGAATGGTGGCCTCAAACTCCATTATACACTAGAACTTATGTTAGTGTACGCCGGCTAATCACGGTAGCAAACATGATATTGAATTGCAGTAGAGGAGTTTACCTGAAGCGATAGCGACTCTGGGTAAATCTCCACAGTAGTGTTTTCTATCACTAAACATCTGAAACTGCTACAGTAATGTCTTAAAGGACAACTAAAGCCACAGAACAACACTGAACCAGAAGGTAGAACACCTTGATATAAAACCAGTAATCTGTGTCTTACCTCTGATTTTGATAGAGGCGCTGGGAAACTTACCTTAATAACATATAGTTTGAGCTTTATTTCACAGCATTCTAATATCCCACAGTTTGGTCCACGACCATTATGTTCTGCACATGCTCAGTTCACTATCACAGCGGTTATCCTGGGTTTAGGATGCGATTTGCTCTTGTGGCAGTACTGGGCACTTAAAATTAGGCTTACCGGTATTTACACTTAAACTGGTCTTAAACATAAACAAAGTTATGATGGGAACCGGAATGCAATATTAGGGCTATACACAAAACATCTGGGTAACAAGGGCAGAGCAACCTTTCAGTACACTCTCCCATACAGATATTTTGCCAATCTTCCTGTTTTCCATTTGACATCAACACCTTTTAAGCCTATGGGGGTTGAAATGTTATACCATAGCAACATAAAGAGAACCAACATTTGTAGTGATTTTTAGATAACAAATAAACAAGATTACAGCCCTATAGTAGCTATAGGCTAACTATCTTATTAGCCTAATAGGCATCCATGTAACAAACAATAGGGTGTCTAAATATTATGGCTTACATGCAATATGAAGAGGTCAGGGTGTGAAAAACCCCAAACCTTTCACTTAAGATTTATATGCAACTGCCGCCTTCCTTGGGTGGTCTGGGTGCTGCCTGCCCCGAACCTTTCGCTTGGTCCTTCAGTACAATCACGTAGGATACTTAAAATCACTTATTTTTATTAAACATATATACAGTGACTACAAACACAATAACGCCTTACGCGTTTCGAGCCATTAACGGCTCTTAATCATAGGCATTAAGAGACATTAACGGCTCAAAACGCGTAAGGATTTGCTCTTTTGTGGATTGATGATTTTTAGATAAAGGGGAGACTTTAAAAATGCTAATCCCTTTTTCATTAACTTTAAGTTTTAATGATTTTTTAATTTTTTTTTTAAAAAATTTCATTTTTTCACAGATCAAGAGCTAAAATGTGCGCATGCACACGCAGATTTCTGAAAGTCTAGTTTTGAATTTTAAATTGTACGTAAAGGGGAAAGAGATGCTGATGATTTGCAGATTGGTTCTGAAGGGATTTATTAAGAGAGGAAATTGTATGTGTTTATTTCCCCTTTCCTTTTATCATCACTGGAAAAAAAGCCAACTACCGTTTAGAGTTTCCATAAGGTTTCAGCTTATTCTGGCATCCCTCTTCCCATTTTACACACACCTGGGAGGAACATTATAACATTAAACAATTAAATCCTGATTTCAGCTTTCCACAGTATGTTCTGATCAATAATACACAAGGGCTGGTACCCAACCCTGAAGTGGAAATTGATTTTGGTATTTTGATATTATTAGGTTTTTGTGTTTAAAGGCAACATGCCGTTTGTACAATGTACTTGTTAGAGAAAGGATGTGCCCTGTGGATTTTCCATACCCCAAACCACAGAGAAAAATACCCCACACAAAGCAACAGGTTTTTGGTTTTTTTTCTAATTTCAGAAAACTTGTTGTTTAGCTGCTTGGCGCTTTGCATATTTCATTGACGCCGCTTATTTCCCTTTGATTATGGAAATGCAAGATACGTTATTTTTTCATAAAGCAGCTGCCTGCATTCTTTCCTCCGCCCCTCAGTAAATGCTTTTGACATGGAGAAGTACTTCGCTTACTAGAAAATCCAAGTCCTCTAGAGAGGATACGGCCTGCAAGCCGTTGGCTTCTCTAGGCCTGTAGCTGGGAAGCTTTTACAGAGCAGTTGTTAACATGAAATGTTTATGAGTAAACGTTCTTCTCATTTACAGCACATCTGCTTTGTTTCTCTGTCTGTGAAAGTCCTGCACTGCAGCTAATACCCAGACAGACTCTGCATTAATGAACTGCAGAGTCCGATATTCCATTAGTTAACCTTTTAGTGGGTAATTCATAATAAGCTTTGCTAACTAGAAACAGTAAAGTTTAATGTTACTAAATTTAGGTGTTTTGCTAAAGTGCTTCAGAGACAGAAAAATCCATTTTTTTCCAAAGGGTTTCATAAAGCTAGTCTTGTATTATTTAGGCAGCTTTTATTAGGGAATATCTGGAAGACCGACTTTAAATCGTAATTATCTTAATCGTTAAGCTAAAACAAATTGAAAATTATATCGTCAGACAATCCTAATGCTTCTTATTAGAAATCTAACAGATCTCACACATTCTTCCCAGACAGGTCGTGCTCAGTGTGTGAGGCAAGGTCAGAGAGAGCACAAAGCTCTCCAATCAGAACTTCCATATACCTCCTGTGCTAAAGGGGGCAGGGCTGAGGAGGAAGTAACTCAATTATCTGAGGAAGAACTGGATTGTCATTAAACTGGATATCTGTGTAAGAAGGCATACCAGGTAAGTTATATGGCATTGAAATCATTTGTTTCAGCCCAAAAATCTCCAAGATGTTGAATAAAATATGAGAGACAGAAAATTTAATTTTAGTGCAAAATGGTGAATAGCTGTACAGGTACAACATGTATCTTGACTAGCGATGTTCAGAACCAGCAGGTTTTGTTCTGTTTTCAAATTTTGACATTCCAAGAAAGTTCCAAAAAAGTTTGAAAATTCAAAAACGACACAAATTTTAGGCATATATATACAGGGCGATGCATGAGAGCCGATGCTCCAACGATGATACATTCGCATAGCGCTTCTCTGTGCATCCCAAAATGGAGTTTCACCATTGCGTAACGGTGAATGATGGAGTTTAAGTCACGCTAACCGATATTACATGGGTTAGCGTGTCTTTTCACTCCATTTTAAGCCGATGCACCTCTTGGTATGTAAATGCCACTGGGGAACACATACATATATGCAAGTTCATTTAAAAATGAACTTACTTCACAATCGCAATGTTTTCAAGCTTCTGCATTATATTTTCCAGGGTTACCAAAACTGAATTTGAGGGTTACCAAAATTCTTAGATTTTGCATCAGGTGAACCGCGCTATTTCCAAAAACTTTCAGAAACAGAGCAGGACCCCATAAGTCAGTGTAAAACCCACATTAACCTGATAATATATCCTGTATTAGGTAAGGAAGAGTTTCAAGTGAAAGTAACTGTATAACTGCTGTGTTGACAGATTATACTTAGAATAACATAGGCCTTTTAATCAGCAGTTTCATGGCAACAAGTGAGGTTTGTAAGGAACTTACACTCTGTTCCGCCTCCGTGCCACTCTGTGGCTCCGGTCCTGCACGGTAAGATGTGGAATTTACCGGAGGTGCAAAGATTAAAAATCCAGTTTCCCCCATCTGACTGTAGCACCACTACCCCTGGCTCCCTTGCTTCCTGCCTGTCTCCATTAGTGATGGCCCAGTTCGCGGATCCGAACCCAAATCCGCGGCGGATTTACCTCGTTGGCGAATGGCGGATATCGCAGATTTTCCGGTTTTCCACCTTCCGAATTTTTCCGAACCGCGTTTTCGAAAATTTTCAAAATTACGAGGATTTCTCGTATTTTCGGAAATGCACGGAAAAACGTATTTTCGAAAATTTCCAAAATTACACGCATTTCACGTATTTTTGATAATGCATGAAAAACGTATTTTCGAAATTTCTCGTATTTTCGAGGATTTTTTCTTTTTAATGGGTCCGCTCGCGGATTTTCGAATTTTCGAATTTTTTCAAAAATTCGCGGATCCTCGAATGGACCGGATTTTGCGAAGTTCGGACATCTCTAAGTCTCCATATCCAAGTTTTCCAGCCACTTACCTGCTTCCATTATCCAGCTACTTACCTGTTTCTCCACTCCAGCAACCAGCCAGTTACCTGTTCCAGTATCCTGCCACCAATCAGTTCTATTGCTCACAGTACCTGTATCTTGCAACCTGTGCCATCATCTAGTTCTGGTTTTGCCCTGCTTCTGCCTTTACTTGGGGGCATATTTATAAAAGAGCGAAAAGTAGCGAAATGTTTTCGCATTCGCTTTTCGCATGGGTTTTCGCCAAAAAGACAGTTAACGCTATTTATAAAGGTAGCGTTAACGAATGGCGAAACCGTTTCCACGAGCTATCGCTAAACCCTTTTCGCCTAACTTCGCAATGGTAATTTTAGCGAAAAAGGAGCAAAAAGGCATAACGCGATTTATAAAAGAGCGAAAGGTGGTTTTTGCGTTAAAAAGAGCGAAAGATTAGCGCAACCCTGAAGGTGGTGAAAAGTCATTGTTTGAGCGAAAAGGCATTCTAATGGGTAATATGCCTTGAAAAAGCGAACGCGCCTTAGAAGGGCGATCGCGCATTAGAGTGTAATATGCCTTTGAAAAGCGACATTAGAAAGGCGAACGCGCATTAGAATGTAATATGCCTTGGAAAAGCGAACGCGCATTAGAAAGGCGAACGCACATTAGAAAGGCGAACGCACATTAGAAAGGCGAACGCACATTATAATGGAATATGCCTTGGAAAAGCGAACGCGCATTAGAAAGGCGAACGCGCATTAGAAAGGCGAATGTGCAGTGCAAAAGAAAATTGTATTCCAATTGAGAAATTCTAAGAAGATTGACTAAATAAGACATGGCTGACTTCTTGGTAAATGTGAGGTGGCCATTTTGAACTTGACATCATTTTCTAGTGGGCTTTTCTGGTTTCGAATGGTTTTCACAATGCAGTCTTCTTAGATGCGTTAAGTTTTCGCTGCGATAATTTTCGCTCTTTATCGCGCCCGTTCGCCTTTTTCAGCTGCGAAGTGTGTTTTTTTCGCTTTTTTATAAATATGGCGAAACGAAGCCCCAAATGGCGCTATTTTCGCTGCGATGTGCTGCGCTAATTATTTGGCGAAAAATACAATCCTTTATAAATATGCCCCTTGGTCTCCTGAAAGTCTAGTCTTTTTATTACAAGGTTATATACAGTTTAGACCATAGTTCTACTTTAAGATTGGGGTTAAGGAACCTCACTAACTTTTCCCTTGTACTGTATAAAATACTCCCTTTCTATCAGATAAACTGTGTTCATTTTTGCACTGAAAATGTATTATGGTAAATTTAGATTTTCTTATTTTTTAGCAAAATTCTTAAGCCTATACACATGTGATTTATGCCTTTATTTTGTCTCACCCATCTCTCTTCTGTGGAAAATAGGGCAGTTGACTGATAACTAAGATGTAAGATTGGATTTTTTAAAGAAACGGGACAGATTAACAAAAAATAATGGTACAGTGATAATTTGGAAGAATTATAGTTTCCACTAATTGGTAATTTAAAAAAAAATATATATATATATATATATTTTTTTTTTCTTTTTTCGGTATGGATACCTTTTACATGGTCTATGTTGTTCCTATATTATAGTAATAATAATATAGATAAAAATTCAGATTTCTAAAAAAAAAAGCCCCCAAAACATTCTTACAGACCTTCTTTCCCCCCTCTCTGCTCCATGCTCTCTGCTAGCCGAAAGCAGCAGAGAGGGGTGGGACCGGCAGCTGTGTCTGTGATTAGCTAGCCGGCAACCAATCACAGACCTGGCTGCTGGCTATGCACACAGCCGAGGGAACGAAGGTCTGTAAGTATGTTCCTGAGGCTTTTTTTTAGAAATCTAAATTGGTGGTTGGGGGTGAGCTGGGTGCCCTACACACAGAAAATAGCTTTTAATGGTAGGGGGCATCAAGCAGCCATAAGGGACCAGGAGGGAGGGAGGAAGGGGGAGAGGGCTCCCCTGCACAAGCCAGAAACCTCTCAAAGGAAAGATAAGAGGTGGAAACCTTTTGGCACCTCTCAGCCTACTTCTACTGCTTGCTTTCTACACAGAGGGAAGTGGCCTATGTAAGGTCGATTTGCAGTTTTAAAGGTGGACATACCCTTTAAATGAACTCACTTTTTATAGACATCACCCGTTGTATGATTGCACAGAATTTAAAAAAAATAAAACGGTCTGGTTCTTGTTAATTCTGAAATATGACAAGCAAATTTTCACCAGAGAGGAAGTTTGGCCTTCTTAAAGATTTCACCAGGGTTCATTTTTCAGTTCAGTTTTTATTTGCTTGAAACCCCCCTGTGGTGTGGCAAACTGTGTGTGTGTGTATCAGAGATAGCTATCAGTTCCTAAAACACCGCACCATTTTGTATAAATAAAAGCAACGTTTCCCTCAGGAATTGATGCTGTAATCAGAAGTAAAGCTAGTCTGTTGTACACAATCTTAGTACTAGATCTTTAAGGGATGCAAAGGGGCAGCTGCTTATAACTCACCATTTATTGTTTTTTTTTTTCTCTAAAAAAGATAAATAGATGCAATCCTATTTGGGCAATACATGTGTAAAAACAACTGCCTTGCTATTTTTGGGTGGAGCTGCCATGTCGATTTTTTTTTTAAATTCAGAAATGAACAAGAAATGTGTATAAAGCCAACAACAACTTACATAACTTACATTGTTAATCACAATTCAAAGCGTTTCATTATAACAAAGCAGATTGTTTTGCTTTCCTTACCTTTTTTCTTTTAATCTTGATTGCAAATGACTTCAAGAATGTACTAGAATATATCAAGGTTTCAAAGAAAACTCATAGGAGAGTGTTCCGGGGCTCGTTCCTGATACACAACAGAAATAGCGCCATGCGTTTATAGATAACAGAAAAGAAAAATGTCAAGCCAAGTAGTGTAATTTTTATTATCAGTTAATGAAATCACAACTAGTTTTCAACGTTATCCATAGAAACCCCTTCCCTGTCACGCAGTTAAAGACTAATTGGTAATAACAATGCTTAACTAATTAAAATATGCTGCATAGAAGATGAGATATATGGACAGGGCGCAATCTCTATATCCATACGTTAAGCAGCATCCGCCTGCAATCATTTTTATGTAAAAAGTGACTGTCAGCATCTAAGAAACTCTAAACATCACATATAGCTTGACCTAGTGTCCGTCTCTTTCCCAATCCATGCAATATTTGGTTTGTATTTGAACTGACATGCTGTCAGTCTTGGTCCATCCCCAATCACTATTTGTTCAGATCTGCTTAGATATGACCCTTTATTTGTCATTTCATGAATATCTGATTCTTGTCTGGGAACAGAATTTGCAAAATGCCATGGGCAAATAGTCATTAAGACTCTCCTCTAAATTCCATCTTTTCCCTGCTGTTCACCTTCTACTCCCTTGAAATGTTTTGCACAGACAAAAGAGTTTTTTTTCAAATATTTTTTAGCATATTTTAATTGCACGCCTCTACCGTCAGTAAAGGAGGGTTGTAAATGAAGGGTGTCAATTCATATTTACAGGTTAAATCTCACTTTAGGAGTTTAAATGTGTCATATAACCATGCTTAGTTCTTTCCTTATTGAGATTGTGCCATGTTCAGAAAGCCAATCTGTTTCAATTTGCATTGAATGATACTGAGAACGGAGCAAAAAAGTTAGATTTGTTTCCCTTTTTTATACTATTTTGGTTGTATAATTTATATTTAATGAATGACTCTATATTTCTCCATTGGGTTGCTGAGACATCGACAGGTTTAATTTGAATGCATTGCTTCTGAGAACTACTCTATAGTAACAATAGTGTTTTTAGTTAATGTGTCAGCTAAGGGGGTCACACAAGGCTGGGGTCAGAGTAGCAGACTGTCTGCCACTGGTATGTGACGAGCTGTTTGGAAGTAATTGGGGATAATTTGTATTTTAAATCAAAACTTTGACTGGCGTCTTGTTCAAGTAGGGTTAATATGTAAACATTTTTGCATTTTCCCCTTATTCTAGCTTTTTTAATGCCCTAGGTTACTTCTCCATCTAATCCTTGCTTCAGGCTATGGGGAAGAGAGTCTCGCAGCATGGTCCGATTCATTTTAGACTGCAGCTCATCTGAAAGCCAGCAACATCTTATTAAAGCCTGTGATAATCTCCTTCACTAACGCATTGTTTCTTTTATGGTCTCCAATTAAGGGTGAAGATCTCAAACCAAATCCAAGAAAGCAAAGCACACTTTCTATTTGCAACACTTTGCAAACAATCACACAGTCTTCTCCTCAGGTTCCTAACTCTAATACCAATTGACTTTTTCAAGTAGCATAGTGTGCATCTAACGACAGTGGTTACTGTCGTATCCAAACTTGTCAGTGAATATTGACTTGTTTCCCCTTCTGCTCCACTTTCACTTCTGGCCCCAGTTCAAACTTCATTTGTCTTTGCTTTTTGAGCTTAAATTTGTCCTATAATGTAGATGTTTTCCTTAGTTCCCATGTTTTCCAACCTAATTTAAAAAAAAATCAACCCCCAATGATTGCTTTAAAAAGAACTGAACATAGGGCTCCCTGTAGTTTTCCATTGATATGTTATACAAATCATCTATTGGGCCTATATCCAATTCATTTAATGTACAGTCTGCATCTCTGTGTTCAATAATCACATGCCATGCATATTCTTCTCTGGTAAGTGTGCTGAATGTTTTACGTGAACTGTGTAAAAAAAAAAGGTGAATATACCCAATAGGTAAATATTGTACAAAGTTCCCTTCAACTTTCATAAAGCCCATATTGTAATTATAGCAATAAGAGCAAGGTTGCATTAAGATTTACCCAATGGAAAGGGGGCAATTTAAAACCCGATACATATCCTGCTCAGGCCCATTCTTGGCATGAGCCTTTGTAATATAAAAACAAAAGATTTGTTTAATCCTACTAACAGCATATTGACCCCTTTTCTTTACAGCCCACACAACACACATCCCATTACATGCTTTCCTGTGCCTGTTTCCAGTATACATACTGGACATACAGTACCCTGCACAAGATTTTCAATCAATGAAACATTCCTTTTTACAAAAACGTCTAACCAATTGATAATCAACAAAGAGGCAATTTTAATGATCGATATGTAACACCCTAAACCAGTCTTTTTAAATTGATATTAAAGGGCAAGTCTGCCCCAAACTAAAATTTAGATTTAAGCTAATTACCACCCTAATCATAGACCTCGCAAGAGTTAAACCATTTTGCAAGGCTTCTAAGTATACTTACTGGCACTCGGTCCCTCTGTTGCCTTCTGCTGCAGCTCCTTGCCTTTTCCGTGCACGGCAGCAGTAGAAGGGGCCTGACCAGCAGTCGTGTCAGTGATTGGCTAAAATATGTAGCATTATATTAATGATCAGGCAAGGCGCTTGATTAAAATATCATGGACACAATGAGCCAGCATAAGACCCGTACATTTAAAGAAACAGAAACAGATGGTCTAGATAGTCTTGAAGACATAGGTTTATAATAATTATAATAGGATCACTAAGAAATTATCTTAGATATTCCATATCTCATGGAAGTTTTATGAGTCTCTTGGACACACGCATACGCCCTGATTTTCCTGCATTCCGCTGGTGAAAGGAATTTCCTGTTCTGAAAGTGAGGAGACAATGGACCGTGACATTTTGAGACATGTCTGCCGTCCCATGCAATTGTTTTCAGAACAAAGTTTTCAGTTGTTAGAGCCAATTCACCTTCAAGTGAAAGCAGCACGACTTGTTAATATCTATTACGCTGGTCTGCAATTGAACGGCACCATTCTGCACAGTTGATGATGGAAGACAATGCAAGTTGTAGATATTAGCTACCCTGGTTTATCAGATCTGCACGTTGATTAAATCAAAGGTGTTGCAAACTCTAATTGTAAAAAAGGTCCTAGCTTTTATTTACAGTCTGTGTCTTTATTAATAATATGAAGTAAGGGTAAACATATAGATTGTGTATCTGATCAATTCTCCTGATGCAATTTTGATCAGAAGAACCGATCAAAATGCTGCGCCTTTAATTTTCAGCAGATTTCAGCTTTAAGGTTTACTGGACGTTGGAAGACAGAAAATTATCTGTCTGACCCGATTGCCCTAATTTTGATCAACCACTCAATATTTAAAAAATAAAATAAAAAAGATCGATTTGAACAAATTGGTTGAATGTATTGAAAAATCGATCCCCTGTATGGCAGTCTTTGGTAAGGTCATACTGGTTAGCTGTCCAGTATAGAGACAGATAGGGACAGGCACTAAAGTACAGAGGGTGATGTGCTTTTCATTTGATAGTGAAGTGTAGTGTTGTTTGACAAAAGAGTACAGAAGGCAATATGTCATTTCATATGAAAGCATCAAGTTTATTAGAAAAACCTAGATTTCTCCAACTTCAAGATAGGAGATGAGATTGCCTTATTATTTATACTCTGTTCTTAACCAGGGAAAGTAAAGTATTGGTTGCAAAACCTTTAGAAGCATTCAAGTACCTCACTGACTTTCATCAGATGTTGTATGTACAAGAAACAGGGGGGGAAAAAAACTCCATCTTTTTATTTTTTACTTTGCTTTAATCTTATTTGATGATGTCTCAACAGGCTGGGACATGCTTTCTTGGATGGCAATTTCACCGCACCATATGTGTCTCGCGCAAAGATAGCCGAGTGAAATGAGTCTTGGCAGGAAGGGGACTAAACACATTGACAAAGAAACAGAAAAAAAAACATGTTATTTAACCCCCTGTTGCCTGTATGCACATCCCTCTGAACCTGTACTATGCGAAAGGACAATGGGCTTGCATGTTGTAAATCACACTGACTGACAGGCTCATCTTCCCCACAGCACAAGAGTTTAGTTATTAGGAAATCTGTATTCTGAAAGAGGACAGTCATTTTGACACTACAAAGGGTTTATATGAATTGCAGAACACCGACTAAAATACAGAAAAATTGAATGTTTGTGCTCATTTTCAAATTATCCTCTATGCTTTAGAGAACAGCTCTGTTCATTTTCTTCTTAAGCTGGTTTCATTATAAAATTGGCAAAGCCCTTTGTGGCATCAGATTGAAGAACAACCTGTGAGAGTATCTGTTTAACTCTTTCCCTTACAAGCCAAAGAGAACAACCAAGGCAACAGCAGAGGGGAAAAATATGAAACCTTTTTTTCTTAACAAGCCAAACCAAGAACGTTCTTAGACAGATCTGTGCATTGTGCATTAATCCTGCTCTAATCAGGTTCAATTCTATTGATCTATATCATTTAAAAGATTCCCTTACATCCTGGGAGTGAATACTATTATCCATCATTACAAGACACATTTGAAACCTTTAAGATAGAATTGACAAAATGAGGACAAACAGAATCCAGCCTTTGTTTTTACTCCAATAGCTTCACAGATCTGACCCAAAAGTTTACTGGAACCAGGAACATATTGCTCCTTTCATACATTGTATGTTGTGATATGGATATCCTGCGTTCTATCAATGTGGGGTTTAGATTTACTTGTTATTCCCAGAAGCAAGTAATGTCATCATCATTAATGACTGGATACTGGTCTTTTTGTATATCAATGTATGGCAGGATTATGGCCTTTAATCGAACAAAGCCCCATGCTCTTAGGAACAATACAGTCAGGAATATAAAAAAAGGCAAGATTATGACATTGAGCCCAAATATTAAATTGTATATATATAGGAATTATTATTTACAGCCAAATTATTGGTTTCATTTTTAACATTACTGATTATGACATATTTATAATTTTCCATAATATAAAAAAACAAGGCCAGTAATAGCTATTGGGTAAATAAAATACTGTTATGCAAAAACTAGTTGTAAAGCAACAACACTCTTTGCACTTTTCTTACCACTATAAAACGTTGCACACAATAATGTCACACTTTTTAGCTTCACGTTGACTTTACCCCCTCTTGAACCAGGCAAACAATTTTAAGATGAGGTTTTTTTGCATCACATTTTACATGTTTTGGAGCACTTTGAAGCAGAAGTTGTGCTGAATTTTCATAATGCTCTTAATAAAGCAACGAAAAGCATTTTGGGGGTAATTCAAGTCTTAGATGGGGTCAATGCATTTTTGGTGTTGAAATAGTTTTCTTATTGAAAAGACTGAGATATTTAATTTTTAATGCAGAAAAATGGCTACAGTGTTTTCTAGGTTGTTTGATTATTTTCATTATTTTGCTGAAGTTTTGCCTGGGAAAAGTAAAAACTATTATTATAACTACAGTAACGTTTTTGAAATGTTATAGCATTATAACCTACAGTTTTGCGGTTTCTGGCATTTCTTGTGCATGAGAATGTATCTCTTTAATAGGCTGGTAGAAGGTTGAGAACTAAAGTGTAACATTTGGTGTTAGAAGGGTTCATGCCAATGATCAGGGCTGCCACCAGGGGTACAGGAAGTAGTGCACTCGACCCAAGCAACATTATCATTGTTATATGTTGTTTCAAGGCCCAGGCAACCAGGACATTATTGCTTTCTTGTCTCCTCTCATTTATGTATCTATTGGCCAAGCAGTCTTTATCTTGCCATCAGAAGTTGCACCAGACCCCACCTCCTTTCTAAAGTAATCCAACAGTGAATAGGCATTTGAATTTCATGCTGCTTCCTTAGCTGTCCCCGCCCCCTGAAAGATGGTCCTCTAACTTTTTTTTAGTTTATACTTTTTATTAGTATTATCTATTGGAGGGGGGTCTGCTTGTACTGCTATGAGCTCCTCTGTGATTGTGCTATGGGGATAAGTAGCTTCTTTTGTATTGGAAGGTGGTGGTGGTGGAGGACTTGGGAAATATTTAAAATGTGATACAGGGAAAGACTGTCAGTAGACAGAGGGGCAATTTCCCCCTGGGACACTCTTTGCTACAATATTTAGGCCATGGCTGCTGGTGTGATGCCATGCTACAAGGCTGTACAGCATTGGACTAGCCTCTCTATGGTACTAATAAAATCAAAGCTCTCTGAATGCTCCTCTGCATCTTGCTGTTCCCCAGTGTAGTGTGCAGTGAGATTCCTTCACTTGCTCTCACTTAGGTTGGGTTGGTAGGTTTAAACTTCTGATTGCTCTCCAATGTCGTGGTTATAAACAGAACTGTAAATGTAAATAAGCAAAGAAAACTACATGTCCACTCAATGGTTAGTCCCTATGCAGAATTAAGAGCCATGTTTCTATCTAGTAGTGGTGTTTAAAACTGGATGTATCCTGGTGGTAAAGGTTGGTTGAAGGACATATGGTCAAAATGTATTTAGCGAAATATTATATATTTATTTTATGTACATGAATAAATTTACAAAATCTGTTAATGCTTCCCAATAGCACTTCAATGTGTTTGCCCTACAGTCCAGAAGGCCCCATTCCTCTCCTGGCACTGGAATTAGATTTGGGAAGACTCATACAGGGTGATTTACCCAGAGCCGCTATCACTCTGGGGAAATCTCTCGAATACGATTTAATATCGCATTTGCGCAAGTGGGTGAATCCCAAAAGTGATTTAACTATAGCATGATTTTAACGTTGCCTATTGAATTGAATCCAGAGAGCCAGATGCATGGGTGTCTTTTACATAACCTGCGCATCGGGCACTAATATGGATTTAAAGTTGTGCTAACTGGTAGTGAGATGGTTAGTGCTACTTTAACTCCATTTAATTGCCCAGCGCCACTTGATAAATCGCCCGGAAAATGGCTTAACCAAATGCCCTGCAATGCTTTCAGGGCTATGTACCGAGAGCCATTATCAGCTACTTGTGTCTTAAAGTCACATTAACCAATGTACCAAGCGTTAACGTGACTTTAAGACACGTAACTCACGCAACTGCCACAGCCAATGTACTTGAGCTGATAATGGCTCTTTAAGACGTAATATCGAATGCCAGCAAATAGCTGGCGTTAAAGATTCGCAAAGGGAATGAGAGCCACTATCAGCTCGGTGCATTGCCTAAAGGGGGCAATAGAGTGCGATAGCGGCTCTCGGTACATAGCCCTGTTTGTTTGGTGGGTATCTGTTTATACTGTCCATAATTTCTGCACACTTTCTGCATTAGACCAATACTAGCAATAAAGATGAATTTCAGCTTACTCCCTCACACACATTAAATGGGGATTTTGTTTAAAGGGCAAGTCCACCACTCAAATGAAATTTTTTTTATAGGTAACCCCCCACCCCCACCTCAAAACTTTAAGGCTGGGTACACACGAACGGATTATTTGTCCCAACCGAGTACTCACTATGAGCGAGTGCTCAGCCAGGATAAATGTCCTTCGATCGCGGCAAATGTGCTTCGAATTTGCGAACGACCGATCGCGCGGACCCACATTGTACGATCCAGACAAACGAAAATATCTGCTGGTGTGTACCCAGCCTAATAGTTGGAAAACTTAAGATATGACTAGTGGAAATGCTGCACATTATCTTGTTACGCCACTTTCTGCTTCCTGGTACTTCTAATTAGCAACTGTCAGTCAAAGATATGAAAACTGATATCACAGCCAGTGACTCAATGTTATTCCCCTAGCTTCCTCCTCTGAGCATGTGCAAGCTCATTACAAGCACAGAAAGCAGAATTCTGTCAGTTTTAAAGGGCATGTCCACCCCCCAAACTAAAATTTTACTAACTACTGGCCCCACAGTACAAAAAAAAAATCCTTACCTGACATCCCTGCTCCTTGTGGTTCTCTTGTTCTGCCTCTTCAAAGTTCAGGAAACTGCTGGGTAGGAGCTGTCAGTGCCTCATCCGGTGCCTCTTTGCTTGCTAACCTCAGCAAGGTCTGAGGCATGCTCAGTAGAGCCCTTTCCCCCCTCTCCCTCCCTCCCTCCCTTCTGATCCCTCCGTGGCTTGCAGTGTTCTAATTATAAAAGCTTTTGCCACAATGCAGGGGATACCCTCCCATCCCTAACCGCTCTATTCATAAGTGTAAAAGCGCTTCCAATCTGTACTTACACCTTCTTTTTCCTGAGCTATTCTACACTGAAGGCAGCCGTGGCTGTGATTGTCTGCCTCTCAGCCAATCACAGCCGCGGCTGCCTGTCTGGCCCCCTGCTTGCAGTTCCGGCAGGCAGGGGAGCCGGACCAGAATAGCGCAGGAACGAGGAGGTGTAAGTAAAGATTGGAAGTGATTTTACACTTATAAATAGAGCATTTGGGGATGGGAGGGTATCCCCTGAATGGTGGCAAAAGTTTTTTTAAAAGGGTGGACATGCCCTTTAAAACTACTGCATTTTGAGGTTTGGGATCATTTACCTATATACAATTTTTTATTTGAGGAGTGAAATTCAAATTATATCTACTGTTTTTGACCTATGGTCAATTGCAGCTTAAAGGGTATCTAAACAAGATTTTTTTTTACATTGCCCATTACTGGAAACTATAATTCTTCTAAAATATCGGGTCTAGGCCACAAAAGTGCGTTAAGTTTGCACGTGAGAAACAAAGAGCAGTGCATGTCAATATGGGTGACTAGATTGCATGTGCTGCTCTGGGATCCATTTCTTGAATGCAGTACTTGAATGCACGTTTTTTTGCGAATCACATGCGATCTGATTGCGCAACATTGTGTGGATCATAGGGCACTCAGACGGTAACGCTTAAGAAACACGTGTAAGCTTTTCCCACACGTTAACGTGCGTCCTAGTGTGGCCTCAGCCGCACTGTACCGTTTTTTGTTGATCTGTCCACTATTTCTTTAGATATGAAATCTGAAGCACCTTACTTTTCAGTTGTCAATCAATTGCCTTATTATCATAAACCCTTTTGTAGTGTGCAGTTTTTCTACAGCTGGAATGGTGACAGTTGGGATATGTGAATAGCATTATGGGAAATTCCCTCTCACTGTGCTGCTTCATAGGGATTACTGAACATGCTTACCCTCACAGATTACTTTATTTTTCAGATTAGCTGGTGAGGGGAAACACTGAGGTTGAGCAAATCTAGCACTGGATTGAAGGCATGCAGCAACACACACACCTCAGAGTAAGTGCTAGTAACATCCATATATATATATCCATTTATAGATTAAGAAGAGGCAAAGTCATTCTGTTCCATATACATATCCTTTAAAACTTTGACTTTAATGGCCAGAAAAAAAACAGGTCCGTGAATATTGTTCACAATTTTAAAAAATTAAATAGGCTACATCCCAGTGGCATCAGATATTCTGTGCATGTGCTTCTTTAAAGATAAAATCAATGGAAAAATAGAGCTTTTTTTCTGTAGGTAAGTATTAAAATGTGCTACTTAAATGGACTATAACAGTCAGACCCAGTCATGTAATATATGTGATAAAAAGTAAAGATGCCTAATCCTTGCTATTTTTAGCTAGCTAATAAATCAGAGGTAGCCATTTATCTTGAGCTTATATAATTCATATGAATTGGCCATCATAGTACTATAAATTTGGCTGTTATTATTTGCAAGGCATAAGAGGGACTGATTAAAGCCTACAACTGAGGCATATACTCTTGTAAAACTGTCTATTCAATCACTTCAGAAACAGGAATGACCAATCTGGGTTCATTTGGCTGCTTCCAAACTACAGCACTCGACAATCCGTGGGGAATATCCTTACAAATCGCCTACACCTTGTAGAGCTCAGATTCAGTTTGGGAGACGGACTCTGTATTATTTATTATACGTGTGTGAATTTTATACTAGTGTACGACATAGTGGGGTGTGATTTAACAACACAATAACAGCAGAGATCTCGTTTTTATGATTTCATGCACATTTATTACTTAAAAAACATAGATTTGCACATTTACATCACATGTCATAAAACTAAATTTTGCCCATATATATTATCATTTTCCATTTCATACAAGTGTAATCTGATTTTACACCAAATGTAGTGTCATTAATGATTGTCTGGATATATTTCTATGTGTGAGTGTGTAAGCATGCAATTGTGCAGGTAAATGCAACAGTTTTAGATGCAATATGCTTTATAATGATGTTAACGAACTACATCCTGGGATTTGTCATGAAAAGTCAGCATGTATTTTGATAGCAATATGAACCAGCTTTCGTCTTTTATCTCCTACAGGATTTCTTTTCCATTTCCTCATCAAATGGTGACAGCTGATATATTTCCCCCCTTTTACTGTTTAATGTGCTCCTAGCAAGGTTTTGAAACATCTTTACAACACAGCAGGACTTTAAATTTGTGAATGTTTTACATAACTATGCTCCTGAATTGCTATAACATTTGTCTCTAACATCTGCTTTTGTTATGAATACATACATGGGGGGTGGGAAATAATACATACATTTTTTCTCTTAAGGGGGCAGCAAAGCTAAAATGGAGGCTGATGTGAAATAAAAGTGCACTGTGTAACATGAACCTTTCTAAGTTTTATATCTTGGTACAGCATGAAATATTCTTTGAATTTTCATACGCAGGGGGCACACATACATTCTAGTATTCTGTTTCATATATGGGCTACTGCATTATTCTCCATCTAATGACAAGCCCACTGTATAGATGAATGCGCTGTGTATTTTCCAGGCATTTTAGAATAGCCGAACCATTGTTTCCAGTTTTGATAAGAAATTTCATCCAAGAGCTGTTCCTGTTTTCTCAAACTCGGATGAAATATTTTACTGCAGGCTTTAAGGTGAGATTTCTGCTTTGCAGTATTGAATGAAAAAAATCTGCTACCAGATCCTTACTTACTTGTAAAGAAAAAAAATCTTCAGAAATTAAATTTCTTTAGAAAGGCTTGTGTGTGTGGGTGTGTGTGTGTGTGTGATGGGGGTGATTGGGGGGCAGCTGCAGAGAGACCCGATCAAACATAATGTGTAAGGGAATTAAAGAATAAAAAAAAGCTCCGTATGGAAACAGAAGTATGGTAAAATGAGAAAATGAGCATTATTTTTTTTTCTTTGACTGATCAAAAGGGTTTGCAGCTGTTTTAACATCTGTGCCCCTTCTTAATATATTTAATAGTGATCTTTGTACCCCTGTACATAAGTGTACTGGGCTTCTACATATTCTAGACATTTTTCTCATTACAATGCTTATGACTTGCAGATGGCTTGGAATTAGTTTAGGGTATCCCCCCTTCAGAGGGGCTTAACCCATTAGGTACCATAAACCTCTCAGGCGCATTGCAGTACAATGGCTGCTGATATTGTATCTTGTACTCTTACCTAGATTCTTTTTTTTTTTTTTTTTGTCTTTTTGGTCTAGGCTCAGTTAATTCTCAAGAGATGGAGCATTCTATTTTTTAAATGAAACACAATCTGCATGCTTTGCAAAAGCAAAGAAAAGAGGAAAAAAGTGGTCTGTTAGACATAATGCCTCTTAGCTGTAGGGAAATATGAGAAAGCAAAGACTGCTGATGTCTTGTCTACCAGCAGATCCACATTGAGATTTGCTTAAATCGAAGGTATAACGATGAGTAACATTTTATGTTCAGAAACCTCAATCAGTCAGAACAAAGCCCTTTCATTCATTTTCCACTGCCAAGGTTTTGTTTTTTTTTTTTTAGGGGAAGGCTGCTCAGCAGAGGAGAGGAGGGCACACGTGGCTTTTTGTCTCCCCTCCTTTCCACATCCTTTAACGTTTCTGTTCTTGGAGAAAAATGCCACAAATGAAACGCCTCTCTCTCAGAAAAAAAACTGTCATTAAAATATATATTAGACACTGTGCTAAATCCATTTTTGAGTTGTGCAGGCTCTTAGAAATCCTGTTTGATCTCCCCTACGGAAACACAGGGCAGAGGACCTCTTACTGCTTGATGTCTCAAAGAAAAGGGAGAAATAAACAGACTCACATACTGAATGGATCTTTCTCGTAGGGAGGCAGCATGATGCTTCGTTAGAATACCAGACTTTAACTACCTTCAACCTTTTGTTGTTACAAACACTCTGACCAAACAATGAAAACTCGGTTTTATCATCTAAACAAACCTCATTATTCTTTCTTTGAGAACCAACAAATGCCCTTACGGATAATAAAAACACACTGTGAATTTGGAAGCATTCGCGTTTTTAAATAAATAGTTACTTTGAAATAGAATGTTGCTTTTTCTAGAATTTTCTTTTGGACTTTTCAATACTGTTTTATGAGAAGTAGATTATCATTTAAAAACATGCCAGACGGTCCTTCCATTCTTTAACGCATACAGGGGTGATGTTACCAGAAAGAAGATAGAATTGCTTAGATTAGAGCATCCTGGCCACGGTGTGTACCAGAATGCTTTTCAACATCCATATAACAGGTCTAAGGCCAAGGCCCAGTCTGTAGGATCTAGTTTATCGTCCACTCCATCAAAGAGTCTAATGGTCAGCAGAAGAGGAACAATCTGTCCCCTGTGGCTTGACATTAACAGACTCTACTTGTTTAAGTGTTACTGAGGATGTCTAAGGATGATCTGGACGCCAATACCCGTTTCCTTCAATGAGCCCTCATTCAGATCACAACTCAATACAGCTCTGCAATGACACAGCCAAGCTGTAAACTGCTCTCTGGGGGCCTGCCCTCACCTCACAATCCAAAAGAGAGAAGAACTGATCAATGTCCTTTGACAACAAGTGAAACAACCACTTCACTGCCCCTCCTTACCTTCTCCATGAAAAAATAATAGAGATGGATGGTACAGTAAAAAGCATAGGTCAGATCTGCTATATATGCAAATTTACAGTAAATTGATCCATCTTAAGAATATTAAACTAAGTCAAGATTTGATCCATTACTAGAAGGATACTAAATGTTTAATACTGATCCTAACTGCGCTTTTTGCTTTATAAAAAAAAACAGGTCCAGTTCTATATTTTTAAGATTTTTTACAAGACTCATTACTATGGAACATTCTTTCAGAGAATGTTCCATTGTAATCCACCCCCCTGTGATTTTAATATAATTTAATAGATATCATTACATTATAAATGCTAGCCGTTTTTTACTTTACCAATTACTGTATTTTTAGATCTATAAAACTTATAAGAATATGTTGGGGGTTTTCAAATAACAAAATTATTATTAACAATAGTAGATTATACAAAATTTATGTATTTGCAGCTGTCCAAACACATCAATTTAACTAAAACTTATTTATTAGTAATATAAGTTCCCTAATACTCCATGTGAACATAATTGTCAATGAGAATAATGAAATGGATTCTTTGAAAAATAAAGCGGCTGATCTGCTACGTTTTTAATGAAATGGAGACTTACAAGGCCTGTCCAGATAAACATCAATAAAATATAATGTTAGTAATTGAATTGAGAAACAAATCAAAAGTCCTGGGGAGGTGAGGCAGCAACAGTCAAAAGGGTAATTCCAATGATCTTACCTGCTTTTGTAGTGTAAATTCCCATGGCTGTAGTGACTGTGAATAATTTTGAAGGAGATAAAAAAAAAAGACAGAGACAAAAGGCATTGACATTTTTCAAGAACAATCCCCCGAAATCCCTCAGTATTTTAACAAATGTGACATTTTACCCTATCCACTTGAACTGCCTCCATTTATATGGTAGGGAAAGGGTAAAGAAATCATTCGCAATTTTCCATCCATCTTTGTGTGCATATTTGGAACAAAATGAAATGTACTCGCGTAATCTTTCACCCTGAACAAGTGGCTTGCTAGCATCCTCTCTATAGGCACAAATATGTATTGTATAAGAGGATGGACTTGCCATGCTAAAAATTCAAGCTTACGGTATGAAATGAAAAAAAAAAAAAGGGGGCCTATGGAACAGGATGAAATAAAAGACATGATCAGAGCAAGGAAGGGTTAATCTGTACTGGATGGAAAACAAAATGGATCAGAGCACAAACATTTTCATTTCTAAAGACAAAACATCCAAATCCCATATATAGCATATATTTCAAGGTGAGTTGTTTTTTTGATATTTCGTGTGGGTTTCTCATCTTCTGGAATGTTCTTCTGGAATGTTTTTCTGTTAAATACTTGAACTTATCTATCAGGTAAACCACCCCCTGTAATATTTCTTTTAAATTTCATCTAAAAATAATAATAATAAACTGAACTTACACCTTCTAAGCTGATTTGCATACAGATAATAAACAACTTACAAATCACAGTACACAATGTATGGTCCATACCATTCGAAATATACTTACAGCTAATATGTCCATAGTGTCTTCTTATGGCTATACTGTTCTAAAAGGAAATCTTTTTCATTTGTGAACATTCTGGAATTCTTAGCATTTAGTTTAGCTATTTTATAGCATTTTACAGTATTGTACTTAGCTCTTATTTCATACTCAGTAGCATTGTTACACGTCACCATTAAATGTCCGGCATTCTGGCAGATCATTTACCAGCTGCAGTCATTGTCTGATACGCTAAGGCTGCTGTTTCATAGATGTTAGGTTACTGTTAGCTGGGGATGTAGCAGGGCTGGACTTCCTGCGTTAACAGAATAAAAAAGAGGAAAAAAACAAGTAAACAGTACAAATTCTGCAAATCCTTCATGGGATGGACTTTATCGGGTTATAGAGAGTATTGCAAATGCACTAAACAAAACCCTCATCCTTTTACAGAAGGCAAAGCTAACCCACCCGCGGGATAAAGCACACGACACTCCTATATTTGATATTTTGTGAATGCATGCAAGTAGGAGTGTGTGTCATTTGGTCATGCGCACACTGACAGACTGACAGACAAAGATCTATTATAAATGCATAAAAAAACATTGTGTAGTTAGGTGCTGGTGGAAAAAAATACACACACACACACACACACACACACACACATATATATAAATATTAAAACAATAAAAAAAAGGCTGGGCACATCACATCACATAAGCCTTCAGGGAATGTTAAAGAATATCCTCCTCTACACAGATTAAATATCAGTACACTTTCAGTGCAGATTTATTTCAATAGCATGATCTGTTGTATGAATTTCTTTTCTAAATGGAGATTTGTGTGATTATGAAGACTGTATGGGATGGGCAGCACTGTGAAGGGTTTTTTGTTGTTGTTGTTTTCTACTGAAACAATAGGGGCAGGATCACATGTTAAAGAAAAGAGGAAGAGGGGGCAAGAGTGGACGGCCAAGGTCTGATCTGACTGACAAGGAATATCGGTCAAACAATGGAATGACCCTGACTTTGAACGAATAAATAATACATGCAAATAGCTGTCCCTGATGGCTGCCTTGTCCTCCACCCCCCAACTGTGATTACATTTGCTGTGGTCATTTCCCAAATGTCTATCTGACGAAAAAACACCCAGAGCCTTTTTTCACACCATTGCTTAAAGCAAAGCCCCTTCCTGCGGCTAGCAATCTTCAGGCCTGCCAATCATGCACACTTCTAGCGCTAGGCTCTCTGCTTTCATTAGGCCAGAACGCATCATGTCTGATTACCACACAAACCCAAAAACACTGAGTAACAATAAGAAGCAGAAGTGTGACTCTACCCCACTAATAAGAAGCACAGCTTCCCCCGTCAAGCTGTACTCCCAGCCTCGTGCATTGGACCTTACTAAAGAGCTTGCCTTATTAAGGATGTGAGCTGCTCCCTCTGCAGAGCTGTTCTTAAGAAATACAAAAAGGAGGTGAGAATGTAAAGAAGTAGGTAGGGGGAGACCAATATCTACAGAGATAATGACAACTGTCTTAATATCCGGTATTTCTAGTGTCCCATAAGCACATTTGGTATTCCTATTGGCACAGTTTCTAATTAAAGATTTTAATCTGGTTTCACATTGAGTTAATAATCCCTTTGATTGATTAGGATTCATAAAATTGCCATTTCCAACTGCTGAACTGCTGTGTGCTTCAAAGACTAGGGTAAGGTGCTTTTATTGTTCAAGTACCTGCCTTTTCACACACATATACTATACCATCCCAGAATGGCCACACACATAGGTACTTAAGTTTCTCATGGAGTTATTAGTTGTGTACATTTAGAAGTAAGTTTAATGTTTTATCACAAAAAGGCTTTTTTTTATCTCTGTGATTTCTCCCCTGCTGTTCTGTCTGCATGGACAGGAAAAAGAAAGAGATAGACAGAAAAAAAAAAAATAAAGTGTGAGAGACAAAGTGCTAAGACCCTGGCAGATTCCATTGAATCTTAAGGGGATTCTTCCAGGGGTGTAACTACCAGGGGAGCAGGTGGAGCAACCACAGGGGGGCCTGGGTGTCAAGGGGACCCCATCTTCATATTTTTCCTATGACAGATATAGCCTTCTTCTAGAAAACCAAAGTGGATGAAGAAAGGATAGGGGTCCCATCAAAGTTTCTCTGGGGGCCCCAGTGATTCCTAGATACGCTGCTGGATTCTTCTGATGTCTGTCCATGTATGCCTCTAAAGATACCAATATCAACACCCAACACCACTTAGTTGTTGATTGCAGGAGTGTTTACCATCCTTATATTCCTGGGGATTGTAGTGGCTTCCATTCAACCTATCCCAATGCAAAATTATTTGAATGTTAAAGGGACACTATACTGAAAAAATGAATTTGCCTCATCTTAATGTATAATTGAATACATGTAAGTAGCACTTACTTGTATGTGTTGCTGCATGCCTTCAATCCAGCACACATTTTGTTCAGGAGCAGTATCCCCCCTTCCTCTTTTAACCACTCCCACTTCCATCCGACCAGACTTTTCTCCCACAAACCAACTGTCAAGCCTGCACACAGCATACAGCATTCCAGCTGTCAAAACTCTGTCACCATTCCAGCTACAGTAAAACTACTCGCAGAAGAATAGTTTTTGAGAGCAAGGAAATTGATTGACAGCTGAAATATAATAAGTTTTAGATTGGATATCTACAGAAATAGGGGGGCAGATCAACAAAAAAATTATACAGTGGTGGTTGGGAAAAATGATAGTTTCCAGTTATGGTCAATTTAAAATAACCTATTTTCGGTATAGATGCCTTTTAAGTTTGGGTGTGTATGTCATTACAGCAAATAATCAATGGACAGTCTAAATCAAATGTGGCCAAATGTTAATGCATATTATTTACCCCTTGCTAAAACACAACTGGTGTTGTCTAATGTTAAATGAGGACTATGAAACATTCTAAAGGTGAGCATGTACATATACTGAAATATCTTTTTGAAGTAAGTAAACTCCTATGTACTGTGTAGGATGAAGAAAGGTATTCCTATTTAATATAACACATTTCTACACCTCAACCGAACACATGTAACATATTATCTGGTTCTCAAATTAAACTGTGTGTTTAACTATGTTAAATTCCCCATGATGCATAACTAGAAACAATTGCCTATATTTTCCTTCTTTCATTTACACATTGCAAGAACCTGACAAAGAATTGCATTAGCAGATATAATCTTACCAAGTAGATCTGCCCCATAAATAGAAGTTTGATGTTCGGAAAACCATTTTCCATTTCAAACAGCAACATTTGTGCACAGAAATCCTTCCCCTTGTCAAGAAGCTCACACAGTGTTTGTGTGCAAAAGATGATTAACAGTCCTGGATAGAATTTTCTGGAAAATGCTCTGCCAGAATAGTTTAGAAAATCTCCATCATGAATACATATTAGCATAAAAATATAATTATGGAATAATAGAAACAGCACAGCTAGAAAAGAAAACAACATTAATGCATTTGTATATAAATATATTGGTTATTCAGTATGTGTGTGAGCTCTTTTTTCTGTGGGTAGGGTTAAGAGTGAGTGTAGACTCATATCCTCCTATAGGAAATAATAAAACCTATTTCTAGCCAGAAACTAAACAGAAGCAGAAACTATAGAACTTCCCTTATGGCATGACAGGACTGGGAATTGCAAATTCACAACCCCCAAAATAGCACATACTCAGGGTTCATTAAATTGCTACTTTTGTCTAAGCTTAGAACACTAGCAATAATGAGAATGCAGTTCTTACCATAGTACAAAATGTTTTAAAGTGCAAGTGTGAAACAAAATAAATAAATAAATAATCAGTAGTGTTACTAGGAAGTATTGGGTCCCCCAGCAAAACTACAGATACAACAAAAGAAAAAATGACACTGCATCAACCGGGAAAAGTACAAGAGGAATCCGGACACAGATAAATTAAATCACAGCTTTATTCTCAATACGCCTGACGCGTTTCAGACCTCCCGGTCCTTAATCATAGGCCAGCAAAACTACTTGTTTTTCATCCACAGTGGTTTTTCAAGGAGGACGCTACATGTGTCATAGAAAAAAATAGAAGATGGGACCTTCTTGGCTCCTGGACTCCCTGCAGTTACTCCCCTGTTAGTTACACCTCTGTATTGGATACTAAATAACATACACTATGTCTAATAACAAACACATGGCTAAGCATGTGTGTAAGAGCATTGGTGCATATGTGCATTTGTGAGTGGATATGTTGGGGGAAAAAAACATTTGTGGGTGAACATCCTTGGGAGACACACAGAGATTGAATAATGCTGGTCCCATGCTCAGGAATATACAATTTCAAGTGTGCAATTGCCAGCACTGTGATATGGTCACCGTGTCTGTAGCAAGAAGTGAGGAAGAGGCATATCTAATGGGTGTCAAGCATGATGCTTGCAGATCTGGAAAAGTGGCAGTCATAAACTGCCATTAGGTGTTTTCTTTGCAACTCTTTAGGGTGCTCCAATCTGATTCACATATGTATACATCAACTATATACATATCTGTTCTTCTTGCACACTATCGCTTTGCATTAATGGATGTGTTAGCTTGTCATTCTACACATACTGGTGACAAAAGGTTACAGCCATTAGAGGAAAAATTCAGCACCACTTTCAAGTGAACCCATCACAATATGTTGTAGGATGTTACTTTTTTTCATGCTGTTACTGTAGGACCATTATGGACATACTACATAGTACATTAATAACATAATAACACTGTCACAGTAACTGACTCTCTTCAGATTACATAACCTTTTAAGTTTACATATCCTTTTTTCATTTTACATGACCTTAAAGTTTTTTTATATATAAATTATATATATATATATATATATATATATATATATATATATATATATATACATTCTCAGTTTGCAGTTTCTCACACCTTCACCAACCTGAACATGAATAATTAGCTGGAGAGTAGATGTTTATTATATATTTGTTCTATTAAATATATAAATATATACGTGTAGCAGTAATATGTTAGTGGTCATCAGCCTTTAGCCCCAGAATACTATCACTCTGTTATGCTGGCTATGCGCTTCATCTTTATAGTTTCTAGAAATGCTATCTACCTTGGGATAAAGGATACAGAATTCGCCTTAAGACAGAAAACTGAATATGTTACAGTAAATAATGCAGCTATAAATATTAATACAGGTTGTGTTTTCATGGACACATTGGTTAGGAGCTGATTAAGAGTTCGGTTCAGAGCCATTAAACTAGCTTTCTTTATCCCATCGCTGTCAAAAGACATTGCAGGCCCTTCCAGCAGCAAAGAGGGTTAAGAATAAACAATACCTACAATCAAATTCACAAATGGAATATATTACATGAATACTGTTGCCTGACCCCTTGATTAGGAGACATCATTTGCTAAAACATACATTACACCGCAGGCTGTATAAGTTGCTTGAAGCTAGAGACACACATTTAAATGTTTTCCAGCCAGTTATTCATCTGAATACATATCACATCCGAAATGGCTTGAAGTAAGTTCTACTTGTGTTTGGCTTGAAATTATCAGGGGTTTACTAAATGATGTGGCTTTTACCCCTGCAACCTTGAAACAGTCCCTTTAATTACCTGCATGGCGGTGGCGGGCTCTTCTCCTTTGTGTTCCATCTCCTCATCTCCTATTGTTCTCACTTGTGCTTATTATCTTACTCTGTAGGAGATGGCTCAGGGAATGGGCAGACAACGTGAGAGGGAGGGGGCCTTTCCACCTATTCATTCTCAGAGAGAGGGTTTGGGGATGTGGAAGGAAGGAACGAGAGTTGATAGAGGTAAAAATAAAGCAATGTGGGCCTGTGAGGTCAAGTCTAGAGCACAGCTTTAGTGAAGACACTTCTCCAAACCACACAGAGAGGCATATCTCCACTTAACTCTCACAGCAGCCAGACTGTACACACTTCAGTTTCTTTCTCTCCTTCCAACTCTTTCATTGTGTTAATTACCTATGACTCAAAAATAGCACACCAGGTCCTTCCAGCACCCAGGGAGATCTGCTGGGTCCTGACAATACAGCAAAGTGCGGGAGCCTGCAATGCAATTGCAGAAATATTAGCAATAGATGGATAGACAGAAAGCTGACCTGGAGAGAGATAATGGGGAAGGGGAGTGCTGCGCACAGACTCACATCATTTATGATTTAAAGCTGTCCATTAAACAGCGCAAGCAATTGTTCACTTTAAATAGTGTTTAGGGCAGATGTAACTCCCTATTAACAGCTGAACTAATATCTTATTCAACAATGTCTATGAAGGTGGTAGACAAAAAAAAAAATAAATAAAGTCAACTTTATATCCAGCTAAACAAACAGGGTAAATTAATCTAAAATAAACTACAGCACTGGCATTAGAATTATGTAAGAATAAAATATGCTTAATAAACAAATTCATCAGACAATTCACTACAATCATGCTGGCATCAGTGATCCCATGAATAACACTGCAGTCATGCATTAATATTGCACATGTACTATACACCTATATTGCAATGGCCACAACCTTGATAGGATCATGTAATAATATTCCTGCCCATCACAAGCATAAATCCTGAGTCTAATTTGCAAAAAAACAAGCTGCAATTTTAGTTACTGATCCTTATTTAGGTTACCGATAAGAACTTTTACTGGTCTGCATTAGGGCTATATAGAGTCTGTCACATTAAGGCAAATGATGTATGGAGAATTTTGATCTCTCGCATTTTGATGGTGGAGGTTGTATAGTATAAGAACAATGTGCATATCACATGGTACAACCTGATATGCTATTACTGCCAGTGGTGAAAATGTTTAAAAAAGTACCCACCAGCCTATTTACACCAACACCTAGGTGGCAGCTATATGTTGTAAATTAGGTGCCTGGTTTTACTTTGATAAGGAGGGACTGCTGTAATGTGGCCTTGTGTTATATGGTCATTAAACTCCATGGTTAAATAATATCCTTATATTTAAAATAGGGAGTACATTATTTAAAACACAATGATAATATACAAGTGTGCATTATTATTATGGGAAACAACAGTGGATTATATAATTACCATCAATACCCCTGATTCTATGCAGAATGCTCCCCGCGGCATGCAACTCCAAGGCACGCACCCCTCTCTCATGCTAAAACACCCACTGGCGAGCTTTCAGGACCCACTTGTGGGCATTGGCTAGAAAACATCACATGGCCAGCACAAGCAGGTGGGTCCAGCATCCGTGCATATTGACAACCTTCTTTTAGTGTATAGGATAATTGTCACTCAGGTGGGTTTTAACAGCCAAACTTAAAAGAAAACTGTATAAAAAAAACAACAAAACTAACAAAAAAAAGCAAATGGTCATTTAAAACTTCACTAACTTCTAATATCACACAGTAATGAGTACACGAGTACATATGTTTTCCCTGATCTCCTATACCTATCAGGCTGTGAATTCCCCAAGAGCTCTCCTTCTAGTTCTGGTAGGGTCATACACCCGGCACATACACTGTGCATTTTGGCTGTGGAGGTTTTTTTTAGCATACTTGGAGTTTTCCAAGATAAATATGTGTATATTTATACCACAGAGGCCGCATGTAAATTAGTTCAAAGCAGGCAACATTCCCACGGTTTCATTAGCCTTTTCTGCTATTTTTCCAATTTGTGAATCCACTTTGGGAGTTCTGCATCCAAGTGATGTTTCATGCACAAAGAAACGCTGATTCACAGAAAAGTAATTGCAGTTTAATTTCATACCATGTAAAAAAAATGTGCCGGTCAAGCTTTCAGATTTGTAACAGATTGATGCTTTACATTAACAGTAGTAAAGTGGACTCATTGCTTGATACCTATGTCTGCTATTTACCCCTCCTCCTGTATTCCTATGTCTTTATCCACCTGCTATCATCAAAATAGTTCAGCTGTTTTCTGTCTTTTCTTTCTTTGCCAATTAATAGTATCACGCTGTCCTGTTATTCTGGTCCTATTGTTGAATCTTATTATGTTATTTTTACCTCTGTCACCATTGCTGTATCTCCCATTCCTACTGTGTTTATTCATGCTCAGACTAGTTCACTGCTCCTTCCCATGAACTCTATCCTTTCTAAGTCAAATGTTTATCTCTTCCTAACCCCCCTTCCTTGTTGCCATCACCCACACCATTTAAATTTTTTTTTTTTTTTTTACAATCACCATTCAATATGAATATTACCTGCTGTCTTATTGTAGGTAATTCAGATATCATCTGCCTTTAATTTTACTTAAATTTCTTAACTGCCTAGGAGCTTCGGATTGAAGGAAGGTTTAACCAGTCAGCAGGTAGTCAGCAACAGCAGATCACAGGACACTTTACTCTTTATGTTAGAGATTGCTCAGCTCACTATTTCTTTTTCAAGGTGAGCTCTATTCTTTACTAGTTACTGTACCCGATTTTACATGATAGGTTAGAAACACCACTGGCAGCTGGTAGTCTCTCTCTTACATACACACATGCACTCTTAAACACACTATCACACTTACACACTCTTTATAAATATTCTATTCTCTCACTTAATTAGATAAATACTTTCTCTCAAAAACATATATACTACAGTACATACATCTCACTCACGCACACACAAAGCTACACACTTAAGCATATAGGACAAATACACATATGAATCCTCCTCCCCAAAACCCCACTTACTTGATAGTGTCCAGGATGAGGACCTAAACCACTAGTTTATCACATCTGAGTTCTCTGTATAGGAGTTTTAACAAGCTGTCAAAGCTTCCTAGACTGTTTCAATATCTGGCCAGACAAAGGGAAAAGGGAGATACAGGAGCGGACTTTGAAAGCTTGTTAGGGGCCATATAGTGAGGACCTATCAGTTAAAGTCCTCACCCTGGGCACTATTTGGGAAGGGGTTGTTAAGGCATAATTGCATATATAACACATACATACACAATCCCTCTTTTACGCAAGCTTTCTCTCCAACATACATACAAATTCTTTTAGAAAAACACTCACTCACATACACACTGACCAAAAAAAAAACAAGAACAAAAAACTTGGGCATGTTAATCTCCCAAACTAAAATTGAACCTACTGCTGGCTCTAATTACACCTACCTTACCCCTCTGCTCCAAATGGTTGTCCAGCAGTGCCTATCCAAAGTCCAGAAAACAGAAGAGTAGGAGCCTACTGTGTAAAAAAAGATTTCTGCCTCTTCTCTGGAGGACTTTGGCATGAGCAGGGGAACCCTTTATCCCCCTTTGCACCAACCCTCCAGATCGCTCTTCTCTGCACTACACTGTGTGTAAAAATAAACTCCTTTCTGTAGTGTAGCCACCCCACTCCCATCCCTAAGTGCATGGTTTATATTTTAAAAAATGCACAGAAAATAACTTACATGGCTGTGTTCCTTCGACTTTCTCAATTAGCAGGCAGCTGCCTTGCAGCCAATCACAGATGTGGCTGCCGGTCCAGCCCCTAATGGAACTCCATTCCCGAAATTATCATTAGAGACCGTGACCACGGAACCGTAGGCATGTAAGTAAGTGTCTGGGGACTTTTTTTTACTTTTAAACCACGTGGGTTAGGGTTTGGAGGGGGCTGGCTACACTACAACAAAATCTTATTTTTTTGGTGGACTTTTTAAACACAGTACTCACAGTGACTTTGCCCACAGTGACTGGTACATACAAGTTTACCCACAGTGAATAGTACATACAAGTTTGCACACAGAGACTGGTACATACAGGTTTGCTCACAGTGACTGGTACTGACTAGTTTGCCAACAGTGAGCGGTACATACAAATTTTCCCACAGTTACCAGTACAATAAAGTTTACCCACAGTGACTGGTAAATACAAGTTCGCTCACAAAGACCAGAACATACAAGTTTACTCACAATGACTGCTACATAAAAGTTTGCCCACAGTGACTGGTACATATAAGTTTTCTAACAGTGACTGGTACTTACAAGTTTGCCTACAGTTAGTGTGACTGGTACACATACTTTGCCCACAGTGACTGGTACATATAAGTTTGCCCACATTGACTGGTACATAAAAATTTGCCCACAGTGAGTGTGACCAGTACATTTAAGTTTGCCGACAGTGACTGGTACATATACGTTTCCCCACAGTGACTGGTATATATACGTTTGCCCACAGTAACTGGTACGTATAAGTTTACTCACAGTGACTGGTACATATAACTTTGTCCACTGTGGGTATGACTGGTACATATAAGTTTGCCCACAGTGACTGGTACATATAAAAGTTGATTTTATTGTGCCACCTCTCTTTGATCTTATTGTGCCAACTGAGCGTAGGTTTCACCAGGCAACCTGGCAACCAGGATTTGTCCAACCCTGCCATAATGTAATGTATGAGGGGTTTTTTTGTAAATAAAAGCAAGAGCCTGATGTGTTTTTTTATTAATAGACTATGTTTACATTAAGTTCCTCACTATTTAATGATTTGTCACATCTGTTTTGCTTTTTTTTTTATCACCCAAGTCTATGGGGTCATAAAGTCATATCATTATTTTGAAAGTTTATTCTGTCCTAATGCCTATGTCAATATGGTACTGCAAGAAAAGTGAATCTTTCTGTACTTTATGTGGCATCATCATATAACCTATGTTACCGGTATATAAAATGCTAAGACCGTGTTTGGCTTTAGAAATATTACTTCCATAATGTCCCAGTTTGTAGGGATTTGTTCTGCCAAGGAGACACTTGTGAAATAACATGATGGTATTTTGGTTTGCCACTCTTGGTCAAACTATTCCATATGAGTTCCCATGTGACTGCTATAGTTCTGTAAAACCAGACATTCTGGGATGCACATAACGCAATTTGAGACTAATTATTGATGTCACTGCTCATTGTTTTTACAGCAATGCAATTGTTAGACTCTAGAGACCTCTCATGTGGGCGATATTTGCGGTAGAAATGAGAAATGCTTCAGAAACTGAAACTATGATTACATTATACATCAAAATCATGAATTGCTATATGCAGTAGAACACATAAAAATGATTAAACTGCTGTTTAGTTTCATAATTGATTAAAACTTAATGCCTTGCAGCACTAAATTCCTGGGTTCAAATCCCCCCTTGGACACAAATCTGCTTTTATTTTTTCCCTGAGCTTGTGTTGGTTTCCAACCAGGTACTCATGTTCCCCCACAATCATAAAAACATACCTATAGGTATGTATGATAGGTATGTGCAAAATAAAGTTAGCAGATTGTAAGGGCCTAATTTGAATGGATTAAATAATTAGAGCACTATGTAAGAAATAAAATACATATATGCATTGGTTTACTCATCTTGTTAATGCTATTTGTAGAATAGAGTTTTAATAAAACACTTAATTTACTCTGCATCCATAGGATAGATAAGAATACATTGGTAGTGTATCCTTGTCCAATTTGTGGATTTGGCCTTGTTATCCTCTCTGCTTGGTCTGATTAATTCATTAACTGCTATTACAATTAAAACCTTTTTCCAAAGCTACCCCTATAATTCTTTGTACTATGACAGATTGTTCATTCCTGTCAGAAGCCCGGAAAGAGATATGAAAAAATATAAATCAGTGTCAGAAATCTTAAAAATAAATAATCAGGTGGTCATTGCAGAGGAACATGTTCTTGATTTAAAAAAAAAGGACTACTTATTTACAATTTCAATACAATAAGTAAATGTGTTTGATTTAATCCAGACTCGCTGGGCAAATATATGGAGTTAAAGTCGTACTAACCAGTTCGCTACCAGTTAGTGCGGCTTTAAATCCATATTAGCAACGGATGCACGGATTACGCAAAAATCATCTGATGCTCACGATTCAATATCGTGTTTGCTCTAGTTTTAGAGCTGAATTTTAATGCCAGCAAATAGCGATATTGAATCGCAAAAGCAGCATTTATCCAGAGCGATAGCAACTCTGGGGAAATGAGCCTGATTATGTCTTTTGGTGAGAGAGAGACAAGTATCTTTTGACAAAATTTTTGTTTAGCACACAAACTCCTTCCAGTTGAGGTCAAAAAGAGGACCTGGAAAACACATCCAGCTTTCACAGCTTTGAGTCCAGTATCCTGAAAGGGGCAGTACTTCCAGGTGAATCTGGGTGATTTCACTTCCCAACACTCATGGAGAAGGACCATCCAATGTATTTAGGTAAGTATACTTAAAATCTTGGCTTTTGGAAACCTTGAGAGGCAGCAACCCAGGGTTTCCCCTGCCTCTCAGAGTTTCTGCCTCCTATTCAAGCTCTTCAAGCTCTCCAAGCTGTTTTACACGCATCTACATGTTCAGAGGAGGTAGTTAGGGGAATAGCATTTGGCCATTAGCTGTGATGTCAACTGTTACATCCATGAAGATGTTGGCGCTATATGAATCCATAATAATAATAATTATATGACTGACAGCTGCCTACTTGAAGAACTAGAAAGAAGAAAAAGAGATAACAGATTCTCAGGAACCATTTTATGTTAGACTTCTAGCTATCTAACTATTGCAGTTTTGTGGGTAATTTACCTATTATAATTTTTTTTAGGGGTGACGTATTAAATATAGAAATTCATGTCCCCATTTTGTAGGGGACCATAACGCACAGCATTTCTCCCAAGAACAATTTCACATGTATACTTGCTTTAAGCCAGACAAACCAAAGTACAAACCGGCATAAATTAAGCTGTTTAGCGATATATATTGGACCAAATTTACTTCTGATGATTTAGTTAGTTGGAGAACTGCAAAAACAGCCAAGCAGTGCGAAGGAAATTACAGGGGTGCAAATCTTTTCTAACCTGTTTTAAAATAAAATTTTAATTTACTGCAGGGTGTAGACAAATGTTTCAAATCTTATTGATGTATTTTGAGTTCCAAGTTTGAGATTTCTTAAAAAAAAAAAATTATATATCTCTTTAATGTGATACATATACACTATTCAAATTACATAGGGTTACATAATACAAGAACCAATAATAAATGATTAGGCGCTTGGCTATTTTACCTGCATTACATGCCACATTGAACCCACACATACTGTAAATATAACGTAATTAGATGTCACCATAGAGTTATATTACCTGCATAAAAGCATGTCCATGTCAAATGATTATGAAACTCTTCTGTGACTTTTAATACCCTAATATTTTATAATAGGGGGTCGATCATGCATTTTATAATAGGGAGTATATTGTGCATCTAAAGTATTAGAATTAGATTTCTGAAAAACGCTGGCAAGAGATTAAAAGGGAAGTTTAGCACAAATACCTATGTGAGTATTTTCTTATTTTGATGACCATAATCTGCTCACCAGGGTTGTTTTTTTGTGTGCATAAATAGATGACTTCCTGTTTGCAGGACCCCTTATATTATTCATTATCTTCTTCATCATGGGTTGATTCAGTTGCTCAGTAAAGAACTGAGCATGTTTGACTCATCCAACAGCAAATCAGCCAATCAGATTAAATTTATTTTGGGAAGTGTGCATCCTGTGGGGAAATAATATGTAAAGCATAGCAGAGAGTATTAAATCAATTGATTTTTCTAAAATAAAGAATGTGTAGAAACCGGACGTGAACGAGATTTACACTGCGGGATATTGTAAAGTTAAGAAGCTAGGGTTTAAGTGCTAGGCCACATCAGGCCATTTTAACACACAATCTGATTGGTGGTACCAATTGTAGTGGCCACACTAGGCCACACTAAGTGCGCTGGGACTGCCTGAGCTGGAATCCGTTGATTGGAGCACATGCAATCACCATTTTTGGTGCATTCCAATCCCCAAAATGCCATTGATCGCAGAGCAAGCAGGCACCTTGGCCTAAAGGTCCGATCCAACTCAGTGGTTGCACAAAACTTAACAATGCAGGGACCCGAGAGGTAAGAGGGTCCACGATCATCTCCCCAAAGATTACTGATCGTGCGTATAAAGTAAGTATACGTGCAGTCAGCTGCTTAAATGACTGTAACCGAACCCGAAAAACATAATTTCATTTGTATATTAAAATAATCAAGATCTCTTTGGCCACCTATTTAAACCAGAAACTACTCTACCCACATCATTGTCTAAACAGTAGCTTTAAAGATAAATAGTGAGATAAAGAATCTGTGCAAATTTAAACAGCCTAAAATACCCTTATTTTACAATTGTGTGATATAAGTAAACAGATTTGGAAAGGCTAAAATAATACATGGTTGATTTTTCTTTATACTCAGTGCTTATGCAAAATGAGCTGCAAGACATGAGGACATCAGTGTCCCTTTACATATTGCTTGTTTTCTTTTTTGTTTGTAACCCTTACTTGTCTGTGCCTCTGCCTAATTAAGAGAAGGCAGCTCATGCACACTAGGTCTCATTGGGTTTGTCACTCGTTAATCATGTGACCTTCCCAGCCTTGGGTAATGACCTTGAAAGAATATATCAACCGTGATGACGGTGTGCAAGAAATTCAATTGTTTCTCTGAAAGCTTTGGTCATTGCTGACAATTTCTAAGGCACAGCTGTCCCGAACCGACTAAGGCCTGCTTCTGTTAATCACTTTTCAGTCCAGAAATGATGGCAAAGGGGGTGGGGAGTTCAGAGTGTATGAATATACTTGAGTTATTAAAATCAAAGGCACCATACCACAGTATATGTAGTAAGATCAAGAGTCTCTTATTAAGGATGTGAGGAGATAGATAGATAGATAGATAGATAGATAGATAGATAGATAGATAGATAGATAGATAGATAGATAGATACTGTGTGTACCCACACACAGTAAGTGTTAAAAGGTCAGCGTTGTACAACAGACACCAACATTTTTTTTAGCAGACACAGGGACTACTAGTCTCTTTATTGAAATATTTCAGAAACTTCTTTGAACAGCTCAGTACCAGGTCCCATATAACTGTGCTGAGACTACACTGTGCCGGGCGGCACCGCACTATACCATTCACTTCTGCTACAATCTGTGCAATTTTGCCTGATCGGAGTGCAAACTTGCCAAATTGATTAGCCCTTGGGATAGATTTTCAGGAATCTATTAGACTATAATGTTGGGCTAGCAGAGATACTTTTATATGTAATATTTGTTAGGCATTTAAATATTTAAAAGGTATTTTTTGCTCTGTCAATCAATCAGGAATACTTTATTAGTATAGTATGCCTTTAATTAAGCCCATATCAACACCGTCATGCCCTCCTTCCTTTCAGAGCATTGTTGAGGAAGTGATGAAACGTACTGTAACTATGCTTATTCAGTTGCTATAGCATTTTAGTAATTTTGGCTTGCCTTTGTCCACTGTAATATTCACATTTAGCAGCCCAGCTTCAATCTATTAAATTAATTTTGACAAATCATTAAATTTACTACGTGCCCATTATGCTCAGCATTAGAATCCTGTGATGAGAGGCAACCAAACTGACTACAGTAGATTTTACTGCAGATAGAGGGTCTTGGAGAAAACCACTAGGATATTTATAGTTCATCAGTTTACATAGGTTGAATAACATTTCCATTATCTGTCTGAGAATCAGAATTACATGTAGATTTAAGAGCCATGAGCAGCCCAGCAGCTAGTGGGAAAGCAGGTAGGCAATTTATTTCATTGGAAGAAAATAAAAAGGCCCCAGATAGGGGCATTTGGCCTACAAGGAACACTCTCTTCCTTTGACACCTTTTTTTTTTGTCTAATACCTAGAGGAATCTGTAAATATATTTATCTCAACAACATCAGGCATCTGGGAGCGTGATGTTCCCCTGCTCTTAGCTGCAGCTGAGGTGCACAATATCCATATATATTTATATTTATCAGATTTATTTCTAGTACCTACGGCTGAAAAGACTCGGCTTGATTAATATTTTCTGCTGTCCGGTTACCATGGCAATGGGGTCAGCAGATATAATACTTAATTTAATCTTCTGACTGGCTCTGTGTGCATCACCAATGTCCCAAATAATAGAAAACCTTCATTTCTCTCTCTCTCTCTCTCTCTCTCTCTCTCACTGTTCTTCTTCTTCCGCCTTGAATATTATAATCTTCACCAAGGGCTTCATTATATCATCTTAAAGAAATAAATATTTTTTTACCATTCTATATGGGTAGATTAATATACATTCCTGACCTTCTCCGTGGTTATTTCTCCCCCATCTAATTTATCTCCCACCCTCCACACCCTTTAAATGCTTGTCACTGTCCACTAGCTGGTGATGTTTTCTTTAAAGCCTTGCGAGCAGTTCTCTGTTATTCACATTTACAGATCTTCAGTTGACTCCTTAACATTTGTCTCTTCTAGCATACTGGATTCTCTTATCCCAAGAAATTATTTTGTAGAAAAAAATAAATGACTGTATTAAATGTACTTACTAATGTTTACATATTGTAACTAAGTTGTGTGAGTGCTAAATACCACAGCACCATCCCACGGTGCTGAAAATTCATAGTGCAAAATAATCAAAAACAAAATGAAAAAATAATAATGATAATGAATAAATAATAACATTTATCATACATGGGTAATCCAGATACCTTTTAAACAGCAGTTGTTATACTACAGCAGATCTGTTATACAACTAACCTGATAATGTACTTCCATTTAATTCAATATAAGGTATCTCCCACAGGTCGAGTGTATGCATTTGCAGAACAATGTGTTGCCAGGGGCCATTAATGTATATTGTTTAAGAGCTTTGTGTTATGAATCTTCTAAACAAAACCAAAAAAACCCAACTTGTTTTCTATGAATAACTAGACTATTTAGGTCAAACATATAGTTAAAGTCCAGTGATATATGAGCATGAAATACAACTTGATCTATATTATAAAGATAAAAGATATTATAAAGATAATACAGCATAGAAGGCATAAAGGAGTTCCTGGAACATGCAAAAGCTCAAGGCTAAATTGTGATTTTATACAAAATATATATTGATTACAAATACCCTATATTTTTAGACAATGCCTGATCCAAATGTTTTATTTCCGCTCTTTCGCACGCCGCTGCCGTGTTAAAGTGGCTTTGTGGATGAACGTGGCTAAAGTTTTACGATTTTGAACTTCCTATCACATAGATATTTAAACAGTTCCTTTAGTCAATTAGCAATAATGTAAATTACTAGAATCAGATACTACATCCCCTTCCCAAACAGCTTGTGTTACCACTACCATATTGCTCCTTTCAGGTTTTTGTTGCTCAAATCAACTTATTTTATAGCCTGTGCTATACATGTTGGTACAACTGTTACAGTAAATTAGAAATGCCATACTTTCTGTAGTATAAAATATTTTGGCCAAAAGATTTGTAAGCCTGCCACCATGTCAAGGTAGACTCTTTCAGCAGTGCCCTAACTAACCTAACTAGTCTAATATAGCCTAACAAACTAACTAAAGCTAACCTAACCACTGTTGCCTGTCTGCTGCCTTTCTTGTTCAGTGCAAGGGTGCCGCCTGAGACAAGTGTCTCACTCTGCCTAATGGTAGATGTGGCCCCGGTACAATGCTATTTTGATGCCTAGAGAGGCCCATAAACGTATCAATCCGATAAAGAAATTCTCTAGACCAATAGATTGGGAAATCGGATTACAATCATTATGGGATTGGTATGTGTATTGTTCCTTTTACCCTGGGCAATTGTGATAACACCTCCTCCACCTCCCTTTTACCCTGGGCAATTGTGATAACACCTCCTCCACCTCCAACTACAATGCAATAATTTATGAGGTCCCTAACAGTCATATGCTGATTATGACTTTCCAGTATATTTATTGCCAACAGATTCCTGTACAAGTCATTCTGAATTATGTAAGACAGTCAGATGACTAGCGAAATGTCTTCAAGAACCAAATGTCAGTCAAGGTGAACTAACCGAATGTCACAGATGTAGTTCAAATAGGTTTTATTTTAGTGAAATATGTCTTTATTCAACCTTAACTACTGTACACAATTACTTTGTAAATGTGTATTGTTTCTCAAACAATATATCCCTACTCTACTTTATAAGGATATTAGAAGTCAGAAAGGACCTCTATAAAAATGTAAATGCAGGAAGCCAGAGCAAATGTTACAGAGCACCAAGCAATATTAGCTTTTAATATTTATAAATGAAGTCCAAATTGTAAGCTAATAAAGTTACACAATGGTGATAGAAAAAGATGTTGCCAACGATCCACGACCCCCGACACCGAGTGGTACACGCAACAAACGGCCATTTCAGCCGAGAATCGTCCTTGTGTATGCGTTCAGTCAGGGGTCGTGTGCACGAACCTTAAGGCTGTATGTACTTGCGCCAATCAGCTTGTACTGTTTTATAGAGAGTGAAGAGCAAGCGAGAGACCCTAGCGGCTCCCTGACTTGGTGTAGCGACAACTCTAATGCAATAAGTAAAAACAACATCGGAGTGCACTGTGCTATTTCATAAAAAACAGAAAAATGTAGCATCGGGTAGCATAGGTTTTGAACTTATTTTCCCAAAAGTGCTGTATATTGCATAATAACATACATATCTAGCATTTAAAAAAATCCTAATATGGAATGGCTTAACACGGTATTTTAAAATGCTAACGCAGATATCTAAACTTGTTTAGCATCAGAACGCGGTGTTTTAATTCGAAGCGGCAGCCTGAGTGACTCTCCTTGGATTTGTCTGTGACTTGGGTACTGATTGCAGGTGAGCAGTGTTAACAGCTTTGCACAGCCAAAAGAAAAGGTCACTCTTTTTTTTGTCCTTCCATTATTATTGGTAACAAAGGCATTGCTCCATTATTCTTCCTAATTTGCTGGACTCCTAATGGGAGCTGCACCTCCCAATTACCATGGCTGCCAAAGGCTAATTTGGTTACCCTCAGTGTCCACAAAAAGGAAAGTATGACAGTTCTATGGGAGACATTTACATACTATACATCCCTGGACTGGAAAACAGCTGCCTGCAACTTCTTCCTCTGTAATGGTAATTAGGGCTCATTAGCTTCCCCTCAGCTCCCCTTTATTTTTGCTTTTTACCTCCCAGATTCTTGTCAGAGAAAGGAGCAGCTGATAGGATAAGATGGTTTTGGGCTGGTGATAACCCATTTTTTAGGAATGTATTTTACTATCCAGTATTAACCAGGGAAATCTCTGTTTGCATTTGTTTTTTTAAATAGAAATAAGCATCCTTGAATCTTATAATGATAATTATAAGGACTATTTACATCCAAAACTGAAATAGAGCCAGTGAAACTGCTTGTGATACCTTAGTAATGACATGTATATCACGAAAATATCAAAACTACAACTCCCATCATACTATGTAGTCCAAATCTCTAGATTTGGGCATTTTTAATATCCCTGGGCGGAAGATATTCCCACAATCAGTTTTACTATGAAATGAAAAAACAAAACAAAAGGTTTTGTTTGTAATGTTAAACTATGTCTTATTTTACAATAATATAGTTTTTGTATAAAAAGTACCATTGGTCATTGTACAGAACGTACGCTAATTTGTTTTTTTGCAAATCAAAACTGTTTACCCCAAATCAGATATGACATCATCTGTTAGAAAGGGGTTACTTCTACAACTGATGCTGATAAACCTCTAGATAACCCGGCACAAGATGCTGTGAAATAAGTGTCAACGACATGTTTCTGGAACAAACAACTACACTACAAACTTACCTCTCAATATTCCTGGAACATTTATATCTGTTGTATTCAATTAGATCAACTGGACTTGAAATGTACATTTCAAGTCCAGTTGATCTAATTGAATACAACAGATATACCATGACCTGGATGTGAGAACCTTCACAAGCATATCCTGGAACATTTCAACAATAGTCTGACCCAATCATTATGCAATCGATATTACAATCATAATATCAATTGGAATCACGATTGTAAACATAATCTGGACAGGAAACAATCACAAGAATGTTGGCAGGTAAACTGCAAACCTGCTGCTCCACTTGACATAACAATCAATTTGACATTCATCTCAGATTGAATGTCAAATCGATGTAATGCCAAGGTAGTGTATGGCCAGCATAACAGAGCAGCTCAGAAACCAAACCTATAAGGTGTGCAGCAGGTACAGTGATGAAATACAAGAACCATTAGTTTCAATCACACCATAAAAGTCCAAAAAATATTTAAGGCTGAGGGCATACTGCAGCACGACCCAGCGAACAAGAAATGCACACGGAAACGAGCGCATGCGATTGTGCAACAAATGCATGACAGAGCACCTAGTTTGACCACAAAAATTGCCCAACACTAGTGTGCGCTTTTTAACACGAGATCGGATTATATGTTAAAATTCAGGAGTGTGGCCTAGCTTTAAAGTCTAAAGAAAAGTCCAATGATTCCACTCAGACTATGTGACTCATTGGATAATGTAGTCCTTGAGAAAGGCAAGTTTCATTCTGCCATCGGTTCTACAAAGCCTATTGAAATTCTGAAAATCTGACTCCAGCCCAATTTAAGCAGCATTTTTACATTTTTTTGACTGGAATTTTGAACTTTCAATGTGATTTTCAACTTTGATTATCGTGTAATCATCGAATTTAGGACAGATTTTCGCTAAATTCTAACTTAATGAATTCTAACATTTTTGCCACATCTGCAGATTTTTGAAATTGGTGGTTCCACAGATTAAATCAGGTTTGTTTCGATACACGGATTTATCTATATCCTTCGCATGACAAATGTCAATTTCTTTAGGCAAAATGGAGATGAAATATAGGCAAAGTAGTGTAATGCACGAACACAGCTCTAGGTAACTTGTTGAGTTTTACAATAAACATTTAGATTGGATTAGTAAAAATTCATAAAACATGATACTACATTGTCTCCCTCCCATAATCTCCTGTGTATTCCTTCCCTAAGAAGGAATAGGTATTGTTTTTCTTATATACTAAACCACAGTTGTAAATCTGCGCACACAGGTGGGTCCGTGCATACCCCCAACCCCTGATTGATGCACTTCTGGGTGAGTGGGGAGTTGTGCACCACGTGGGGTGGGGGTGGGGGTTGCTTGCTGTGGGGTTTGCTAGTATATATATAGATAATCCCTTTCAGTTGCATTATGGGTTTACGTACACTCTTGGCTACATCTGCAATGAAAATGTACTCATAGTTTGTGAATTTATCTGATATGAAATAATATTCTTACAGGGAGATTCAATATAAGTTCTTATCATTTAAAATGGTGCTAATTTTGCCCCAACCAATCAGAACTTATGTAACATTTGAAAGCTAACATCTGATTGGTTGGGGCAAAATTAGCACCATTTTAAACCATTTTTAAGAACTTTTATTGAATAACCCCCTTAATAACTAGTTATTGTAACTGTCCGTCACTGGCCACCATGTTGCCCATACCATAAGATTCTGGGTGTTTTTAGCACAAAACCACATTTAACACTCTCTCCAAGAAATAATTAGGTTTGCAATGGGTAAATTCTTTTCTAAATTACTCACATATTAATATGAGCGTTTGTTCACATTTATAAATGTTGGTAAGCAAAGCTAGTGATTCACGCTAATTTGTTTGTACATCTGCTTCATGTTTCCATAACATGAAAGAAGGTCGTGGGAATCTTTACATTAAGATCAAGTTGTTTCTAGGTTTGCTGTGTTAGCTATTTTATCACATGACTTGTCTCCATGTGTAGAACATATGCCAGTATTTAATACTTGCCTTTCAATCAGTGGCAAATGTAGAATATATATATATATATATATATATATATATATATATATATATATATATATATATATTAATATATTATATATGCGTAATTATTTAAAGGTGGACCTTTACATACTGCACATGTAATTTTTTAAAGCAGCATTATATTGTTTCAAGAGTCACTTGACCAGTGGGCCTTGTGTTTCCTGAATGTCATATTTAATTACTCTAACTAAGGAAGTCAGGGGTGACAAATCAAGTTTTTAAAGGTCAACTGTGATTGAGATCTCGGTTTCTACCTTCTTCCTGCAGGAGCAAGAACACAGCCATTACATCATAACCATGTGCCCACAGTCACAGCTTGTGCATGGAGTTAGTTTGTGTCAGTAAAAATTCTTCCCTTTTTTTTGCAGAGTGGGAGATTTTATTTGTCAAGCAGAAAAGTCTCTGCAGAGCATGCTCTTGTGCAATCTCTTGTATCCGTGTTTAATGGGTATGAGCTTCCAGACACAATACAAATGATCAACCCTAACAGCCTGTTGTGTACAGGTAACTCTCATACCTTTCTACTATGCTTTCATTTCCATAATGAGGTAGCATTAAGGCTGGGAGTAATATGTAAATTGTTACAGCTTCATAGCTCTCACTTATTTAAAGGAAAACCTTTTTATTTTTGACTTCTAAACAATTCTATAAACTGGGATGTCATAACATGTTGTAATGTGCTGTTACTATTTATAAAAATAATACACTTATAGGATTGATTGGGTGACCCGGATGAGACAAACCCCTGGGTCCTAAGAAACACATATCAGCAATCAGGTTATTCAAAGGGGTAGTAAGTAAATGGGGAAAAAACAAGTTGGTGCAGAAGAGCCCCAGATCCATCACAAAGACACACCAATATCTTTAAAAAGGGGGCCATGCTTATTTTGCTGATCCTTTCAAACAACGGACAGTGTTTATAAAAAATGTTAATGTAAAATAACAATTGCATCATTATTGTAACAATATCATTATTTTACAGTAATAAAGCTTAATAAATACCTTCCAAAATTTTCTAACAAATGTACTAGACTTAAAGGGTAACTAAAGTTACCAGATAACATTGTGCCAATAGAAATGTTTCATAAAGATACAAGATGTGTTTCACCTCCACTTTTGTGGTGGCTGTTGGTTGATTTCTGAAATTAAATTAAACTGTGTGTAATAGGGGTCAGCTCCCATAATCCACCTCTTTGTTTTGGTGGAAAGCTAAGGCTCTGTCAGGTACTTACTTTTTCCCCAGGGGCCCTCTCCTCCGACATGCGAGGACGTGGGCGTCGCGATCCTCGACCCTGCCAGTAGCCATCTTCTTCCGGCGCGCATGTAGGCCGGCGGACGCGCGCGGGGTCGCCCATCCAGCAGTGATGAAGTCACTTGGGCCTATTTAGGCCCCTCCTGGCAGCTTGCCTCTTGCTGCCAGTTCAGAGTTTTTGCTCTGAACCCTAGCTCTTCTGTTATAGCCTGACTAGTTCTTTGGGAATATCTACTACAGCTCCTACCTCCAGTTATCTCCGGTCTGCATACCCTCCACAGCTCCTACCGCTGGTCTGAATATCTACCACAGCTCCTACCTCCAGTTATCTCCGGTCTGCATACCCTCCACAGCTCCTACCACCGGCCCGAATATCTACCACAGCTCCTACCTCCAGTTATCTCCGGTCTGCATACCCTCCACAGCTCCTACCACCGGTCTGAATATGTACCACAGCTCCTACCTCCAGTTATCTCCGGTCTGCATATCCTCCACAGTTCCTACCACCGGTCCGAATATCTACTACAGCTCCTACCTCCAGTTACCTCTGGTCTGCATATCTTCCACAGCTCCTGCCACCGGTCCGAATATCTACTACAGCTCCTACCTCCAGTTCTCTCCGGTCTGCATATGCTCCACAGCTCTTACCACCGGTCCGGATATCTACCACAGCCCCTACTTCCAGTTACCTCCGGTCTGCATATTTACCACAGCTCCTATCTCTGGTCTGCAGATCTTCCACAGCTCCCACCACCGGTCCGAATATCTTCTACAGCTCCTACCTCCAGTTATCTCCGGTCTGCATATCCTCCACAGCTCCTACCACCGGTCCGAATATCTACCACAGCCCCTACTTCCAGTTACCTCCGGTCTGCATATCTTCCACAGCTCCTATCTCTGGTCTGCATATCTACCACAGCACTTGCCTCCTATTCTTCATACCTTCTACAGTTCCTACCTCCTAGTTACTCCGATCTCCAACTCTGTTGCCTCTCCACATTGTGGGATTGGCCTTGGTGATTCTCTCCTCTGGAGTCGCGACCTGGTATCTGTTCGCCGCAAAACATCCTCACCATTAGAGGCTCTGGTGAAGACCGGCAGGTACTTAGACTCCGTGTCCAGAGGGGGTCTCATAGAGGTCTTATCCTGAAGATTCCATAACAGGCTCTGTACACATGCTTGATAGTACACCCAACAGCCAACAAATGAGTTTGAGATTAATGGGTGTTTTTACCTAATAATTGCAGATGTGTGGCCATTTGCTTGTGCATCATTGGTGGTCCAACTCGGCAGATAAACAAATGATGCCAGACTAAATAGCCACATACCTGTGATCATTGGCCATTAATTGCCCACTTATTCACAGGACATCATGTGTGTATGGGGCTTCAGTGTATGTAGTACACTTCGTATGCTAAATAGTATACAGTAGACCAAAGCAAACAAGCTGTAGCATTGCTCCCTAGAAGCTGACACCCAATTATATTATAGCACAAATCATGTTACAGCAGAACCTGCCTCTCTCAGATGCAGTGGAGAAAATGAACATTAACAATTGCTTTTTAAATCACTTCTCCCCATGGTATATCAGACAATAATACTGGGCAGTGTGTATCAGGCATAAATAAGCAAGTTTAAAATGCCTTAGAAAGATGCTTTGCCTGGCATTTATCAAGCCTTCATAAGTGGCTTTAGAGAAGTGTGGATTTAAGCATTAGTAAAAGATTCACAGTCAGTTACACTTTTTGTTGGTTTGCTTTTTGTACAGTTAGGTATGGTTTAGCAGAGCATTATTTATGTTTCGCATTTGTAGCTTGATGCGGCATTTCCAGTTGGCAGATAAAAGAATAATCAATGCAGGAAACAGTTTAAATGACATCAGCACTCAAGCAATGTGTGACATCATAGCTTATAGTGGAGAGATGTATATCTCTGTGATCAGGTTAAAAGCCTGCTTTTCACATATGCACATAGACACAAATCTCCATATTCACCCAGACTGCGTTGTCTTTCCATCACCTCATTGCTAAAATGGTACTGAAATCAGAAATCTCATTTTCTCCATTTGTACAAATTGCTAATAAATCATTTTGAGTGAGGGACATTGGCAGACAGGCTCACTCCTTGTGAGATTGCATTTCTAATTAGTGAGTAGAAAGAGGGACCCTGCATATCACCAAGTGAAGGTGGGATGTTTGCCCTGTGACCTCACCACTGCTGTGACCCGCTTAAGAAATGAATGTCTAATCAAGATAAAGAGAGGGCCGTTGTTATGTTCTGCGATAGAAACACAGAATCTGATGCAGAATCTCTGCATTATGCTCCTGAATTTTAAATAGTACAAGATATTACTAGAGCTCCTGCTATGAGTTTGTAAGCTACTGAACAGAATAAAGAGCTTCAAATGGATTCTTTGCTAGGATAATAGTGTGTGGTGTGGGGCAGGGCGGAGTAGGTAGAGAAAGGACATTGCATTGTTGCCCAACAGTCAGATGCAGAATCAGAGCTGAGGGACGTCATGTCAGAGCAACATTAAATGATATTCTGATTCTCCAGTTTCAAATTGAATGCAAATTCAGATCAACACCTATATGGCAAAAATCGTATGCACATATATATTTGTGTTAAAGTAAAACTAAATTCTAATCATAAAGAAAGGCACAGGGGATTCCTCATTTAAAAAGGGCCTTAAATGCTTTCCCACAGATGGGGAAGGAAAAGTGATACACATATTACTGTTTTTAAAGGGCATCTAAAGTGCCATGAAGAATTAAAAGTATATTAAGAAGAATATTAAAAGTATCTTAAAATTTGAGGCAAGACTTAGATTTTCTACCTTTGCATATTATTTCTAAAATAAGCGGCAAGCAGTAGAAAATTGTGTAGTGAGCTTCTAGTTCCCAGCAGCCAGCTAGCTGAAAATAGGAAGTTATCACCGCAATTTTTTACAGCCTGCCACTCTGTTTGGAAAGAGCATCGGAATACTTACTCCTACCTCCCATTCTATTACACTTTCAGGGTTATTTAATAAAAGTTCTTATTGTTAAAAATGGTGCTAATTTTGCCACAACCAATCAGATGTTAGCTTTCAAATATTAAATAATATCTGATTGGTTGGGTCAAATTCAGCACCCTTTTTAACAATAAGAACTTTTATTAAATCTCCCTGTTTATACGTAAAAGCTTTTTTAAAAAGTTTCTTTGAATGGATGTCCTTAATAAGATAAAGATGTCCTTAAAACATAAAAAAAAAAAAAAAAAAAGTCGATCAGATGAAATTGTTCACCTAAACTAAACTAAAATGTTTCTTTCCTGTGCTAATTTTCCTAGTTATCTAGCACTGGGTACTGTTGCCTTTAGTAAAATGTTGCCATCGATTGACAAAATGACCTCCATGATGGCTTTCTCTGTTATTAGGTTGTGATATTCATAGGCCAACATTAAAGACATTATAATAATAATTTCATACATCAAAGCTGCCCTCCGTCTGACAATTACAGTGTGATTGAGGCTATCCTCTAAAAGAAACACATGCTATGTATGTGTTGTGTATGTGTGTTTTGCTTTTTTATGAGCAAATTGGTTTTTCAGGGGCCATAGAAGAAGAGGACAGGAAGTTTAAATCCTACTCACCGCCTGAGGGTTTCATTCAGCAGGGTTGAAAATGTAACATCTAAAGATTTATTTATTTATTTTTAAATTGATAGCCAAGAATAAAAGAGAATGGCAGTAGAAGCTGATCAGGAATGAATAAAGTCTCCTTTTAAGCTGAAATAATGCACCCTTCCTCCCAGAAAAGCCAGGCTGTAATTGCTTGCAATCACTCGGCACAAATTGTCTGCTCGCATTTGCTTTTTAATTTTGTATAATCTGGTCCATTTCGCTCTCCCTGCCTTTGAGCTTAACCTGACTCTCTCTCTCTCTCACATTGCCTCTTTCTTTTTTTAACTCCCTTGTCTCTCTCTCTCTCCCTCTTGCTTTCATTCTTCATTGTCGTTAAAATGTGTAATAATCTGCTGTGATATTTGTTGTATTTTTCTATGTAGAGGTACTTAGAAAATTAATAAATAGACAGGGATTTTAGCTGCATCAATCTGGAGTCTGTAAATTAAAAAAAAAAAACATTATGAATTTTTGCTAATATCATGATTGAGTTGACCTATTTTAATAAGAAGTCCAAGAGTTTGTGGAAAGTTAACAATGGGCAGATTATCAGTTTAACTTCTTAAATAATACAGGTTCCTACTTTCTTTGTTATGTACAATATACACAGTAGATGGAGTAGAATTTTACTGCTACAGGTGCTACTTGATTTAGGAAGATTTAAGTAATACAATTAGCAAAATCAAACTGGCAATACATTGTTTATTTTCAAGTCTGGATATTTATAAACACAGGGTGTTGGCAATTACTAATACTCTGGGTCTGTACCTGCCGCATCTAAATTGTACAATGTGTCCATAAATTACCAAACATAATCAGTATTTTCCAGCTGCAGTTGGTTAAGACCTCAGCAGTCCTCTTTTGCTTATGCTATTTTAAAATTTTGTTACTGCTCTGTCACATTAGCCACTTCCATATGTCAAAGCGTGGTTTGGTTCTGCTGTCTTTAAGCTGGCTAGAGGAAGGTTACAATGCAACCAAAGTTGTAGCACATTTAGTGTCCTGTTCAGAGATTTTACTCTTTATTGATTTTTCTGTTTTAAAACATTTACTAAGTCGGGCAAGGAAATCTGGTCTCTACTTTTTTATCCCATTAGAATGAATGCTTAGATGTTTTAGAGCTTATGATATGTGTTGCTTTTTGCAGGACTTCTGCAGTCCCTAATAAAATCTACTAGCATATAAGAACAACGTTACGGAATCAAGTCAGACAGGGAGAATTTAAGGCTACAGAGCTCCTCATTCTGCATATAAGGATAAGAATTCTGTTTGCTAACATTGTAACTTGGCAGGGATTTTGCAACTAATAGATGTTGCATTATACTTTATCTCAAGGTATAGAAGTTAGATATTTGTTTTCTTATGCTTGCATGCAGTCTGCATTTAAAGATTGGTCTAAACAACAAAAGATTTGTGCACCAAGTGCTTATTTTGAGAAGGACAGACATTGACCCTTTATTTTGTATAAAAAATAGATTTGAAATATTTTGATAGCTAATTGTTGTTTTATTTTGCAATACGCTGTAATATATGTATATATATATATATGTAATTAAAGTTCTTATCATTACAAATGGTGCTAATTTTGCCCAAACCAATCAGATGTTAGCTTTCATACATTAAATAACATCTGATTGGCTGGGGCAAAATTAGCACCAATAAGAACTTTTATTATGTAGGCCTGCTGGTTTTTAAAAATGCTTATGACCAAATTGTCAATCCTGGTCTTTCAATAGCATTGAATGTTTTATTAACGCAACTGATAAGTGATGAAAAACACTCAAGAAACCTGAATTACAGAGTTTACATTTTCCCAACATCTACCAATCCATACCAATCCACCCTCCTCCACCTAAAATGGGAAGATTTAAATCTCTTGTGGACCATGTTGTACATGGTCCACTTCATAACTTCTCTTAGAGAAGTTATGAATTTTCCTGCAGTAGGCTTTTATTTTCCTGTAGTTCAAACTGATGATTGAAAAACCTCTGTAGGTAGAACAATATGTCAAAAAGAAATCACAAAGCAATATTAATATTGCTTAAGCCGGATTATCATTTTTTTTTATGGTACATCAAATTAATAAAGCACTGAAAGACCCTTGACCACAGAGTTGTTTCCAATTTAGATAAATGTTCCTAAATTTGGAGGGGTAAATTTGCTTTTCATATCTGCAAGAAGCAGCTATGTAAGTTAAGTTAGCGTAAAAAGTGTTTTATTGCTGATTTTTCACACATCCAGGTCATTGTATATCCAATAGTAACAAGTTCCATTCTACTGGTCTTTTAGAGTAATTTAAAAAACTTTTACCACTCCTTTAAGTGGTAGGAACACCCATATCGTATAATGGGCATATGGGAAACTGTGGAAGAAATCTGGATGAATGATGAAACATCTTCTAAACGCATGCTAAATTGGATTTAAAGGGCATGTCCAGCCTAAAAAACTTGTTATAGTAAAGCACAGCACCCCCAAACCCCAGTTTTGTGTTACCGTATGCATAATTTCCAAAGATGCCCCTGAAGGGACTTGATCTAATCCGGTCCCTTGTTCTGTGGCACTTCTTCCTGGTCACAGCTGTTAATCAAGGCGCAACATGACATCATGCCCAATTACCTGAAAGCCACAACTAGGAAGCGGCTCACTGCTCCTGTACTTGCTCGAAACAAGCTTGCAACAGAAGCAGGGGACAGCATCCAGGCAGAGAGGGACCAGGTCAAGTAAGTACCTTCAGGGCATTCCAAAGACACTCCAGCACACTGCTGTTTGCTGTTTGCCAGACGATTAGTAGGTGCAATCCTCCTGCCCTCTACTTTTCTTTAACCTTTGTGCAATGGTAATACGAAGAGCTAAATGTGTATCCATATTTCTGTTACAGGGCTTGTATTAGGTTCTGTAAGGTCAAAAAAAGGTACGATTTATTGGGCATCCCAAAATTTTGGAAAAAAGTGCCCTGGCCCAGATTACAGCGCTGCATTAAGCACATAATCAGCAGCAAAAGGTTGCATTGGTCATAAGGTTCTTTGTATGCATTTCATAAACACATACATGATATTCTAAAGGTTACTAATGCTGCATTCAAGATTTGTGGATGTTATAGGTCTTCAAAGAGAGGTATAAACATTTTTTTTTTAAAGTTCTATTTTTACAGAGAAATGCAGTATGGAACAACCATTGAAAGTTCATTCGTAGTTATTAGTGCAGGCATTAGAATATAAAAGAAGAGCAACAATGTGGCTTCAGAGAATTACACTAATGAATGGCAGTATCAGTGTAAAGCTATACAGAGATGGGAAACTTTGCCTCTCTCACTCAGAGACAGAAGAATAGATTCTGTCCTGTCAGATACAAAGATTAAAAATCACCTGTTTATTTTCCTGCCTGTTTCCAACTGATTTACATTCTGTGGATTGCATGACTTTCATTTGAAATTCCAAGCAGCGGACAGGCAAGCAATCAGGAGACTGAAATAAGCAGAATTGAATAAGCTGTTAAAGAAAGGGCTCATTTTTAGCAATAGATGGGGACCTGGAATATCTGTCATAAAAAGATACTTAATGCTTCACTTGATAAAGGAAACTGCACAATATGTACAGTTTGCTTTAGGGCCTAAATACTAGCCAATAGGATTAAACATCTGTAATCAAACCAAGGAAAGTCTAATATGTCTTGTTTAGAAAAATGTTTTTGTTTTTAAAATTAATTTGAATTATCGCAACATGCATTTTTTTTTTAAATTGCTTTCAGATAGAGAGATAGTGACAGACCCGAACACATATATTCCCATTAGGGCGGATGTTTATATTTACAATACAGCGGTGGAAAGATAGAGAAAAATAAGGACAAGTGTTCCGAATACATTAAAATGTTCAAGAGGCAGTAAATTCTAAAATGTGGCATGATGTGAAAAAAAAATTCTATTTAAGATAAATATCTTTCCATGGTTGCCAAAAAATAAATGAAATCTATTGACTTACGGTACACAGTCCTTACTGCAATATTAGGAGTTTAACAAAAGTAATGGAAATTTTGCAGTAACTGCACATATTCTTTTTATATTAATAATTCTAGCTATGCATACCACATTTCAGGGCATAATTATAAACCCACAGTCATACAATACAGGTGCGGCCTTTATTACCATTCTGGCATTGCATGGGCGATACTGCGTGTTATCTGTATTTTACAATGTAAAACTCAGTATTACTGCATCCAAAAAAGGCATGCACGGTAAAAAAAATTTTTTACATTTTACGACTGTGTAAAATTGCGTGTAAATTGTGATAACCCACCTTTATAAATGCTGTCATTAAAGGGCATGTCCACCCCGAAAATGAACTTTTAGTATTAGTAGGCACCCCCCACCTACCCCCAACCGCCGATTTATTTCTTCCAAACAATAAATAGATTGTTACTTACAGCCCTTACACGTCTCCTCCCAGCTCCCTGTTTGGAGGAAGTCGCAAACAGGGGCCGGACCAGCAGCCGCAACTGTTATTGGTTGAAAGGCAGCCAATCACTGACACAGCTGCTTTCAATAGAGATGCCACGGGAGAGAAGGGGCTGAAAGTATCGATCTAAACATTTTTTTAAGAAATATTTTGAAGTTGGGGGTGGGCAGGGGGTACCTACCTACCTTATGCTAAAAGCATTTCATGCTTGGTGCCACGACTGCAGAGGATGGATCCAGATGGGGAGGGCTCCCCTACACATTTCACTGCCTTACTGAGGTTAAGGAAGCAGCAAGGACCGGATGACTCACTGACAGCTTCTACTCCTTACTTTCCTCTACTTTGAAAAGGCATTGCAGGAGAACCATAAGGAGCATAGATGTAAAGTAAGGATTTTTTTAAACTACAAATATAATTATATATACAAATATAATTACAAACCACTACAATGTTTCGTGGTGCTTACTGCCGCCTTCCTCAGGAAGGGTGCAGTAAGCACCCCGAAACGTTCTAGTGGTTTTGTTTTGCACTTAATAAACTGTGAAGTTCACAAGAAGTAGTGTGCTCCTCTTGCTGTTATAATTGTTGGATTACCTTAGCCCTCTGGGTAAGGGGTGTGGAGAATTGCACCTACAGACTACTAGGCCAAAGCCATTGGCAATGTGCTAGAGTGGCTTTAAATTGGATTGAATTGCTTTTTTTAAACTACACAGTGGGGCCAGTATGGGGTTACATTTTAGTTTTGGGGTTGGACATGCTCTTTAATTTAAGTTAAAATAATGGATTAAATGTGTTGATATGCATGGACAAGCTTCTTGTAGCTGCTGGTCCTTCTGTCACAACCCCCCATAAGCACTCACTCCCACTTCACTGGTGCATCTGTCGCAAAGTGACCAGAGACAGTTGCCTCATGCTCCAGACTTTCCAGCCATATGGAGTCTCTCCTATGTATTTAATGTGGGTCTTTAAAGCACAAATTTTAATTTACCGTAAAAGCTTACTTTTCAAAAATTATAATTTTTTGTTGAGGAGGAGCCACAGCACATACAGTTTTCATCTGCCAGGTTATGGCCCTAGGCCTTCCTGCATTAAAGTGCACTCATGAAGCCTGGCAGAAACAGTTTTATTTGTGCTGCCACTCCTCATAGAAATTATATTAGGAGGTAGAAAGTACCAGTACTATCTACCTTCCCCAGGTATCTTGTCATTTTAATGCAATTTCCATTGCATATAAGAGCATGTCCAGCAATAAAATTAAATTTTACTTATAGGTGCACCCCCCCCCCAATCCCCACTGTTGCTTTTACTTACCTTCTCCAATGATGCCCCTGAAGTTACTTATCAGACCCGGTCCCTGCCGTCAGCTATTGGCCATGACGTCACTGGCATGCCAGTGACGTCATGGCCAATAGCTGACGGCAGCGACCAGGAAGTGCTTCACTGCTGCTGTGGTGGAGAGGGACTTTAGGGGCATCTTTGGAGAAGGTAAGTAAAATGAAAGTGGTGTTTGGGTGGTTTCATTTTATAGCTGGACATGCCTTTTAATGCAGTATTGCACCTCCATTAAAGTTACCCTATACCCACAAAAACTCTCTTGTACAGATCGTATCCATATAGATAAGGATTTATCATTTGTCATGACATTATAGGGAAATTAGGCCCTGAAATACTATCAGGGATATTCAATAAAAGTTCTAATCGTTTAAAATGGTGCTAATTTTGCCCCAACCAATCAGATCTTATTTAACATTTGAAAGCTAACATCCGATTGGTTAGGGCAAAATTAGCACCATTTTTAATGTAAGAACTTTTATTGAATAACCCTGTATATTTTTACAGTTGCAAACCAAGATAATATACCCTAATAACAATCTGTTCATTAATATTGCCTGGTCTTTTGTCACTGGTGATGTCAACCTTTGGTTAAAAATGATTGTTATTGTGAAGGAAGAAAAAGAGAAGCAGCACCCACAAATTCATCAATATTTAAGTAAAATATATTAGTTTAAGTAAAATCTATTAGACTTTATCTTTTCTAAGTAGCTGTATTTTTTCTCTGTAGATACATAAAACTCACAAGGGCAATATGATAAACCAAAGTGCATTTTACCTTTTGTGCTAACACAATCAATTTAGGAGTTGTCCATATACATTAGCTCCTTTTAATCCCCTCGGTTAAAATGGGCTATTTGTCGTGACACACACATTTACCAAGTTGCACAGTATCACATTAATTTTTTGCTCCTATTAACTTATCATTAAATTTAAACACCAAGTCATAGCAGAGTTTGAATTCCTGTAAAGGTTTCTATGTAGCAATTAGCAAAATGATGTGCCAAAATATTTTACCAAAGTTCTTTTTTGTACCTGCAGTGCAAGATAAGTACATGCACACAGAACCACAGGGTTGTATATTAAAATATAGAAATTAAAACAATATTACTTACACTTACACCTACTTATTCTTCCAGTTATGATATACCTGGAAAGATATTTATTCTATATTTTCACTAATCTTATTATTTTAATGGCAATCACCAAATGAATGAAATAAAACTATAGCATTTGCACTAAAACATCTAATTATTATGTAAATGAATTGTAATACCTTAAAAGACAAGGAAGAAATGCATGTTCCAAATAAAGATTTTATTAATATTTTAAGACCAGCATCAATTGCAGTTAAGAGCAAAAATGTTAATACAGAAAATGTGTAATGCCATTACTTTGTTGCAGTGGCAAAAAATTCAGGGCTTTTACAGTACAACCTATTATACTGGGTTTTAAAGTACAGCAAACTATTGTAATTCCTAAACAAACAGGGTTATTCAATAAAAGTTCTTATTGTTTAAAATGGTGCTAATTTTGCTCCAACCAATCGGATGTTAGCTATCAAATGTTAAATAAAATCTGATTGGTTGGGGCAAAATTAGCACCATTTTAAACGATAAGAACTGTTATTGAAGCTCCCTGAAAGAATACACAAAAGGATCATAACATCATCATCATCTGCAAATCACATATTTTGTTGGATACATATAATAAAGCTCAATTCAATAATAAACATTTAAAGGGGAACTGTGGTCCAAAAAGGACTTTAGGTAAATTGATGTAAATTGATAGGAATTGCTCCCCTGAGAATTTTTGCAATTTATTTCCATTGTTTATTTTGCATAATTTTGAAGATATTTACATTTATGTGTGTGATATGGCAGCAGCATCACCAGGTCCCCTACACTCCTGCTTCCTGCTCTGAAACTGTCAGTCAATCTGTCCTGTGTCTCCTCCTCCCCTTTGCAGCCCCCCTGGTCCCACCCACTCATGGACCCCATGGTCCCTCCAGTTGCAGGCACCCCCATGGCCCATTATCTTACAGCCCCATGTGACCCCGCCCACTCGCGGGTGCCCAAGCCCTACCCACTCACGGGTGCCCAAGCCCTGCCCACTCATGGGTGTCTAAGCCCCGCCCACTCACGGGTGCCGTGAGTTACTCAGACCCCTCCCCCTACAGAAAACTCTGTGGAAACAGCCTTTTCAGGCAGAGTGAGAACAGTGAGAACAGAGTGAGAACTTTGCTTGAAAAGGCTGTTTTCACACAGTGAAAGAGAAGGGCTGTAGATTCCCTTACCTTCGCTGTCAGGACTTCACACAGCAGAGAGGAGGAGGGACTTCCTGTCTCCCTCACACACTGATGGAGTCTGAGGCTGTGCTCGCCGGAGGCACTGTACAGGAGATGCCTCAGGAATGTCCCAAGTCAGCCTCCCAACGCATTAACTTTCTGGTCAGTCATTTCTGTATATCTTGGGCATGTATATATTAGAGCATGTAGAGAGGTGGTTAATGGCTCGTTTTAAAGGTAGGAAACTTAACTTGTTTGGAGACCACAGTTCCCCTTTAACCAACATAATGTTGGAAATACTGCAAATTATTTCTGTTATTAAAGGAAAAGTCTAAAGGTAAATAATTCTGTTAGTATACAGACCTAACTCTCTCCGTGTATTTTTTTTAGATGTCCTACTTGTGTGTATTGCTTCGCAAGGTACATAACAGTAAGACCATGACTTGTGGAAAAAAAGTTACTTAAGTGCATAGTGTAGTATATAAGTAGAATCAAGTATGTTTTATTTTCTAAGTTTTGAGAAACCCTTTAGTTCTCCTTTATAGAGAAGCAAAGAAACTTGATGAGAAAAGTGATGAGAAAGTGATTCTCCATGTAATTTGGACAATATTTTTTTCCTACTCACCTTATGTCTTTCTATTAACTTCAAAGTTTAATTTTAATTTTTCTGTCGTTTTAGTTAGTTTTTTTCTGCAATTTCGAAATAGATGTTATCACTTTTTCCATTCTACTATAAAGTAAAAGTCTCTTCCCACTGGATTTCATTGAGATCTCATGCTAACTTCTGATTCTAGCAAAGTCAGTGTGTCAGGACTTAATCGAGTAATTAACAAAAATGTGGAGCCAGATTGATCTACTCAACTTTTAGGCTGGGTACACATGGAGGGTCATTTTGTCCCGACCGAGCATTCGGTACGCGCGAGCACTCGGCCAGGACAAATGTCCGTCGGTCGCTGCCAAATTTGCTAGCGATCAATCGTGCAGTCCCATAGGGAACCACATTATCGATCATAATTTTCCGACATGCCCAATCGTTCGTTGCTTATGCCTCTGAGATGTCCTTGCTCAGAGCAGCCTTAACATTTTTAAGAGAGATTCTTACTCTATTAGATTTCCATGGATCTGGAGAGTTGATGTATCATGTTATTCTAGTTGCTGATCAACATTCAACAGTGGGGATATAGCACAAACACAACCAAGCTCCCCTTGCTTCCAACCAAATAACAGATGGGATGCAACAATACCAGTCTAAGAAAAATAATTCAATTTCTGCTCCATGAAGAAACAACACCAACTTTCTATGGCAAGTATTAATCACTTGGGACATTCAGCAAAAACACATATGCTTTTCTAAATGTAATGTATTCTTAATTCTTTTTATTTTTTCTTAATTCAATTACCTTAATCTGCTCATCTGACCAGTGATTCATCTATGGATTAATAAATACTGACCCCTAATAGTGTCTGTTATGGTCTTATGGACTAGTACATTGCTCAGTTGCTCAGTAGATATCTGAGCATGTTTGACCCACCCAGCAGCCAATCATTAGAAAATAATATTTAGGAGCATTTCAAGAACATTATGGGAAAAGGGGACCATTGCAGGTTGCAGGGTTTTTTCACTGAATTTTCTGATTAAACTTTGGAAAGTCAGTGTTTTTGGATTTTTCCCAAAGTTTATTAGTTAATGTTTGATTCTCTTGTAACAGTTGTACAGATTGGTATATTCCTTTGAAACATCTGCCTATTTAAAGGGTTAATTTACACAGTATAAACTTGTCCAAGTAAACAGTAAAAGCTACTTATCACAGCAACATATTATAAAACAATAGTTTGATAAACAAGGGTAGAACAAGCAATGAAAACTTTCTCCCTGAAACTTTTAGCTTTTATAAAATTTGTTATGGTTTTTGTTACGTAGTTTTTGTTAGTGTTATTCATATAACAGGTTGGCATTTTTTTGAGCCAGTTGCAAAGATAATATTATTCTATACCACCTGCTCAACATACACACTACATCCATCATATAACCAGCTCTTAGACATCACGATTGTTGGGAAAGTAATTGATATGTGTGCAAGGAAGCATACTCTGGTGTATGGCTTAAGTTTCTGGCTTCTCCTGCTTGTCAGCTTGGGGATTACAGATATTATGCTCACGGTTTTATCTAAATTCTATATGCTTGTTGAGGGTTACAGATAATACTTGCAGTAATATCTTGTGTCTACATATTGACTGGGGAATAGAGGTTATGCTTACAGTACAATCATTTGCCTATTTAGTGGATTAGGGAGTGTAGATAATGCTTAGGGTACCATTTTGCTGACTATTTCCTGTCCTTTAATACATTAAAACAATGTTAATCCACCAGCTCATGTTAATTAAGCTGCACATGTGCAATTTTCAACAAGTATTGTTTGACGTAAACCAGGGTCAGGCTCTTATACAGTTTGTATATCATTGGGATAAACTGTTTCATCAACTCAAAAGGTGGACGAAAGGAAGACAGAAATAATGTTAACCACTTTGTCTAAAGAGTGCATTAAAGCATTTCCTGCAGCCTTTTATTATTGGGGTGTAATGCCCAATCGAGAATGCTCACAAGATGTATTTAATTCCCTCACTAATTTGGAGACCAATGTTAAACAGGGTTCTGAATTCAGTGGTGCAAGATTTTGCCTGTGCTATTAATATGCAGCATCATATCAGAACCACAGCAAACCAGTAAAAAGCCAGTTAATGCATTCTTCCCATTACATTTTCCCATGAACAGACCAGGTTTGAAGGTTTTGCCCTGGAGTCCTAGTAATTCTCGCAAAGTCTCTTGATGGGTGGGGTGTGGGCACTCTGGGGGTGTGGCCATGACATTTAGGGGTGTGGCTGGGCATTTCTGAGCACGTCTGAGCTATCCGTGTCATCGGTAGTCTGCGCCCCAGTCCCGTAACTTTGGACATTTTGGGAGGTATGTTAATAGTGCTGATACTTGTGATTACATATATCCCCATGACTTTTAGCTTACTTTATCCAGGGGCGTGTTTAGGGGGGGATTACTGGTGCCTGGAATCCCCCCTTTCTGTCTGCTCAGTGCAGTCTGCTGTTCTAACTCTCCTGGTGCCCATAGACTGGTACATAGTTTGTTACATAGATTGTTACATGGTCAAGTCAGCTGTGAGTTAGAAGCAGCATTTGTATGTTTCAAAAATGTATCCAGTCTGCCCTGTGATTGACAGCACCATAACTAATCATAATTGATACAAAACTGTATCAACATTAACCCTGCAGCTGCCTGAGGTGATTGCTGAGACTGGGTTTATATACATTACTTACTGTACCTACTACACTGTCATGGAGCTTATTGAGCAGGAATTAAGAAATCCTGGAGGTGGTAGCTGACTATTAACATTTCATTATATATATTATATATACACAGGAGTGATTGTTCCATATATTCCATATACAGAATGATAGTTCAATGTGCCCACACATGGTCCAATGTTATCAGCTCCCCCTTCTGTAGTAAAGGGAACCGGTAATTGACATTTTCTGTCTTGTCCAATAGGTCCCAATACCGACAATATTCAGCAAATACTGTCAGATCCACCGTCAGTGTCACAACTCTGACTTTGAAGGACACTAATGATATTGAAGGGCAAATGTGTTTTTCTCAGTAAAAGAGAACATTAGGCTGGGAACAAATGGCCAAATTTTTCATCTCGACCATTCACCACTACGAGCAGTCGGCCAGGACAAAGAACTGTTAGTCGCAGCAAATGTCTCTTATGGACCGATTTACCGACACCACCGAAATCCCTTCGGATTTAGACCAACCAACCAATACACATAAATATCAGCCGGTTGGGCCGAAAAATCTGCTCATATGTACCCAGCCTTAATGAAGATACTTTATAACAAAAGTGATATTTAGCTAACTGTGATGATAATTATGGCAAGTACAGAATATGATGCATATATAATAGAATATATGGATGTATTTGGTCATAAACTTCCTTCTGGGGTTGTTCGGTGGTAACCCATTCAGGAATCCCCCCCTTGAAAATCCTGCGCTTGCCCCTGTTAGCTGTATGAATCTGAACAAGTTTAATAGATTTCTTTTAAATCTGTATTGTGTTTTCTAAATGCTTATATTTTGAGTTTTGCTTTTATACTAATATAAATCATATCTCTGAATCATGCAAGGTAGCCTCATGCAATATATTCACTAACATCAAACCGCATTTAGTACAGTAAGACAACAGTATTCAAGTATTCAGTAATTATTCTTCAACTTTCTTGTGTGACTAAACTACAAAGCATAGATACTCTATAAGTTACTCTAACTGTACCAATGAACTTCAAATGAACAAGGAATTAATCTCAGGACTATTTTCAATATCTGGGGCAAAAACTGAATGCAGCTGTTTGCAGCTGTTTATTGTTCCATTTCTGTGCATCAACCCTTGATGAAATAGAAGAATGGGTTCAGTGAAATGTTTGAACTTGATGGTCAAAAGACTACTAAAACAAAAATTTTACTACAAACATACCTGTGCAGCATATTTGTTTAACAAGTTTTCCCCCAAAAATACATTTTTAAGACATATATTGTCTTTAAACAATCAAAAGTGAAATCTTTGCTCATCCTCCTTATCTTAAACTCTTCTATCACTCTATCTTCTACTTCTACTGAATGATATACAAAATTGAAACAAAAATGACCATCCAAACCTACTATAGGTTTTAGAAGAGGAAGGAATTTAAAGGATTTACTAGTGAACACTGGTCCTATAAATAGCTACAAAAAGGAAATATATTGGTTGCCTAAAAAACCAATGGGTTGCTATAAACCCATTTTTATATGGAAACAGTCCAATAGATTTGATTGGAACTGACTTTGGATGCAAAGGATCATAAGTAGCAGGAAGAAAGGACACATTAATGATCAATCATTAATGAATCAAGTTATGTTGGTTCAAACCTATTACATTTACTACTTCCCAAATTTGTTCTAAAACGGAACATACCAGATACTGTGCATAAAGGAAAACTAAACTTATTATTTTTAAATCCTAATTTAAAAGCTTTACACTCCAGAATACCTATACATTGTAAGATACTTCCCTAGTAAGTTGCATTTACTCGCATGAAAGAATCATATTTTGTAACTAAGAAGGTTTCCATGCCATTCCCAGTAGTTTTCAAAGAGCCTTGTGAGCATGTGCACCTACTGGCCACGCCCCCTGTATTCACTGTCTCTATGTACAGAGTATTTTCTATACAGATTTCTCCACACAAATATGGAGCCCCTTCAGTTTATTTTAACAGCCAGCATAAGTGGTACAAAGAACAGACAATCGACAACAATACTAAAGTACAATGATTTAAATGTACTTACATTCTATACACTAGAAGCTCCAGTGGAATAGAGTATGTGAGGTTGCAGATTCAATTTCCCAGACTCACTTTTAATTTTTACTGAAATGTTAAGATTCTGTTTCTTACACCCATGTTTGCTAAATAAAAAAGCTCAAAGATATTTTTTTTGTATGAAAAGCAAAGGAATATGTCATTGTCAGGGAGAGATGTGTTCAAATATGTTTACAAACAAACTACACTGAAATCCCTGTTTTGTGTCAGAGAGAGGCAGGATCATGTAACATGATTTGCTGTCAGTTTCTGGGGGTGCAGCTTCCTGTGAAGTGTATCGCATACACTTAGCTGGGTAGGACTTCCACCAAAACAGAGAAGTGGATTATGAGAGCAGACCCATGGCAAAGAGAGTGGTGAGACAGAACTTATATATTTGTGTATGTGCTTTGTCTATTCAGACAATGTTGTCTGGTGACTTTACTTCCCCTTCTATTTATAATGTACTATTTTGTCTAAGCGTATATATTTATATACCAGTGTAATAGATTTTCTCCCAGTAATTTGTAGCTAATCTAAAAAAATTATAAAGAAATAACTTGTGACCTGCAGCAACCTAAAGCATCCTCCTTTTGATCACTGACCCCACCCGTGCAGTAGAATGTATATCACAGCTACACGTCATTGGCCTTCCATATTTTGGTGTTATGCCCCGTAATACTCTACTTAATTTGCTATGCCTATTACATCAGCTCTTTGTTGTTTAGATATGTATTTTGTGTGGTAAGATAGATAAAAAAAATACAGAAGATGAAAAAAATAACATATAAAAGCAAAATAAGAAATGGAACAAAAAAAAAAATCAATGAAAGTCTCAAATGAATGAATCAGCAGGTGAGGAGTCCTGTGTCCAGGTTTATTATGGGTCAGTCTCCTGGACAACAATAAACTAACAAGTGATTGGCACATTCATTGTATCTCACATTGTCACTAACAGATGGAAAACTATAGCTCTGATGATCAGTAAAGAATGCAATTTAAAATCTTGCTATCGCCCTCCATCTCCTAAACTGTTTCCAGTTGTGATGTAAGACTATTTAAGGGAGTCATTTGCTTTTGTAAGAATCTGTATTGTTAAACGTGGCATGTCCGACCATTTTGTACTTGAATATCACCATTTTAAAGAGCTCCGACAGAAATATTGATACATTTTAAAAAAGGTCGCCTTTAACAGTTGCTGTTTTCTTATTGTATACAATTCACAACATTGCGGTAATTTCTGGATCTGTTTGCACAATCTGGTGTGAAATCTTGTTTATTTGCACTTTGTTGGCTTTTTAAATCATGTTTGGTATTGAGCGTTAATACGTTGGTATGAATTATCATGCATATGGGGTCTGACAATAGCTCTATGTGCAAGGTAGATTCCTCATTGTTACTGTATGAATGGTATATGGGGTAACATCCAGTCTGTATTGACTAGCCCAGGTAAAATCCCATAGCCACTGTAACTTCTTTAGTATTAATGGGGAATAAAAGGAATTAAACATAGTTCACTTCTTGATTCAAAATCAAACTATTGCCTTGTAGCTAAATATTTTGACTTCTAACCCGTTATTATATATTTCCTAATAGTAGGGTTACCCAAACTCTGTTCATTTTCACAATTAATTTAATTGCACTTGGATTCTATACAAGAGCCATTGCATGTGTTTTAAAGTGACAGGCCATCTTGTCATTGTGTACTAAAGTAGTAAAGATCTGTAATGTCAATAAGGAATACGTTGGGCTAGATCCCACTTGCCATTCGGATCGTGTTTTGCACTCAGATCACACTTCAGATTGGCATTGCCAATGCTATGCTATCAGAGGGTTCAAAATATGTGCACTGCGCTCCGATCAGTCATTGGAATGCATGTGTGCATGACTTTTTGTGCATATCACATGCATTCCAATAAAACAGATGTGTACTCAAGCACAACACACATAGCATATAACGCACAGCAGTGCATTGCAATAATTCTGCATATGCTGCTGCCTGCAGTGTGTTCTAGTGGGACCTAACCCTTAATTATTTTTTTAAGAAAAATTTAAATCTGCACTACAAGCTTAACTCCTGCTGTTCCTGCATCATTTTGACAACTGTCTGGCCTAAACATTTTGCGATCAATATTATGATGAAAACATAAGTGGGATATTTTATAATGGGATTTGCAGTGGTATATATCCTTATAAAAACCACTCAGCTATGTCACTAAGTGTCATTTTTTATATTTCTTATATTCTACTGCTTCTCCCATTCCAGTGTTCATGCCTTAACAATGATCCACAAACGGGACCTGCTGGAGCTGCTTCCTGTCACTTCATAACCAATGTCTTTCTCCTCCTCCCCAAAGATTTGTTTAACCCCATAGATGCTGGGCTGGGATGTTCCTTTTTTACTGGGTTTAAGTTACAGAAGGTAGCTTGGGGGGTTTAAATTAAGGTGGGAATAGGGACAAGGCTAGAATTTAAAATACAAATGGGGTGAAGGAATCAAATACTTATGTATTATAAGAAATAATGCGCCCCTTCACATTATAATATAAGGACATTACACTGTAAGGGATACATTATCCCATATATTATCAATTGCAAACAATGATCCATCCACAAAAGCTATGGGAACCTTGCCAGCTAAACTGCTGCTTCACTCATTTACGATTGCTTCAACATTCTTAGTGGATAGAATAATGATTCGATGTAACATTAATATAGTGTATGGGCAAATTTAGAAATTTATACCACAGCTTTATGGGAGATAATTGATATATAAAGGCCTTATATATAAAATGTGGATCAACTCAAGCTTATTGATCTTTTCTTTTGCCCCAGGACAAAGGGTGCCCTATGGTGTCCTTTTCACTAGATGCTAAGCTCTCTTGAACTCTGTGGACACTAATTTTTAAGTTTTGAGTTCATAGACCTTTAAGCTTTAGCAACAAATATTGCTCAAATATGATGCACAGGTCATCAAAGTCAAAGGATAGTTTAAAGATTAGTACAAGCAGATACAAATCAGATAGGCATTCAAAGCCAAATCCCCATAGTCAGCAAAGCTGGCCTCACAAGGACCAGTTCTGTGGTTTAATCACACACATAGATACACAATTAAACCTAAAAAGATTACACCATCATAGGAAGATGAAGAAATGTCCCCCTATCCTCTTTGGTCAGTTTCTGCCAGGCTGTATTATGACAACTTACAGATCAATTTTCAATCAATGTGATCACACAACAGTCTTTTTAAAGTCTTTTGGAAGGCCTCGAGGTAGAATTAGATTAATCTTTTTCTAATTTTACCACTATCATTTTATGTGACACTGCTACTTTAGCAAATCACTGAATCCCAACTGTCTTGTTATGTAGCCTTTTTAAAGGGCAAGTAAAGTTTTAAAATAATTCAAGTTATATGCGCAGAATATGCTATTCAGAAGACTTTTTATAGGCTATTAGGCAATCAGAGAACACTAAACTTTCTGTGATTAAAAAGTAAATACATCATACATTATGCTATAAACTCCATTAGAAGTCTCCTACATACAGAGCTATCAATGTAGATTAAAAGTAATGCATGGCTCTGTGGTCTATTGGAAATTGTTCCTGCAGGACCCAATCCTGAAACCCACAGATTTTTTTCTCATACCTTTAATTCAGAAAATGCACTGCTTCCTGATTTGGCTGCAAGTGTGGCCCCTGTCTGATTGCCAATGGGATAATCAAATGAGCTTTTTCTTGTCTTTTTCACTGATCCTTTAACAAACATATCTGTGAACAAAACATCCAGTGATGCTCAAAACTCAGCAGCCTGATAAATCTCTATGCAAGGGGCTTCAATTGGTAGAAAAATCGTTGTCATAGTTGATGGACAATGAGCTACTGGGTAAATCAGAATGTGTTTCTAGAGAGGGAATGCAGAGTAACGAGAACAGCAGTTTAAACTAGGTTCAGGAGTTTAGAACATCTCTAAAGAGTCTTTTCAAGTCAACATTAGATAGAGAATCACTGCAATAGAGTATTTTGGGATTTCAACTTCAAGAGGTTTGTGTTGCTGTAGAGGTTGATTCCAAATCACATCATCAGTAACATGCAGTTTAGAACACTCTGGCTGATAAGGGAGTGCAAAGGTATCTATTGTTATTCCAAATTAGCAATATTTTAAATGATGTTCTAATTTAGATCAGAATAAGTCCATGGACCTTTTTCATTTGCCTTTATATTTATGATGGAAAATCAATATTCAATATGTCTTCAGTAGCAAGATACATTTTTAGGTAATTAAAACATATTTAACTAAAATAATGATTCCATGTAGAGTCACTGATGAAAGATGTATTTTAAAAGCACTAAATTAAAATCGCATTAATATTTCAGTTAGATTATTTGGAGCTTATATCTGTTTCATCTTTTCTTCTAACCTGTGCCTTGAAGTTCAGGGCATGAATGAAATGTTGAGATCTATCCACCATACAATAATTATACGTAAATTACTGCACAAGTTATTCACTCAACCAGGATAATTCTATATAAAGTCAATTATTGTAGCAGAAAATTTTGAAATGTGAATGAATTTCACTAATTTCTAGAATTCTTATTACAATTTCCTTATGTAAGAATAAAAAACAAAATGAGATGATCCTGTGAAAGCATTGTGTACAATCCATAAATATGTATTTGAAAGACTGATATATTTGCATAACTTAAGACATATTAAATCATTGGCATCCATGTTCTGTTTTTAATTGGCTGAATTACTGTTTAAGTTCCTGCTGTGTTTTAAAATAGCCTTACAATAGGATGCAAGGAGCAATTTCCTGCTGTGAAGAACAGGAACAGAAGAGTAAAGGAAATTTGTTCCCTAAGGATAATGGCACATGGGGCATTTTGTAGACACTTTTTTTTCCTCATAGACAAAACACAACGACAATAAACTAGCAATTGTCTCAGATCATTCCTAGTTAATGAGATTTCCAGGACAACTATAGTCCAGAAATGTTTTATCCCAGAGTTTCACATCTTAGTTGCACGTTGCAAAGCCTTAGCATGTGCAAATGGAATATAAGTCCATAGGGGTGTTTTGGGGGCAAAGGTGGGAAAATGGAATTTTCACCAGTTTTACTGTATGCAACTTCAATGCACAAAGGAAAGTGAAGGCAATTTAATAATTTATGATTAACCACAGGGTACTTTGCAACCTAATGCCCTTTGGCACTGTTTGGCAGAGGATAGAAAGCCACAAAAATAACCCTCAATACACTGCAAGTAGGAAAAATTAAAATGGCATGTCCACCCTTAAAGAAAAAAAATGGTGACTTGTCAGTTATCTGTCCGTAGCCCCAACAGCTATTTTAATGAAAAGTTCTATTCATAACTGCAAAAGGTATCTGCCTCCTTTGTCTGATCAATTAGCTTTTAAAGGGCATTTCCACCCCCAAACTATTATTTGGGCCAGTGTTGGCCCCACTGTGTAGTGTGAAAAAAATCTTACCTTACACCTCTGCTCCTTATGGTTCTCCTGCAGTGTCCATTCAAAGTTCCAGAAAGTAAAGAGTAGGAGTAAGAGTCTGTGAGTCATTTGGTCCCTGCTTCTTCCTTGTTCTCTTTGAGGATGCTGGCATGCACAGAGGAGCCCTCCACCCCTCTGGATCCATTGTTACTGCCTCATCCCCTTCCTATAAAAATTTATACACCACCCCACCCCAACCACCAACTTCATTTTGAAAAAAAAAAGCTACTGAAATATACTTACACTCCTTCGTTCCCTTATCTGTCTGCATAGCCGGCAGCCAGATGGGTGGGCTGAGGTGGGCTACACTTTGTGAAAAGTTTTTTTTCAGGGTGGAGATACCCTTTTATAATCTCAAGCATGTGCAAACAAGACATCAGGTGAAACAGCAGTCAAATATTGGTTGTGATGTCAGCAGTTACAGCCTTGATTGACTGCATGGAGCAAGGGACGGTCTTACTCTGCCAGAATGAAGACAATAGTTATCCTTAAATATCTGGTTAGTAATGCAGGTAATAAAGTGCAAAATATATCATTTGGGGTTGGGGACAGGTAACTGGCAATTGGACAGTTTTTTGTTTTAAGGGTGAACATGCCCTTTAATGAGAAGACATGAAAAAAGTAACTCAGTAGGATTAGATACCTAAACTAAATACATTTCTAGTTAGCAAACTTGCATATGCATAAATGTTCTTTTTGAGGTCAGTAGTCTAGTTACCCACAGAAACCAGCCTGCTGTAATGGGTTTTCTTGATTTTAGGAACTACTGTGTCATTAAATGACCCCAACTGTGTTTTGTAGTTTGTTCAAAATAACAAAAGCAAGGACAATATACTGTATCAGTAACACGTGTGTCTTCAACTGCGACTATGGCATTACTATGATAGCCATTTGCAAACATCAAATAGTTTTAGGCTGTGAGTTTATTTATATTATTGACTTTGAATCAGACAAAAATATGTAGAGAATGAATACATTGATTTTCCCAGATGATAAAATACACAATTTGCTAATGTAATACTAGACATGTCTAAGTCCTTTCTATTTAACTAGGGTTAAATACTAATTGTATTATTTCTCCTTCTGCTCCTAGCATTTTACATCTTGATTATTTCCTCCATTGGTTTAACTTATTATAATATAGGACAGCCCTGGGGCAGTTATGGCAGAACCCATGTAGCCAAGGCAGTGACATAACTCCAACAGAAACAGCCAGTGTGACCACAGGGGGGCCTGGGGACAAAGATGGCCCAAATATTTACTATTCCTACCACATCCCATTATAGTTTTGCTGGGGTGTCTGTGGAATTTTATTTATTTTACACTACTTAGCCATGGGGTTATCGGAATAAGTAAAATGGACAATTAGAGCCTGTGAGTAAGAAGCTAGGAGACAACATTGGTTAATTTGAAATCCATTCACCTTTCTCAACAACAGAGAAACATCTTCATTGAGGGTTATTGTTAAGGAAATAATCTCTCATAAACTACAGATGCCCTATTCAACTTCAGATTACCAAAAAGTGAATTAAAACCTATAAACTTTGGTTTTAGAAATGTATTTACCTGACTTGGACCATGGTGATGACCCAATATAGGAGAATACATTTGTTTTGGTACAGAAGGCAGAAACAAATACAAACTGTACACTAAAGTTCACCTCGCCCCTAGAACATTTGCTCTTATTCTGCCGATAGCTATCTCATATATCGTACTGGTATTGTTCTGGCTTTTAAGGTTGCTCAGTGCCACATTCCAACCCTGCTAAAGTAAGCAGAATAGATTGTTGTCAGGAGTGAAATGTTTAGCTCCTACAAAGAGGAAACAATGCTATTTCTAAGATAAACTGAGCTTAATACCTTTATCTAGGTAGCATGAAAACTTCAGACTTTTTAAGTTAGACTGATATAGTCATAGAGCTATGGGTAATGACCTTTACTGCCAGACTATTAAAAAAAAAAAAGAAAAACAATTGACAAAGCATCAGAGTATAATAGAGTCAAAAAAAGGGAAGAGATCATGGAGAGAAGTGGGTAATGACAGACATTTTGTTGGGAGGTTTAAGCTTTTGTTTTCCAGTAAGCAGAATGATTGGCAGCAGAAATAAACACTTGCTGAAAGCTTGTATCAGTGTAATTGTATAATTGTAGGCTGCTTGGCCACGATGTGATGTGCTGATAATCAGTTTGGGATGCTGGGTTGGCAGAAGCTGCAGTGACACATCATAGTAGCGCATAGCGACAAAGCACCTCTTTACTCTTTAGCAAAAATGTCCACTAAAGGAATACTGGGATATAAAAATCCATGTATTATTCTCTGAGGTAACAAGCAACATGTGAGCTGACCTCTTAAGCTGTAAATAGCAACATACACTTTTCATGTTTTGTGCCCAATGCTGCAGATGAGTCTTAATTCCAAAATGAAGCTGGTTTAGCTTCAGAATTGGTGGTTTTAAAAATCCATGGCTTTGGCAGAATTATGGAAAACCCTGGTCGAAAACACAAGATTCCCAATTGGAAAATAAAGAAATCACAATCAAAAGGTAAATATTGCAGTTGAAAACTTAAAAATTACAGTCAGAAACCTGAAATATACCATTTAAAGTTTTTTTGATTTGAAATTTGAAATTTTTCGGTAAGTTCCATAGCAATGCAGGCCTGCTGAGTTGTGTTGTGCATACTAGCCCACAGCGTAGATGAAACATTGCTGTCCACAATCATTTCTACCCTAATTGTTTCCTAAAAAAAGAAGCCAAGAATTATTTTTTTTTTGAAGAATTGCTTTACTGGTTTCCTTAAAAAAAGAAGCCAAGAATTTTTTGGGGGGAAGAATTGCTTTACTAGTTTCCTTAAAACAGAATACGATTGGTGAATGACCCCAATTTCCTGGTTTTATTTTTATGGTTTTATGGTTAAGAGATCCAGAATAAAGGTCTCATGGCAAATCCAAATTCGTTTAAAAAAAAGCACAATATAGCGTTGATCTTTAAATTACATGGACATTTGATAGTTTGACTGTGGCCCTGTGGCCGTCACCAAAACAGGCCTTATTTAGAGTCAATACATTCTGTTTAAATGATTCCCCTTGATTCTTGATGTTCCTTCAGGTGCCTGTAAGAATATACTAATAAATTCAACATGTGTGCTCATGCGTTTTTATATCCAAGCAGGTGAAAATGAATGCCATATGTTTAAATGAGTCTATATGTCAGTTTGGTGGTTGCTTTACAGCTTGAAGCATGGACCCTTTAATAAGGTCCCCTTTTGTCTATAGCTTTCTAAAGCTGTGTCTGTTTTACGGAGGGTTCTTGGTGATTTAAACACAGGAGGAAACCTTCTTATAATAAGCTTTGTACATCTACAGCTCAGTAACATAACATTCTCCCCTGAGAACATACATCTCACAGTTCTAGAAAAAACAGGGATCAAAGGAATTAGGTGCATTCAGAGAGCAAATCCTAACACTGCCATTCAAGTTTGCCAATAATGCCATGCTTTTTTTCCCACTAAAAAGTGCTTCCACAAGTAATTACAGGTGTAGACAAAATAAACAAAAGAGCTAATAAAATGTTGGATTTGCAAGTGATAAAGCAGTATATTTATAAAGCAGCAATGCCGGTTTTGCTGCACTCTTTTTATTAGCGATACTTTTTTGCAGTTTCTGAAAACGCAAAAATTTGGCTTTTTGCCACTTGTTCACTCTTTAGGCAAATGTTACACCCCATATCACTGGGAAGTGCAGAGAAGGCATTTCTGGGGGGGCTTTTCTTGGCTGGAAATAGTTGTTAAAAATTCCTTGTCAACATCATTTTAAAATATTGCCCTGAATGTTTTAAAAATATTTTTCAGATTTTTTTGAAAAGACAAAAACATATTTTTGACTTATTACACCATATGGCTTCGAAAATTTGCCTTTTTAAAAAAAACAAAAATGTCATATAATTCTAAAAAAAAATAATAAAAAATTGCAAAATAGCACTCCTTTATAAATATGGCCCTAAATCTAAACTAAGTGATTTTTTTAAGGACAACTCCACCCTCATAAAAACATCTTTTAGAAAGAATGGGCCAAAATATGTTGATATATCCTACTTTGTCCTCTGAATTCATTACTGTATGCACTAATTTAGTGACCTGGTACTGAGCCTGAGCATGCTCAGAAAAGGCAGCTAAGGGATTAGCATTCAGTCATTGGTTGTGATGTGAAATGTTAAATGGATAACTGATAATTGTTAACTGGAAGAGCCAGGAAGCAGAAACAGGGGCAACAGGACATTGTGCAGGATTTCAAGTTAGACTTACATATTTCACATTTCAAACTATTACAGTTTAGGGTTTTGGGGAGTGACATACCTGCATATACGTTTTCATTTGAGGAATTAATAATATATAATTTAGGAAGAACTAAATTATAAAAACAACTTTTACTCAGGTGTATCACTTCTTAATGGAAACCTGAAATTTAATATTTAGGTCAATGAAATAAGTCTGATGAGAGTCGGAGTGATTTCTGGAGAACTATGAACAATGGCAATTTTAAAAAGAACCCCCTTTTAAAGGGAATGTGGTTAGTAATGCAGATTTTTTTCCTTTATTTTATTTCTAGCAATCCACATCACAAAGCAAAATAGAAATGAGTTATGAATGAAAGAAAAGATGTGACTTTCTAGGGAATAACAACTAAAGCATCAGTATATATGTGGTAGGGATAATGTATCTTTGGGATGCTACAGTACCACCTATGCATAAGGCAAATCTTTCTAGCCTAAAATATTATGTTGCTTAAGTTCACCTTTAAGAGCTCAAGCTAATCTAAAAGTAGATAGTTAAGCAGGGCATAATTGCAGATAATAGGGAATATTTCAATCAGTTCTGAAGGTAATCTCTGACGATTTGCGAATATTCTCCCTGGCTGATGTTCTTATAACTCAGTATAGGTGGGATTGCTCAGGGAACGACAAATGTTGCATTCTCTATGGTCTCCCTATACTTTTCACCTATAAAGGGATGTATAGTGACCAAAAGAAATTTTCTTGACTGATTGATTGATCCTGTTGCCAGGACAGTTAGGTAGTCAGATGAGGGATTGGCTGATTTTATGCAATACACAGGCCCATAAACATAAGTATCATTGGATCTGACAGAATTTGTCTATTATCAGCCATGTGTATCTATCTTTAGGGTTTTTCATGCATTAGTAGCGGTCCATCAGTTCTCATTTACCCATCTTACCTGTCACTCGCTCCTTAGTGTAATTTTCAGGAGCTTTGGACTTGGCTGGTTTAAGGTATCCAGCAGTCTGTTTTTTAAGCTGTGTGTCGGAGTGAAAGTTTAAAGACACTGTACCACTTTGAATGAACAGATTCACATTAAGATTGAGTGGTTAATTATCCATTGAATCTGATGTACAAATTCTAAATATTTTCAAAGAACTTTGTGATGTTTGTTTCTTTCATTCCTTCCAAGTATCAAAGTTTGTAGATTTTAGCTTCCTTTTTCCTTCACCTCAGGAGCAGATTGTTTACTTGCATCTACATGCTTCTTGATGTTACAAATTAGCTCCCAGCATAGCACCACATTATCATGTACATTGTCACATAAAGGCAGTCATGCGATGGTTCTGCCTAATAGAATAACCACTGCATTATTTACAAACAAATGACACTTGCTGGCTTCTCTCCTGCTAAGTGGTGAGCTGTCTCTGCCACAGCTGGGTCTGAATCTTCTCCGGTACTGAGGTACCCATCTCCACACACGGTGCTCTTCTGCTCTGCAATGCTTCTCTCTGATAGAGACCCCCCACTGATATGAATGCTAGAATGGATAGTTTATATTTATTTTAATTTTAATTAGCAATAAAATTACTTATGCGTGTATTCTACCAGAGCATCGTTGCACACCAGTAATCAAAAGTAATTAGCAATATATGCGGACATAGTTGTCAGGCTATGAGTAGGTTGTATTGTTTCCTTTAGGACAAAACACACACCCTACAAATTGCAGCACCGATAGAGCTCAAAGATAAAAATGTAAAAAATAGATTTCTCAGCTCCAAACCACAAGTCTCTTCAAGGCATATTCAAGGCACGCTGTCCCGACTAAGCACCTAACTTTAGCGCATGCGCAGCAATACAAAAGATAGGTGCGTGATCAGGTCAGCGAGCCCATCAACTGAGAAGTAGCCGCAAGTGGAGCGCCGGTAAGGTAAGTGTTGCACTGTTCCCCAGGTGTTCTAATACTCACAGGGAAATGGGAATAAGTGTTCTCACCTCCCTATGAATAATATATACAGATTTACTGTACTTAAAAAATACAGTTTAGAGTTCCTTTTAAATATTTGTTTTCTTTATAGCGGTACCACTGTACCACTGTGGCATCCCCCTAACTCACTAAACCAATTTCTTTCTTTCACAAGCAATTGCATTTATCAGCACCATGGTTGTGTACAGTTGATATTTCCTATGCAGTCCCCTGCCCACACTTATTTAATTACTGGTTTTAAAGCCAAACTCACGTATGATGCTTCTCACACAGCTCCTGTACGCATGAGGTTTTATGGTGTTGACCTGAAACATAAATCTAAAGGCTAAATATAGGTTACATTATTTCCTGTCAGGAAGCTTCATAAAGTAAAATGTGCTTTTACTGAGCGCAGATACCCACACGTTTTAAGTAAACCTGCTATAAAGAGCACACATAAAACAACATACTGCAGATTACAAACAGAAGCCAAAAAATCAGAGCAGGAGAGCACCCTGGCAGAGGCACCACACTGACAGCTCTACTGAAAGAAAAAAGCCAGCAAAGTGTGGTTTCTGTAAACAATACATCAGAGATTCTTTTGGGCAGTAGCATCAGGTGACTGACATCACATGACAACATAAAGGAAGAATTCTGTGCGCAATCTGCTAAGAGCTGATACAATGAACAGTAATGTCAAGGGTCCATGCATGTAAAAACAAAAAAGAATTGGATGTGGAAAGACACGTACAGCCAAACAGGTATTTATCTATATTTAACCATTCAGGGCTGGTGTTATAGCAGAAAAATAGACCCTGTTCAATTTATGGAATTCAACAAATGCAGTGCATAAAATTAAAGAAAAAAGAAGGAACCCTACAATTCAGGGCTGGTTTAAAGCATGTGAAGGCCCCAGGCAAAACCTGGGGCCATGATGACAACCCTTGACCATTCAAATAGTTTAGGGAGACATTGGGAGTTGGGCCATGGGCAATATCCCTATTTGCAATTATGGTAAAACCAGCCCTGCTTGAGTAAAAACTTTTAAAGCCACTTCAGGTTTTTCAATTCATATAGGAAACATTCACCCTCAAAACAAAAGAATGGCTACTCGTTAGCTACCAGTCCCAACCCCTTGTAACGCTGCCCTAACTCAGTAGGGAAGACTCACTTTTAGTAGGATGAAGGAGGAAGCAGTGGGATACTGACACAACACTGAAGCTGGATTCTGTAACAATGGAGTAGGCTGTAACAATGGAGGAGCTGGATACTGGAACAATGGAGTAGGCTGTAACAATGGAGGAGCTGGATACTGGAACAATGGAGTAGGCTGTAACAATGGAGGAGCTGGATACTGGAACAATGAAGTAGGCTGTAACAATGGAGAAGCTGGATACTGGAACAATGGAATAGGCTGTAACAATGGAGGAGATGGATACTGGAACAATGGAGAAGGCTGTAACATTGGAGCTGGATACTGGATAATGGAGAAGGCTGCTAAGCAAGAAGCACAAACAACAGGAACACTAGACGCCAAAAAATTGACAAGCGGGCATCGGGGGAAGAGAGGAAGAGCTATTTGAATCTTCGCGCCAGCCGGCACACTTGCGTAGTGACGTTATGACAGGAAGGTTTTGATTAAACGAGGTGCATGAATGTCAATAAATTTAATCCAGGGGCGTTCTTTTGGGCCAAAACCTTTCCAATGGATAAGGTATTGTAAAGAGTTCCTGGAATATCTGGAATCGAGAAATTCCTGAATTTCAAACTCTTACTGACCAACAACTAGAATTGGAGCTGGAGACAGATTAGAACTGGAAAATTGGTTGACAATAAATGGTTTGAGTAAGGATTCATGAAAGGCATTATCATAGTAGGTGGTAAATCAAGACGGAAGGCTGTAGAACGAATTACTTCAGAGATGGAAAAGGGTCAAATGAATTTAGGACCTAGTTTAAGGGTTGGAATGTGTAGATGAATATTTCGAGAGAATTACCAAACTTTATCTCCAATTGAATATTGAGGAGCAGGTCTCCGTCTTTTGTCTGCAGCTTTTTTCTGAATTAGGGAGGATTTCAATAGATTGTTCCTTGTAGAATCCCAGATAGCAGACATATGGGCAAGCATATCATCAGCCGCTGGATTGTCGGAAAAAAGAAAATCTTGAGGAAAGATTACAAAAAAAGGAGAAGTCCCGGAAGAAGAGTGTGGGGAATGAAAACTTTGTTAACTGGGGTAGTAGAAGGGCAAGAGCCCTGAGCAGATTTAATTTCGGCAGATAACTGAAGAAGAATAGTACCCAGAATTTTGGATTTGGGAATAAAAGGGCCTTTGTGAACTGTGGTGGATTCTTGAGAACAAAATAACCTGGATAAAGCATCGGCTTTTTTGTTTTTGGTTCCAGGGCGAAAGGTGATGAAAAAATTAAAATGTGGGAAAAAAAGTGCCTACCGGGCTTGTCTGGGATTCAGTCTTTCAGCAGTTTGGATGTATTCCAAATTTTTATGGTTGGTGAATATTAAGATGCCGCCACTCTTCAAGAGCAAGTTTAATGGCTAATAACTCTCAATTGCCAATATCGTAATTAGATAGTAGAAAAGTAAGCACAAGGATGAAGTTTCCCTTTTATTCCATGTGTTTGGGACAGAATCCCTCCAGCACCAATATCAGAGGAGTCAACCTCAATAAAGAATGGCAACAAATGAGTATCTGGATGGACTAAAATGGGAGCAGAGGCAAATGCCACTTTAAGTCTTTCAAAGGCTTTCAAGGCTTCTTCAGTCCAGGAATTTGGTTTGCCCCTTTTTCGGATGAGGTTCAATTTTGGAGAAATGATGGAAGAAAAACCCTTAATAAAGCCTGTAATAATTGGCTAAACCAATGAAACGTTGAATGGCTTTCGTAGAAGAAGTTAAGAATAGCAGAGACTTTTTAAGAATCCATTTCAAAACCTTGGGCAGAGATAATATAACCCAGGAACGGAATTTTAGTTGCTTCAAAAAGGCATTTTTCCAGCTTGGCATAAAGGTGATTGGCACGTAACCGGGAAAGTACTTGACGAAGATGAATATGATGAGAGGGTAAATCTTGAGAAAAAAACAAAATATCATCTAGATAGACAACTACTGAGTTGCCTAACAAGGCTCTGAAAATATCATTAACAAATTATGGGAAGACCGCTGGAGCATTGCAAAGTCCGAAAGGCATTACCAGATATTCGAAATGGCCGTCACGAGTATTGAAGGCAGTTTTCCATCCGTCCCCTTTTCAGATCTGGATCAAATTGTAGGCTCCTCTGAGACCAAGTTTAGAGAAATATTTGCTCCCTTCAGTTGATCGAACAATTCGGTGATTAGGGGAAGAGGATAATGATTTTTGTAGTCTATGCAGGGCCGTAACCCTCCGTCTTTCTTTTCGACGAAAAAGAACCCAGCCCCAGCAGGAGAAGTGAAAGGATGAATGAATCCTTGAGACAAGTTATCCTGAATGTATTCTTTCATAGCAATGGTTTCAGGCTGGGATAAAGGGTTCATCCACGAGGAGGCATGGTTTCAGAAAGAAGGTCGATAGGACAATCATAAGGTCTATGAATAGGCAAGGTTCTTTTTCCAGAAAGAGGGTGGCGCATTGAATAGTTGGCAGAAAAAGGCAACGAGAGACACAATTCGAACTCCAGGCAGTTATTTCACCAGAAGGCTAATCAATAGAAGGGTTATGGAGTTGAAGCCAGGGAAGGCCTAGAATAATTGGTGTGGAGGAACAATTGATGACAAGGAAAGACAATTTCTCATTATGAAGGGCCCCAGTTTGGAAGGAAAATTTGACTGACAAATTTTAAGGATAGGGGTCTGTTGTCAATAGCAAGTATACGGAAGGGATTACACAAAGGTCGAATATCATGTTGTTGTACAAAAGAGGAATCAATGAATTGCCTGCAAAAGACCCTGTAAGAAGGCTGCCACAAGAGCCTCATTGTTCCAGGAGGTTTCTGCTGCAAGGGTTCGAAACTTAATGGCATAATGTCCAACAGTGCGACTTCCCTGTTGAGGTTGCAACAGAGGGGTGGAAGCACGACCAGGAGCGTTAAATACTTTACGGAACGTTGCAAGGAAATTAGTAATATTTGAGACTAAAGGGTCATCTTCCTCCCAGAGGGGAGAAGCCCAGGCCAGCGATCCACCTTCCAATAGAGCGACAATTTAACCCACATTAGCTCAATCTGAGGCAAAATAGGAGGGTTGCAGTTCAAATTGATTCTGGCATTGATTAAGGAACCCCCTACAGCCTTGAGGATTCCCATCATAGCGAGGAGGAGAGGGAATACGGGGCTCATGGCCAACTTTACCTGCAGGAGCAGGAGCAGGAGGAGGAGGAGGAGAAGGGGACATATGTACTGGTGATAAAAGCCAAAGAATCCATAAATTTTGCCATACGGTTCTGTTGGTGTTCAAGAATGTCCATCCGGGTAGACATGGCCTGGAGAGTTTTAGATAGTTCAGACATTACTACCTCAGGGGCATCCGTGGCCCGCTTGTACTGTAATGCTGCCCTAACTCAGTAGGTATAGAGTACATGGAAGACTCATTTTTAGTAGGATGAAGGAGGAAGCAGTGGGATACTGGCACAATACTGAAGCTGGAATCTATAACAATGGAGTAGGCTGTAACAATGGAGGAGCTGGATACTGGAACAATGGAATAGGCTGTAACAATGGAGGAGCTGGATACTGGAACAATGGAGTAGGCTATAACAATGGAGGAGCTGGATACTGGACAATGGAGAAGGCTGTAACAATGGAGCTGGATACTGGACAATGGAGAAGGCTGTAACAATGGAGCTGGATACTGGACAATGAAGAAGGCTGCTAAGCAAGAAGCACGAACAACAGGAAGCCTAGATGTCAATAAAATTGACAAGCGGCGTCTGGGAAAGAGAGGATGAGCTATTTGAATCTTCAATATTTGAAAGTTCGAAAGTCCGAAAACAGACCCATTAAAGTCAATGGGGGATGAATAGTTCGGAAAGTTCGAATGAACTTTCCGAAATATTGCAGTGTAAACTTACCTTACAGGCCCCTGGACCTGGGAGATGGTCTGGGGAACACATCTGTGCGCGGGGAACAGCATAAAAACCAGACGTAGTGCACACGCGCACTACTTTCAGTTTCCGCATGCCGCTTTCAGTAAAACGTTTTTGAGGATTTTCAAACGCTCGTCAAAACTCGAACGGCTGCTTCCGAAAATACCCGAATGGCTGGAGATTCCCGAAATTGCCCGTTTGCGGATTGCCGACGGCCGACAACCTGGCCAGATGTTTGGGGCTCGAAACCGGGACCCCTCCTGGGTCCTTATAAGGACATTGGTGGCCCTGACAAAGGCCCTTTGGGGCTTAAGGGGTCCCGCAGCTCGAACCGGGACCCCCCTCCCCGGCACTTATAAGTGCCCTTGTGGTCCTAACAAGGGCCCTTTGGGGCTTAAGGGCTCCCGCAGCTTGAACCGGGACCCCCCTCCCCGGCCCTATCAGGGCCCTTGCGGCACTAAGAAGCACCCCTGCGGCTCTGACAAGGGCCCTTTGGGGATTAAGGGGTCCCGCAGCACGAACCGGGACCCCCCTCCCTGGAACTTATAAGTGCCTTTGTGGCCCTTGGAAGGGCCCTTGTGGCCCTGACAAGGGCCCTTTGGGGCTTAAGGGGTCCCTTAAGCCCCAAAGTACTTTTCGGGGTCGATGGCCTCAGTAGAGCTGGTATCACCGGATGGAAGATAGGAGACACCACCCAAGGGCCCTTTTGAGAGCCGCTGGGGGTTCCGGTTAGCACTGCGGGACCCCCAACAAAGGCACTTATCAGTGCCGTAAGAGCCCTTACAAGGGACGGGGAGGGGGGTCCACTTTAGAGCTGCGGGACCCCTTAAGCCCCAAAGGGCCCTTGTTTGGGCCACAAGGGCACTTATAAGTGCCTAGGCAGGGGGGTCCCGGTTCGAGCTGCGGGACCCCCTTAAGTCCAAAAGGGCATTTGTCAGGGCCGCAATGGTCCTTGCAAGGATCCGGGTGGGGGTCCCGGTTTTGAGCTGTGGGACCCCCAAACGTCCGGCCGCGGGATTGTCGGACGTTCAGCAATCTGCGAGCGCCCGTTTTCGGGAATCTCTGGCTGTTTTGGGATTTTCGGAAGTGGCCGTTCGAGGCCCGCCGAAACGTTCGAAAAATCCAGAGTATTACATTTAACCCTTTCAGCTTCCAGCATTAAAGGGTATCTCCACTCGTTTTTATAAGTTTTGTGAATCCAGTTCTATTGAAGAACGGGAGGAGCTGTGCCTTACGGCCGACAACCTGAATTCCATTGAATTGTTCATTCCTCACCCACTCTAAGTTCTAATTTGAGAGTTGGGTGGAAGAAAGAAAGAGGCAGAGTTAGGCATCTCGCGGCTGCTAGTCACAGGCACCACTGCAGCACAGGCACCACTTCCTCATGTTCATGAAAGCACATGAGGAAGTGGTGTAGGAACAAAACCTCTAAGTCCTCCCTAGTTGACTTTACCGATCAACTAGAATATTTACACAAGTTTGCCTCTACGCTCTGGTCCTCTTCCTGCTAGTCTATGCAGTCAGCGATGTATCCAAGGGGAATGCACGTTCTGCAAAGATATATATCATCTCCACATCACAGACTGTCACTGACAGTAGCTGTGGGGCTAAGCAGACCAGAGCAACAAGAGAAACTTCATAAAACTTCATGTAAAGTACCCAGGGATGAGCAGTTTAGGCCATCACCCTCAGTATTTAGGTTTGGAGCATGTGTATAATTATCATTTAACTGATTAGAAATAACACCTTTTTATCTGTCAGTTTCTGTAGTTATTTCAATCCGTTTCAATTCTTCCTGTAGTAGATTTTTCCAGAGGTGAAAATGGCTCTTACAAGAGTGTAGAAAATTCAGTCCAATAAAATAGTATTCCATCTTCCTCTACATTCACCAATAGGTTTGCATAGTTTCAAAGTATGTTTGAGATGATTGTCCTGCTGCATTAAGCAATTTGCACCAATCAAAAGCTGTCCACAAGGGATGGCATGACTTTGTGGAATAGTTTCTTGTTCATTATACCTTGTACAGCTTACAGCACCAAAGCAGTCCCATACTGCTAGATTTCTTCAATCATGCCAAATAGAAAGCATCAATCATTTTATTTGCTCTGTGTCCAGCACATGCTTTTTTGTCTGCATTCAACCCCTCAATTAGACTCATCCATCCATAATTCTAAACCCATCTCCCACCATCTATTTCTACGTTTTTTTGCCATTTGTAAGCATCTATAGATACACACTAAATAACAAGCAATAATAAGCATTCTATATTCAGTTGACACACTGTATTTTAGTGCACTACTTTCCCAAATCACACTGCTAAATGTATTAAAATCTGTATTGCCTTTGACAAAAAACATTTCTGAATTTTACAACCATTGAGAAATATAATTTTTCTAGCTTTCTTTCTTTCTTTTTTTTAAAAAGAACTTTATGGAGATTGGCCAATAAGAGAAAGCTTATTTGATTAAATTATTATCATTATTAGCGCCAACATTTTCCGTAGCGCATTACAATTACATGCATATATTCACTTCAGGCCCTGCCCCGAAGGCATGTTTTGGATAGTACCCTTTGTCTAACCCATTTTCAGAAAATGTTTATTTACAAATAAACTGGATATATAAAACATTTATATTACCGTATATAGCAAGATTATTTTTATTATTATTTTGTGTGTCAACATTTATTAATTTAAATGGCATGCCCACCCTTAATACATTGTCAGTTATCTGACCATAACTGCTTTTTTTATCATTATGTTATATGCATTTGTAACCAGATATTTAAAAGGTATCCACCCCAAAATCCCAATTTTTCTATAATGAAGGGGACCTCCTGCAAACTATAAAAACCAGCATGATTTTCTAAAAATCAGCACAGAAATAGACTTACCTAACTTCATTCTCCCAGCCTCTTCCTCTTCTGCTACTTCCAGGAACAGAAGAGCAGAATGGGTGGGTCCGACAGCCACGTCTTTGATTGGCTGAGAATCAATACAGTAATAAAGTGCAAATTATATCAGTTTGGCTTAAGGGCAGGTAACTGACAATTGACATGTTTTTTGTTGTAAGGGTAGGCATGCCCTTCAAGAAAGCTTTGCAATGCAATGTAATATCTTAATAAATTGGTAGTTTCTAGTTACTGCATTTGTGAGCTGTGCAGCAGGTGACTGATGCAGAGAAAAACCATTAGATGGAATTCACCTTGAGCAAAATATTGCTGCATTTCTTTGAATGCACAATGGAATTCCCTAAAAAATCCATACAAATACAGCAGTCACCAACAAAATGATAATGTCTGCCAAGGATTCTAACCAAGCTAATAATCCTAGCTATCCAATTGGCTTGCTGAAAGGATTGCTCCAGAGATCTGACCCTCCTGGCCTCCTTTGTAGGGAGCCAGATGCCTGCTATCTAGCTTGACTAACTGAGCTTCTAGGATCATCTACACTTTGCAATACACAACATCATTGTGCACTTCCTGGCTGATCTTTTTGTCAGCTCAGAAACAACTGTAAAACATCAATATGCCAAAATTTACTAGAACAAAGGCATATGGAAGCACTGCTAATGTAGATTGGACCTTAGGATCTCCGATTGCTGAACTATAAATCTCAGAATCTCATCGTAGAATCCAAACAGAACCTGAACGGCTGCAGTCTGGATTGTCGTGATTTCTTTTCAAATTCCTTAATGTGGATCTGACATACCTATCTCTGACAACTCTTTTTTTTTTTTATTCCTTTTTAAAAATTGGGATTCAGCAATGACTCAAAAAGGCAGGCCTTGGTCTTCTTCCAATTAGCAATAATGCTGCTAAGGTTTCCCTCTTGTTCTGACCAAGTAGGATGGTAATTAATATGGCAAGGAGACGATGAGGAGACAGACGGAGGGTTCAAGGCCAGCATGTGTGCCTCTGACCTTCAGGTCAAGTGAATCAGGATGAGGAGGGGGATGTGTGCAGACAGAGCAGCATCTATAGCACTTAAAGGACAATAAGTAGCATAGCACTAGCAACATTATAGAATCATGTCCCCAAACTGCAGTATTTGCTGCTAATCGATTCACAAAGCCTGGGTCTACTGACTTTTGTTCACTTGCTGCCTTTACAACCAGAAAAGCTTTGTGAACTGTTCAGTGTCAGGCACATTGCTGGGCTATCTATCTGTCTCACTGCATTCTATTGCTCGAACTGAACCTTTTCCTATGTTTTGTGTTTCTTACTGCTAAGACCCCAGTGCTCCTTTTTCTATCTGTGCACACAGTCCAAAGTGCAACAAGAAATACAACAAAACCACAAATCATCCTTCAATACTCTGTTCTGTCTGACAAGTTAGGATGGTGCTGTCCGCAGGCTGAAAACCACATTCAATGCTTTTTTCCTTTCCATCTCAGCTGCAAGCCTCCCTATGTGTTTAACTAGAGCTTCTCACACAATTTCCATGTTTCTTTGATGCATTGTATTGTTATAGAAATCTGTACACATTTTATTTTCTTTAAACATTTAACCCTTGTCAGAAATGCACACTTTATACAATGGCTGCTTTAAATCTGCTCAGCAAGCAATGGGAAACTATACAAGCATTGGAGAGTTTTATCATTCATTACAGAAGGAATGCCAAACTACAGTTCTCAACATCCTCAATGAATGCAGTGAACTGTTTTTTTTAACAGCTTCAGCTGTTAAACACATCTTTATCCAATACAGAAATGATATTATTGTAGAAACAAAGCAGGCGCAGGTGACTACATAGAACAAAGGGAAAATAATTGAGCAAACTGCATAAATGCTGCATGATGTGACATGAACAAAGATTTGTTAGTAAATGCAGCATCATGTGACATCTGGATATCTCTGGGAAGTTGCAGGTGCTTACATGTACCTTATGGTTTTAGGCAAATAATTCACTGCATAAGGTCACCATAAACCAAAAAGATGGAAGGCACTAGGGGAAACAATACACAGTCAACTAGTGGATACGACGTTTTCCTGTTGCCACTTTTGAATGCATCTACATATGTATTTCTTAGGTACATCTGTTTTTTTCTACAAGGCAGATGGCTATGTGAGAGACAAGGTTGTATGCAATATATATGGCAGAAACCTATTGGCCCCTACCAACAATAATCTGCAAGGGAAATGTCTTTATGTAACAGCTGGTGCAAATCTTTGACCACTGAATGGCATACACCCCACTCCTTGGTGAAGAAAAGGCAGCTTAATACATTTCCATGTTTGAACACACTTATTTTAGCCACATTTTCTTAATCTTCCCTTTTGAATCGTAGCTTGGAATTGCCTTCTCTTCTCTTTACAAATCTCTCTTTTGACCCTGATTTCTCTCCCATTCTGCGTGTTTCCTCTTTTCTTTATCCTTAATTTCCCGTCTCTGCCTCTCTCCTTTGCAAAGAAGGTCCATTGTCAAGACAAGTTCACTTCCATCAGGAGGTCAAAGGGTTCCCCTCTCCATCCCCCCATCCCCCTTCTTGTAACCACATGCATATGCAGAGAAAGAGAAAAGAAATTTGATTAATTGAAGTGGCCAGATTGCAAGCACAGCTTAATAGCCACGCTGGATTTATCCTCTGAGCTAGATCTTGGACTGATGCGTCCTGAACACTAGCCAGCTGCTTCATGACCCTCAGCTCACGGCTGTGAACCAGCTATGAAGTGGCTAAACTGTTTGTCTGTAGGGGTGGGGGTCTAGACAAAACAGGCTATTTCTCTAATGGTCATATCTTCAACGTTTGGTCTAATGGTTGTTTTCCATGACAGTTTTAGTAATTTTACCACATGTAAATGTTACTATTAATATTGCTTCATACTCTGTGGTTTATATTTAAATCACAACATGGGTTGGTGTTGCATTGTATTTCTGTTTACAATAGTATGACTTGTACAGAATGACAATATGATATATTTTGCAGTTAGCAGACTGGTGAATGTATATGGCAACTACATGGTTATATACCTCTTGTTTTTGTAACAATCAAAGACTTAAAAAGTCAAATATAACCAATGTATTTCCCTATTTATTTATTTGCCTATTAAAGACTTCTGATACGGCATAACACTGCAGTGCCTTTGGGAGCTTAGAAAGAGCATCGTCTCTCTAAGTCCAGGCCAAATCCTTCCACCCAAGCAGAAGAAAGTGGTTACATTTACTTTTTGAGCTGCTCTTACAAGCCGTCAGCCTCTTTCCTGCGGAGTGCAGCCCAGTTCCATTCAGGTGGAAAGGCAGCCTTTCAGCCAGCTCCTTATTTTCGCTGAACATGAGTATCTGAAGGGTTGGGGGGAGACGCTCCTGATAAAAGCAAGTATTTTCTGTAAAAAGAAATGAAGAGGGCAAAGGAAGGGCAGTGCTCCTATTCCCCAGGCTGTGTCTTTGAAATAAAGGTCTTACCAAACCTACATAACCCTTTGCTACTGCGTGTAGCAGTCATTCACTGCAACACATGCTTGTGTATGAATCAAAGATCAAGGACAGCTTAACATGTGGCCTGTTTTTTCCTCTTTTTTTTTTTTGTGTTAACAAAACAATATTTTGTAAAACACAAAAACAAACACACCGAAAGGTCCAAGCAACAGCTGCACCCCACAGTGTGGCCTTGTGAGCCTGCGGCTGTCCCAGAAGGTGAAGCCTGCATGTACCATTTACATGCCTGATGCACTCAGCTTGCCTCCATGGGTTAATGTAAGGTTTGTAGACCTGGGCACATTGTCTAAGCCACAAGCAATTAACCGTTTCATGGATCTACAATAGCAGATTCTTCAAGGAATGTTGTAATTAGCCCTCCTTTCATACAAAGGTTATTGTTCAGATTCTATTGTTGGCCTCTCCCGTACAAACAAGGCCATATTCATGTAGATATTTTTAACCCTTTATCTGGTTTATAAATTAAGGCAGAATCATGTTGTGCTCTGCTTTCTGTTTTCATATTAAAAGTGCATATTGCAGAATTTTGGATTATGTGTTCATTTTTTTTAAGAGATGCTGGAGGAAATCAGTAATCTAAAACACATGTGTGCGGTAGCCAACTGATTTTGTACAGACTTTGTTCAGCACCGCAATTCAAAAGCTCTTTCAAAAATTCAGTTTACAGATATGCATTCCATGCCATTTTACATTGATATTTATTGGATTAACAGATTCACTAGTATAAAGTATGTCTTTATTTTACTTCATAAAAAAGACAGAGTACATTTATTAATAGAAAGCTTACTAAATTTCAAAAAGACTTATAATTCCAGGGTTAGTAGCTGGACTAAAGGTTCCAGTCATAGCAAACAACTTTCTCTTAGATTTGTTTAGTCTAATTCTAGATTCTATCAGACTTATGTAATAAAAGTTCTTATTGTTAAAAACGGTGCTAATTTTGCCCCAACCAATCAGATGATGTCTTTCAAATGTTAAATAAAATCTGATTTTTAACAATAAGAACTTTTATTGAAACTCCCTTTTTATGTAAAGAAAAACTCCCAAATCATATATATTGTTGTCTATAACAGTTGGGACTTAATAGTATATCTGTTTTAGACAGCGAGGTTACTATTTTACTATTTAAAGGGCATGTCCACCCTCAAAACAAAAAAAGTTCACTTGTCGGTTACCTGCCCCCAATTCCATCCTATATAGTCAGTACATTATTAGATGTAGAACTAATCATAAATTTAAGGATAATAATTTTCCTCATACTGACAGAAAAAGACTCCTCCCTCCCTGCAGTCAATCAAGTCTGTTATTGCTGACATCACAACCAGTGATTGTTCTTTTTTCTGCTGCCTGCTCTGCACATGCTCAAGATCTTAAAAGCTCATTGAGCAGAGAGAGGAGGCTGCAACCTCTTCCAGAAAGGAAGAGCATGGCGGCAATATGTATGATTAAATATCTGTAATATCTGTGAAATGCTAAAATAGCAGTTGGGGCAAGTGACAAATACAAATGGACTAAGTGACAAGTGACCAGTTTTTTGTTGTAAGGGTGGACATGCCTATAAAGTAGTAATATGGAAAATACATTTTACCCTGTTGATCTGAACTTTATAAACAGAAATAATTACTAATAAGTACTGTATACTATTATTGCAGCTTTTCTACAAAAAAAAATAAAAATACAAACAAAATACCTTGTAACAATGTCTTTATTATGCATTTTTGTAATCTTCTAAATAAAGTTGAATTTTATGTTTCGCTTATATATTTGTAATTAAATTTGAAACAGCAACTATTCAATAGTGATTATTTTTTTTAAAAAATTCTGCTTTATTCAAGCCTGAGCAAGGCCAATGGCTAAAAAAAAACAACTTTAGAGGTAGAACTGAAACTAAACATTCAGAACAGATGTTCCCATTTCATAAATATGTTCCCCTGTCCTGTTTATTTTAAATATAATGTTGGTACACATGTGCATAAGTTTAAAAGATATTTTTTGTGAATTTAAGTAAGCACAATAATTAATGATGCAGGAAAATCAAAATTGTCTGTTGGTCTAAAATATGTGCTCAAGAGAAAATTAATTTTTTTGTCCAAAAGATGGTATTGATTTAATAGAGTGTCATTTATATCATGTTAGCAGTGAGTAAAAGAGGCAATTGAACATAATGAGCATAGGTAAAAACCGTAAATACGTTGTTCGAGAGGCTGGGAAATTATACAAGCTGATAAAGGAAAGTGTCAAGAGCCATTTTCTTGAGAGTTGAAATTACCAGATCATTTGAGTTTCTGGCAAATAATTGACTTAGATGAGTTTACTGTATCCGTGCATTTGGAGGAAATCATAAAAGAATCTGGATTGTTAATTAAATATATAGAAAACAAAACACACTGAACAAGATATTAAAAAAGCATGTCTTAAAACCACCTGACCCAATCATTTTGCAATCAATATTGTTAAAACGTAACATTGAGCCAGTGCATGGCAAGCATTAGACCTTCTGACCAAAATATTGTCATCCAAGACCTCTTAAAATATGTTGCCTAATTTGATTAATAGATTTTAGGATTTGCAAAGAATTGGATAATCACAGAAAAAGATTAAGATGTAAATGTCAAATACCATTTAAAGTAATGAATTTGTTGGTTTTAGGGCAGAAACATGTTTTCCAATGGGCTTTTATTTCACCCCTAGGTTCTCACTGAGGTGAGCTAATTGGAATTTTGTGAATCTCCCGTAAACACATCCCAGTATTATTTTATCTGTTAAATTGCAAGAAAGTTAAATCTAGGCTTTGAAGGGAGTACTAAACTTTTTTTTTTTTTTTAAAACCTATGCGAAAGATTTTCTCCCCAGAACACCTATACATTGTAAGTTACATTTACATACATGTAATAAGTAGATTCTGTAACTATGAAGATTTCCATGTTTTTTACAGTACAACTCACAGCCCATTTAGTCTTTATTATAAAGTCTTGTAAGCATGGGACCCTATTGGACACACCCCTTGACCCCACTATGCTATTAAAAGCTGCTTGTTACCCTGCATTTTAATTTTCAGCCAGAGTGCATTTTGGACAGCCTGTCAGGAACAATGCAAAATAGTCAGCTGATTTTATTTCCATTTTTTAATTTATTTTTTTACTTACATTCTGTTCCTTGAAAAGGATATATTGTATATATACAATACAAGGATTGTGGAAGCACTACATTTAGCGGACGTGCTACTGATCTGGTCAACATTTATACAAACATAGAAAAGATAATCTGTAGCCGATAGCAGTAGTAATGTTAATGTAGTGACTGCTATCGGCTACAGAAATTTAGTCTGTTGTACCAACCATTGCTCTACCCTAAAGCAAATCTTAACTTTAAACAATGTTGCTAGAACCTGTCACTTTTTTATTTGCAATATTGCAAAAATCCTCTCTTTTCCGACTACTGCTATTCTTATCTATGCTCTTATCCTATCGCGCCTGGACTATTGTAACCTTCTTTTTTAAATTGACACTGCACAAGTTCTTACTATGGCACTACTCTTCCCTAGCTTTTGGTTATTGTTTTTGGGTCCTAGTCCCTTCACTGATAACCTTCTCCTCTATTGAGACTGTCTCCAAGTTTGTCTATAGTCTATTGTCTATCTACACCTCTCTCTCAGCTTGGGCATGTACTGTTGCTTCTTGTATTAGCTTTGCTCGTTTGCCTTTGGTAAGATATTGGTTTTATCCGTAGTATCAGTGTTACATTATAATAAAATGAGTTTTCCCTTTTTTTAAACAATATTTACCCTTATTTTTAGATTTTTTTGTCATGCACCAACTAAAATGTCCACCCTGTTTCTGAAAATGGAGCACCGCTTAATAGGGTACAAATCACAGTAATTGCTTTATGTTTGGCAGCAAAACTAGATTAATATCATGGAATAAAAATTGGTCCTAACAAATCAAGTATAATACAGAGAACGCATGGTTAATAAGCACATTACCAGAAAATACATGCTCAGTCACTGTTACAGAAACTCACAGACTCTGTTTCACTAACACCGCTAGTATCCAGGTTAGTGGGGAAAAATAGGACAATGCAGAAGTCCAGCGACTTAATGAATCCCTGTGGGACCAGCTCTGGTTACTAACAATTTCTTTCTAAGCCATCAGATGAGGGAATCTCAGCCTGTGCTGTTTCCCTTACTCTTCAGTCTTCCTCCTCACAAACAACCAATTATAAAGAGAGAAACAAATTGGAACTTCTTTCTGTAGATGCTTCTTCAGACCCAGAACATGCACCATCCTCCCCTCAATTCAGACACAGATTAAAAACCCTTCACTATCCTGGAATTTCTTTTTTTGTCTACAAAGATGAGGGTTCCCCATGTAGGCCTCTGCGCTTTTAATTAAAAGAGTGAATGTGACACTGCAGCCTTTGGAAGGTAGTTCTAGGTGCTTCTGTAAGAGAGAGAATTGGTGTTAAAAGAAACGAGGCAGACAGAGAAAGAGAAATCAGTAAATGTTAAAGGAACAATGAGTGGGTTGATGGGAATTACAATTGAAAAGACAAAATTAGAAGAAAAATAGTGCTTGAATGCCTTATTATGTAAAAAAAAATATTGAAAAATGGTGCGTTATTACAATGCTGTCTGTCATTACAGCAACTATGTTTCTGTGGGTTGTTCAAACCTGTAATGGATGGTTATCCATAGAAAAGCACAAGGCACATTAATGGTGAAGCAGGGTTGGGTTGTGCAAAAAGAGCTTTTGTAATTGTTAAGGCAATGCAAACTATCGCTTGAGTCCATATGTATACTTAAAAATATTAGCCATGGTGCATTTAAGAGGCTACAAAGAGAGTGATATATAAACATGCCTAACTTGCATAAGATATGTTTCCTTGCTTAATATGCAAATTGCAGAAAGAGAAGACTTTTGGGTAAAAAGCTGCCATGGAAACATGAATATTACCCAGAGGTCTTCTCTTTATGAGTTGTATTTATTTAGTTATAAAACCCATGCATACACCTAATGACTAATATTAACCCAATATATATTATAAAGATTTTATTACAATGATGATAGTTGTTAGTTATTTGTCCATCATTAAACAAATAAAGATAGCAAGTAGAAGTAATTTCAAGCAGATTTCTAAATGCTCTGTTTGTTCTAAACTCTACTCAACACAGAATGCTAAACAAATTTAACAGCGTGATATCACATCAGTTGCTGAGTTTTCCAGAGCAAGATGCCCTTGTATATAGCACTGATTATGTGTTTGACACTCTTCGTGATATTGTTCTAAAAGATATTTCTTCTGAAGATCATAATTAGAACAATGCTAGAGTGACATATTATTCACCCACGCAAGAAAGCACTCAATTGTTGTTAGATGCAGTCCAAGGCAAACATTGCCCACTGAAGCGTGGCAGAAGACCCTCAGAATGCTCCAGTACATCACAGCCAATAACCAGGAATAAACTCATAAACCCATTTGCACCTTTATGAAAATCCATTTCAGATTCAACAACTTCCTCCTAGTCTAAAAGATTTCACTATGTTTGGGGGAGAACTCATTATCTTTAAGGAAAAGGGTTTGCGTCTCTCTTGTGTTACTGTATCCTATCTATCAGCAGTCAAAGAATAGATTAAAGTCGATGCAATTCTAGAAATCATAGGGCCATGTACACCTACAGTTTCTATTAGAAGCCGGAATCTGTCAGAATGCTGGTTTCCACAATCAAAGATATACAGCCTTATAATACTGCAGTTGCTGCTTTATGGTTGTGTCACAAATGTGCTAATAATACGTATTTGCCATATATTAAAAATCTATTAGCAAATAGAAAGAGGCTGGATATAGATACAGTCAATGTGCACACTGTAATTATCAGTGATCTGAACATTAACAAAGATAGAGGGAGCTGAATTTTGCATCATGCAACAGCATGTTCTACATCTGATGCACATTTAGAAAGACAGTGTTTGGATCCTCGGACTGCAGCTTGTTATTTCTGGCTTTAGAAGGTAAAAAAAAATAGCTGCTGGGCATGTGACAGTGTTCACAAACCTTTAATGTCAGGCATAATGATCATGGTAAATTGGAGCTCGTTACCACAAAATGAGAGCTCATTGAGTCTTCTTTTTTTTTCCTAGAGATGAGGGGACAGAGGCGAGATACTAATCACTCTACTCTCCCCAGTCTGGATGGATTTTTGGAACATTATTTGATTAGAAAAATGATTTTGTAAGGAATCTCTCCCTGTATCTCTCTTTGTCTCTCTTTGTCTCTCTCTCTCTCTCTCTCTCTCTCTCTATATATATATATATATATATATAAATAAATATAAACACACAAACCAATTATTGTATATTAATAGCATAACAGTGTTATCTTATATGAAATTATTGTTTGTTTCTCTAAAGCTAGGTACACACCTAGCGATTTTTCCTCCTGACCCGACCGTTTCGATACTTTCGACCGTTCGGCCAGGAGAAAGGACTGTCGGTCGCGGCAAAAGCAGCCGCGTCCGATAGTCACCACGACCGATCGTGTGGCCCATAGAGGACAAGGTTTTCCACCCTGTCCGATCGTCCTTTCGTCCGATTCGGACGAACGGTCGATCGGACATGGGCACATTCGGATGCGATAATTTCGGTCCGATCGACCGATACACTGAACTATCGGTCGATCGGACCGAAATATCTTATCGTGTGTACCCAGCTTAAGGTGTGTTTTAAAGAGATAGAATCACGTAAAGAAGAACCAAAAGCTAAATTTCAAGAGTTTTTTTGTTAGATAAAGCAGAGATCCAAAAGATGAGTCATGATAAACCAAAAGCCGCAGTCCAGGTTCCTGGAGTTAAATGTGCGCTAACTGATTCAATGTCAGGTAGATTTTCTTTGCGCCGGCTACCTGGGTATAGCAAAAGACACCTATGAAACATTCCGAAAGGAATTTAATATCCAAATTGCTCTTCTATTAGCGTAGCTTCTAACGCTAACTAAAAAGTTGCGGAATAGGAAGGAACCTTTGGAAATCACCAGATGCCAGCTGTGTATTTACTGTAAATTATGCTTTGCACCCACACACGTTTTTTTTTCTCTAAAAAAAACTTTCTGTGGTGTTCAAGGATCAGAAGATTTAACCTAAGACGTTCCAGGGTAACTTAGAAAATATTATCTATTACCACACAGGGGTCACGGTATTTAAAGGGGAATTATAAGTTGCCATCAGAGTTTGGAAAGTCCTATTCTAAACTTTGAGGTTCATAGATGGGATTTATATCATTAATGGAATGTAGTTGGGAGCTTGTGAGCTGATTTAAGGGAGCTATTGTGGAAAAAGACATCTTTGAAAATTAAGCAGTATATGTAAAAAAAGCATAGAGTCAAGGGAGGAAAATTATTATGCCCCATAGAACCCTTTTGAGGTGTCACCTTAAAGGGGAACTGTGGTCCAAAAATAACTTTAGGTAAATCGATAGGAATTGCTCTCCTAAGAATTTTTGCAATTTATTTATATTGTTTATTTTGCATAGTTTGAAGATATTTACATTTTTGTGTGTGATAGGGCAGCAGCATCACCAGGTCCCCTGCACTTCCTGCTTCCTGCTCTGAAACCATGTCAGTCAATCTGCCCTGTGTCTCCTCTTCCCCTTTGCAGCCCCCCTGGTCATGGACCCCATTGGCCCATCTAGTTGCATTCCCCCTTGACCCATTCTCTTACAGCCCCCTGTGCCCCCCCACCCGTGGGTACCTAAGCCCCGCCCACTTGTGGGTGCCTAAGCCCCCCACTCGCGGGTGCCTAAGCCCCACCCACTCATGGGTGCATAAGCCCGGCCCACTCGTGGGTGCATAAGCCCGGCCCACCCACGGGTGCTGTGGGCCACTCAGACCCCCTCTACAGAAAACTGTGGAAACAGCCTTTTCAGGCAGAGTGAGAACTCTGGCTGAAAAGGCTGTTTTCATATAGTGGGAGAGAAGGGCTGTAGATTCCCTTAACTACTCTGTCAGGACTTCTCACAGCAGAGAGGAGCAGGGACGTCCTGTCTCCCTCACACACTGAGGGAGTCTAAGGCTGTGCTCGCCTGCGACACTGTGCAGGAGAAGTCTTTACATTTAAACTCAACCTTTAAAGGGGAACTGTGGTCCAAAAGTGACTTTAGGTAAATTGACAGAAATTGCTCTTCTTTTTTTTTTGCAATTTATTGTCATTGTTTATTTTGCATAGTTTTGAAGATATTTACATTTTTGTGTGTGATATGGCAGCAACATCACCAGGTCCCCTGCACTTCCTCTTTGAAACCATGTCAATGGATGACAGTCAATCTGCCCTGTCCTCCCTCCCCTTGCAGCCCTCCTCCTCTTGCAAGCCACCCTGGTCCCTCCCACTCATGGACCCCATGGCCCCTCCATTTGCAGGCCTCCTTTGGCCCCATGTGGCCCCACCCACTCATGGATACATTGGCTCACGGATGCTGTGGCCCCTCCCACTTGTGGGTCCCATGGCCCTACCCGCTCACAGGTCCAGAGTGAGACTTCTGCTTGAAAAGGCTGTTTTTTCACATAGTGAGAGAGTAGAGCTAACGATTCGCTTACCTTCTCTGTGAGGATCTTCACTTCACACAGCAGGGAGGGGGAGGAACTTCCTGTCTCCTGTCCTGTCACTGAAGTCTGAGGCTGTGCTCGCTGGCAGCGAGGTGGAGGAGCAATAGGAGGAATGTCACATTTCAGCCTCCCACCCATTAACTTTCTGGTCAGTAATTTCTTTATATCTTGGGCTGTGGAACACGTAGAGAGGTGGTTGATGGCTCTTTTAAAGGTAGGAAACTGCCTATCATTTAAACTTTTTATTTAAACTTTTTTTTTGGAGACCACAGTTCCCCTTTAATTTGGCTTTAAGTATCACCTATATACTGATGATACCCAATCTACTTGTCCACCCGCACTTACCCCTGAAGTTCAAATTTTAAATCTCTAAATGACTGGTCTCGATTTCCTCCTGGATGGTGCACTGCTGCCTTTAACTCAATCTATCTAAAGCTGAAATAATTGTTTCCCCCCCTTAACTGGGACCTAGTCCACCCTTCTCTATCTCTATTGACAATATTGTCATTAACCTAGTTGAATCTGCAAGCTGCCTTGGAGTAATCTTTGATTCCTCTCTTTTCTTTTGTCATCACATTAACCAATGTCAACAGGATGTGTCGTTTTCTCCTTTGCAATATTGACCTGCCCTTTCCTCTCTCGCTCCACTACTAAAATGCTCATGCATGTCCTTATAATCTCCCATCTTTACTACTGCAACATTCTGCTACTTGGTCTCATGGCCTGTCATCTCTCCCAATTCCACTCTCCATCTTAAACCCGTCAGTTTGGATCATCTCACTCTCCCTCAAGAGTAAACCCAAAACCCTGATAATGCAGTCTATAGAGGAGCTTCCCATCAAGCAAAAAAAATCCCATTCAACACCCTTCTTTTAACCTTTAAATCCCTTCACTCTTCCGCACCTCCCCACTAAGGTTATCTCTTGTCCCTTATGTGCCCTGCGTTCCCTGCAAAGGCAATCTTCTCTACAATCCCCTAACAAACACTGCTTCCTCTCGTTTTAAACCGTTCTCTCTTGCTGCACCCTACCTTTCTTGCTGAACTCTCTCCCTCTCTAACTTTTAAAATCTAAACTGTTATCTTACCTTACTGAACACCAGCACTATAAATGGTTGTTAGCTGTCTGAGCACTTTGTATTTCTCCCCCCACTTGTGTATGTTGTGCCACCCAGATTGTAAGCTCTTTTGAGCAGGGATTCCAATCCTTATGTGTCAAGACATTTCACACTAATATCTAACCATCCATATGTAGTGTTTTCCTATATATATCCCTTTGTTTGTATACTCTGTATTTTATAACTCTGTATTATAGCGCTGTGTACCCTAGTGGCGATTTATAAATAAAATTATAAATACACAAACAAATTACAATTTCTAACTGTACAATAATTCTGTACTTTTTACTATTTGCATATGGGGGTTTACTTTTTAACAATAAATAAATAATTTTGTAAATTTTTTTTGTGTCCTACTGTGTGCCAATAAAAAGAAAAGACTGCAAACAGTTTGCTGAGGACAAGCAGACTAAGGAGATGGATTTTAGGTCTGATGAGACCAAGATAAACCTATTTGGTTCAGATGGTGTCAAGCGTGTGTGGTGGCAATAAAGTAAGGAGTATAAAGACAAATGTGTCTTGCCTACAGTCAAGCATGGTGGAAGGAGTATGATGGTTTGGGGCTGTGTTAGTACTGCCAGCACTGGGGAACTACGGTTTATTGAGGGGACTATGAATTCCAACATGTACTGTGAAATACTGAAGCAGAACATGACCCCCTACCTTATCCAAACAAAATATTGACACTTTGGCCATTTTTCACTTAGAGGTGTACCTAATTTTGTTGCCAGTGGTTAAGACATAAATGACTGTGTGTTGAATTATTTTTAAATTTGAGGGATCAGCAAATTTACACTGTTATACATGCTATACACTGGCTACTTAAGATTGTATCAAAGTGTCATATCTTCAGTATTGTCCCATGAAAATATAGAATAAAATATTTCCAAAAACGTGAGGATGTACGCAGCTTTGTTACATACTGTATATCTATTTGTCTGGTGCCAATTGAAGATTTGGCCAACAAGAAAAGTCTACCAATTGCAGAGGAGCTTGTAAACAAAAGGAGAGGCAACATTTTTTAAGTAAGTGATACCAAGTCAAAAATACAGAGGTTCATGTCCTCAATTGAACTGAAGTTATTATTAGTGTTTATTTCTTCACTAACAAAGAAGTGAATTCATGTACAGTTCATGTACTGTTACTGATGACCTTTACCTTGGATGTGATGCGCCATTTGGTATTTCAGTTTGGTGTTGTTTCTTTTATTTGCACTTCAATTTAATATGCTTTTGTGTTAAATACCTTACCTTTGATATCTGTATTCTGGTCTACTACACTGTAGGTTGATCAGTTAAGTCTCAGGAGGATCAAGAACCTACTCTATGTGTCGCTAATTCAACTGAAGCCCTTGATATTTAACAGCAATAAGAAAATACATTGACAATGCTTGAGGACATCTTTGTCAGAACAAATTCTGCTACCTAATCAGATGTTGAGAGATGATCTGATAGATATCTTTCACTTTGGTCGAAGATATTAGAAACATCATTTATTTCCTCTGTAGAAAAATTATTTCCCATCATCCTCTACAATCATTTTAAGGCTTCTGTTTAAATGCAAGTTTCTATTTTTTTTCTTATACTAGAAGTCTTAAAAATGCTATCAAACTTAAAGAATTAAAAAACAAAAAGAAAATGGCTAATATCTAGTAAAACAGATCACTTCAAAACAGGATGAAGCAACTTATTTTTGACTTAAATCCTAAAAAAGGATGTAAGACAATGTATTTTCCATAAATTGGGCTTAAAGGATAAGTGCACTGTAAAATCAAGTTATGTCCATTGGAAACTGCAGCTTTAAAAATACTGTTGCCTGTTTTTTTTTTTACCTATGCCCTCCAGAGCCTAGCTTTGTGCCTTGAAAGTTGCTGACATCTTGTTACTGGTTTGCTGAATGTAAGCTCCGCCCCTCTGAGATTACCCTGATTTCTCCTGCTTGAGCCTCAAACAGTAATGCCTGTGAGTTCCGTGCACTCTCCTGCTTGAGCCTCAAACAGAAATGCCTGTGAGTTCCGTGCACTCGCACATGCATTACTGTTTGAGGCTCGAGCAGGAGTAAGCAGGGGAAATCTCAGAGGGGTGGAGCTTAACATTCAGCAAACCAGTAACAAGATGTCAGTAACTTTCAAGGCACAAAGCTAGGCTCTGGAGGGACATAGGTAAAAAAAAATATGGCAATGGTATTTTTAAAGCTGCAGCTTCCAAATGAACATAACTTGATTTTACAGTGCACTTATCCTTTAAATTGAAAGAGAGCATCTAGTAAAAATTTGGAACTATTGGTATTTTGTGCCTGAGAGAATTTTACTTTACCAAAAAAAAAACTCGGGGCAATACCATACTAACAGGGAGATTCAATAAAAGTTCTTATCATTAAAAATGGTGCTAATTTTGCCCCAACCAATCAGATATTATTTAACATTTGAAAGCTTAAGCATTCTTAACAATAAGAGCTTTTATTAAATAACCCTGTAAATCTCTAACTATTAAGATCAGATCCAATGGATCCACACTCTCTTTCTTATGCCGGGCAGTTTGTGGATGAATATAGATTGTTATGTTCTGCCACTATCAGTGTACTTTAATATGCTATAAATGAAAGGAACTATCAGGGAGATTCAATGAAAGTTCTTATCTTATCAGATATCATTTAATATTTGAAAGCTAACATCTGATTGGTTGGGGCAAAATTAGCACCATTTAATCTTTTATTAAATAACCCTTTATGTTTTTACAACCAATTTCAATGTTAAGGCAAAAAAGTAAATTAGCATATACATATATGCATATTTAATAAGATGATCTATTCTAAAACAATTTGTTTCCAGGGTGCATTGTAAGGCTTTCAGCTTGACCCTTATTTGATTTTGAAGACAAAAGGAGGTAGCACCAAAGCATCATGTAAGTCAGAATTACGTGATTATGTAGAGATTAAAATATACAAAAAAATAAGTAAATATAAGATTTAAAATTGTATTCTAGAGGTCAGATGAGGAAACCCCTTACAGTATGTAACTATGCTACTTTGATGAACGCAAAGAGATGGTATAATGGCAGATGTGGAAGATATTTTTATGTTAAAGAACTATGAAATGCAAATCACAAAAAAACATACCCTTGTTTAACATTTTATTTATAAATAGAGATGTCCGAACTTCGCAAAATCCGGTCCGCTCGAGGATCCGCGAATTTTCGAAAAAATTTGAAAATTCGAAAATCCGCGAGCGGACCCGTTAAAATGAAAAATATTCTCGAAATTACGTGATTTCTCGTATTTTCAAAAATTTTCGAAATTACGCACGTTCACGAAAATACGTATTTATGAAAATAAGATACATCCTCGTATTTTCGAAAATAGGTATTTTCGAAAATTTTTGAAAAATAACCATTTTCGAAATGTTCAAAAATACCTATTTTCGAAAATTTTCGAAAATAACCGTTTTCGAAAATTTCCGAAAATAACCGTTTTCGAAAATTTCCGAAAATAACCGTTTTCGAAAATTTCCAAAAATAACCGTTTTCGAAAATTTCCGAAAAATAACTATTTCCGAAATTTTGGAAATTTTCGAAAACGGTTATTTTCGAAAATTTTCGGGGAAAAATACCTATTTTCAAAATAGGTATTTTCGAACATTTACGGAAATAGGTATTTTCAAAAATTTACGAAAATACGAGAAATCCGCGGTTCGGAAGTTCGGAAGGCGGAAAATCTGGAAAAATCCGCCGTTCGCAAACGGGATAAATCCGCAGCGGATCCGGGTTCGGATCCGCGAACCGGCCACCCCTATTTATAAATAAACATATTTATAAATGATTTAGTGAGACACCCATGTGTCATGAAATTCATATCTTTTACCCTGCTTAATGTTACTCTTTTCTGACTGTCAAAAAGCAGACAAACCTAGCTTTCAAAACAGAAATACTTCCTCAGCTTAGAAATTATTTAACTGTCAGTTCCTCATCCCCAGAGAAGATGTTTAAAGGATTGTTTAGGGAACATTTTCAGGAATATGTTTTTGAGAAAAAAATTATTAGTCATAATCTGACTGTTGTTGTCAAACAAAATAGAAGTAAATATCTGCATTAGATCTGGTTTTCTTATATTTGTAATGATTTTTTTAATAAAGTGTCATTTTATAATTTCTGTACAAAACTTTTAATAGTAATTGCTTATTTAGATGTATTCCTGTGTTGTGCCCAATAAATACTTTTTAAAATAATTATTTGCTACTTTTAGTTTAGAACAATATATATTTTTTATCAGGGCTCAGGTATTCTTCAGAATACAAACTGGTTTAAAACACTGTGCACCTAATGCAACATGTTACACAAAATTATGTGTTTTATATGTTATTTTGGACACATAGATTAAAGGGCAAGTCCAGCCCTAAAATAAAAACTTACATACAGGTAAATCACCCCCCAAACCCTAAACAGTAATAGTTTGAAATCTGAAATATATAAGTCTAACCTGAAATCCTGCACAATATCCTGTTTCCCCTGTTTCTGCTTCCAGTTAGCAACTGTCAGTTATGGATTTGACAGTTGACATCACAGCCAATGACTGAATGTTAATCCCCTTTCTGCCTCTTCTGAGCATGCCCAGGCTCAGTAAGTGCTCAGTACAAGTTTCTAAATTGCTCAGTTTCCATGACACATCCAGAAGCATAGCAGGCATACAGTAATGAATTCATAGGACAAAGTATGATATATCAACATATTTTAAAGTGCCCATTCTTTCTAAAAGATATTCTTATGAGGGTGAAGTTGTCCTTTAAAGTGAAATGGAAAACTCCCAACATTCTCTTTAAACATGAACCTACAAACAAACCACGTAAAACATTACAATTCATTTTTAATGTTTAGATTTATAATCCACTGATACCAGACACTGAGAATTATATTCTTGCATATGAGGCTTCTCAAGCAAGCACGTTTTTCAGGAAATAACACCAATCAAATATTGTGCTAACATAGCTAAAATTAATGCAAGCTTCTGAACAATAACAACATATCACCATTAATAAATATTACAAAGGGCTACTGATTAGATTACCGATTAAAGTGTAAGAGACGGCTAGCCTGTGTTTCTGCATAACTTCTTTTTTTGTTCCTCTTTAGATATCAACTTGTCATTGATATCAAGGGTTCAGTATATCATCCACATGGTGTGAATCTCCTCTTGTAATTTTGTTTGACAAAGAAAAATAAGGCTTTACCCAAAAAATCATAAAACATATTCGTATATGGATCCTGGCGACAAACTGACAGAAAGTTTGCCAGGTTGTCACCATACTGCAGAACATTTTACAGGTGCACTACAACTTTAGAATGTAAATAATTAGGTTTTTGTCCCATTAAACGTCTACTTATAGTTTCTGCATGAACAAGCAATTGCTATACATTATTTCAGATTTTCCAAAGCTTTGGCTACCTTTTAGGTTAACCACACCCAGAGCAGTAGGATAACATGTCTGTATATCTCAGGGGCTATCATTGAGATTCTATAATCAGCTTTCTTCCATGTGTTATTATGGAATATTTAAGTGACAAGAACCTTCTTGTCATCTTTGTAGATCCAGCTGGGCTTTACTGTGTCTCTTTTTGTCAAACTCAGCAGAAAGCATCTGTAGTTATGCATCATTATCTAAGGCATGTCAGAGGTGCAGTGCCCTAGGGAGACTGAATGTCATCAATAATTTGGAGCAACATTGTCTTCTGTGCAGAAACTCTATATCCCCTGGATGATTCCTTAATATGTTTGGCACATATAGAATACATGACCAAACAAATGTATGCATATACAATGGTGGCCATATATCTAGTTTAGGGTGCAGTCTTATCTGGATTACAGAAGAGCAAACAGGTTATCCAAGGTACTGAATCTTTATGCAGTCAGATGTACTTAGGTTCAATGTTGGTACTACAAACTCAAGAAGGCCTAAGGTTATAGGTTTTTTAAATTGATATATTAAAAGCCCCAAAGACATTATGTGGGATTTGATAGTCAAGTTTTCACTATTGGCTTAAAAGGCATGTCCACCCTTTGAAAAAACTTTTTACATGTTATAGGTATTGCTCCCCCAGCCCCAAACGCATTCATCTTATTTGCAGATATGCTTGTGAAGGTTCTCATTCATCCAGGTCATGGATGACCTGCAGACAGGAGAAAGAACACAGTCATCCCATATGTAGCAGGGGTCTCCGAGAAATTAAGAAGAATTTTTAAAAAACACCATATCCCTGTCTGCTTTAAACCGAACAACACACTGAGGCAGCAATTGGTACATCCGAAAGACCCAATACTGAAACACAAGAAAAGCGACATCATATACGCAGTGCAGTGCAGTGAAGAATGCTCTGATTTGTATGTGGGGGAGACCAAACAGCAACTGCATCAACGAAGAGCCAATTCCTCGGGTCAGGACGCAGCCATGTAATTGCATCTTAAGGATAAAGGACATACCTTTGAAGATTGTAATGTTAACATATTGGCAAAGGAACGTGACTGGTTCAAGAGAGGTGTCAAGGAGGCCATTTATGTAAAAAATAAAGAAACTAAGCCTAAATAGAGGTGGGGGGGTTCGACACCAACTGTCTGCCATGTACAATGCTGTTTTGACACCTTACTCTGGGCGTTCCTATAGCACCTCTTAGCCACTATGCAATCACGCCCTTAACAACTGGCTGTGATTTGCTAATTATGATTTTCCAGGGTACATAATTGCCACAGATTCTTGTACAAGTCATTCTGAATTGAGAAAGCCGGTAGGATGACTAGCGAAACGTCTTCAAGAACTAAACTTCAAGTCCAGTTGATCTAATTGAATACAACAGATATACTTATTTGCAGAAACTCCCCCGATAGTTACTTACCTTACCTCTATCCTCCACCGCACGTCCCGGCCCTCTGCTTGCATGGAACTGCAAGCAGGGTGCAGGACCGGCAGCCGCATCTGTGATTGGCTGAGAGGCAGCCAATCACGGATGCGGCTGCCGGCAGTTCAGAACGGCGGAGGATAGAGGGAAGGTAAGTAACTATCGGGGGAGTTTCTGCAAATAAGATTAATGCATTTGGGGCTGGGGGAGCAATGCCTATAACATATGTAAAGGGTTACACGCTAGGTGGGGGGAGAAAGTAATGGATGGGAGAGGGAGGAGGGAGGGCTGCTCAGAGCATGCCACAATCCTCTCAGAGGAAGCCTCAGAGGAGAAAACAATTTCCCTCTCTGCTAGGCTCCTGGTGGACAGTTTTTTGGACTTTGGGGGAACTTTACAGGATAACCATTTGGAGCTGGGATGTAAGGTAAGGATTTTATTACACTACAGAGTGGGGCCAGTAGTGGGGGAAATTATAGTTTTCGGGGTCGACATGCCCTTTAAGGAAAACAAAATACTATTTTAATGACACACAGCAGAAGTTCTATGGGTAATTAATAATTACACACACATTAAAAGACATATTAGAAGAGTTCATTATTTGCAAAGCTATAGAAAAGTAATACCAGAACTGTGAGGTACATTTTTCCTAATTTAAATTAATGAATTATGTTTTAAACCATATTACATTAAATACACAAAATGGCCAAATCTTAGTAGTTTAATGTGCCATGAATCCTACCTGATCATAACAAGGAAAACATGGAGGAAAGCTGATTGCTTTGGGATTTTCAGGTATTTTGGTTACACTTAAAAACAATCATAACTGAGAAAGGTTTTAGGAAACAGTAAAAGTGCAACACAGCAGACATTACTTTTAGAATGTAAAGTGATAGGACTTGTCTTCTCTTCTTTATTATACCATTTACAGGGTACAGTCACCCATTATAGGTAGAAATAGCGATGAAAATAGTAGGTTTGGGTATAAATAGTGCTATATCAACTATGTATCAATTACATACTCTTAAGATATTTTACTTTATCCATGTAGCTGCATGCAGCAAGCAAAATTAGATTGGGTTGGAACTTGCTTATTCACGGGGGAGCAGGGTCCATGGGAAGTATTATTATGTATTATTGTAGGGCTAGCTATAAAAGTCCCCTGGTTAGATAGGAAATATGATAACTGATACCTAAACTTTTAGGCCAAGCTAAACTGGTGGAATTTCTTTATTTTAACTTAAAGCCTTTATCCAAAGAAACATTAAAAAAAGGAATTATACTGTTTTCTAGCCACATATAATATATGTTTATAGAAATGTTTATTTTGAGGGGAAAGTACCAAAAATATACACCAATAACCCCTTCAGCCACTAAACAAACTTCCAACCAAAGTCCATTTTTAAAAAAGGGAATCCTTACAGTTTCTAGTAGTCAATTTTCCCATTCTACTCTACCTACTGTGTTGCATAAGAAGTAGACAAATGAGACTTAGAATATGGGAAATACATTGTTTATATTTAGAAACAGGTATCTGATTGGCTGCCCTGTGCACCTCTCCCACCACCACTGATTGGACTGGGCAACAGTGGGGACTAGTTTGTTCATCAACTCCCCAACCTGAAAGGAATTTTAAATGAACTAGTTTTAAGCATAAGATAAACCTACAGTTTGTTGTTTGATGCTGGCCATACACTGGCTTGATGTTACATGTCAATCTGACTTGAACTTTGAATCAATTGTAGCATCACTTTCCAGACAGATAATGCGTTCGAATCAATATTGCGATATTAATATTAATCACCAAAGGATTAAATCAGGCGGTGTTAAAAATATTGTGGGAACATCGGGAGGTATGTCTACTAATGTATGGCCAGCTTTTGAATTGAAAGAACCATTGAACAAATGAATCAATCTACATAATAGGAATTTTACAGAAAGGCAGATTTTAAAGAGTTAGAGATAGTTTCCTCACTTTTCTACCAACATATTTTTTTAAAACTTTTTAAAACTTTTTTTAAAACTTAAAACACTTTCCCAGTAAAAACAACCTGTTGTATTTGCCAGCTCAAGGAGACACAATGTGCTCTTTATTCTGCCAATCTAGTTACTTTCTGTTTTTCATGCATCTGCAATCCGCCTACTTCTGCTCATTGTTTATTGGTTAAAATCGAACAACTCTCTTGTCACTGAAATCAGAAATTTCTATTTGGAATAAAATGACCTCCCCTACTGCTTGAATCATCTGTGATTTAATCTGCCCTTGAGGCAAACAACTTCAAGTAGGATTTTTTTAAAGGCATATTTTAGATTAATATAATTATGTGATTTTTAGTGATATTCTGAGGAATAATATTTAGAAGATAATATGTGCATGGGAGAATAGGCAGTTAATTCTTACACTAAAAGCCTGACACCAGAAACAGACCAAAGACAAAGTCACATGAAAAGTAGCCCAGGAAAAATAAAGTTCTACATAAATTACTGGGTACTAAATTCTATGGGAGAGAATAAAAAGTGACCAGGTTTGTAAAACTCTATATACATTCACCAGAAGCCTATTTGGGAAGTATCAAAATACAAGCATGACTATATTAAAAATAGAGACCTGTGCAGATCTGTTTATAGGCAACCTGAACTCGACCTAAAACTTTCAATAACTGCTAGTTCTTTACCCTATTAGATGTCTTTAGTCCAACAATGAATAAAACAAGAAAGATCAGGGGTGTTCCTAGAGTTTTTGACACCTGAAACAACATTTAAATGCCGCCTATGGGCAGTCGAGGGGTGACACGTGAAGTGGGCATGGCTTCATCAGGGAACATAGGCATTGATAGTGCAGGTGGGTATGGTGGGCTGACTAACACTGACTGGTGAACTGGAGGGCTGACTTAACACTGATTGGTGGACTGGTGCTGAAATGCGGTATTGCAGGATGGAGGTTTTTTTTTTTAACTGCTGCCTTTTAAGTATTCCACAGAGGTGCACCCTGAGCAAATGTTTCAGTTTGCTTCATGGTAGCGGCACCCCTGGGAAAGATTATAGCTCAGAAGAAGGGAATGTACAATATGGCAAGAGAACAGATATGAGTTTGTAAAATAACAGTAACAGTCTGCGTTTGGGCTGAAAAAGTTGGGGAAGAAAAGAAGCATGAAGGATCTGTCAGCAAAGTGTAACTACAAAGCTCTGTAGCTCTGTAAAGCTGGCACTGGGAGCTAAGTCAGCAGAGAATTTGATTTTATTTTACAGATTTTATAAATATTATATGCAGGAAACTAGCATTTGTGATTTCCTTTACCACATTTAAGCACAAGAAAGTGGTAACACAGGTAATAACTAAAAAGTTTTAACTTTCGGAAAGTAAAAGGCAGCAATGAATTAAACTGTATCGCCGCTTTGCCTTGTTAAAAATGTAATATTTTTACTTTTGTTGTCCTTTGAACTATGTTACAGAATCCTACAATTGTTTTTATTTTCTGTAATGGATAGGAAGTCATAGGATAGGAGAAAGATACTATAACCCACTTATGTGACCCAAATATGTGACTTGGAGGGTTAAAGCCTATACACCATCATTGTAATATTCTTTAAGCATGAGTGATTCATGTTGTAATTTAACAACAAGTATTGAGAAAATAGTATAATGATGGATGTTGTTGTATTCTTATTAAATAATGGTAAATTATTTAATAATTTACCATCATTGAGTAAAATGAGTAAATGCTTTTTATGCATTTTTTAGTACAATTTTAAATTTTGAAGCCAAAGAATGGTGGTAATGGTCACAAAGGTTTTACACACCCTGTGGGTTGTGGCAATATTGGTGGAGCAATATGGGTGGAACAAAATATAACATGATGCCATTTCGCACACTATTTTGCGCACTAGTCTGATGCAACTCCCTAATAATGTTATTTTCTTAATTACATCCACTTCATTGGATTTTGTATCAAATACATATACTCATAATGCCAGTATCATGAATATTGTGTGATATTTTGGTGTGGGTAAATAATTGTTTAGGAACTTGAGCGAATAACCATGTTTAAGTAGAAACTGTTCTGTCTTTTAAGGTCAGGAAAAGATTGATTTCTTTTTTACAGAGTTGTTTGAGTAGGTTCTAATTTGATAAGACAGAGCATTACAGATTCACTCTGAATGTGTATTGATCAGACAAAGGTCTTGTTACTTTTTTTTATCAAACAACTATTGGAACAATATCTACCCACTAAATGTATACATATCTACTTGTATTTCATCAAATGAAAGTCATATCCCATTAATTCAAGACTCAACAAAGTTGCATGCAAAGTAGTTTTCTAATTTAAAGGGTCTAATTTTCTTTTTTCAAATCTGCTCTAATTACAATAATAAGAATGTCACATGTAATTACATATTTTAGTGGGGGGGTCTAATCTAAATGTTTTATTAAAGCTTAATTATTCTGTCTTGCAAGATTTGTTCCATTGAATTGCTTGTGGTTTAGGTTTACATCATATTGTTTCTGTATTAACTAATAATGTCCTGTCAAATTGCCCAGGGTGAAAAGCAAAAACCAAGGAAAGGACTGAAACGTTGCATGCACATTAATATGTATCAATAAACTTTTGAAATAAGATGACCCATAAGTGCACTGAGGTGGATATAAAGTAATTTTATAGCCATATCTGGTGACAAATATCTGTTCTTCAATATGGTTATTGATAAATGCATTGGTGCCCAACATGGGGACAGATCGAGAAATCTTTTGTCCTGTGAAGTGGGTAGAGTTTGGGCGGGGATAGAATTCATACTGAATATTTCAGTTACTTAAATACGTCCATCAAGTACAACATTATCACTCATCTTTTTAACCCTACCTAACAGTGGATGCAGAGGAAGGCAAAAAAAACCTGCTGAAAACGGGGGGGAGGAGGGGAATTCCTTCCTAAATCCAAATGGCAATCAGAAAGTATCCCTGGATCAACCAGAACTACAAAATATATGTAAATACCAGTAATTCTCAATATTTTCTAGTTTTAGAAACTTATCCAGACAACTTTTAAAGCTATTCAATGAACTTACCATTACCACATCTGCTGGAAGACAGTTCCACAGTTTCACCGTTCTCACTGTAAAGAAACATTTCCTAAACTAAAGATGAAACTTTTTTTCTTCCAATCTTAAAGGATGTCCACAAGTCTTCTAATATGACCTAATAGTGAACAATGCACCAGACAGTTTGTTGCATATTTGTATAAAGTGATCATATCCCCACACAAATGTCACTTCTCCAATGTAAACAGTCCTAACTTGTCCCTTTTGTATATGGGATTCCAAAACTGCACCGCATTTTCCAAATGAGGCCTTACCAGTGCCTTGCAAAGAGGGAGAATAAAATTTTCTCTCTTGAATCTATTCCCCTGTTTATACAAGACAATATTTTAATAGCTCTAGCCATTTCTTTCTGGCATTGTTTTCTACAGCTAAGTCTGCTATCTACCAAAACCCCCAAATCTTTTTCCATTACAGATTCACTTAACACAGAGTTATTTATGGTGTAGGTGGCACAAGCATTGTTAAACCCCAAATGCATCACTTTACATTTATCAGCATAGAATCTCATCTAACATTCTGCTGCCCATTTTGATAATCTATCTAGGTCTGCTTGCAACAATTGCACATCATTTGAAGTTTTCAAAGCTCTGCATAGTTTAGTGTCATCAGCAAAGACAGAGACCTCGCTCAATGCCCCATTCTAAATCATTTATAAACAGGCCAACAATTCAGTTTATACATTAGTCATTTATGTGGCAAAGTATCAAAAGCTTTTGCAAAATCCAAGTATACTATATTCACTGCTATGCCTGAATCTAAATTACTACTCACTTCTTCATAAAAACTAAGTAAATTTGTCTGGCACGATTTATTTGTCATAAATCCACGCTGAATACTACTAATAAGATCAGTTTTGGAGAGAAGTCAAGGATATGATCCCATAACAAGGTTTCCAGCACCTAGGTTAGGCTTACAGGTCTATAGTTACCAGGCACTAGTGAACTAACAGATTAAAGAAAAATTAAATCCTTTAAATATAAAACTTTAACAAAATCAGGATCCTGGGTGATAGGTTTTTGCCTTTAGTTTTCCTTTAACAAAACCTTATGTTTGTAGATTCAAACAGACATATAATCACCATCAAACATTACTAATATTATGTAGCTACACTTTACCACCTCCAACATTAGATACAGGGCAAAAAAACATGAAATGCAAATGTCTAGCACCAATTTTATATTATAAAATAATACCTAATAGAGCACAAGGCAAAAACAGCCTGCTATTACTGTAAATGCTATGTCTAAGTGCTTTAGGCAAACTTCCAAATTGCTTCCTTTAAAAAAAAAAAAAACAGTCAATAAAGTGGATTTGTAAATGATCTGGTTAATTTGCAAGCGTAATAGTCTCACTACATCGATGGAAAGCTTGTCATCTAAGCACAGGTTGGTGAGAACCAGCCACTGACTCAAAAAGAGAAAATCAGCTTTACATTACAGTGAACACAATCTCCCATAGTTTCTCCTATCACAATGATGTGTCTGCAGAACCAATACCTCATATAAATAAACCATGATCATTAAAAACTAAATGCCAGTAAAAACAAACAATAAAACATACCTTTATACACATAATCTATATTGTTCTAAATGTTCTGTATTAGCTAGGGTTAGAGGCAGTAACACCCCCCCCCAACAAATTATAATTCTCTTAAAAATAGGAGCACTTGCTCCAACTCCCATATTACCTTACAAACCGAAATCTCACTAATCAAAGTTGTGTGTTCCTGGCTGTGCATCGGTGATGTTTCATCTGTGTTTACATAGACGCGCATGTGCACCTATAAGAATACATTAAATCTCGCTCTGTAAACGTTAGGGGAATAAGTGGGTGTAAATCTAAAATTTCAATAGATGTACAGATTATATGGGTGCCTGAGAAAGGATTCTAAATGTCTCTATACATAAAAACAATCACCAACACTTTTAATCCATAAAAGGCTTTCTCAATAACTAATACATTGTATTTTGTATTTTAATTTACATTCTAAAATATAGATTTACAGGAAGAGTGAGTTACCATCTTTTTACATAATTTTATTGTTTCAAATGAATGTGTAGTAATTAAACCCTCTATCAGCTTTTGAATGCCTTTAAATGTCACGATATATACATTTTCTTGGATGATCTTGATATAAATATGTAATCTGACCACCTCTGGCACTGACAAGGGCTGAACTGAGTTCTTGTGTAACTGTAAATTGTGTAGATTATTTCTGGAATGATTTTCTAATTCAGATTGACATGTAACACAGTTATAAGCAGCTGGTATTAAAACATTATAATGACAGGATGATTCACACCAGGAGATGATGCCCAAGATTTTTTATGTGGTTGCATAACAAGTACACGCGCTCTTAATTGCATAATCACTTGGCCTTGAAAAATTTGCCTTTTGGGGAACTAAGCTACTGAGAACATCTCTAGCATAAGGCATGTCAATTACATTGACTAGTGTCCCATAAATGCTTTTTCTCAGAGGTCTCTATCTTTTCCCGTGAGCATTTAACTGGAATGTCAGTGTCTAATCTGCATCTACTAATTATTACTTATGGGCAACCTGGACGAACAGTTGCATAATTAATATGTAGTCGTTTAGGGTTGTAAAACAAAAAATGGTCTAATTAAATATTTGCACTTTGCAATTTATATAGATGGATTTTTTTTTACAAATTAGATTTGCATGGACTGTGCTCATAGGCAAAATACAGATAAAGTAACCCTTGGGCACATAACTCAAGTGCCTCTAGGCACATGCAGTGTTTGCCTTCAGGGGATCCTTTCTCTGCTATCCTTCACTCCTTCCTTTCAGCAAATACATTGCTTTTATTAGAAACAATGTAAAAACAACAGTTCTTTTTCTGGGAAGTTTTAGCAAAACTGGAAGAGTTGATGCTCACTGATTGTAAACTCATCCAGGCCTATGTAATAGAAGTTCTTATAGTTAAAAAAGTGCTAATCTTGCCCCAACCAATCAGATGTTAGCTTTAAAATGGTAGCTAAGATCTGATTGGTTGAGGCATAAAAAGCACCTTAGGAACTTTTCTTACATAGGCCTGACTGACTCAGCATTCCTGGTAAGACATGGACATTAACAATCTCAAACAGGCTTTGGTTTAATTATTGTAAACCTAAACTGCAAGTGTAACGAATTGACAATAGGTGCAAATGTATAGAAACAACAGAATAGTATCTAGTACCTTCCTGCATAATATAGCAAATGTTTATAAAAAATGTTTATAATACACGTTGAAACATACGCTCATATTTAGGACTATACAGTGGAGCAGGTACTGAAATCAGTAGTGAGGAAAGACTTAGATAACTGGAGAACATCTGAAATATCAGCTAGCACTATGGATGGGAGTCTACTGCCCCTAGTTGGATAACATTAATTAGCAATATTATTAGAATAGCATTAGACTAGTTATTGGGCCTACTTGGAGACCTTAGGAAAGGGTACACTAACATGTCACCTTGACCAACGTTACTGAGTTTTACTGAGCTATATTAAGCAAAGAAGTTCTTCATATCTACTTGTACAATGCTAATGATAAGAAATGACTAGAGCTTCACTGTGATGCATTATAATGTCTACAAAGTATAACGATATATTTCCCTAGTTTCCCTTTCTCTTGATTAAAGCTCAGATATCAATTACTTTTTCCATTGCTCTATTTCGTAAGATTTACATTCAGATTAAAAAAAGGGCCCAAGGACCTAATAGTCCAATGTATTAGATAATATTTTCTTCATACGTAGTCACTACATGCCCTTGGAGAAACCAGATACTTGGGCTGCAATAAGGTAACTATAACTTTAGCCTCAAAATTGATGCTAACTTATCCATTAGAGCTAAAATGTTATTAATAGTCAACTGGTTTGTAGAGATAAAGGTGCCAATCTACTTTATCTTCTTGAGTAACAGATGAAAATGAAATATAATTAGAACATAATATTGCCTTTCTTGGGATTGAAGGAGAACTATCGTGTGTATAAAGTTTTTTTTTTTTAATACAGCTAAATTGAAAAGTACTTGGGACAGGGATATAGGATTGGTAATTCCTACCTCCCAATATTATTTCTGCGAGGAGCACCAGCCCAAAGAAAACTGATTCTGCCTGTCTTCCTCCTGGCTTCAGCACTATCTTTAATACAGGAATAGTCCATGACTAACCTGGCAAATGAAAACTGTTAGTGCTGTAGCTCCTCAACAAAATGATATTGTAAGGTAGGAATAATCAATCCAACCTCCCTGCCCCAGGTACTTTTCATGTCAAGTAAATTTTAGTATAGTTATCCTTTAATTTATGGGGAAAGGCATGTTAACTGCAGTCCTGGATTAATGTTGGTTCTTTAAGGAAAATATATAAGAAAAATAAATTGATGGAATTGTGTTAATTGTATGTACTGTTTCATATCATTTGTATTCAAGTCATAATGCTGTACGAACAAGAACATTTCTGCTTTGTTGAAAAGTGCAGAGGGCAGGTTATCTTTAGTTGACATCGACAATTATTACATTTGTACGTATTTGTGTGAGCTTTCAGTAAGTCAGACATTGCTGAATAGGCCATATCACTGGCAGAACAATCCTTGGAAGCATCTAATCTGTCACTTTCATCCTACATAAAAGCAATAGGTGCCAATTCACAAATCTAAAATTTGAAGGATCTTCATGGGGTTTAAAAAAAAACAACCACTTTTTATACAGTAACAACAAGATAGTTGCCACTTCATAGTAATAATGTAGTTCAATCTTTAGACCATACACATACATGCACAGGCATTTCTGTGAATTTTCTAAGTTTTAAAGATTATGGTGCATTAACTTTGTAGAGAAAGCTGTAGAACACAAAAAATAGTTCATTATAAAAACCCTTTATTGGAACATAGGTGGGCAAAAATATATTAAAAACAATTAAAAACATATGTACACAATCCAATCATGGCGAAAGTCCCTCATAGATAATAGAGTATATATAATTTTTGAGTGCCACAGGTTTCTCTGTCTGTTTGCTACAATTGTCTTCAATATACACCTGTTGAGCACCTCTATATATTGTATTCCATACAGATTTACTAGTGCCCTAACTGCCCTTCTCTGCTTCCGGTGCATTCATTTTGGAGCCAAGACTAATTCCTCCAAATGACTATTTTCCTGCGTTTTCTCCTGTTTCCAATGGTTCCTTGTGGCTAATGATGTCAGCTACAATTAAATTCATATGATTGTTCCAAATAAAGATTTGTCCATGTGAAAGGTTACCAGGAGCAAAATAAAATGGAAGTTCAAAACCCACAGTGGTGTTAAGTGAGTTAAGTTAAAAACGCAGCTTTTTAGTTCCTTATCACTCGGTGAATCACCTTAGCATAATGTACTTTTAGACTTTAGTTCTCCTTTAAAAAGTTATTGAATTAAATTTTTCATGCCATTCTTTTCTCCTTTTTTAATGCACGGTTATGCCAACTTGTTTTTTTAGGGTTTTTTGCATTTTGCTTTAGGGATATTAACACCACATAATTGCCTTATTATAATCCTGTCTGCGTATGCAGTTTTTACTTACATCAAAGGTACATATTATGTTAAATTATATATTTTAGAAGCAACATGGCAATTAGTCCTGCCTTTGTTTTGCTTTATTTCTATATTTGCATTAAGGTTGCTGTCTTATACAGTGATGTCAACAAAAGGAACTAAGGGGTTTACACAATATAAAGGAGGTGCAAAGGTTTGCCTGTGCTATTAATCTACAGTAACCATAACCAATCAGCTGTTATGAGATGGTTTCTAACTAACATCTGATTGGATGCTGTGCTATTAATCTACAGTAACCAATCAGCTGTTATGAGACGGTTTCTAACTAACATCTGATTGGATGCTATAGACTACATAGGCAAACGTTTGTACCTCTTGTTAACAAAGCCCCCAAGCATCAGGTATTGTTTAATACATCTGTGAGGTTCAGTAACTTTTTTTCTTTGTATTAAAATGTTGTAAGAGGTTATAGTGACTGAATGGCAGCGCTGCCATACTTGCAAACATTTTTTAGGGAAGTGCAGTGCATGCAATGCAATATTATTAGTATTAGCTATTAGTACCACTGATCAGCAGCAGATTTATTATGCGCACTACTTTAACCTGTGTGCGTAGGCCTGGTGTGTGCGTGTGCAATTAATAGTGGGGCACCTTGGATCACTGTCCTGATAGATCTCTAAGTTTGAGAGATAGTATTATCCAGCTATATAAGCTATACTTCTCTATGCCTTGTGTTATGGTAAACATTTACAGACCATCTCACATGAAGGTGCAGCACTGCCAGTGGGACAGCGTTACATCAGCACCCTAGCTCCTCATAAAAGCTTAGTGAATTACAAATTGAATCAAGTTATAAGTAGCATTACAGAGGTCTGCTTAAAAAAATTGTGTGTTCGTATAGTTCCATTTTGAGAAGTTCCAACGTGTGTGTATGCTTAGAAACTGACTCATGTTAGATGTTTTTCATAATGCGATTATAGACATTTCTAGACGTGATTATAGACAGGTTTTTGATGATGTCTCTCTAATGTCTAATCCATGAACTGCTTAAGCAGCTGCAGTAAAATATAAACCGTTCCCCCCAGTAAATGTACCTTGTAGATGTATATTAATTGATACTGAAATCAGAGATACTGAAAACATTAAAACACTCCACACACAACTAATTAGAGATGAGTTTGTGTTTCCTAATTGTTCCACTTAGCATTGCATTATATCACTTTGACTGCTATAATCTTGGGACACCTGCTTCCACTGACTTATGTGATGCTTAAACCTTGTTAAATCAATATTTAAATGTCTAATCTTACAATAAAGGATTATACTAAAGAACGCCTACACTTTCCCCATAAAGATTCAATGACATTAATGGGCAATAATACACGTTGCGGGCTTGTTTACCTAAAACATTCCTATATTTGTTTTTTAACACCACAGCATAGATATTACGTTTATTAATTTAAACCCACAAGTATAAAAATTTCCATCTTACAATTAATCAAAATGCTCAGAACGTGCTACGTTTGTCTGTACTTCTGTATTTGAGGCATGTTACAATATATAGAGGATCACAGTCAATTAAGGTGCGCCCGATAACGACTCTGAAGGGTCCCTAAGTTTCAAGCTACGCAGTAGTGCAAAACTTGACATTTTGCTTATTAAATTGGGTGTCTGGTGTTGTTAATAAAAATAGTGCAGGCCTTCAGTGTAAAGCTTACGCTAAACGAATAATAAAGTTATTTAGCAGGTTAACGGCATCTACTGCATCTTCCTGTAATTGTCCGGCTTTATTAAAATATGGACAGTTTGTTCTGATATTTGAAGATCCAGACAGTGGCTGATCCACTACAGAATGCTCTTGGCAATAGTAAGGACAGGTGCTAAATCATTTAAGTCTCTGAATACTTCTGAATCCAGTAAGCATCCATGCACCCTACTATTAAGTGTAAGTGTAAGATAGGTAATGTACGTGTGTTTTAAAATATACTTTTTTGCTTTTTACCTCTTTTCTATTCTTATTAAAAATGCAACCATACATACATACCCTACCCTCTTCCTTTTCCTTCCCATTGACCGCACAGAACTTAGACTAGTAGATCCTTACCCCTGGGTTTGCCCTATTTTAGCCATAATGTTTTTGTGCTTTCCTACACTACTGTAAATTTCAGTCTGTACACATCTCCCTCTATGTTATGCTTCTCCAACTTTCTGTATGCTGGTGACTCGAACCCCTTAAAACAACCTTCTCTATACAAAAATCCTCTGTATAGTACCTTATTCTTCATTGCTTTTCTCTAGCTTATAATTATTCCGCATGAACAGAAGGCAATAAGCTGTTTTGCTCAAGAATTGTCATATTCTTCCTTATTAAATATATTTTGTAAGTTTTCTTCTAGGGTCACAATTACTGATCCACACTCTTAAAAATCAAATGACATGTCCATCCCCATGACAAACTTTCTACCCCCCAAAGCCCTATTTTAAAAAAAATATTTGTGGTCCAGTTTCCAGAAAGCCGATATTTACTTACCACAGCATTCTCTATTCCCCTCCTTTCACAGCTTTATGAGATCTTCACAAGGCTGCGCAGCCGTAAAAAAGGTGGATTATGTAGCTGTCGTAAGTCATTGGGTGTGACATCACCATGAAGCGAAGACTGACAGAACATACCTGGAAGAGAGGAGGATCGATGAAGACACCCCGGCATACTTAAAGGAGAACTAAACTTAATTTATTAAAAACCTAATGTAAAAGCTTTTCTCACCAGAACACCTATACATTGAAAGATTCTTCTCTAGTTTTTTGCATTTAGTAGATATAAGTAATAGATCCTGTAACAAAGGAGGCTTCCATGTTGTTGAGTTGCTGGTGGCGCACCATCTAAATGCTCTGTTCTTAGGAGCAAACACGCCAAGAAGTCACAAGTTCTAATCCCTGAGTTTAGTTATGAAACAATATAACATAGTTTAGTGAAGGTTCTCATTCATCCAGGTCATGGTATATCTGTTGTATTCAATTAGATCAACTGGACTTGAAGTTTAGTTCTTGAAGACATTTCGCTAGTCATTCGACTGGCTTTCTCAATTCAAGAACTAAACTTCCAGTTGATCTAATTGAATACAACAGATAAATATAACATAGTCTACTGCCTGAGTATATTGCTTTTTTGTTTGTTTCCATGTATCTAGAAAAATATAACGTTTCTACATATGTACAAACTTTATATACTGTATAGCAGCTCTGTTATTTATTTACCAACCAGCGGTAATTGCTGACAGTCTCCCAGTAGCAATACAAAATAGTGAACTGATTTTACTGACATTTACAGAAATGTACCTCCATCTATTGCATGTTTACTAGTGGAGCGTGCTGCTAAAGTGCTCGGTTAGTATAAAAAATAGACTATTGGGGCACAGGTTTGATTCCCCATGCTCCCTTTGTTTTTGTTTTTATTGTGTGTCTAGCAAAAGATAAAGACTCCACATGTACTAGATAATTACTTATTACCCATTGTTACATAGCGGTAAAAAGCTTTGTTTTTAGAAAGACACAGTATAGAAGGTTGCTGGTTCGATTCCCCATACTTCTATTTTTTGCTGAAATCTTAAATGTTCTGTTACTTATATCCATGCTAGCAAAGACATACACTACAAAGATTAGTTTTCTTTTTTGTATGAAAAGCAAAGGAATTTATCATTGTTAGGGACAGGAGCATTTGTAATGTGCTTACAAAAAAACTGCACTGAAATCTGAGTCCTGTATCAGAGGGAGGGATGATCTCTGAGCTGTAACATGATTGGCTGTCAGCTTCCAGGAAGCAAGACTGCAGTTTACTGCAGTTCTTCACACTTATCTGTTCCCAGATAAGGTGAATTATGGGAGCTGACCCCTTGTATTCACAGGTTATTTTCATAAATCACCCAGCATCCACAGCAAAGGGAGAGATGAGACACAGCTTGTTGTGTGTTTCTAAATGTGCTATGCCTATTGGGACAATATTGTCTGGGGACTTTAGTTCTCCTTAAAAAATAAATATCTTCTTTTGGGAATGCCGGGAAAGAGTTGGGAAGAGGGTTTTGGGGGTTCCAGTTGTGTGTTAAAATCTTATCAGGGAGATGGAAATGCCTTTAAAATGCTCATAAAGGAGTACCAACATCAGCTGTAATTAAAAAAACTAGCACCAGGTTCAGATTGTCTTGGCTTATCTTTGTGTAACTCCAATTAACCCCATTCCACAGCATATTACATGTTGCACCCTTAAGAAAAAAAACACCATGAAATCAATTTTGTTTTTCCATAATGGGCAACAGGCCCATTAATTAGCATTAGAAAAAAGATGAATGGAATTGTTCATGGATTGATTTCTAAATGTTGCTTTTTATAATATCTATGGCAGCTCCAGTTTTGTATCAAAGAAAGCAAAAGGTAGGTTAAACATGCTGTCTTTTCAAATGAAAGTGACATTTGGGGGTCCTCACCTAGCATCTCTGCTTGTCATATTTTCTTATCAATGCTGCACTCTTTTTAGTTTCACAACTATATTTTCTTTGAGAATACAAACATTTAATAGCACATATACAGTATACGTAAGTATAAGTTTGCATGTATAATGGCGAATTACAGTAAGCTATAACATTTTTATAGTCACAGTGGATTATGTCCTTATAAAAGTCATTCATTTATGTCAGATCATGTGATCAGCCATGAGAGAGAGATGGTGCTATGAGATTATTATTCATCGATTTTTTGCATTTCTGCACAAATTTGGTCTGGACTGGGGGTGGAGGGGGGATACTTGGCTCAAGGATACTGAGCCCAGGATTTACCAAAGAGTATAGACTGCATAGGTAACCCAAGGTGAGGGAGCTGCACTGGAATATAGAAACTGTAAATGTTTATAATCTTTCCTATGGGGGGAAATGTCTGTTTCAGTCTATTTATAGCTGCTAGTGTGAACGGAGACTGTATATTGTGTGAATCGTAATCCCTTCTGTCTCCTGATCCCTGCTACCCAGCTGATCCCTCCAATACATAAAGTTATATATAGTTGCATTGAGTCTGACTTTTCCCTAGTGTTTCAGATTCTCCCAGTATTGAAATGTGTCCATATTAAGGACATCATGTCCTGCATTGCTGTAGTGACAGCAAGGTCCTCATATAAAGGCTTGGTACTGAGATATACAGCCCAGGCCTGTTACCTCTTGCCTGATTCAGATCTAATCCCATGAAATCAGCGTTTCAGTTCCATGGATTACAACTCTGCCAGGAAAGTAGCTGGGAGTCAATGACATTTTATCTTTCTTTTTTTTTTTTTAATAACAAAATGCTATTGTGAAACACAGTGACATGTAAGGTTCATTAAATAAACTATTCAGGAGTCAGCTACATAAAACATTTTAGTTCTCCTTTAACACAAGGTAACTTGCTGTGCAGCAGTATTTTTCATCTTCCAAATGATGCTAGACAGTTGCAGGGCTCCACATTTTGCAATGTATGATATTGATGGTAGAAATAACCCCAATTATCTCTTTGGAAAGTTTTGCTATGTGATTTGTCATTTCAGATAACTTAGCCCCGTGTTAACAACTCCTCCAATCCCTTCATGATCAGTGAACAAATGAATCGCCTTCATTTCTAATTCTGCTGACATTCCGAAAAATTCTCAATTGTGATTTTTGCATTGGAAAAAAATAAAGCCACAGCAGCCAGAAAGATCGCAGAGGTTTTTTTTTTTTTTTTTTTTGTTACATTTTAACATTGTTTAAATGGCAGACATGGAGTTAAACAAAATTCCAAACATTAACATGAAGCTACTCTACCGATAGTTATGTGATTGGCACAAAAGAGATTATGTGTAATCAGAATCAGAGCCCCTTTGGGGACATCTTTAACATGAGGATTAAACATCTCCAAGACAGGCGTTTGACATTTTTATGCTGAAGCATTCCTTAAATGCTTTGATGTTTTTGTGCAGGAAAGCTGGGGTGCCTCCTTTCTCGGGGTTCTGCTTTGACAAGTTTCTTTAGTTTGTTTGGGGGCCGTCGGTTTGGATTTAGTACTGAATAGGGCGAGCAGAAATGAGCTGCACTTTCTAAGATTAGCTGACATCTGCTCATCAGGACTACAGATTTCACTGACTGATGAAAGACTTTCCGCTCTTGTTTCCTTGGTGCAGTCTTACTTGTTTGTCCCAGACTGCTGTGTGACTTACCCCTGTATGGTAGTCACTTAGAATAATAAAAGCTGAGAAGGGACAAGTCACAAGTGTTTTACATGATATTCATGAGGGGGATCCTTATGATATGATTCTGAAACCCAAGGCTGTATCTAAAGTGATTATTTAAGAGGCTAAATGCACAATAGAAAAGAGGGTTTGGCTTACCAATATATCATTGCCTTTTTAAAAGGGAAAAAGTGTTCCTTTTTCTATATATTTTAGTAATATTCAAATATATCTGTGTGCGGGTAACCTTCAATCTCTACAGATTTATAAATGTGAATAAGGCATTACTGTTTTCTATAGACAGATATATGACAAGCACCATCACTTCAACTTCTATGGGTGTGGATGAAGTTTAATGAGATAGAGAGTTTCTGGTATGATGCCAGTAATATGGCAGCTTCACCTATATGTTTGCATATATAGTTATGCTTTGATGTATTATATTCAGAACCTATAAAATGCTCTGTTTTTAAACATATACGGTACAGAAAGAAATGTTCATTTGATTTTAAACCTTAAGTTTACAAGCATAGTATACATTCCTTTAAAAATTACTATTAAGTCTTAATGCAGGTTCAGTATTGATATTTATATTTATGACAAACAGATAAAAAACATGTAAAAACCAAAAAGAAAGGTAATGGAAAGCATGAATAAGAGGAATATCTATTTTATTTAAATAAATGAATAAATAAATAAATAAATATATATATATATATATATATATATATATTGATCTGGTCAAACATTTATACAAACATAGAAAAGATAATCAATGCACATTCCTAGGCCCCATACAATATCATATTATCCGCATACTGGCATACTTTATAAACAAAGGGGTTTTAGTATACATTACTGTGATCATATGAATGAAAAGCCTTCCAACCACGTTAAGGTAACCCCAGTCTGGAATGGTTCATGGGTTCATGAGTGCAGACGGGTAGAAGAACCCGCCTGCACTCGTGAACCCATGAGCCATTCATAGCCACGGACGCAGGAGCATTAGAGTCTGGGGGGCCGTCTGCACGAGGGTGTCTGATATTTAACCACTACTAGGATCACGGTGCAGTATACTCTAAACCTATCTTCCATATTTTGTTTGGGTGTTCGCACACCGACGGAAATTAAGAATTTCAGTAATGCTTCCATTCTGACTATGATTTCAATAATCCGCTTTTAGTGAGAAGACTGAGTCCACGGAATGACTTTTTCCCTCCTTTTTATTATATAGATGCTACTATTGGGCCTGAGTTTTTAGACTCCCAGCTATTGACTATTATCCAGGTGGTTTTGTGATTCAGCCTCTGTGACTTTTTATATTGTTGTATTTGTGTGTATATTGTAGCTGGCCAGCTTTTATTACATTGTATTATGAGGTATTGTGGATAAATTGTTTCTTTTTATATATTACTATAGTGTATTTACTTTTTTTTCCACCAGCAGAGTACTATCTTGTTAGTTATATTTTGGGTGATACTCCGTTTTGGGGTATCACTTGATTATCCGAGGAGGGGGGACTCGGAAGTACCTGTATGGTTTAGTGCTGCCCTTTACACACTTTTTCGGGTAATATACATAGGGACAGTGTTTATGAGTTGTTTAAGCACTAAATAAATAGTTATATCAATATTAACAAATATGTAGTAATAACTTTAAAGTATATAGAAATGTAAATAAGGCAAAATCTATAAATAAATAAAAGTACTTAGTACTCCCCACTCCTGTTTTGTGATGGTATCTTCAAAATGGACTGTTAAGCCACACCCCAGGAAGTTTTACAGGGAGGCAATGGAAGCTTACAAAGGAACATATTTATCACTTCCCTTTTAGTGTTGTATCCAATGGTGTGCTTAATATTAGATTGACAGCAGTGTTAGCGAATCAAAACATTTTCTGAGTGTTAGTAGGGAAGTAGGAAGTTAGTAGGAAGTTGCAAGGCTTATATGACACTTCCTTTGTAAAACATGTGACAGTCTTAGATAGATAGATAGATAGATAGATAGATTAGATAGATAGATAGATAGATAGATCAGTTGAATAGATTAAAGAGTATATACCCCTGTGCTTCTAGTAAATAAATAGATAAGAGTAAGTACTGTCCAGTGCCAATATGTATAGATAAAATCAAGTGAATCAATAGTGTCATAATTGACCAGTTCCTTGAATTGTCCATATAAAGGCAAACCTTACACAAATATAATAAAAGTACATATAATATATAGTGTAGATACCACCAGAAATAATGCCCTTTATCTGACTGCTACACAGCAGCCTGAAGTAGTAACATCCTAAAGATGAAAGGACACAAAGATGGGGATTTTTAAAATCCCCAAATATTGTCCCAAAGGTCAGTCAGCCAAATACCTGTCAGTTTGGCCACAGGGGCTTATTTAATAGAGGTGCAAAATTTTGCCTGTACTGATAATTTGAAGCAACAACTAGATGTTATTAAATGTTTTCCTACTGTAGTAGACCAGTAAAAATGTAACATCTGATTAGTTGAGGCAAATTAACAGCCCAGGAAATTTTTTGCACTTAAATAAGCCTTTAACTGCTTAAAATATTAAGTACCGGAAAGTCAGATGCTTTTCAAAGCCTGATACGCCACAAATTCAAGTGCCAATAGTGGGGGGCAACCACAAATTCAACCACAAATGCATCTTGGCACATGCCTACTGTGTCTAATGATAAATTCAGCCCTGAGCACTGGTATTTGTAAGGTTTTCTTACAGCTGATTAAGTGAAGGAAACTTGGCTAGCGTAAGATTTGGCAACTGCTGTGAGACGTTTTATTGCCTCAGAATAGTCGTGCAGGATAAAATGAGTGGTGGCTAAGAAAATTACACCCAGTTTGTAACCTCTGAATTGTATTTAGTTTGTAGACATACAACAGTTAGCTATCCAAACCCACATTGCTCGTCTGAGCAATAGATCAAATAATCAGACAGGAGGTCCCTAGGTCTTTGTGGATGTAGATGGAAACATACCAAGATACATTGTTCCTGACATTCTGCACAAAGGAGGAGGGCATTAACAACCTTGTAATGATAGTTTTAACATTCAAATTTTTTATATACATTATGAATTCAACACAGAGATACAGCTGGATTCTGTTGGAAAGCGTATGCCTGAACACGCCTCCAGAAGATTATCCTATCATTAAATATTTGTAGGATAACAGGAGAAGCCTAATTTAGTTTTTGTTTCTTTCTCTCTGTGGTTTAATCACAGATGAAAGAGACTAATAGCACTACAGAGCTTTCTGGTGATCAAAGGCCGATCAATCCTCTTTGTGGAGTAATTAACTATTTGCTAAACTTGCAGAATTGATTTCCATTTAGGGCTAAGAGAGAGGGTTTTAAATGAAGACCGATTTACCAGGCGTGAGGAGGGAATTCGAGCAATGATGCCAGGAGATATTCTACATGACGAATTAGATCTGCCGTATTCATGGGGGAGAAATACTACTCGCCAGCCTTGGAGAAATCAGAAATAGAAGGAAAAGCGCTTTATTATAATCCAGCTAAGCAAAAAAAATGGTACATTGAATGTGGTTCGGCCAGGATGCAGATCATGTTTGAGTCTTCTGACATCAGAGTCTACTCTAGATATATGACTTAAATGTACATGTTTTGTTGGTTATCTCTTTTACCATAAGCAGTGATGTATTAACTGAAAAAATTACTTAGGCTGACATGCTGAATAGAATGGTCCCTCTTTACATCCAAATTGTAGTGGCAACACCTTATTCATCTGCTGCATTGTTACACCCAGACAGCACGTGGGGCTTAATCCTTAAGTGACCGGGCAGGTGTGCAAATTCTAAAGGCATTGTGGCCCCCCACTACTATTCCAATGTTTAATACTGCAGCAGGGAACAAGAGGATAAGGACTACATGTGTGTCTACATGGATATTAGAAATGTGATCAATGAGTGATTTTCATAATCAGTTTAAGAACAGGTTCCATTGACTCTTAAAAGGTGCATGATTCTGTTCATGTACTGAATAATACAAAGCATTTGAAGGAAAAGCTCTGCTTATAAATGAATTTAATGAAAAAAGAAAACTTTAACTGAAAAATGTTACACTGTTGCAAGATTAGGGGACTGCCATATATTTCTATAGAGATAGAAGACAAATATTCTCATTAACCACACACACATTTTCCATTTCATTACCAACAGTTCGTAGAATGATTAGCAAATTAGTGGATAACATATGGAAGTTAGAGGCATCTATTCAGTGGGTGTTTCCAACCAGCAGTGTCAGATTGTAATAAATTTGTGTCTGCAGCTACTATAGAAGGGAAATCTTAAGCTGGGCACACACACCATCAAATGCTTCTTCCCATTCGACCAGGATGAAGGACTGTTGGTAGCCACAGCTGACAGTTCACTGTGACCAAGCAAGAGGTCCATAGAGGACCACATGAATGGCTGTGGTTTTGGTCTAAACAAACAGTTGAATGCTGGTTACAGCCAGCTAAAAACCCAAGCAATTTTTTCATCCCAGTCAACAGATAAACTAAACAATGGGTGTGTACACTGCTTATGGGTATTATAGCCAGGGTAGCCAGTTATTCCACGCCCAAACAGGAGGGGGTGTGGCAGAGCAGGGTGTGTGTGGGGGGGCTGGAGTAGGTGGGTGAAGGCATGGTTAGGGCAGTCGTGACTCGTCCAACTAGAGACGCCTGGCAACCCTTATTGTAGCATTTTTTTGCCTGGTCTCTCTGCCTCAATGACCAATGAACAATGTTTTTCTTTAGTAAAATCTGTTTGTACTCTTCTGTGTTTGGATAACTTTGCAGCATAGTTTATGAGTATGATCCTTCCCCGTGAAATAGCAGTGGATTCTACAATTATTACCAACAAAGATATTTTTGAATACACCGATTAAACTGCATAAGACCCAGTAAACCTTTTTTTTTTTAAATTCATTCATGGTAAAATTGATCAATATTGCCCAAATTTTTGGTGGCTTTTGTTCCTCATGTAGCCATGAGGAACTGTCACAAATACCTCAGCACAAATATGCAATTGTGATGTAAAGAATTGAATACATGTATTTTATATTGTATGCTATAATTCAGATCCTGCTATGAGTGGTTTGTCTCCCAGAATACCCTGTGCAGTCATGAAGAGATGGTACTGCCTAGGATAGCGGTCAGGTTGTGATTGCAAGGACACAGTTTGTAAGATAAGCCTTACTGTTAATTATGCTCCAGCTCTTACTGCAGTGATAGAAAGGTTTGATAAACACTATAGCTGGAAAGGATAAAATTAACCCTTCCTGGGCTGTTACCTATCACTTTCAGCATTTAGTGTAGTTTACTTGACTAGCTTTAAATTGTGGAACACATTGTACAGTACACTATGTAGTTTTGTCTAACGATGTTGAATACTTTTAGCAATGCATGCATTGTGAAAAATGCAAAGCACGATTTTTACTATTAAGAATCATTTTAATGTTCACAATATATGCCTTGTAATACGATGTGTTTTTTTGCAATGCTGTACTGCACATTTCTGTTCATTAACATGTATTTTGTCACTTTAAATATACATGTATAAAAGATCAATGCACAGGAAAATGCAGAATAAAAGATGCGCCGGGTCAAACAAGCTTTGGATGGAGCAAACTGAACTAGCAATTGAAGGAAGACTGACAGTGATTTTTAGGTCCTCATCCTTGGTACTTTAAATCAGGGGGCTCAGTATAGTTTCCCTTTAATCTCCAGAATGTTGTCTGTTGTTCATAAATGCCATAAATCATTGTCACTTTCTCACCCAGAGGGTACAGGCATGCTCACTGAGCTACCCCTTCTAAGCCAAACAGCAAGTGACTAAACTTATGTGACAGCTTTTCTTGCATTTGCACTGTTGTGTAGTTTGATATTTTTAATAGATTAATAGTAGTCCCATAGAAAGGCATGCATGAATTTAATTCTAGGTCAGAAAATGTGTTTTATAATGTAGTTTAACAATAAAGGGCATCTATACTGGCTAAATACATTATTGTATTATAGGAAACTACCATGTTTCTCAATGACCACTGTAGTTTCTGTGACAGAAAGGGCAAGATCATTTCAAAGATATAAACTGCATGGTAGCGAATTCCTGGTAGTCAGGTCTGAGAGAGAGGGGGGATACTGGGTGTTATCTTTGCCCTTTCTTTTTATTAAAATTTTTATGAGATCAAAATATGCAATTATAATCCAGTCCCTATGAAAGTCATGGTCAAAAGGTTGAGACATTATTTATTTGCATATTTACTACAAGCACCACAACATTCAATTTGTTTGGGTGGTACACAGTTAGTACTGCTGCCACGTGTTGGTGGCCTTTGTTGGCCTATAGAAAGAGAAGCATAACTACCCACAATTCATTTTAGGCACTGTTAAGTTAAAAATAACAGTAAGCTTGTGAAATTTCCTATTGAACATTCAGTATCTGCTCTGTTTAAGACAAGAACAAGCAAGGTCTTTTTTCAACTAATTTATATTTAAAATCCATAAAGGTGTTAATTAAAACTGAATAGTAAGAGCCACTGTACTGTATTTCTGCTGTCCCCATAAAACTACTGGCAGCCAGCCTCTGGTTACAGAACTGCTTGGTCTTAGGGCTTGTAAGGCTTCACACAGCTGACTCATTGCCAGATAATTGTATTAGGAGCCAATGCTGCAGCATGAAAACCAATTCTACTGGTCAGATGAGTTTGTGTGCCAATCTAGTGAAACAATTTCTGAGTATATTAGGCTACAGGCTCAGTGGGGTGACCTCCCCTGGATTGGGGTTGACAGTTGAACGAAGGCAGGTGTCCTGTTAAAGTACAGTGCTGGCAAAAGACTTTTATCTGTTTTAAATTGGATTACTTAAATCTGCTTGTTCTCTTTAAGATATCTATTCCAAAGCTTTTTTTCCTTTTACTCTTCCTGTCTCAGTTTGTTACTTACTGATTACAGTTTAGTGGATCATCCTTCCTCCTTCTGGGACATTTGCCCATAATATCTGTACTGTTTTCACTTTGCCTTGTAATCTGTACTTTTATTTTTTGGCACAGACAAGCAATTCAATTTGACTTTTTATTTCCCACTGTATTACCCACTAACACTAGGACCCCTTAAAGTAACATGGAATGCAAATAATAACTTCTTATGCAAGAACCTAAATCAAATCAATGTTTTATATCCAAAAATGATAATATGTAAATTTACAAAACAATCTGTTTCACAAAGTCAGTATTAAAAACGAGGGTTGAACTTGAGTCAGGGAAATATAAATATGGTACAAACTAAAGTACCAGAGGTTCCAATCAACCTAAAATACAGGTGGTGCTAAGGACCAAAAAATACACTAAAGAATAAACTCAGTATATAGTACCTAAAGTGTCCAAAAATAGCACCCGTGGAATACCTGTTTAAATTCTAATGATCAATGTCCAATAGATCGGACAATCATGACTACAGTGATATAAACGCGAGTTATTTATTGCACATTACCCAATACACCGACATATTAAAAAACAACAAACACCAAAAGTAGGTTTAAAAACATTGAAGGTACATGTGGCAAACTATTATAAATAAGTCCAGTCCCAAGTCCATATAAATCTTTTAATGAAATCCTCCTACTGGGTATGGCCAGACTCACTAGTCAATTATAAGAAGAACAAGAAGCTGACTCACTGAGAGTGCAACCAAACATATAAAGAAACGGAGCACCACCCATAGCAAACAAATAGAACACAACCTGTTTAATCATACCCCATCAATAGTCTACAAAGAGGGGGAGGGGCGGAAGGTCCAAAAAAATCACTCACTCCCACAGGTTAGTATACAGTGTAATTCATTACTATTCTTTATTAAACTCCAAACTCATGAATGTGCATTTACAGACAAAAATATTTAAAAACATTTAAAACACTCGTCACTCTGCCATCCCAAGACTAAAGTCTCTAATTAGTATATCCAAATGAACCTAAGGAAGCCTAATACAGCAGTAGGACATTAAGTGCACAATTATAAACAATTCTTATACTTAGCTGCTCAGTTGATAAAAGCCATGTGTGGTCACAGTCAAAGGTCTCAACCGTCAGGCCGGGCCAATAAAGGGGTTCCAATTGAGCTCAGAGGTTACTTAGGGTATACAAGAGACGGGTCCATGATACGACCCTCCGGGAGGCAGTCAGACCATGGGGCGTTTCATAGATTGGCTCAGAAGACTCACCGAGAGTGACCTGGGCAGTGTGAGTCCTGCTCCTACGTATAGGTAAGTAAGACATGCTAGGCACACCAGTCGGAACCTGTGCGGTTGGTCTGAGGAAGGAACCGCACAGGTTCCGAAACGTCACGAATAAAAGGACATTTTCCATCACTAAGACTGGTGTGCCTAGCATGTCTTACTTACTTTGATACTGACTGTTGGCTACAGAGCTTAGAGCACCCAGCATTGAATAACTGTTTACTTACTTTATGTTTAGGTGTGCAGGATCCTATCCTTTTCTGTTGTGTACGTATAGGTAAGGTTGGGACTAACTCCTGCATGAGTTAGATTCCCCAGATGCTCTCCGGACGGACCTCCACTTCTAACATCTCTCGCAGCAGCACTCCAACTCCTATACTGATCCGGGTGTCCTCCAATCATGTGGGTCACCTTCGTCCCCGTATTAGTTGGCATTGATCATTAGAATTTAAAGAGGTATTCCACAAGTGCTATTTTTGGACACTTTAGGTACTATATACCGAGTTTGTTCTTTACTGTTTCACAAAGTCCGCTGCGTCCAGTGGTATCAGTCCTATGAAATCCCTTTCAAAGTGTCAACATTTGTTAAAAATATAATAGATGTCAATACATGTGAAATTACCTAAACCTAATTTATTGTTCGAATTACGTTCTCCTTTAAAGGGGAACTAAAGCCTCATTTTTTCTTTGTAAGGTCTTCTATTGTGGCCAGTTAGCATGACAAATTATGCCATTCTCCTGGAGGTTTCTATGGTCATGTAACAGGCTGGCATGTCATAGGCTAGCACGATGTAGAACATTGTGGTGCCTTAAAGAAATCTCTGGCTGTAAAGAGAGGTGGGAGCCACCATGGGGCTCAAAAAAGGTGAGTACTTTCATAAACTGCGAAAACAAATAGGCTTTAGTTAAAGCTGCCTCAAGGTGCATTGTTAGTATAAAAATCTATAATCCCAGATTTTCCAGGTGGCTGATATTTTAATGATCTTAAAAACTGAACTGTAAAATTATTTCATTACGTTAATATCAATATGTCTATTTTCATTTCTTTGTATGCATTTGTAACAGAATGTCTTCTGCTTTTATCCACACAAAACTGGAAAATATCTCCCTTTCCCTTTAGAATATAAACTGCTTCAAAACTTCAAAAAACAAAAAAACTCTGTAAGCTCCTTGACCCTGACCCTTTCTTTATACAAAACTTTATAGACAGCTCTCTCAAATCCAGTTGCTTTGGGGGTTAAGGTTGAACTTGCCTCCTTTGCTAATTAAATGTTCGTACACATGTGCGATCGCGGGTCCCGACCCGCGGCGCACGGTGTGTCCAAACATTCGTTTCACACAATAATCGGCCCTTGTATGGGCACTTTATTGCCCGAAATGGCCGTTCTGTCGGGGATCGTTGCCTGAACGACCAGCCATTTCAGACGATAAAGGGCCCATACATGGCCCGATTATCGCCCACAACGAACGTTCAGACACATCGTGTGTCACGGGTCAGGACCCGCAATCACACTTGTGTATGAGGTTTAATATTGGGCAGGGTATTGTGAATTTTATAGGTCATCTGGGTCGCAAGCAAGTGAGAATAGGTTATAGGCACTGAGAAAAGAGTAAAAGTTCCCTTCATTTTAGCTTAGATTTAAATCCTGGGCACATGTGCGTAAAGGCTGTCAGCTTAGGACGACAATCTAATGTCTCCCGTTGCCATCATTTAGTGATTCAGCAATTATATAATGGATAATGTGCTCCTTACAGTGTAATATAATTATATCAAGTCACTGAGGAGTTCCTTAACCATATAAAAGCATGAGGCCGTGAGCCTTTATACAAGGAAGGGAACTACAAGGTTTTTATAAAAATATATAAAATTAAAAACCCTTATAAAATCCAGAGCCTTATGTATTGTTTTCACATTACCTGGTTCATTGTTATTCGGTGCTTCTTTAACATGAAATCATATGTAGCAATCTATTTTTTAGGGTGGCACATTATTGCTTCACTGCTATTAATACACTGTAGGGAATTTTCTTTTTTTGTCTGGTGCTAACGATTACAAAGTTTGCCACCTGAAGTAAAGCTGAACAAGGACAGCAGTCACTCTTGCATAAAAGGTTAAAAAAAAAAAAAAGATTCTTGCCTACAACAAATCCAAGCCATTAAAATCACTGGATACACTCAAGGTCTATAGTGAGAAGGAGAACAGGAAAGAATGGTCTTACAGCCCTCTGGGATAGATGCAATTTATCAAACAATGTGTTAGATACCATTCTGTAACAGAAGGGCTTAAGGTGCATATACTGTACACAGAATAGCATAGTTTAATTATCTCCAGATAATATCTTGTTAGTAATAAGATCCTGGTTCTTAGGGTAATGTCACGGGGGATTTAATTGTTTAGCTAAAGTAACAACCATTCTTGAGGGGAAAAAAACCTTAGAGTGATTAATAACGTGGATTTTTGACAGATTTTTTTTATCTGCAATTCCTTCATTCATTAAAATATAAAAATCCCAGTGTCATAGGAATTGTATTTGTATTCATGCTGGTTAACAGGTTGGTTAATCTCCCATTGATTGTCACACAAGAACTTTATGTTGCTAATTCAGATCCCTATGTAGAGATGGACGAACTTCCTGAAGTTCAGTTCATTTTCAAATTTCTGACTTCAGTTGAAAGTTTGGATGTTCGGTAGGTTGAAAACAAACCCATTAAAGTACCGTATATACTCGAGTATAAACCGACCCGAGTATAAACCGAGGTACCCAATTTCAGCTAAAAATCCTAATAAAGTTATTGACCCGAGTATAAACCGGTAGAAACTTGGCACTCAAGATGTTTGGAAACTACATCTCCCAGCTAATAAGCATGCTGGGAGTTGTAGTTTCCAAACATCTTGAATGCCAAGTGAGGGTGGCATTCAAGATGTTTGGAAACTACAACTCCCAGCATGCTTTATTAGCTGGGAGTTGTAGTTTCCAAACATCTTGAATGCCACCCTCACTTGGCATTCAAGATGTTTGGAAACTTCAACTCCAGCTAATAAAGCATGCTGGGAGTTGTAGTTCCCAAACATCTTGAATGCCCCCCTCCCCCTCAGTTCAGTTTGTACCTGTGGGCTCTTCTCCCTGTGGACTCTTCTCCCTGTGGACTCTTCTCTTCTCCCTGTGGACTCTTCTCCCTGTGGACTCTTCTCCCTGTGGACTCTTCTCCTGGACTCTTCTCCCTGTGGACTCTTCTCCTGGACTCTTCTCCTGGACTCTTCTCCTGTGGACGACTCTCTTCATCTATCTTCCTCCATCCATCCCGGCAGGTACGGTACAGCATTCCGGCAGCCGCGCGCCCATTCCTGTACCGGCGCGCGGCTGACGTCACTGCCCGGCGCCGGGCTTGGCGCCGGGCAGTGACGTCAGGCCGGCGCGCCAGTGCAGAAAAGGATCGCGCGGCTGCCGGAATGCCCAGGTAAGTGGTTGACTCGAGTATAAACCGAGTCCGAGTTTTCAGGCTGATTTTTCAGCCTGAAAAACTCGGTTTATACTCGAGTATATACGGTAAATGGGGTAGAAATAGTGCGAAAAGTTTGGATAAAATACAGATAAAATAGCAATTGTAACTTACTGTAAATGGCTGTGGCCCCTAGGAAATGGTCTGAGGAACAAGGCCCATATGACCAAAACTTGTTTACACTACCTTTCCCCACCATTGGGCAATTGTCAGGTTTCTGCATGCTACATTCGAGGGTTATGGCAAATTCGAGGGTTACCAAACAATACATTAGAGGGTTACTAAATGATGCATTCGATGGTTACAGAAATTGAACAATACATTTGGGGTTACCGAATGATAGTTTTGAAGGCTACATTTCGACGATTGCCAAAATTGACCGATACATTCGAGGGTTACCGAATCTACATTTGAGGGTTACTGAGTCTGAAATCGATTGCTACATTTGAGAGTTACTGAAATCGAAGGCTACATTGAGGGTTACGTACGATACATTTGAGGGTTACTGAAATCAAGGCTACATTTGAGGGTTACCAAAATTGAAGGCTACATTTGAGGGTTACTAAATCCAAGGCTATATTTGAGAGTTACTGAACGATACATTTGAGGGCTACCAAAATTGAGGCTACATTTGAAGGTTACTGAAATCAAAGGCTACATTCGAAGGTTGCCGAAATCGAAGGCTACATTTGCGGGTTACCGAAATAAATGGCTACATTCGAGGGTAGCAAAAATGGAAGGCTACGTTTGAGGTTATTGAAATCGTAGGCTACTTCGTGGGTTGCCAAAATCGAATGATACATTTGAAGGTTATGGATTCGAGAATTATCAAAATAAGTCAGCGAATTTGAAAAACCCAAACTAGTTAGTAGTTCTAATAGTTTGTGTTTGTACAAACTGATAAAGTTTGACCCGTGCTCGGTTCGCGTTTGGGTCCCTCAGTAACGATAAGCACAATTGTGCCATTTTCTTGCTGGCATCATGCTCCCTGAGCCAGTAATAGAAAAAAAGGCAGCACCCTTCTGATGTATCCATTAAGCAATGTCATATCAGATCTAAATTCTAGCACAGAGACAGCTAGAAATAACAGGGCAATAGCTGTGTTCCTATAAACTGGTAATAATCCTTAGATGATTGGTCTATGAAGGTCTTAAAAGATTTGTTGATCACTCAGTGTAACATGACCTGTAAAGTTAAATATAAAACACCTAATAATGACTGTGATGCTGAAAAGGCGATTCAAACACTGTAAGAAGTGTCACTATCACAGAGTGTCATACATAATCCCTTATGAATTCAGTGCAAGGAAAATGATCCTTAAAGAGTTACCTCAATTCTATTGTGTCTCAGATCGGAGGATTAATTTATCTAAGGTGCCCAAGGCGGATTGGGAATCATCTCTCTCATTAAATGACCAGACGATATATAAACCTTCTGGACTTTTCTTCATAAACCATAGAATCAATAGAATTTCAGGAAACCCCCAAAAGAATCTCATCTGCTGAAAAGGTCTTTTTATCATTCTGAATATTGAAAGGTTAAATGGATAAAGTGTCCAGCCTCACCCATGCTTAAAATGTGCACTTTTTATTATTTAGTATGTAAACAACAGCAAGAAAGGCTTTGTTCCTTGTGCTTGTTATTAATCCCAGCCCCCTCCTTTTCCACCACACACGCATGCTGGATTACACAAAGCAAAAGTCATTAATTTTTATCTCTGACTATCTGTAGGGTTTTTAATGTGGCCTGGCTTCCTTATGCACCACCAATTACATGTCATAAGTGCTTGTAGATGCTGGAGCTGTAGCATGGGCTGATGAATCGCTGCCTGCTCCTTGATTAGTATGCAGGGGCTGTGCCAGCTCTGAGCAGCTGGCATGCCAATGAGGATCTGACTCTGCTGGTCAAGGCATCTGGACATGAATTCAATATGGATCGCTTTAATTAAATGGCTAAGCGCACAAGAAGCAAAGAAAACAACTCCATCATTGAGTCAAACAGGAAAATAAAGTCTACATGAGAGAAATAGAGAGGGTGAAAGGAAAGGAGAGCATTATAGACAAACAGAGTGAAAGCAAGCAGGGGTGGTGATATAACGTCAGCAGAGATAGGAGAAAAGGGGAAAAGAAGCGGACAGTGGGGAAATGCAATAAGAACAGAAAACGGACAGTTATTGAAGGCAATGGGAATGGAATATTAATGAATATTATTCTATGATATTCTGACTTTGATTCTAAGGGGGATCTATATACCTGGTCAGCCTTCAAAACACTCCCAGACACAGAGAATGTGCAGGCCAGGTTAGGATAACATAGACCTTTGTAAAAACACATTTCTCTATTGGAGAATCGGTTAAATGTCTCTTTGCGATGGGTTGGGGGGGAAATGCCACTGTCACAAATTACTGATCTTCAGTATACCTATCTCCCATAGATGAGAAATTCTGCCTTTCATCGACACACATGTACATTCCTCTGACTTAAAAATATAGGTGGAGACTAGACACATATTACAAATTGATAACCTTGTCTTGGTCTACGTTTGTGTCTGCTATAACCTACACCTTCAAAATGGCATTTACCAAGGAATCGTTCAGCCAGTCTAGAAAATAATCTTATAGTTGCCAACAAACATTTGCAGACACATTCTCATTGAAGTGATTAAACTTACTTTTTATAATTAATTATTTTCTTTGAAATGTTTTAAGGTTTTAACTTTTTTCTACCCAGACCTCAACCAGGCTGCCAGAAATATTACGTACAGTATAATACTACATAATATTTTCATTAAACCTAATGGATCAACTACATGAGCATGTTAAATTCCTGAACTTGCATTCATTTGCAGCCGCCAGCAATGTTTTTCTCTTACAAAAGCCGAGATAAGATATTTATTCCTATTAAACAATCCCATATGCTGTAAATGTCTTGTTTTTTTGCGATATTTCAGGAGTTTTATAAGGAATAGCGGTTAAAAGTATTTATCAAAGGACTGGAGATTAGAGGTTAGGGTTTAGAATGAGTGATTTATGGTTAATAAAGTTTTTGTGCAAATAAAAATTTAAAATTACCCCTAAAAGACTATGGCCCTTTTTTTTCTTTGTGTCCTTTAATACAGCTATAAAGCTGGGTACACACCATAGAATATTTCGTCCCAATTGACCGATAGTTCGTGTACCGCTCGATCGGGACAAAATTATTGCATGTTTATTCTGATGCGACCGCCGTTCGTTTGTCGAACCAACGAACGCATGATCGGACATGTCCAAAAACCATGGCCAATCATGCTCGGTTGCGGCTGTCGGCCGCCAGCTACTTTGACTGGCCACGACTGACAGTCCTTCCTCATGGCCAAACCGTAGGAAGTGCCAAACGGTCAGTCGTAAGGATGGATCTGACAGTGTGTACCCAGCTTAACTGTTCATTTCTCGGTGCAGAAACCCATTTTACAGACAAGGAACTCCTTTATAGGTTGTACTCTTTGTAGTATACATTGGTACGTGTGGTGTGTGTGGGTGTGGGTGTGGTGGGGGTGTGTGTTGGTGGGTGGGTGTGTGGAGTGGGGGGCTTTGTAATTGATTTCTTAAGGTACAGTGCTACATTGGGACTTAACTAACACAGCCAGCATCTAACTGCATGATTGGGTTTATCTGCACAGAAAGAGCACAGAGAAACAGATAATTCTTATTCCCTTTCCAGATCTTAATTCTGAACCAATTAGCCATGCAGTGACAGAGAAATAAGCTTTACTTTTATAGAATGTATAGTTTCTACATGTACAGGGAGATTCAATAAAAGTTCTTATCGTTTAAAATGGTGCTAATTTTGCCCCAACCAATCAGATCTTATTAACATTTCAAAGCTAACATCTGATCGTTTTAAACGATAAGAACTTTTATTGAATAACCCTGGTAGTGTGTCAGGGGGAGGGGCCGGGTGATTGACAGTTATTTACTGACTATCTGTGCCTTCCCTCTTTAAAAGTAAAACTCCCAGAGTAAAAAAAAAAAAAAAAAAACAAGGGATAGGAAGGTCAGAGAAAAAAAAAAGCAGATTTAAGATTGGTGGTAATTAATCCTAATAACTGTGTGATAAGTTAAAAAATTATTTGCCCCATTTTACATGTCCACTAGTGGACATGTAAAACTGGGGCAAATAATTTTTTAACTTATCACACAGTTATTAGGATTAATTACCACCAATCTTAAATCTGCTTTTTTTTTTCTCTGACCTTCCTATCCCTTGTTTTTTTTTTTTTTTTTTTACTCTGGGAGTTTTACTTTTAAAGAGGGAAGGCACAGATAGTCAGTAAATAACTGTCAATCACCCGGCCCCTCCCCCTGACACACTACCAGGGTTATTCAATAAAAGTTCTTATCGTTTAAAACGATCAGATGTTAGCTTTGAAATGTTAATAAGATCTGATTGGTTGGGGCAAATTAGCACCATTTTAAACGATAAGAACTTTTATTGAATCTCCCTGTACATGTAGAAACTATACATTCTATAAAAGTAAAGCTTATTTCTCTGTCACTGCATGGCTAATTGGTTCAGAATTAAGATCTGGAAAGGGAATAAGAATTATCTGTTTCTCTGTGCTCTTTCTGTGCAGATAAACCCAATCATGCAGTTAGATGCTGGCTGTGTTAGTTAAGTCCCAATGTAGCACTGTACCTTAAGAAATCAATTACAAAGCCCCCCACTCCACACACACACCCACCACACACACACCCCCACCACACACACACCCACACACACCACACGTACCAATGTATACTACAAAGAGTACAACCTATAAAGGAGTTCCTTGTCTGTAAAATGGGTTTCTGCACCGAGAAATGAACAGTTAAGCTGGGTACACACTGTCAGATCCATCCTTACGACTGACCGTTTGGCACTTCCTACGGTTTGGCCATGAGGAAGGACTGTCAGTCGTGGCCAGTCAAAGTAGCTGGCGGCCGACAGCCGCAACCGAGCATGATTGGCCATGGTTTTTGGACATGTCCGATCATGCGTTCGTTGGTTCAGACAAACGAACGGCGGTCGCATCAGAATAAACATGCAATAATTTTGTCCCGATCGAGCGGTACACGAACTATCGGTCAATTGGGACGAAATATTCTATGGTGTGTACCCAGCTTTATAGCTGTATTAAAGGACACAAAGAAAAAAAAGGGCCATAGTCTTTTAGGGGTAATTTTAAATTTTTATTTGCACAAAAACTTTATTAACCATAAATCACTCATTCTAAACCCTAACCTCTAATCTCCAGTCCTTTGATAAATACTTTTAACCGCTATTCCTTATAAAACTCCTGAAATATCGCAAAAAAACAAGACATTTACAGCATATGGGATTGTTTAATAGGAATAAATATCTTATCTCGGCTTTTGTAAGAGAAAAACATTGCTGGCGGCTGCAAATGAATGCAAGTTCAGGAATTTAACATGCTCATGTAGTTGATCCATTAGGTTTAATGAAAATATTATGTAGTATTATACTGTACGTAATATTTCTGGCAGCCTGGTTGAGGTCTGGGTAGAAAAAAGTTAAAACCTTAAAACATTTCAAAGAAAATAATTAATTATAAAAAGTAAGTTTAATCACTTCAATGAGAATGTGTCTGCAAATGTTTGTTGGCAACTATAAGATTATTTTCTAGACTGGCTGAACGATTCCTTGGTAAATGCCATTTTGAAGGTGTAGGTTATAGCAGACACAAACGTAGACCAAGACAAGGTTATCAATTTGTAATATGTGTCTAGTCTCCACCTATATTTTTAAGTCAGAGGAATGTACATGTGTGTCGATGAAAGGCAGAATTTCTCATCTATGGGAGATAGGTATACTGAAGATCAGTAATTTGTGACAGTGGCATTTCCCCCCCCAACCCATCGCAAAGAGACATTTAACCGATTCTCCAATAGAGAAATGTGTTTTTACAAAGGTCTATGTTATCCTAACCTGGCCTGCACATTCTCTGTGTCTGGGAGTGTTTTGAAGGCTGACCAGGTATATAGATCCCCCTTAGAATCAAAGTCAGAATATCATAGAATAATATTCATTAATATTCCATTCCCATTGCCTTCAATAACTGTCCGTTTTCTGTTCTTATTGCATTTCCCCACTGTCCGCTTCTTTTCCCCTTTTCTCCTATCTCTGCTGACGTTATATCACCACCCCTGCTTGCTTTCACTCTGTTTGTCTATAATGCTCTCCTTTCCTTTCACCCTCTCTATTTCTCTCATGTAGACTTTATTTTCCTGTTTGACTCAATGATGGAGTTGTTTTCTTTGCTTCTTGTGCGCTTAGCCATTTAATTAAAGCGATCCATATTGAATTCATGTCCAGATGCCTTGACCAGCAGAGTCAGATCCTCATTGGCATGCCAGCTGCTCAGAGCTGAGCACAGCCCCTGCATACTAATCAAGGAGCAGGCAGCGATTCATCAGCCCATGCTACAGCTCCAGCATCTACAAGCACTTATGACATGTAATTGGTGGTGCATAAGGAAGCCAGGCCACATTAAAAACCCTACAGATAGTCAGAGATAAAAATTAATGACTTTTGCTTTGTGTAATCCAGCATGCGTGTGTGGTGGAAAAGGAGGGGGCTGGGATTAATAACAAGCACAAGGAACAAAGCCTTTCTTGCTGTTGTTTACATACTAAATAATAAAAAGTGCACATTTTAAGCATGGGTGAGGCTGGACACTTTATCCATTTAACCTTTCAATATTCAGAATGATAAAAAGACCTTTTCAGCAGATGAGATTCTTTTGGGGGTTTCCTGAAATTCTATTGATTCTATGGTTATGAAGAAAAGTCCAGAAGGTTTATATATCGTCTGGTCATTTAATGAGAGAGATGATTCCCAATCCGCCTTGGGCACCTTAGATAAATTAATCCTCCGATCTGAGACACAATAGAATTGAGGTAACTCTTTAAGGATCATTTTCCTTGCACTGAATTCATAAGGGATTATGTATGACACTCTGTGATAGTGACACTTCTTACAGTGTTTGAATCGCCTTTTCAGCATCACAGTCATTATTAGGTGTTTTATATTTAACTTTACAGGTCATGTTACACTGAGTGATACAACAAATCTTTTAAGACCTTCATAGACCAATCATCTAAGGATTATTACCAGTTTATAGGAACACAGCTATTGCCCTGTTATTTCTAGCTGTCTCTGTGCTAGAATTTAGATCTGATATGACATTGCTTAATGGATACATCAGAAGGGTGCTGCCTTTTTTTCTATTACTGGCTCAGGGAGCATGATGCCAGCAAGAAAATGGCACAATTGTGCTTATCGTTACTGAGGGACCCAAACGCGAACCGAGCACGGGTCAAACTTTATCAGTTTGTACAAACACAAACTATTAGAACTACTAACTAGTTTGGGTTTTTCAAATTCGCTGACTTATTTTGATAATTCTCGAATCCATAACCTTCAAATGTATCATTCGATTTTGGCAACCCACGAAGTAGCCTACGATTTCAATAACCTCAAACGTAGCCTTCCATTTTTGCTACCCTCGAATGTAGCCATTTATTTCGGTAACCCGCAAATGTAGCCTTCGATTTCGGCAACCTTCGAATGTAGCCTTTGATTTCAGTAACCTTCAAATGTAGCCTCAATTTTGGTAGCCCTCAAATGTATCGTTCAGTAACTCTCAAATATAGCCTTGGATTAGTAACCCTCAAATGTAGCCTTCAATTTTGGTAACCCTCAATGTAGCCTTGATTTCAGTAACCCTCAAATGTATCGTACGTAACCCTCAATGTAGCCTTCGATTTCAGTAACTCTCAAATGTAGCAATCGATTTCAGACTCAGTAACCCTCAAATGTAGATTCGGTAACCCTCGAATGTATCGGTCAATTTTGGCAATCGTCGAAATGTAGCCTTCAAAACTATCATTCGGTAACCCCAAATGTATTGTTCAATTTCTGTAACCACGAATGCATCATTTAGTAACCCTCTAATGTATTGTTTGGTAACCCTCGAATTTGCCATAACCCTCGAATGTAGCATGCAGAAACTGACAATTGCCCAATGGTGGGGAAAGGTAGTGTAAACAAGTTTTGGTCATATGGGCCTTGTTCCTCAGACCATTTCCTAGGGGCCACAGCCATTTACAGTAAGTTACAATTGCTATTTTATCTGTATTTTATCCAAACTTTTCGCACTATTTCTACCCCTTTACCGTATATACTCGAGTATAAACCGAGTTTTTCAGGCTGAAAAATCAGCCTGAAAACTCACTCGGTTTATACTCGAGTCAACCACTTACCTGGGCATTCCGGCAGCCGCGCGATCCTTTTCTGCACTGGCGCGCCGGCCTGACGTCACTGCCCGGCGCCAAGCCCGGCGCCGGGCAGTGACGTCAGCCGGCGCGCCGGTACAGGAATGGGCGCGCGGCTGCCGGAATGCTGATACCGTACCTGCCGGGATGGATGGAGGAAGATAGAAGAAGAAGAGTCGTCCACAGGAGAAGAGTCCAGGAGAAGAGTCCAGGAGAAGAGTCCACAGGGAGAAGAGTCCAGGAGAAGAGTCCACAGGGAGAAGAGTCCACAGGGAGAAGAGTCCACAGGGAGAAGAGAAGAGTCCACAGGGAGAAGAGTCCACAGGGAGAAGAGCCCACAGGTACAAACTGAACTGAGGGGGAGGGGGGCATTCAAGATGTTTGGGAACTACAACTCCCAGCATGCTTTATTAGCTGGAGTTGAAGTTTCCAAACATCTTGAATGCCAAGTGAGGGTGGCATTCAAGATGTTTGGAAACTACAACTCCCAGCTAATAAAGCATGCTGGGAGTTGTAGTTTCCAAACATCTTGAATGCCACCCTCACTTGGCATTCAAGATGTTTGGAAACTACAACTCCCAGCATGCTTATTAGCTGGGAGATGTAGTTTCCAAACATCTTGAGTGCCAAGTTTCTACTCGGTTTATACTCGGGTCAATAACTTTATTAGGATTTTTAGCTGAAATTGGGTACCTCGGTTTATACTCGGGTCGGTTTATACTCGAGTATATACGGTACTTTAATGGGTTTGTTTTCAACCTACCGAACATCCAAACTTTCAACTGAAGTCAGAATTTGAAAATGAACTGAAACTTCAGTATAAACCGAGTCCGAGTTTTCAGGCTGATTTTTCAGCCTGAAAAACTCGGTTTATACTCGAGTATATACGGTAAATGGGTAGAAATAGTGCGAAAAGTTTGGATAAAATACAGATAAAATAGCAATTGTAACTTACTGTAAATGGCTGTGGCCCCTAGGAAATGGTCTGAGGAACAAGGCCCATATGACCAAAACTTGTTTAAACACTACCTTTCCCCACCATTGGGCAATTGTCAGGTTTCTGCATGCTACATTCGAGGGTTATGGCAAATTCGAGGGTTACCAAACAATACATTAGAGGGTTACTAAATGATGCATTCGATGGTTACAGAAATTGAACAATACATTTGGGGTTACCGAATGATAGTTTTGAAGGCTACATTTCGACGATTGCCAAAATTGACCGATACATTCGAGGGTTACCGAAGTCTACATTTGAGGGTTACTGAGTCTGAAATCGATTGCTACATTTGAGAGTTACTGAAATCGAAGGCTACATTTGAGGGTTACTGAACGATACATTTGAGGGTTACTGAAATCAAGGCTACATTTGAGGGTTACCAAAATTGAAGGCTACATTTGAGGGTTACTGAAATCCAAGGCTATATTTGAGAGTTACTGAACGATACATTTGAGGGCTACCAAAATTGAAGGCTACATTTGAAGGTTACTGAAATCAAAGGCTACATTCGAAGGTTGCCGAAATCGAAGGCTACATTTGCGGGTTACCGAAATAAATGGCTACATTCGAGGGTAGCAAAAATGGAAGGCTACGTTTGAGGGTTATTGAAATCGTAGGCTACATTCGTGGGTTGCCAAAATCGAATGATACATTTGAAGGTTATGGATTCGAGAATTATCAAAAATAAGTCAGCGAATTTGAAAAACCCAAACTAGTTAGTAGTTCTAATAGTTTGTGTTTGTACAAACTGATAAAGTTTGACCCGTGCTCGGGTTCGCGTTTGGGTCCCTCAGTAACGATAAGCACAATTGTGCCATTTTCTTGCTGCAGGCATGCTCCCTGAGCCAGTAATAGAAAAAAAGGCAGCACCCTTCTGATGTATCCATTATAAGCAATGTCATATCAGATCTAAATTCTAGCACAGAGACAGCTATGAGAAATAACAGGGCAATAGCTGTGTTCCTATAAACTGGTAATAATCCTTAGATGATTGGTCTATGAAGGTCTTAAAAAGATTTGTTGATCACTCAGTGTAACATGACCTGTAAAGTTAATAATAAACACCTAATAATGACTGTGATTCTGAAAGGCGATTCAAACACTGTAAGAAGTGTCACTATCACAGAGTGTCATACATATATCCCTTATGAATTCAGTGCAAGGAAAATGATCCTTAAAGAGTTACCTCAATTCTATTGTGTCTCAGATCGGAGGATTAATTTATCTAAGGTGCCAAGGCGGATTGGGAATCATCTCTCTCATTAAATGACCAGACGATAATAAACCTTCTGGACTTTCTTCATAGAACCATAGAATCAATAGAATTTCAGGAAACCCCAAAAGAATCTCATCTGCTGAAAAGGGTCTTTTTATCATTCTGAATATTGAAAGGTTAAATGGATAAAGTGTCCAGCCTCACCCATGCTTAAAATGTGCACTTTTTTATTATTTAGTATGTAAACAACAGCAAGAAAGGCTTTGTTCCTTTGTGCTTTTTATTAATCCCAGCCCCCTCCCTTTTTCCACCAACGCATGCTGGATTACACAAAGCAAAAGTCATTAATTTTTATCTCTGACTATCTGTAGGGTTTTTAATGTGGCCTGGCTTCCTTATGCACCACCAATTACATGTCATAAGTGCTTGTAGATGCTGGAGCTGTAGCATGGGCTGATGAATCGCTGCCTGCTCCTTGATTAGTATGCAGGGGCTGTGCTCAGCTCTGAGCAGCTGGCATGCCAATGAGGATCTGACTCTGCTGGTCAAGGCATCTGGACATGAATTCAATATGGATCGCTTTAATTAAATGGCTAAGCGCACAAGAAGCAAAGAAAACAACTCCATCATTGAGTCAAACAGGAAAATAAAGTCTACATGAGAGAAATAGAGAGGGTGAAAGGAAAGGAGAGCATTATAGACAAAAGAGTGAAAGCAAGCAGGGGTGGTGAGATAACGTCAGCAGAGATAGGAGAAAAGGGGAAAAGAGAGCGGACAGTGGGAAATGCAATAGAACAGAAACGGACAGTTATTGAAGCAATGGGAATGGAATATTAATGAATATTATTCTATGATATTCTGACTTTGATTCTAAGGGGGATCTATATACCTGGTCAGCCTTCAAAACACTCCCAGACACAGAGAATGTGCAGGCCAGGTTAGGATAACATAGACCTTTGTAAAAACACATTTCTCTATTGGAGAATCGGTTAAATGTCTCTTTGCGATTGGTTGGGGGGGGGAAATGCCACTGTCACAAATTTACTGATCTTCAGTATACCTATCTCCCATAGATGAGAAATTCTGCCTTTCATCGACACACATGTACATTCCTCTGACTTAAAAATATAGGTGGAGACTAGACACATATTACAAATTGATAACCTTGTCTTGGTCTACGTTTGTGTCTGCTATAACCTACACCTTCAAAATGGCATTTACCAAGGAATCTGTTCAGCCAGTCTAGAAAATAATCTTATAGTTGCCAACAAACATTTGCAGACACATTCTCATTGAAGGGCTTAGATTTACTTTTTATAATTCATTTGTTTTTTTTGAAATGTTTTAAGGTTTTAACTTTTTTCTACCCAGACCTCAACCAGGCTGCCAGAAATATTACGTACAGTATAATACTACATAATATTTTCATTAAACCTAATGGATCAACATACATAGAGCATGTTAAATTCCTGAACTTGCATTCATTTGCAGCCGCCAGCAATGTTTTTCTCTTACAAAAGCCGAGATAAGATATTTATTCCTATTAAACAATCCCATATGCTGTAAATGTCTTGTTTTTTTGCGATATTTCAGGAGTTTTATAAGGAATAGCGGTTAAAAGTATTTATCAAAGGACTGGAGGATTAGAGGTTAGGGTTTAGAATGAGTGATTTATGGTTAATAAAGTTTTTGTGCAAATAAAAATTTAAAATTAGCCCTAAAAGACTATGGCCCTTTTTTCTTTTGTGTCCTTTAATACAGCTATAAAGCTGGGTACACACCATAGAATATTTCGTCCCAATTGACCGATAGTTCAGTGTACCGCTCGATCGGGACAAAATTATTGCATGTTTATTCTGATGCGACCGGCCGTTCGTTTGTCTGAACCAAACGAACGCATGATCGGACATGTCCAAAAACCATGGCCAATCATGCTCGGTTGCGGCTGTCGGCCGCAGCTACTTTGGCCACGACTGACAGTCCTTCCTCATGGCCAAACCGTAGGAAGTGCCAAACGGTCAGTCGTAAGGATGGATCTGACAGTGTGTACCCAGCTTAACTGTTCATTTCTCTGTGCAGAAACCCATTTTACAGACAAGGAACTCCTTTATAGGTTGTACTCTTTGTAGTATACATTGGTACGTGTGTGTGTGTGTGGGTGTGGGTGTGGGTGGGGGTGTGTGTGTGTGGGTGGGTGTGTGGAGTGGGGGGCTTTGTAATTGATTTCTTAAGGTACAGTGCTACATTGGGACTTAACTAACACAGCCAGCATCTAACTGCATGATTGGGTTTATCTGCACAGAAAGAGCACAGAGAAACAGATAATTCTTATTCCCTTTCCAGATCTTAATTCTGAACCAATTAGCCATGCAGTGACAGAGAAATAAGCTTTACTTTTATAGAATGTATAGTTTCTACATGTACAGGGAGATTCAATAAAAGTTCTTATCGTTTAAAATGGTGCTAATTTTGCCCCAACCAATCAGATCTTATTTAACATTTCAAAGCTAACATCTGATCGTTTTAAACGATAAGAACTTTTATTGAATAACCCTGGTAGTGTGTCAGGGGGAGGGGCCGGGTGATTGACAGTTATTTACTGACTATCTGTGCCCTTCCCTCTTTAAAAAGTAAAACTCCCAGAGTAAAAAAAAAAAAAAAAACAAGGGATAGGAAGGTCAGAGAAAAAAAAAAGCAGATTTAAGATTGGTGGTAATTAATCCTAATAACTGTGTGATAAGTTAAAAAATTATTTGCCCCAGTTTACATGTCCTTTAAGAATTTTAGACTGTTCCTACACTGTTTATAGTTAGATAATCTATACAGGGTAGATATAAAACTTAAAGGGAAACATAAAAGTACACAGCCGAAAAGTAGATAGGCGCACACCGTAAAGAAACCACTGCTCTGCCTTTTAAATCAGATTAAAATAATGCAAAGTTTATTGAAGACTCAAACAACATGGACAGCTTGCCATTTATGCCTTATGCGTTTCGAACAGAGCCCTGTTTAACCTCAAATATGTATAATGGTATCTTTTTAATTGATATGTTTTACAATTTACATGTATAGACACTTTAACTTGGTGACCATCCTTTAAAGGTTTGGAGGCAGGCCTTTAAAAGGGAAGTTCAGGGGAGAACTGGGACATTTTGGCCTGGGGGGCAAATACAACCTATACAAAGTGGCCCTTGGCCCATTTTTAACCACCCCCACATTGCTAAGGTCATACACTAAGTTACGCCTATTTTTAAGACCATTATTCCCATTTTACATTGTTGTCTGCAACTGAATAATAAATTGGGGGGGTTGACTAACACTGGCTAATGAAATTGAGGGCTGACAACACTGCTAATGAACTGAAGGGCTGACTTGCACTGGGTAACGATCTGAAGGGCTGACAACTCTGGCTAATGAATTGGAGGGCTGACAATACTGGTCTATGAAATGGAGGGCTGATGACACTGGCTAATGATCTTGATGGCTGACAGCAGTGGCTAATGAAGTGGAGGACTGACAACACAGGCTAATGAAGTGGAGGGCTGATGACACTGGCTAATGAACTGGAGGGCTGACTGGTAAACGATCTGAAGTATCCTTGCCCATGTTAGAGTTAAAGGTGTGCGCTAGGCCTTTCAAGCACATAACTTACTAATAGCTTGTATGGCAGCCCAAATTTTTCATTAGAGACCACCCTGGCTGCCCCTCAGCCTACTGGGCCAGTCCTCCCCTGGGGAAGTTACACATGTTTCGTTTGCTATACCTATAGCATAGGTCTCTGTTCGAAATGCGTAAGGCATAAACGGCTACCTGTCCATGTTGTTTGTCTTCAATAAACTTTTCATGATTTTAATCTGATTTAAAAAGTGGAGATGCAGTTTTTTGACAGTTTGCGCCTAGCTACTTTTTGGCTGTGATACTTTCTATGAATCAAGCGAAGGGTTCAGGACAGCCAACTGGTGAACTAGATGATTAAATGTTTCATTCTAAAGTTGTACAGCCGGGCAGGTAGAATAAAACATTAATTTTATTTCATACCTCTGAATGAAAATACTTTAAGTTATCAGCTTTACAAGCTCTTGCTTTGCTCCGGTCAGGTGATTAAATCAATGAGAATGGGCTCTACAAGAAGACCAGATTTAGCATGTTGTACTGTAAAGATTTTAAAGAGACTACTGGTATTTGGTATATTTTATACAATTATAATTTAAAAAAAACAGACAGATCATATTCTCACTGTAATCATACCCCAACTGTCCTGTTTTCCCATGAATGGGAAATCCAGAACAGAACCAGGATTTACTTATATAGTTTAAGCACCCTTGAATTCATTATTTGGAGTTTTTTTGCATGTGCTGTTCTACATGTATTCTCTATTACACAAAAAGTGTTGGTAGCTCGGATAATATTTTCTTTTCTCTACAGTTTTCTATATTTAACATTCTTGCATCTGCAAAGCGACAATGGCTGATGTCTCCAGATGCATTTCTAGGTAACTTGAATATTAAAACATTCTGTCTCCTGGAAACATTGCTTCATTGAAGTGACGGTGTTGTATAAATTCAAGATAAAATCCTGTTAACTGTAGGCTACTATGTAGTGTTATTGGTATTTGTAAGGACAAGGTTGGCTGTCTAGGATAATAAAGTAAGAAATTTAGCCATTTCTAGATAAAATGAAACATCTCTATAATATCTTTACTATTGTATAAGTACATTTACTGGTGTAACTACCGCCCCACCACCCCTGTGACTGCGGGGGGCACGGACAGTAGTAGGGCCCATTCTGCCGCGATCAGCAGTTTTCAGTAGGTTTCATTCATACGCGCCATCATTTAAAAACAGCTGGTCGCGGAGGGGGTGCGTTCAGGGGCCTACCCACCAATCGTGCGGGGGGCCAGGGGCCCTGCAGTTACACCCCTCAGTTAGAGTAGGCTCACTGCAGTTTGCAAAATTGTAAAGTAGAGTGCCGGGCTAGGAGAAGCCAAAGTAAGTAACGTCCTTTATTTTAACATTTTGTACCTGATATGGACCTTGGACCGAGGTGTCCAGGGCTTGGCAACACCCGGATTACACATTGTGAGCAGTTTGTGAAACCCTTTATTATCCTATAAAATAAATTGAACATCGGAGCTGCACACTAAGGTGCCTGGGTTCAGGGGGGTGTCCACCCAGCCCACCATGTAGCAGCATGTATCACTTTGATTTAATACATTATTTGATTGTGCTGACTTCCCTAACTACATTATTCTGTATCTACATGGAGTTCTCATTCGCACTTCTATGATAGTTGCACATTTTGAAATACATTTTGCAAAAATTTAGACCTATAATTCATACAGTAGTGGTCCTAAGACCACTATTAAAAGTCGCTCTAACCGATATTAAATCCTTAATTTTGCCGGCTTCATGGGTATCGCAAAAGATGAACAGCCAGTGCAACTAATTCAATATGTACTTTGTACATATAACAGTACGACTATTTACGCCAGCTACCCGCTAATTGCTGAACGCACATACTGGAGATTTATGCAGAACCGCAATAAATCTCCCCGTTGGTGTTGTGTAACTGTAATAAAATGCTCAGTCCTTTTCAGTAATACAAATTCAAGCCAAATAATAATCTCCAGTAATGATTATATAAAGGCTCTACACATATCCACACAGCCCCCTACCCCCTCACACAAATCCAAATTTCTCTACCTATATGTAAAATATTTAGTTATGGAGTTTTATAATGTCCCATACACTACAGAGGATGCCCAAGTAAAATAATAATGGTTGGTGTATAACAGTGTCCACATTTCCAATAACCCCCCCCCCCCCCCCCCACACACACACACACAATTTTAAGAATTTCTGGTACTATATACAAGAACTGCATTTACCCAAGGCCATTGCAATTCTGGGTAAATTGCAATGGCCAGTTCGGTAATACAAATACAACCCCAAATAGTAATCTCTAGTAATAATACTTATAAAGACTGGTAACATACCCACATAAATAGCCCCATACCCTATCTCATAAGTCCAAATGTCTCTGCCCATGCTTAAATATCTTTGGTAATGATGTCAATAATTATGTTTGGTGTTGATCAACTATAGCAAGATACCAATTCAGTCATTTAAATAACTATCTACAGGGTTCCAACCAGCAGTACAGCAGTGTAGACATTCACACATCCAAATGTCTCTGACCATACGTAAATGTCTTTATAAATAGTGTTACATAATGTCCCATATATTACAGCCTGCGCACAAGTACAAAATGTGGAATTTAAACAGGATACCAGTTCAGTTGAAATAACTATGCCCCAATGCGCATGCTTTTGCTATATACATTATATGCAAAAAAGTGGATTTCCTTTACATTTCTGGATGTTTTCTTCGGCCCTCTCATCTTTTACCTATATGTGGGATGTGTTTCGAAATAGATTTACTGATTCCAGTAAAATTATGACATAGATTTTTTTAGCATAATAAAACCTCTTATTAGCTGTGTTCATCATCAGATTGTTTAGAAATGATTTGTATTTTGCAGCATTCCTTCCTAGTGAGTAACAATTGGTTGTCTGGTTACCCAAGCCTGATTCCATAGAAGTCACTGTCTGGTTGCTTGCTCTGGCAAGGGGGGGGGGTGCAGAATTTACTGAGCATGTATGTGGGTCTGTGACCTACTCTAAAAAATCTGCAGAATTCAACAGATTTCTCCACAAGACATCTGAGAGAAACAGATACCTGTTAACAATTCTAAAATGTGTGCAGTTATTTATATTTTGACTTTAGTTCACCTTTACAATTCTACATCAAACGAAGAACTGTCCACTTATTATTATTATAACCTACCCCTGTAGTGGATTTCTATGGGAGGAACTGTAAGATTATAGCCTTATAATCTTAGAGTTCCTTATAACTGTAAATTATAAGGATATTAGAAGTCACCTTGGAGTTCCGTGCCCTGTATAAAAGGTACTCGGCTTGCGGCCTGGTGCTTTTATATGGTCACGGAACTCCTCAGTGACTTCTAATATCCTTATAATTTACAGTTGGGGGTGCATTATCCACTATATTATTATTAGCATTCATTCATTGTTTTTGGAAGGCTTATAAAAACATTGATTGGACCATACATAGCTGGTAAATGGTATTACAATTGTTTCTTCAGATAAGACTCACCTCCACAGACTATAGTGCTCACTGTTTTTACAGCCTTATTTTCTACAATAAATGACTAATACTGCCCTTTTGTTATTTAAAACTGTTTGTCACTGATTCATGACATTGAATGTAAATAATGTGAATAATTCAATTCAATTTTTTTAAACCACAATGTCCCTTGACTGATCCAGATCCTAATATGTAGTTAAGAATGGGGCAAATTTGCTCCAGGGCTTCCCCTAGAACAGAAGCTTTGTCAGCATGCCTTTTGCTTCATAAAAAAAGTCCTTTTGCTACTGCACATATTCATTGCAAACCTGCTGGCAGTCAAAGGGTTATAGGCATTCATATGCATTCACTATCCTGCTCATCTCATCACTTTAATAGTGGACCGCAGGTATGTTGCCATGTGAACAGGCCGACATGTCTCCATGGAAACAGCCAGATTGCAGCACACCAGTCTGGGGAGCAGACACTTTTTCTCTTGCTCGAGCTTTCCTTTTGTTAAATTTACAGAAGTGCTTCTAGGAAAAGCGAGAGCCACTGCCCTCTGCACAATATCTTGCTTCCTATCTGACACTTGCTACCGATCATCCTCCTGTTTGCTTATCCCTTTTGAAACTGATAGCAATGTTCAGTCTTTGATGAAATCTTAGATTCTATGCGATTACAAAGTACTGGTCAGTTGGTCTATGTGGACAAGCATAACAGAGGCTATGGAGATGAGTAATGGACTGGCCATGTTTATTCTAACTCAGATGTGTTCATTGCATTATTGTGTTACTGTATACCAGTCAGGGGCATAGGAATCACTATAGCAGTCATAGCGATTGCTATGGGGCCCAGAGCCAAAGGGGGGCCGGTCCAGGTCCCCTGCAGACACCCTCCTAAGAAAAAATTTACCGCACAAAGTTCAGCCCCAGAAACACCATTTTTGTTTTACTTAAACCTTTTAAAGATGCCCCTAGGTTTAAGTAAAATAAAAAGGGAGTTTGAGGGGTTGAACTATGAAAGGTAGGGTGGACATGCCCTATAAATAACCTTGCTGTAGTTTGGCCGGGTTAGGTTAAACTGCACCAAACTGATTTTTATGTGGGGGGGCCCCATCTAAAATCTTGCTATGGGGCCCTGTGATATCTAGCTACGCCACTGATACCATAGGTTCTTAAAGGACAACTCCACCCTCATAAAAATATCATTTAGAAATAATGGCCTCTTTAAAATATGTTGATATATCATAGATTGTCCTATGAATTCATTACTGTATGCCTGCTATGCTTCTGGATGCCTCATGGAAACTGAGCCATTTAGAAACCTGTACTGAGCCTGTACTGAGCCTGGGCATGCTCAGAAGAGCAGTCATTGGCTGTGATGTCAACTGTCAAATCCATAACTGACAGTTGCTAACTGGAGGAACCAGGAAGTAGAAACAGGGGAACAGGACATTGTGCAGGATTTCAGGTTAGACTTATATATTTCAGATTTCAAACTATTACCGTTTAGGGTTTTGGGGGGTGATTTCTGTATGTAAGTTTTCATTTTCGGGCTGGACTTGCCCTTGAAACTTTTTCAGACCATAGCAAACTAGACAATGTTGAATTTTTATGCACTTTACAGTGTAATCAATATAGTGATGTTACATTACTTTGCTGACTACAATACAACATAACAAAAATATACTGGTAAAAATAGTAACACTTTTAGGCACCCTCCTAATCATCAGTCTGATCTATTAATTTACTTTTAATTAATTTACTTAATTTAATGAAAGAAAAAATGAAGCACTATGTGAAATCTGACATCTGCTGATTATATACCATATATATTTTTATATTTAAAGAAATATTTTAAGAAAGTAGGGTCCATAAGCAATTTTTCTGGCACTATGAAAAGATGGCCAGCATAACTTATCGAATTGTTGTCTGTGGTTAAGTCACAGGCACGCTCACCATATTCATAGATTTGCCTATCACTCTTCCAAGACATTGAAATTTAAAAACACAAGTAATTAACACTTAAAATGACATGTTAATTCTATACAAACACCAGCCTAAAGCTTATCTATTGAAAGAGCACCTGCAGTAATGAATCTGATCTAATAGCAGGTCTTCTTGGCCTTTGCTCTGCTGACTGATGTTGGGAGCCTCGTTGTTTTGTTACCATTTGTTGATGGCTGAGGGGGTGCTGACTCCATCCTATCTATTTCTGAAACTAATTACAAGATATAATTAAACTGTGACACTCAGATATTACAGTGCCAGTTTACTAATGACACTGCATAGCTGCAATAGCAACACAGGACACTGATTATGTTTCATCTATTATTCAGCCTTTTGCTAAATGAGGCTGTGACATTTTTAAAAATTACTTTGAGTTTTCTTAATTTTCAGTGGTAAGATGGTGCAGTCAAGGCGCAGTCCATCACAAGTTATTCCTCTATAATTTGGGGGAGGAAGAAGCAGAGGGGAAATGCAAGCAGATTGATCATATAGAGGCAAGAATCAAAGCCACCAGCAGGCTGTCAGTTCCTCTGTAAAGAGAAATGTATTCATTATGATCTTTATGATTACTGGGCGCTTGTGTCATGTTCTTCACAGAACTTGTTTCACTAGGTTAGAATATCCAACCTGCAACCCTCAACCTGTTGCTTTGCACATCCCAATATTAAATCCATTACCAAAACCCCAAGCTGCAACTAGATGGACACATTTTTGGATATTCCAGGGGCATAGGGATCACTAAAGCAACCATAGCAGTTGATATGGGGCCCAGAGCCAAATGGGGCCCTACCAGGTCCCCTGGAGGTATGTCCACCCTGGTAAAAAAATTACCTCACGGAGTTCAGCCCCACAAACACTGTTTTCAATTTCCTTAAACTTCTCAAAGATGTTCCCAGGCTCAGATATTCTACATAAAAAACAGCGGCTCCTCTCTTCATTGTGGTAATGGCCATCAGTCATTGCTGTGATGGTTACGTTAAAGGGCAACTGCGGTCTCCAAACAAGTTAGGATTAAATGAAAGCCTGCAGTATTTCCTTTATAATGAGCCGACAATCACATCTCTGGCTTCAGCCTGTGAGAAGTAATATTGCTGTGAATGTTCAAACTTCCTGCTTCCAGTAGTTTTAGTGACACTACCTTACCTCCGCCCTGGGGGAGAAGCATGCTCAGTAAAGACTTAATGCTGGGGAAATTAGGAAGTACCTAGGAAAAAATTGACAGTTGAGAAGAGGAGCCTATTAATGCAGGCAGGGGCTGGTCACATGACTACAAGCTGGTCACATGGCTAAAAACAGGAAGTGTTCAAGCAGGAAGTAATATTGCTGAACTTCTCCAGCAATAACTCAAAAATTCTCACAAATTTTATCTTGAGATATGATTTAGGTTTTATTTTGAAGGTAAGATGGAAGGCTTTTTATATAACACTTACTAGTATATAAGAATTGGAGACCACAGTTACCCTTTAAGGCTAATTGTCATAACAGAACAAGCCTCCTCTACTGCTGTGCACGCTTGTAACCAACCAGCTTACAACAGCAGCAGTGGAGATGTGTTCATGCCAGCAAGGCATTTGTAAGTAGAATATCTGAGCCTGGGAGCATATTTGAAAGGTTTAAGTAAAATGAAAACAGGGTTTGTGAGGCTAAACTATGTGAGGATAAATTTTTCTGGCTGCAGTTTGGCTGGATAAGGTTGAACTGCACCAAACTGTTGTTATGTGGGTTGGGGGGGGGCATGTGCTATGGGGCCCTGTGATATATAGCTATGTCTCTGATTCTTGCACTAGGCCTTACTGGCTCCTACTCCAATGCAAGGTCATCAGTGCTCTGAGGTGACCATCTGATAACAAACAAAGAATAAAGCTAGGTACACACGATGAGATATTTCGGTCCGATCGACCGATAGTTCAGTGTATCGGTCGATCGGACCGAAATTATCGCATCCGAATGTGCCCATGTCCAATCGACCGTTCGTCCAAATCGGACGAAAGGACGATCGGACAGGGTGGAAAACCTCGTCGCGGTGACTATCGGATGCGGATGCTTTTGCTGCGACCGACAGTCCTTCCTCCTGGCCGACCGTTCGAAAGTATCGAACGGTCGGTCAGGAGGAAAAATCGCTAGGTGTGTACCTAGCTTAACTGTCAGTCACAGTTGAAAAAAAACGTGTTTTTTTTTTAGATCATTTGCAATCAAGTATTTGTTTTGTAACAAGACTGTGTGATTAAGAGAGGTTTTTAGCTGTCTGTGTAAAGATCCCCTTTTAAATCCATTCTATAATATAAACAGCAATATCTAGGAGGAAGATACATTATTTTCCACATTTTTAATAATAGGGAGCTGACAGATACTCCATTTTATTTGGAATCAGCATATTCCTTTCTGACTCCAAGATGTAGCATTCACAATATGTGTGGGTCTAGGATTATTGGAGCATGTTTATTTACAGAGATCATTGCAACTCTGTGCATTAATGTGGCTTGATTACACTGACATTAATCATTTCCACAGTACAATGAAAGATTCATTGGGACCTGCAGTAGGAGGAGGTTTTGATGAGGTGGTTAGCCTCCCTCTATCCTCTTACGGCTCATTGGGGTCAGAGATGCTACAAGGTGCAGTCAGCCCCTTGGCCAATAACCTCACAGTAACCCTGCTGGTAATGCAATCTACTCCTCATCAGAGGCGCTGCTGGAAGTCTCAGACCAGGTTTCATTTCTTTCACTGTAATGGCATCCGGCATGTATAATTATGCTATTTTCTCTCTTGTGCTGATTAAATACGATTTACAAAGAGAGCTAAATGATGAATATTTAAGTGAAGTCTGTAAGTGAAATTGCACCAATAAATAAACTTATAGAGACTGAGTAACAGATAGAAAAAGCGTGGTTCTAAATAACTCTATTTGCCGGTGCCAGGAAATTGGGAAATAGGTTTCAGGGCCTAAGAGAACCATTTGTCCAAGGGAATTGCTAATGAGGACAAATCATTTACACATTTAAAAGACTCTTGGGTAGTATCCCTAGACAGGAGACCAGTATTTCTGTGGTGTTCCGTTGGCGTGGTTTGTGAAAGATGCTGACAGCAGCCACAGACTTAAGATTGTTGTCCAAACCAGTCAACCAGTCAACAAGAATCGTATATGTGTATATGAGGCTTAAAGGGCTTCTATACTGAAAAATAGGTTATTTAAAATTGACCATAACTGGAAACTATCATTTTTCCCAATCACCATTTTTTTGTTGATCTGCCCCCTATTTCTTTAGATATCCAATCTAAAACCTCTTATATTTCAGCTGTCAATCAAGTTCCTTGCTCTCAAAAACTATTCTTCTGTGAGTAGTTTTACTCTAGCTTGAATGGTGACAGAGTTTTGACTGTTGGAATGCTGTATGCTGTGTGCAGGCTTGACAGTTGGTTTGTGGGTAAAAAGTCAGGTCAGATGAAAGTGGGAGTGGGTAAAAGAGGGAGGGGGGATACTGCTCCTAAACAAAACTAGTGCTAGATTGAAGGCATGCAGCAACACATACAAATCAGAGTAAGTGCTACTTACATGTGTTCAATCATAGATTAAGATGAGGCAAAGTCATTTTTTCAGTTTAGTGTCCCTTTAACACAAAACTGAAATACTGGTATTTATAGTTGGTTTACTATAGCCCCGAAGCTGAACTGTACCTTCTATTAAAGAATGACCACCTCTTAATCTTACCAGGACATGTGACTTTGTGTCCAGTTGTTAAAGTAATGGCCACTATTTCATCCTTTTAGAAATTCAGATTTATTTTACACATGAAATGTTAAGATTTATTTTACACGTGAAATGCTTTAACCTGTGCTAAAATTACATGCACTCATCTTCTGTCACCTGCTGGAAAATATTTGTGTGTATTGTGTTGTTGTTTCTCTCTGTCCTTCTGACAGCGTCTGTATGCAGTGTTCATAGCTTCTTTCAAAGTCTAAAGCTCTAATTTTCCCTCTGGCATTCCACCCCTGCTGATTGCAGGGCTCTAAATTTAGGTCACCCAAGGCAATTAGAAGAAAGAGCTGCTGTTTCTGAAAGGTATTCAGCAGGCAGTGAGCCCAGTTTCCAAATGAGTTATCAGGTGATATGATGTTTGGCTGCAGTAAGCGTGATTGACAAGGTGCTTGTGTGTTCACAGATACATTATTTAAGCACGTTGAGATATAAGAGATCTTCCGCACTAATTACTTAGAAGGCTGTATTAATCACAAGACACTTTAATACCCGATCAATACTCGCATCTGTCAGCGACCTTGTAAATCACCTCCAGTTCTACTCTGCTTTATGGCAGAAGCCACCTCTGAAAGATTCAATGGGTACTGAGGTGTATGCAATTTTGTAATAGCTGATGCAAAATCATATCCGTAGCTGTGAACACTGATCTACCATTATCGGGCAACCTGTAATATTGTAGGGAAATAGGTTATCCAGGCCATCTGCGGAATCAAAGGTGGCATATGAAGCATATTACATCAAGAATCCCACTACATCATGGCACAGTTTTATTTTAGTTATAAGTATCTATACAAGATATTAAATTCTATAACAAGTGCTGATTGAGATTTATTTTGCTCTTTAAGGCTTGAGATCCATATAACCCATAAAAAAATTCAGTAGTCAACATAAATTTTTCTTGGACAATAAGATTGACAGTTCTATATAAGGATCCTTACTGTGCTCCCTTAACATGCAATGTATATTTCTAAATGATTGCACTGCTCCCATTAACTGTACAACCTTGCAGCTACATTTTATAGCCTGCATGTGAGCAGCGTATAAAACATCCCACTCACTGAGTTTCCACTTGCTTGGTATTTCTCTTTCCAGTTGTTTTGCTTTGCCTTCCTGCATTTCTGATTTGCCATTGCTTTGCCTCGTGTAACAAAGATCTTTTGCTCTTAGGCTATTATGTCAGTTCTTTTCTGTTTTCATTTTATTTGCGGCTTCTGTCATCCACTAGGGCAAAGGGGTAAAGAGACCTGACACAGAGAGCAGCAATGTGCTGAAACTGGAATCTATCTTCCTAGCCAAGAAAGAATAAGGATTCATGGCAGGACAGCAGCTGCTGACACACTCCCAAAGACATATTGCAGGTAGCATTATTTATTGTGGCACAGAGTTCAGAGAAGTGCTACCTCAGAGCACCCTGGGAGATCCTAAAAAGCCCATCTCCTATCAGGTGAGGCAGATTTATGAGTACTGCTGGTGGAGGGGTCAGACTGTTCAGCACAGTCAGGGAAGGAGTTCCTTTCAAAAGCTTGGCTTCTACTCTATAGCACATTCACTGCTGCCTGATTGCTTTAAAGCTTGAACTGAGCAAGTAATGCTTACCATAAAATTGTCCAGACAGGCAGCCCTGGAACAAGAGCTGAGAATAGAGGATAGGGTGGGATAGCAGTCTTGTGCAGAAATCTCCGGGCTGGGGAAATGCCAGCCTTAAAAGAAAGAAAAGAAAACAATGTAGAAGGTGGTAAAACCATATTGACTGATGGTCAATAAAAAATGCATTCAAATGTCTTATTAAACCAAAAAAAAATCACCCTTAAGGTGAAGTAAATAGTAGAAATAAAGAAATAAAAAAATGTAAAATATATAATATATATATATATATATATATATATATATATATATATATACTTCCTATTTTTCCTGTTGATTAAAAAACTGCATTTGAGCTATTTGCACCTAGACAATTCAACCAATATAGCATCCAAGCAGTTCTGCAGTTCAGCACTCCGTGGAACCACCTTTGTATACATGTGGTGATTTTTTTCTATAATGCCAAATGCACAGCACTCTAACTTGTTTCTTTACAGCAAAATTATAAATAAGATAAACCTGTCTAATATTTAACAGGCAGGCAAAGAACTGGAGAGCTGCAAAAGAGGAAGGGCATTTATTACCAAAAACATATTGTACGGTTTTCCAGGTGTGTTATAATACATAAAATACATCTGTATAATTATATCTTGTTATCAATTAATAATAAATATAATTAGATTTATTTCCCTTGTGAACATAACTTCCCTAACCTGCTAAAGTGCATCCCCTTTATTTCAATAGTTACATAGTGAAAAAAATCCATCAAGTTTAACCCCAACATGCCAAACCCAGCACCACCATCTCAAGAGAACAGCAACTGACTATCACCCAGACTACGCCCCCACCTTTCCCACACACAGTAACCTGCACAAGATTTAACCAAACACATATATACACTTACAGATAATAAGTTAATTAGCACTAACTCTTGATATTCTGTCGGTTACAGAATGTTATGGTAAACAAACAGTAAAGCACACACATAACTACTTTCTAAAAGGTGGCACATCAAGGTCATAACAAGGCTCTATTGGATCCTTGGTTAATTAGGTGGGGGTTGTGTGGAAAACATGTCTTAAACTCAATTCCCTGACTACTGTCAAAATAAAATACTGAGGTAATAATATCTTGCCTTTCCACCCCTCACTGTAATCCCAGTGCCATCCTATTTCAAAATAAATGTAAATAAATAACTAAGACGTGAAATATGTATTTTTTTTTTTTTTACACATTTTTTTAATCTTGTTGCTTGAAAATACATTGAAGATACGGGAGGCACAAATGCTCCCCTTGGGGTTGGTATTAAAAAATTATGCAATAAACAGCTGCAATGAATTGGTTGCAGTGGCAGCACAGGTGATATATGTGAAAACTATGCAGCCCCCACGATTCCCTTCTTAAAGTCCAAATTGATTAGCAAGATTTTAAGAAGAAACGTTGTGCTTGCAGTTCTCTTTAAAAAGGCCCCTAGTCCCTTTCTCCCAAGTTTTAAAGGGTATGCCCATCCATCCCCCTACTGTCTTTTTCCCCAAAAGTTGCTGCCTTTTCTAAAAGCTGTCTGAGCTTGTTACAAGCTTGCACATGCACAAAGGAGATAAGGAAGTAATGTGGGGGTGGGATAGATAAGTTAAGTATGAATTTTTTAGGAGTGGGCATACCCTTTAAATGTGCCGCAACTCAAATTTTTGGCCAACTGTAACCACTGGAAATGAAACACTGAGGCTTAATTTTACAATATGTTATATTTAAAGTATGTCACTGTAATCTTTATATTAAATTTTTATCCCGGTCAATGAGAATGAGTGTCCATGCTTCTTTCCATATAGTTGCAATGTATAGAGTAATACATATATCTAAATTGGTCATTAAGCTGCGTGTGGTGTATGACAAGTGGTGAAACTGTTGTAAAGTGTTTTAAGTGTAGTTAGCTTTATTTTTAATAACGATAGCAATCAAACCTGGTCCACTTGACACTGTAAAAGCTACAAAGGCTTTAACCTGTTTTCTGGTTTCCCTAAACCTCTAAGGATATTCTGAGTCATGATTCTGTTATTCAGCTCTATGTGCCTTTCCTGGGGATGGCTAATCCCTCAGCGTGACCAGTGGAAGCTGCAGTAATGATTTCTATGTCTCTCTAAACCTCAGTTGTGTTACTGGCTTGTTAGATATATGAAGAAATAACCACCAAGCTCTGAGGAAATTGCAGAGAAGAGCTCAATGGGCTGCTCTTGAGAGAAGTTTCCTTGGGGTTACTAGTCAAAGCCAAGGGACAGGATTAGGAGTAGAGGAAAGAATAGATTCTGGGTACGATAAACTCTTGAAAGGATCAGACTTGCATGGCATCTTTGTCTTCTGTGTCTAATAAAGGAGCACCTTTCTTTTTGTACCGGAAGAATAAGAGGTCCTCTCGACAACCTGCCAACAACATAGGGAAATTCTGATTAGAATGTGTTTAGATTGTTAAGTGTATGCCACAAGATAGAAAAGGAATGGAACACCATGTTCTCTGTTTGGCCAATTGTCATTTAAAGGCATGCCTGATTCATGAAAACATCCAACAGATCTTTGTGTCTGTTTATAGGAGCCACTATGTCCACCTCACATCAGCAAATATCACACCAGCCAAGAACTGGGTGATATAATAGAAGTCAGCTAATGACATGTTTTGCTTCTATACAAACCCTCTGTACTTATATAAGATTGAATAGATCCTTCTCAATGGTTTACTTTGAAGGAAAGGCATTCCTGTTTTTATGTCTATTTACAGATATAACTGTTGCTCTGCGAGTGGTAGTGATGATATGTTTTATTAGATATCTTTGTAGATTCCACAGTAAGAGAGAGAATACAGTAAATAGTTTGGAGTTCAACTACTAGAGCCTTTTAGGTTCTTTAGAGGACATATTTACATCCTGTAATTATTTAGCAATTATACAATGTTGATATAGTTTAGGGGTTCCAGTTGTATATGGATCTTTAAAGGGCAAGTCCAGCCCCAAAATGAAAACTTACATACAGGTAAATCAACACCCAAAACCCTAAACGGTAATAGTTTGAAATCTGAAATATATAAGTCTAACCTGAAATCCTGCACAATATCCTGTTCCCCCTGTTTCTGCTTCCTGGTTCTTCCAGTTAGCAACTGTCAGTTATGGATTTGACAGTTGACATCACAGCCAATGACTGAATGTTAATCCCCTGTCTGCCTCTTCTGAGCATGCCCAGGCTCAGTACAGGTTTCTAAATTGCTCAGTTTCCATGAGGCATCCAGAAGCATAGCAGGCATACAGTAATGAATTCATAGGACAAACTATAATTTATCAAAAAATGTTAAAGGGGCCATTATTTCTAAAAGATGTTTTTATGAGTGTGGAGTTGTCCTTCAAGTTAATTCAAATCTGAATGTAGGAAGATGTGCCTAAACTTTTTTCAATGAATGTAACAAAAGCCACAATGTAAAATAAAAAAACACGCACTAACCTGTTTAGGTTATAGGTTTAGGATTAGGAATAGTTTTGAGGTGTGTGCAACAGTGTCTGTAAAGTCTTAGGGCTAGGCCCCACTTATGCGTTTTTCTACGATTTGTGATCCGCTAACAATTTGCAATGTGCAATGACACCTTAATTATAATGTAAATCACAAGATATATGCCCCACTATGAGCACTGCGTTGCAATCTATTGTCACAACATGCGCGTTCACCATTTTTGGTCCGTTTGTGTCCACAATGCTCAACAATACAAGCCTATGGGAGTGCAAAAAAAGCAGACATCAAGGCAATGCAACTCTGCTTTTGTTGCGTTTTAACAACACCAACCAACAAAGTGACCGTAAGGGACAAATTTTGAAAAATCACGAGAAACGCAATCGGAATTGCAATCGCAACACACAAATCGCATTAAATTACAATTGCAGCGCATGTAAACTCATATATGAAATGCGTAGTAGCGCATCAAATTGCATGTAAAAATGCACGCAATTGTTTACATGCACGAATAGGACCTAGCCCTTAATGGCAATTGCAGTGTATAAGGGGCCAATTCCCCATACCTCATCACTAGTGATGAATCCGAGCTTGGTTAGAACTAGTTCGGTTTTTTCAAACTCGCAGACTTATTTTCGAAATTATCCAATGTAGCGTTCAAATTCAGTAACCCTCGAATGTAGTCTTCAATTTTGGTAACCCTCGAATGTAGCGTTCTATTTCGGTAACCCTACAATCTAGCCTTCGATATCGGCAAACCCTCGAATGTATGGTTCGGTAACCCTCAAATGTATCATTCGATTTCGGTAACCCTCAAATCCTCAAGTGTTTTGTTCGATTTCTGTAAACCTCGAATATATTGTTTGGTAACCCTCGGATGTATTGTTCGGCATCCCACAAATGTATCGTTCTGTAACCCTCGAATTGGCCAAACCCCCGAATTTAGCATGTAGAAACCCAACAATTGCCTGATTGTGGGGGAAGGAAGTGTTTATATAAATTTTGGTTATATGAACATGTGTCCCAGACCATTTCCTAGGTGCCACAGCCATTAACAGTAAGTTACCATTGTTATTTTTTCTGTATTTAATCCAAACTTATCAAACTATTACTGAACTTTTACTGAAGTTCGGGAGTTCAAAATTGAACCAATTTTCAGAAAGTTCGCCCATCTCTACTCATCACCACTTCAGGTAATTTTATGGACAGACTTTGTAATTGAATGGCATATTAGCATGACAAATACCTGCTCTGAAACACACACAAAGTTAAGATGGAATGTCATATGAGGAGCTAAAGCTTTATAGTATTATTGTCTATACATACATTGATTTATTTGTGTTGTAATATAATGTTTTGGTATGTCTGGATTAAATTATTGTTCCTAAATATATGCAATATTGATACAAACGGAAACAGATACACATTAAAACATAGAACAATACTCTAATTGCAGTTCTTACACATAATCTGATTTGAATGTACTAGTTACAGTGATGTATTATAGTAGTATACTACTATACAGTATACAGCCAGAGCCAACAACTCTGGGCCAGTTAAAGTGTCCAGGTGCAAGTAGTATGTTTTATTGCCCCCTAATCTGCTTTTGTAAATCCAGCCTAAAATTGAAATTAAGTTCTCCCCCAACCCCATACTTTGTGCGTGTGTGAAAGGGGTAGGAATTTTTTTTTTCTAAGAGAAGTAAAAGGTAAAGGAAGTCCAGTTGTGAGGAACAACTATGTTTAATGTACAAGAAATTAGAGTACAGGGGGAAGTTTTAAAGGAGCAGTACATCCAAGAACAATAATAAATATTTTGCTGTACTTTCCGGTGAAGGGTGAATAAACTCTTTGTACAATGCCACATTGTGTTGCAGACAAGTGAAGCATAAACTCTACAATAACATGCCAGTCCATGAATACATTTGGGAGAACATCACCAGAGAAACATCAGTAACAATGTTTTCTTCTTGACATTTGTCCAAAACAGCTGTGGCACTAGGGTAACTTAATAGAGATCCAGTGTCTGAAATGGTATCCTGTTTATGGGGGGCTTATAGAGTGTTGGGGCTGTTCAAATGGGAATTAAAATGTACTGCTGTGGGATGGTGAAGGAATGAGTTTGGGGAAATGCAATGACAATGTGCCATAGAAGGAACATTTCACTCCAGTATCTCCCACATTTCATTATATTTAATCAACAGACACTTGTATTTATATATTTAACTTTATTTAAAGTACCTCTGTTTGCCCACAATTAAATCTCGGGTAATTTGAAACTCACATTCATTGTTATTACGTGTTTTTTATTTGCTACTATTTTTATCTTGCCAATTTAGTAAAAGTAAACACAATGTAAAAAGTGTAATCATTTCTATTAAAAATATTGTGTTGCTGAGCTTGTAAAGCTACTGCATAATTATGTGCTGAAATGTAAAAACAGTTAAATGGGGAACAAAAACTATGTGTGTATTGCCAGCTGGTGTAGAACAGTTTACCAGGTGAGACTGATTGACTTCTGCTCCCATATACAGGCCATTCACTTGCTGGACATTACACAGATATAATTATAGCCCAGATATAATTGGGCTAGGTGGTGGTCAGAGCAAGTTTGTAGTACAATGCATACAGAACATCCACGTTCCTTAACATTAGGCATGTTACCCTGGAAGTGACCCACTGTCGTCATCTACATTTCCTAGCACTGTACTGCACAGCTAACGTTATTGCTGGTGCACATTGCCTGTTTGGTTGCCATTCTGTTTTTCTACATTGGAGCAATAAATGAAGGTTACTGCCTGCCGTAAGGATTGCTTTGGTAATGATGGCCATTTGAGAAACGTGTTTTTCTTTTTTCCATCTGATTATTTCCACATTGCTGGCAAGCACAACCTTTAATATATAAGAAGCTCTGTAACAGTAAACAAATCCAAAAAGCTAAAACTCAAATGCTAAGATATGCATCTGTTTTATAAATCAAAGGAATGTAAATTAAAAAGAGCTTCTAAAGCAGCGAATGAAGTTTAGCTGTATGTTTTCCACATGTGTTCAATCCAATAACCAGTGGTGATATATGTAAATACTCACACAGCCGTAGCATGTGTTTATCCAGGGCTGCATTTACATCTCAGAAGCCTATTGGCACAAAAAAGTCTGTTGTTCCCCCAAACATAAGCCACACCCCAACCAACACTCACTTTGTATTTTTGGGGGGGGAAAGACCATATTTTACCCAGATAATGTGTTTGCAGTTCACAATTTTTAGCATATATATTATATAACCATATACTGTAGCAGGGGGAAGTTAGATCCTTAAAGTGCCAACAGTGTGTGTGGGGGGTGAGGGGGGGAATCAAATGTGAAACATATGCTACATGCATACTGTACCTAGTCGTAAATCTAGCCTTGGGCATATCCCAACTTGTCTTCAATAAACTTCTTTTTTAGGGTAAATAAATGCATCTCTTTTTGTCCTTAACATCACTGCCCTGTTTTGTTGACAGTCAATGCATTCTCAATGGAAGTGTTAACAAGCTTTGCCGTGGGTGAATGCTTCATTTAAATGAAAGTAAATACAATCTTTAAGTGAGCATGACTCCATTCACTTTCATTAAATGCTTCAACATTTTGTCAAGCATATGGTAATAATGCACTTCAATGCTAGGTAAGGTTAAGATTATAAAGTTCTTAAACTTTAAGAATAGGATCATTGTTTTGACACCAAGCAATTAAGATTATCTATTTTACATAAGATAAATATGTGTGCTGGCTATTTGTCATCAACATATAATATATTTGCCTTAAAAGGTGACCTTGTTTGAATACATACCATGACCATAATTAATAACTAGAAATAGGTTCACACTGTCCATTATATTTGCCAAAGCCTGACATGGTAAGATAGATCAAGCAGAGGGTTTGAAACTGAGGACTTTCTTTTTGCATTTGTCGGAAGACACTTTTTAATTTTCCCCTCCTTGGTATAGGAATACTGAACTAAGCCAGGATTATATGGTAACATAGTAAAGCAAAAAGTAGAACACCTTGATACCTCAAATAAAGGACTACCAAAGTGTCAATACATATCAAAGTATAATAATCACCTCTTCAACATGTACCATATACACTCGAGTATAAGCCTAGAAATTTTACCTTTAAAAAGGAGCAACTGGACACAATCACAAAGCCCTGGGAAAACAAATGTTGTACACTGTAACACGCAGAATCCTATTAATTTCAGTGGGTTAGGCAATTGTTGTCCTGCTCACTCAGATCAGCACAGACTGCAAGGGAAAGAGCAAAAAACGATAAAAGTAACAGGATTTAACAAACAGGCTGCACAGAAAGGTATGCAGGGTACATCTGTGTATGAGGCTGTGTATGGGACTTTCTATGGGGTCGTGTATGGGACTTTCTATGGGGCCGTGTATGGGACTTTCTATGAGGCCGTGGATGTGGGACTTTCTATGGGGCCGTGTATGGGACTTTCTATGGGGCCATGTATGGGACTTTCTTTGGAGCCGTGTATGGGACTTTCTATGGGGCTGTGTATAGGGCTGTGTATGGGACTGTGTATGGGACTTTCTACTGGGATGTGTATAGGACTTTCTATGTGGCTGTGTATGGGACTTTCTATGGGGCTGTGTATGGGACTTTCTATGGGCTGGGTGTATAGGAACTTTCTATGAGCTGTGTATGGGACTTTCTATAGGGGTTTTGTATGGGACTTTCTATGGGCTGTGTATAGGACTTTCTATGGGGCTGTGTATGGGACTTTCTATGGGCTGGGTATGGGACTTTTCTATGGGGCTGGGTAAGGGACTTTCTATGGGGCTGTGTATTACTTTCTATGGGGCGGTGTATGGTACTTTCTATAGGGCTGTGTAAGGACTTTGTATGGTGCTGTGTATGGGACTTTCTATGGGGATGGTATTGGACTTTCTATGGGCTATGCATTGGACTTTCTATGGGGGCGTGTATGGGACTTTCTATGATGGGCGTGTATGGGACTTCTATGGGGCATGTATGGCTTCTATGGGCCGTGTATGGGACTTTCTATGGGGCCGTGTATGGCATTCTATGGGCTGTGTATGGGACTTTCATATGGGCTCTGTATGGGACTGTGTATAGGGCTGTGTATGGGACTTTCTATGGGCTCTGTATGGGACTGTGTATAGGGCTGTGTATGGTTCTTTTATGGGCTGTACATGGGACTGTGTATAGGGCTGTGTATGGACTTTCTATGGGGCTGTGTATAGGACTTTCTATGGGGCTGTGTATGGGACTTTCTATGGGGCTGTGTATGGGACTTCTATGGGGCTGTGTATGGGACTTTCTATGGGGCTGGTATAGGACTCTCTATGGGGCTGTGTATGGGACTTTCTATAGGGCTGTGTATAGGACTTTCTATGGGGTCGTGTATGGGACTTTCTATGGGGCCGTGTATGGGACTTTCTATGAGGCCGTGAATGTGGGACTTTTATGGAGCCGTGTATGGGACTTTCTATGGGGCCATGTATGGGACTTTCTTTGGAGCCGTGTATGGGACTTTCTATGGGGCTGTGTATAGGGCTGTGTATGGGACTGTGTATGGGACTTTCTACTGGGATGTGTATAGGACTTTCTATGTGGCTGTGTATAGGACTTTCTATGGGGCTGTGTTTGGGACTTTCTATGGGGCTGTGTATAGGACTTTCTATGAGGCTGTGTATAGGACTTTCTATAGGGGTTTTGTATGGACTTTCTATGGACTGTGTTATAGGACTTTCTATGGGGCTGTGTATGGGACTTTCTATGGGGCTGTGTATGGGACTTCTATGGGGCTGTGTAAGGGACTTTCTATGGGCCTGTGTATTAGACTTTCTATGGGGCTGTGTATGGTACTTTCTATAGGGCTGTGTAAGGGACTTTGTATGGTGCTGTGTATGGGACTTTCTATGGGATGGTATTGACTTTCTATGGGCTATGCATTGGACTTTCTATGGGGCGTGTATGGGACTTTCTATGGGGCCGTGATATGGGACTTTCTATGGGGCCAGTGTATGGGACATTCTATGGGCCCGTGTATGGGACTTTCTATGGGGCCGTGTATGGGACATTCTATGGGGCTGTGTATGGGACTTTCTATGGGCTCTGTATGGGACTGTGTATAGGGCTGTGTATGGGACTTTCTATGGGGCTCTGTATGGGACTGTGTATAGGGCTGTGTATGGGTCTTTTTATGGGGCTGTATATGGGACTGTGTATAGGGCTGTGTATGGGACTTTCTACGGGGCTGTGTATAGGACTTTCTATGGGGCTGTGTATGGGACTTTCTATGGGGCTGTGTACAGGACATCTATGGGGCTGTGTATGGACTTTCTATGGGGCTGTGTATAGGACTCTCTATGGGGCTGTGTATGGGACTTTCTATAGGGCTGTGTATAGGACTTTCTATGGGGCTGTGTATAGGACTTTCTATGGGGCCGTGTATGGACTTTCTATGGGGCGGTGTATAGGACTTTCTATGGGGCCGTGTATGGGACTTTCTATGAGGCCGTGTATGTGGGACTTTCTATGGGGCCTTGTATGGGACTTTCTATGAGGCCGTGTAATGGAACTTTTATGGGGCCGTGTATGGGACTTTCTATGGGGCCGTGTATGGGACTTTCTATGGGGCCCTGTATGGGAATTTCTATGGGGCTGTGTATGGGAAGTTCTATGGGACTGTGTATGGGACTTTCTAAGGGGCTGTGTATCGGACTGTGTATAGGCCTGTGTATGGGACTATGTATGGGACTTTCTATGGGGCTGTGTATGGGACTTTCTATGGGGGCTGTAGTAGGGACTTTCATGGGACTGAGTATAGGACTTTCTATAGGGGTTTTGTATGGGACTTCTATGAGGCTGTGTATGGGACTTTCTATGGGGCTGTTTATGGACTTTCTCTGGGGCTGTGTATGGGACTTTTTATGGGGCTGTGTATGGGACTGTGTATAGGGCTGTGTATGGGACTTTCTATGGGGCTGTGTATAGGACTTCTATGGGGCTGTGTATAGGACTTTCTATGGGGCTGTGTATAGGCTTTCTATGTGGCCGTGTATAGGACTTTCTATGGGGCTAGGTATGGGACTTTCTATGGGGCCATGTATGGGACTTTCTATGGGGCCGTATATAGACTTTCTATGAGGCCGTGTATGTGGGACTTTCTATGTGGCCTTGTATGGGACTTTCTATGAGGCCGTGTATGGAACTTTTATGGGGCCGTGTATGGGACTTTCTATGGGGCCGTGTATGGGACTTTCTATGGGGCTGTGTATGGGAAGTTCTATGGACTGTTATGGACTTTCTATGGGGCTGTGTATGGGACTGTGTATAGGGCTGTGAGGGACTGTGTATGGACTTTCTATGGGGCTGTGTATAGGACTTTCTATGGGGCTGTGTATAGGACTTTCTATGGGACTGTGTATAGGACTTTCTATAGGGGTTTTGTATGGGACTTTCTATGGGGCTGTGTATGGGACTTTCTATGGAGCTGTTTATTGGACTTTCTATGGGGCTGTGTATGGGAATTTTTATTGGCTGTGTATGGGAATTTTTATTGGGCTGTGTATGGGATTGTGTATAGGGCTGTGTATGGGACTTTCTATGGGGCTGTGTATAGGACTTTCTATGGGGCTGTGTATAGGACTATCTATGGGGCTGTGTATAGGACTATCTATGGGGCTGTGCATGGGACTTTCTATGGGGCTTGTATGGGACTTTCTATGGGGCTGTGTATGGGACTTTCTATAGGGCTGTGTATGGGACTTTCTATGGGGCTGTGTATAGGACTTTCTATGGGGCTGTGTATAGGACTTTCTATGGGGCTGTGTATAGGACTTTCTATGTGGCCGTGTATAGGACTTTCTATGGGGCTAGGTATGGGACTTCTATGGGGCCATGTATGGACTTTCTATGGGGCCGTATATAGGACTTTCTATGAGGCCGTGTATGTGGGACTTTCATGTGGCCTTGTATGGGACTTTCTATGAGGCCGTGTATGGAACTTTTATGGGGCCGTGTATGGGACTTTCTATGGGACCGTGTATGGGAATTTCTATGGGGCTGTGTATGGGAAGTTCTATGGGACTGTGTATGGGACTTTCTATGGCTGTGTATGGGACTGTGTATAGGGCTGGTGTATGGACTGTGTATGCTTTTTATGGGGCTGTGTATAGGACTTTCTATGGGGCTGTGTATAGGACTTTCTATGGGGCTGTGTATAGGACTTTCTATAGGGGTTTGTATGGGACTGTTCTATGGGGCTGTGTATGGGACTTTCTATGGAGCTGTTTTATTGGACTTTCTATGGGGCTGTGTATGGGAATTTTATTGGGCTGTGTATGGGATTTTTTGGCTGTGTATGGATTGTGTATAGGGCTGTGTATGGGACTTTCTATGGGGCTGTGTAATAGGACTTTCTATGGGCTGTGATAGTGGACTATCTATGGGGGCTGTGCATGGGACTTTCTATGGGGCTGTGTATGGGACTTTATGGGCTGTGTAGGGACTTCTATAGGGCTGTGTATAGGACTTCTATGGGGCTGTGTATGGGACTTTTTATGGGGCTGTGTATAGGACTTTATATGGCGCTGTGAATTCTACTTTCTATGGGGCTGTGTATGGGATTTCTATAGGGATGTGTATAGGACTTTCTATGGGGCTGTGTATAGGACTTTCTATGGGGCCGTGTATGGTACTTTCTATGGGGCTGTGTATAGGACTTTAGTGGGGCTGTGTATGGGACTTTCTATGAGGCCGTGTATGTGAGACTTTTTTATGGGGCCATGTATTGGATTTCTATGGGCCGTGTATGGGACTTTCTATGGGGCCGTGTAGGGACTTTCTATGGGGCCGTGTATGGGAATTTCTATGGGGCTGTTTATGGGAATTTCTATGGGACTGTGTATGGGACTTTCTATGGGGCTGTGTATGGGACTTTCTATGGGGCTGTGTATGGGACTGTGTATGGGACTTTCTACGGGGCTGTGTATAGGACTTTCTATGGGGCTGTGTATAGACTTTCTATGGGGCTGTGTATAGGACTTTCTATAGGGGTTTTGTATGGGACTTTCATGGGGCCGTGTATGGGATTTTCTATGGGGCCATGTATAGGACTTTCTATGGGGCCATGTATGGGAATTTTTATGGGGCTGTTTATGGGAATTTCTATGGGACTGTGTATGGGACTTTCTATGGGGCTGTGTATGGGACTTCCTATGGGGCTGTGTATGGGACTGTGTATAGGGCTGTGTATGGGACTTCTACGGGGCTGTGTATAGGACTTCTATGGGGCTGTGATAGGACTTTCTATAGGGGTTTTGTATGGGACTTTCTGTGGGGTTGTGTATTGGACTTTCTATGGGGCTGTGTATGAGACTTTCTATGGGGCTGTGTATCTACTTTCTATGAGACTGTGTATGGGACTTTCTATTGGGCTGTGTATTCTACTTTCTATGAGACTGTGTATGGGACTTTCCATGGTGCTGTGTATGGGACTTTCTTTGGGCTGGTTATAGGACTTTCTATGGCTGTGTATGGGACTTTCTATGGGCTGTGTATGGACTTTCTATGGAGCTGTGTATAGGACTTTCTATGGGGCTTGTTATAGGACTTTCTATGGGGCTGTGTATGGGACTTTCTATGGGGCTGTGTATAGGCTTTCTATGGGGCTGTGTATGGGACTTTCTATGGGGCTGTGTATGGACTTTTTATGGGGCTGTGTATGAGACTTTCTATGGGGCTGTGTGTTCTACTTTCTATGAAACTGTGTATGGGACTTTCTATTGGGCTGTGTATTCTACTTTCTATGAGACTGTGTATGGGACTTTCTATGGGGCTGTGTATGGGGCTTTGTATGGTGCTGTGTATGGGACTTTCTACAGGGCTGTGTATAGGACTTTCTTTGGGGCTGTGTATAGGACTTTCTATGGGGCTGTGTATGGGACTTTCTATGGGGCTGTGTATGGGACTTTCTATGGGGCTGTGTATAGGTCTTTCTATGGGGCTGTGTATAGGACTTTCTATGGGGCTGTGTATGGGACTTTCTATGGGGCTGTGTATAGGACTTTCTATGGGGCGTGTATGGACTTTCTATGGGGCTGTATATGGGACTTTTTATGGGGCTGTGTATGGGACTTTCTATGGGGCTGTGTATAGGATTTCTATGGGGCTGTGTATGGGACTTTCTATGGGACTTTCTATGGGGCTGTGTATGGGGCTTTCTATGGGGCTGTGTATGGGACTTTCTATGGGGCTGTGTATGGGACTTCTATGGGGCTGTGTATGGGACTTTCTATGGGGCTGTGTATGAGACTTTCTATGGGACTGTGTATAGGACTTTCTATGGGGCTGTGTATGGACTTTCTATGGAGCTGTGTATGGGAATTTCTATGGGGCTGTGTATGGTACTTTCTATGGGGCTGTGTAGAGGACTTTATGTGGGGCTGTGTATGGGACTTTCTTGGGGCGTTAGGGACTTTCTATGGGGCCGTGTATGGGAATTTCTATGGGGCTGTTTATGGGAATTTCTATGGGACTGTGTATGGGACTTTCTATGGGGCTGTGTATGGGACTTTCTATGGGGCTGTGTATGGGACTGTGTATGGACTTTCTACGGTGCTGTGTATAGGACTTTCTATGGGGCTGTTGTATAGGACTTTCTATGGGGCTGTGTATAGGACTTTCTATAGGGGTTTTGTATGGGACTTTCATGGGGCCGTGTATGGGACTTTCTATGGGGCCGTGTATGGGACTTTCTATGGGGCCATGTATGGGAATTTTTATGGGGCTGTTTATGGGAATTTCTATGGGACTGTGTATGGGACTTTCTATGGGGCTGTGTATGGGACTTTCTATGGGCTGTGTATGGGACTTTCTATGGGGCTGTGTATGGGACTGTGTATAGGGCTGTGTATGGGACTTTCTACGGGCTGTTAGACTTTTATGGGGCTGTGTATAGGACTTTCTATGGGGCTGTGTATAGGACTTTTTTCTATAGGGGTTTTGTAAGGGACTTTCTGTGGGGTTGTGTATTGGACTTTCTATGGGGCTGTGTATGAGACTTTCTATTGGGGCTGTGTATTCTACTTTCTATGAGACTGTGTATGGGACTTTCTATTGGGCTGTGTATTCTACTTTCTATGAGACTGTGTATGGGACTTTCTATGGGGCTGTGTATGGGGCTTTGTATGGTGCTGTGTATGGGACTTTCTACAGGGCTGTGTATAGGACTTTCTTTGGGGCTGTGTATAGGACTTTCTATGGGGCTGTGTATGGGACTTTCTATGGGCTGTGTATGGACTTTCTATGGGCTGTGTTAGGTCTTTCTATGGGGCTGTGTATAGGACTTTCTATGGGGCTGTGTATGGGACTTTCTATGGGGCTGTGTATAGGACTTTCTATGGGGCTGTGTATGGGACTTTCTATAGGGCTGTGTATGGGACTTTTTATGGGGCTGTGTATGGGACTTTCTATGGGGCTGTGTATAGGACTTTCTATGGGGCTGTGTATGGGACTTTCTATGGGACTTTCTATGGGGCTGTGTATGGGGCTTTCTATGGGGCTGTGTATGGGACTTTCTATGGGGCTGTGTATGGGACTTTCTATGGGGCTGTGTATGGGACTTTCTATGGGGCTGTGTATGAGACTTTCTATGGGCTGTGTATGAGACTTTCTATGGGACTGGTGTATAGGACTTTCTATGGGGCTGTGTATGGGACTTTCTTGGAGCTGTGTATGGGAATTTCTATGGGGCTGTGTATGGGACTTTCTATGGGGCTGTGTATGGGACTTTCTATGGGGCTGTGTATGGGACTTTATGTAGGGTTTTGTATGGGGACTTTCTATGGGGCTGTGTATAGGACTTTCTATGGGGCTGTGTATAGGACTTTCAGGGGCTGTGTATGGGACTTTCTATGGGCTGTGTATGGGCTTTCTATGGGACTGTGTATGGGACTTTCTATGGGACTGAGTATGGGACTGTAGCAGTCAAGCAGTTTACTAGATTTTCAGGTGAAAATAAGTATCTCGGCTTATACTCTGGTGGGCTTATACTCAAGTTTATATGATAATATGTGATCCTCACAGTAAAAAACAGGTTTCTGTTTTATCAACTGAAGCTTTAGCTGCAGTTTTAAGTATTCTACAAAGATTGGAATTCTTACTAAAATGTTAGGCCTGTTGACACAGGTGATAAAAGAAATTAGCCAACCATAAAAAAGATGATATGGAAATCAATGCTAAATTATAAGGGTAACATAATAAAAAACTAACAAAATAATTACACGAGATAGAAAATTAACAAGACGGAAAAAAAAAAACTTTGTATGGTTACATGAATAACAGGCAAGGCTATATGGTCAAAAGCTGCACATGAAACCAATATATTTTGACCAGTTAGAATGAATTTACATGTAACCAATAAAATAACGACATGTGTTACCATTCAAATTTGATGGAAAAGTTTATCTATGCTAGAGATGTAATGTGGGTTCTAATAGAACCCAGTTTCGAATCGAATCCAAGGTTTTAAAGTCCCGCAAACTAAATATCGGAACTCCTGGAATTTACGAAACCTGAATTTACAGAGTTTTCAATTTTTAAACAAAACGAACTCAACAGTTTTGAACATCTCTAATCTATACCATGTCTTGTATTAGAGCTTGCAATGCTTTCATGGAATCTCGCATTCTGTTAGTTCCCTTAAATAAACCTTACCCTCGGGTCTTGGTGCTCTGCACTCTGATTATTGATCATCCTTTACGATACGATTTGACGAGACGTTAAAGTTACTATCACCCATTTCAAGAATATGATAAAAAATTGGAAGAGTCGGTAATTTACGGCTGTCCACCCAAACATGTTTAAGCCATATTATAATGTCATCCCAAAGAAACCTAGCTAATGGATTTTGTTTGTTGTAACGTAATGACAGTTTTAATAAATTCACCTTTCTATAGGGCTGTGTATAGGCTCTTGCTATGGGCCTTGTGTATGGGACTTTTAGGGGCTGTGTATAGGACTTTAATATGGCGCTGTGAATTCTACTTTCTATGGGGCTGTGTATGGGATTTTCTATAGGGATGTGTATAGGACTTCTATGGGGCTGTGTATAGGACTTCTATGGGCGTGTATTGGTACTTTCTATGGGGCTGTGTATAGGACTTTATGTGGGGCTGTGTATGGGACTTTCTATGAGGGCCGTGTATGTGAGACTTTTTTATGGGGCCATGTATTGGAATTTCTATGGGGCCGTTATGGGACTTTCTATGGGCCCGTGTATGGGACTTTCTATGGGGCCGTGTATGGGAATTTCTATGGGGCTGTTTATGGGAATTTCTCTATGGGACTGTGTATGGGACTTTCTATGGGGCTGTGTATGGGACTTTTATGGGGCTGTGTATGGGAGTGTATGGGACTTTCTACGGGGCTGTGTATAGGATCTTCTATGGGGCTGTGTATAGGACTTTCATGGGGCTGTGTATAGGACTTTTATAGGGGTTTTATGGGAATTGTCATGGGGCCGTGTATGGGATTTTCTATGGGGCATGTATAGGACTTTCTATGGGGCCATGTAGGGAATTTTTATGGCTGTTTATGGGAATTTCTATGGGACTGTGTATGGGACTTTCTATGGGGCTGTGTATGGGACTTCTATGGGGCTGTGTATGGGACTGTGTATAGGGCTGTGTATGGGACTTTCTACGGGGCTGTGTATAGGACTTCTATGGGGCTGTGTATAGGACTTTCTATAGGGGTTTTGTATGGGACTTTCTGTGGGGTTGTGTATTGGACCTTCTATGGGGCTGTGTATGAGACTTTCTATGGGGTGGTGATTTACTTTCTATGAGACTGTGTATGGGGACTTTCATTGGGCTGTGTATTCTACTTTCTATGAGACTGTGTATGGGACTTTCCATGGTGCTGTGTATGGGACTTTCTTTGGGGCTGTGTATAGACTTTCTATGGGGCTGTGTATGGGACTTTCTTGGGGCTGTGATGGGACTTCTATGGAGCTGTGTATAGGACTTTCTTATGGGGCTGTGTATAGGACTTTCTATGGGGCTGTTGTAGGGGACTTCTATGGGGTGTGTATAGGACTTTCTATGGGGCTGTTATGGGACTTTCTATGGGGCTGTGTATGGGACTTTTTATGGGCTGTGTATGAGACTTTCTATGGGGCTGTGTGTTCTGTTCTACTTCTATGAGACTGTGTATGGGACTTTCTATTGGGCTGTGTATTCTACTTTCTATGAGACTGGGTATGGGACTTTCTATGGGGCTGTGTTAGGGGCTTGTTGGTGCTGTGTATGGGACTTTACTACGGGCTGTGTGTATAGGACTCTTTGGGGCTGTGTATAGGACTTTTATGGGGCTGTGTATGGGACTTTCTATGGGCTGTGTATGGGACTTTCTATGGGGCTGTTTTATGGTCTTTCTATGGGGCTGTGTATAGGACTTTCTATGGGGGGCTGTGTATGGGACTTTCTATGGGGCTGTGTATAGGGACTTTCTATGGGGCGTGTATGGGACTTCTATGGGGCTGTATATGGGACTTTTATGGGGTGTGTATGGGACTTTCTATGGGGGTATAGGCTTTCTATGGGGCTGGGTATGGGATTTCTATGGGACTTCTATGGGGCGGTTATGGGTTTCTATGGGGCTTTGTGTATGGGGACTTTCTATGGGGCTGTGTATGGGACTTCTATGGGGCTGTTGTATGGGACTTTCTATGGGGCTGTGTTATGAGACTTTCTATGGGGCTGTGTATAGAGGACTTTACCTATGGGCCTGTTGTATGGGACTTTCTATGGGGCTGTGTTATGGGACTTTATATGGGCTGTGTATGGGAATTCTATGGGGGCTGTTGTATGGAATTTCTATGGGCTGTGTATAGGAACTTTATGTTTTGGGCTGTGTATGGGACTTTTATGGGGCGTGTTATATGGTAGGGACTTTCTATGGGGCTGTGTATGGGACTTTCTATGGGGCTGTGTATGGGACTGTGTATGGGACTTTCTATGGGACTGTGTATGGGACTTTCTATGGGGCTGTGTATGGGACTTTCTATGGGGCTGTGTATGGGACTTTCTATGGGGCTGTGTATGGGACTTTCTATGGGGCTGTGTATGGACTTTTCTATAGGGCTGTGTATGGACTTTATGGGGCGTGTATAGGAACTTTTCTATGGGGCCGTGTATGGGACTTTCTATGGGGCTGTGTATAGGACTTTCTATGGGGCCGTGTATGGGACTTTCTATGAGGCCGTGTATGTGGGACTTTCTATGGGGCCTTGTTGGGACTTTCTATGAGGCCGTGTATGGAACTTTTATGGGGCCGTGTATGGGACTTTCTATGGGGCCGTTATGGGACTTTCTATGGGGCCCTGTATGGGAATTTCTATGGGGCTGTGTATGGGAAGTTCTATGGGACTGTGTATGGGACTTTCTAAGGGGCTGTGTATCGGACTGTGTATAGGCCTGTGTATGGGACTATGTATGGGACTTTCTATGGGGCTGTGTATAGGACTTTCTATGGGGCTGTGTATAGGACTTTCTATGGGACTGAGTATAGGACTTTCTATAGGGGTTTTGTATGGGACTTTCTATGAGGCTTGTATGGGCTTTCTATGGGGCTGTTTATTGGACTTTCTCTGGGGCTGTGTATGGGACTTTTTATGGGGCTGTGTATGGGACTGTGTATAGGGCTGTGTATGGGACTTTCTATGGGGCTGTGTATAGGACTTTCTATGGGGCTGTGTATAGGACTTTCTATGGGTTGTATAGGCTTTCTATGTGCGTGTATAGGACTTTCTATGGGGCCGAGGTATGGACTTTCTATGGGGCCATGTATGGGACTTTCTATGGGGCCTTATATAGGACTTTCATGAGGCCGTGTATGTGGGCTTTCTATGGGTGCCTGTATGGGCTTTCTATGAGCCGTGTATGGGAACTTTTATGGGGCCTTGTATGGGACTTTCTATAGGGCCGTGTATGGGAATTTCTATGGGCTGTGTATGGGAATTCATGGGACTGTGTATGGGACTTTCTATGGGGCTGTGTATGGACTGTGTATAGGGCTGTGTATGGGACTGTGTATGGGACTTTCTATGGGGCTGTTTAGGACTTTCTATGGGCTGTGTATAGACTTTCTATGGGACTGTGTATAGGACTTTCTATAGGGGTTTTGTATGGGACTTTCTATGGGGGCTGTGTATGGGACTTTCTATGGAGCTTTTATTGGACTTTCTATGGGCTGTGTATGGGAATTTTTATTGGCTGTGTATGGAATTTTTATTGGGCTGTGTAGTATTGTGTTGGGCTGGTATGGACTTCTAGGGGCTGTGTATAGGACTTTCTATGGGGCTGTGTTATAGGACTATCTATGGGGCTGTGTATAGGACTATCTATGGGGCTGTGCATGGGACTTTCTATGGGGCTGTGTATGGGACTTTCTATGGGGCTGTGTATGGGACTTTCTATAGGGCTGTGTATAGGACTTTCTATGGGGCTGTGTATAGGACTTTCTATGGGGCTGTGTATAGGACTTTCTATGGGGCTGTGTATAGGACTTTCATGTGGGGCGTGTATAGGACTTTCTATGGGGCTAGGTATGGGACTTTCTATGGGGCCATGTATGGGACTTTCTATGGGGCCGTATAGGACTTTCTATGAGGCTGGTATTGGGACTTTCTATGTGGGCCTTGTATGGGACTTTCTATGAGGCCGTGTATGGAACTTTTATGGGGCCGTGTATGGGACTTTCTTGGGACCGTTGATGGAATTTCTATGGGGCTGTGTATGGGAAGTTTCTATGGGACTGTGTATGGGACTTTCTATGGGGCTGTGTATGGGACTGTGTATAGGCGTGTATTGACTGTATGGACTTTCTATGGGGCTTTGTATAGGACTTTCTATGGGGCTGTGTATAGGATTTCTATGGGACGTGTTATAGGACTTTCTATAGGGGTTTTGTATGGGACTTCTATGGGGCTGTGTATGGGACTTTCTATGGAGCTGTTTATTGGACTTTCTATGGGGCTGTGTATGGGAATTTTTATTGGGCTGTGTATGGGAATTTTTATTGGGGCTGTGTATGGGATTGTGTATAGGTGTGTGTTAGGGACTTTCTAGGGGCTGTTATAGGACTTTCTATGGGTCGTGTATAGACTATCTTTGGGCGTGTATAGGACTTTCTATGGGGCTGTGTATGGGACTTTCTATGGGGCTGTGTATGGGGCTTTCTATGGGACTGTGTATGGGACTTTCTATGGGACTGAGTATGGGACTGTGTAGCAGTCAAGCAGTTTTACTAGATTTTCAGGTGAAAATAAGTATCTCGGCTTATACTCGGGTGGGCTTATACTCAAGTTTATATGATAATATGTGATCCTCACAGTAAAAAACAGGTTTCTGTTTTATCAACTGAAGCTTTAGCTGCAGTTTTAAGTATTCTACAAAGATTGGAATTCTTACTAAAATGTTAGGCCTGTTGACACAGGTGATAAAAGAAATTAGCCAACCATAAAAAAGATGATATGGAAATCAATGCTAAATTATAAGGGTAACATAATAAAAAAACTAACAAAATAATTACACGAGATAAGGAAAATTACAAGACGGAAAAAAAAACTTTGTATGGTTACATGAATAACAGGCAAGGCTATATGGTCAAAAGCTGCACATGAAACCAATATATATTTGACCAGTTAGAAATGAATTTACATGTAACCAATAAAATAACGACATGTGTTACCATTCATAAATTTGATGGAAAAGTTTATCTATGCTAGAGATGTAATGTGGGTTCTAATAGAACCCAGTTTCGAATCGAATCCAAGGTTTTAAAAGTCCCGACTAAACTATCGGAACTCCTGGAATTTACGAAACCTGAATTTACAGAGTTTTCAATTTTTTAAACAAAACGAAACTCAACAGTTTTGAACATCTCTAATCTATACCATGTCTTGTATTTAGAGCTTGCAATGCTTTCATGGAATCTCGCATTCTGTGTAGTTCCCTTAAATAAACCTTACCTCTCGGGCTTGGTGCTCTGCACTCTGATTATTGATCATCCTTTACGATACGATTTGACGAGACGTTAAAGTTACTATCACCATTTCAAGAATATGATAAATAAATTGGAAGAGTCAGGTAAATTGTACGGCTGTCACCCAAACATGTTTAAGCCATATTATAATGTCATCCCAAAGAAACCTAGCTAATGGAATTTTGTTTGTTGTAACGTAATGACAGTTTTAATAAATTCAGTTCTTAAAAAAATGTCCATTCTCTATTTTCAGTTTGTGCTTAAGCATTTAACTATTTCAAGTCATCAGATGACTTTATAATTCATCGTCACTGCTGTCCTGTATATCTAGGATGAATACCTGCAGTGAGGAGATTAGAGGCACACGCTAACAATCCCTGTGTCACTAAGCAGGAAATAACAGATGCTTCTCCATCTGGCTATGATGAGATGAATGCTGAAGTAAAAAATACTCATATTTTGCAATGCTGCTAAAAGAAGGGATTAGGTGATGTTTGTATCCAGGGAATATAATCCTGTGCTGAGAAGCCAATGTAAACCCAGTACTACTGTGCCTATTATAATATTCTTACTGTACTGAATCCCAGTCACTCTGTTAATCTCTCTAAGCAGCTGATTGTTTTGCTCATACCATACAAAACCTCCATTCAAAAATATACAAACCTTTTATTTACTATCACAGGAAACTGGGCAGCAGTACAGTAAATCATCGTAATCAGTCAAACACTGACGTTCGCTGTTGCTGCCATATTTGGCCAGTCAAAGCTAATTGTACATTGGTTAACCTGAGTTATAGCACTGGATCAAGTGGTAATATAAAATAACCTCTGTAAATGTGGGCATATTAAAAAAGACTGTTCTCTGTTCACACATACTACACCTAGGATCCTATATTTGTTTTCTTGAGATTTTACCTTTTTTTAGCTTTGTTGAAATGATTTCTCTTTCAATCAGTCTCACATTTTGTTTTTTACTTCTCCTTATGGCCCCATAAGAACATTTCCTATTGAAGTATAATGATCCCATTCAGAGCTTTGGTATTCATGCTTTTAGCGTAATGAAGCCCACAAAAGGGCATTTTTGAGCATATCATTTAAGATTTGGCAATTTAAATGTCTTATGACCTGCTTATCCATTCCAACATTTTGCACACAGATCATATAAAGACATTAAGATTACATTGCTGAAAATATCAATAATTGATTCCCCCAACTTTGTATCTCCAAGCACTGCTGCAGTTGGTCACTGCCACAGGGAATATATCCCTGCCCATGCTATTGCTACATTATCCAATTCACCTATTGGCTGCTCTGCAGAAGAAAGCAGGAAGATCAGGGTCAAGAGTTACTTGTTGAATCTTTCCAATGGACCATGGGTATAAAAATAATTTTAAAAAAACAACTACTGTTGTGTTGACCACAATGGAAGCAGGGGTGTTTCTAGACCTTTTGTCACCTAAAACAAATATCTAAAGCTGTCCTCCTTTAATTCCCAAAAAAGTGGGCATTGATTGTGGATTTTGGTGTGGTGGGTCGAATAACACTGGCTGCTGAAATCGATGGCTGGCTTAACACTGGGTTGTGGACTGGTAAATATATGATCTATTCACTAGAAAATAACTGGTAAATATAAGATGTACCCACAACACATTTAAATTTAAGAAAAGCCCACAACATTTTTAAACAAGGACAAAACAGTAGGGGTCCAGGCCCCCCTGCAGCTTTTGAGCCAGGCCCCTGAAACACCCCCACTCTCAGCACTTTTTAAACAGCTGATTGCATGTACGTAAATAAAGAAGTGCACAATCACCAGCAGTAGTTTAAAACAGCTGATTGCATGCATCTTTACTTACATAAGCGCATTCAGCTGTTTAAAAACTGGACAAGCTGTACTTGTATAGAGATTGGTGGGCCCTTTTAGTCCCCGAGCATCCCTGCTGTCAAAGAGGTTGCAGGGGCTGTAGTTACACAACTGCTTTTAAATATAAGATGTGCCCACAACACCTTTAAAAATAGGATGTATTACACCTTCACGTATAGACTGACTTAATGGCTGCTTGATCAATCACAATACTCCTCCGCTGCACTTGCATTCACGCGTGTGCAAAATGCTGTTGGTGGATCCATCTAGAATTTATATTTGTCCAATTTGTGAATTTTGCCACAAATATAAAGTGATTCTGACAGAAAATATCACAATTTTCCTTTTAGCCTTTTTGCATACAGTTAATGTATTCCTTGCTCATCCTCATTATATTAATCACTATGTGCAAGCAGGCTGATTGGGTAATATGAAATGTTTTTTCCTGTGTAAAGTTTATGTTTTTGCTTGGGATACAGATGTGCGTTTCAGGATTAGGCTTCTAAGAGCTTGCTGTGTACTACCTCGTCCTCTCATGAAGGATACTGCTTTGACTGAATTCTAAAGGGTACATGGTGACATTAATGGATTTGTTTTATGCAGCCCCAGTTATTATTAAGTGCATCCCAGATCATAAAAAGCAGGGCACAAAACAGCAAAGCAGTGGGACTTCTCTCCCTTGAAGATAATAACAGTCAACATGAAAAAAAAGAAAGGGCAGAGGTCATACAGCTGCAAAATGATTGGCTGATGATGCTCTGCAATGACATTTCTGCACTTTTATCAGAAATACTAAATAATCCAGAAGAAAAATGCAGCCTGTTTACAGGAAATGAGCTTTGTAAGGGACTACAGCATGATCACAATAAGTGTCAAGGACACAGTTTGTGCAAAATACCACACAGGGCATGCCAGAGATACCCCATACCTTCCAATCTTAGTAAAATCTGAATAAAGGACACTTTAGTTCTGTAAGAACATGTGGTGTATTTGCATTTCTGTCTAAACTGATATTCTGCCTGATGTACCAAGGCTCTTTAACCATAAAATGTTCAGAAATGGTTCCAGGTAAGCCCCATCAAGGTTATACTATAAATGGTTCACTTCCAGGGACATACTGTATAATATAAATCAAAAACTTAAAATGCTGTTCACTTCCAGGGACAGTATGTATTCCAATTGTGTTTTATTAACCCCTAAATTTGTCCTTGGTTACAAATAGAGACGGACTTAGAACCGCACCCGAGTTCGACCCTTGTATTTTTGATAATTATCAAATTTACATACTGTTAGCTGACCCTCGATTTTGCCCATAACCCTTTAATGTACCATTTTGGAAATAGCCCTCAAATGTAATGCTCGATTTACAGTAACCCTCGAATGTATCATTCGTATACGGTATCCCTCGAATGTAATGCTCAATTTTCGGTAACCCTCAAATGTATTGTTCGAATTCGGTATCCCTCGAATGTAATGCTAGATTTTCAGGTAACCCTCGTATTCGGTAACCCTCGACTGTAATCTTTGATTTTTGGTTTCGGCAATATCCTTTGAATGTTCCATTTTGGCCATGGCCCTTAAACATATCCTTCGAATTCGGTATCCCTCGAATGTAATGCTCAATTTTTGGTAACCCTCGAATGTATCATTCGAATTTCGGTATTCTTCGAATGTAATGCTTGATTTTTGGTAACCCTCAAATGTGTTGTTAGATTTTCGGTAACCCTTGAATGTATCATTTGGTATTTCCCTCGAATTGGCGACAACCAGTTACAGGGTTATTCAATAAACATTGTTTGAATTCGGTAACCCTAAAAGGGTTCAGTATTCGGTAACCTTTGAATGTATCATTCGGTAATCCTCGTATTGGCGATAACCCTCAAATGTAGCATGCAGAAACCCAACAATTGCCCAATCGTTGGGAAAGTTCCAGGCTTATTCGATAAAAGTTCTTACCATTAAAAATGGTGCTAATTTTGCCCCAACCAATCAGATGTTAGCTTTCAAATGTTAAATAAGATCTAATTTGTTTGGGCAAATTTAGCACCATTTTAAACGATAAGTAGGGGAATTCACCAAGGAGCACTGCAGCCGCGCCAGCTCCTTTCTATCCTTAACGTCGCGCTAACCGATTTATGATTGGTTAGCGTGTCGTTAGGTCTCGCTTTGCAGCGGCTGTGCGAGTCCCGGAAGAGGCACTCAGGCAGCCGGCGGAAAGTGATTTACCAGAGGCTGCGCGGGTCTTAGCACGTAAGTATTTATACTTCCATGCGGGTGAGATTCACCCAGAGCTGCGCAGATTATGGAAAATCCCGTACGGGAGATTTGCCCAGAGCATTTGCGGCTCTGGGTGATTCTCTCTATAGAACTTTTATTGAATTTCCCTGTTAGCGTTTAAAGAAGTTTTGGTGGTATGGACATGTTACCCAGACCATTTCCCAGGTACCACAGCCATTTACAGTAAGTTACTATTGCTATTTTATCTGTAATTAATCCTAACTTTTCAAGCTATTTCCTCCCATTCACTTTAATGGGTTTGTTTCCGAACTATAAAATTTTCAGAACTTTTACTAAAGTTCTATAGTTTGGAAACGAACCAAATTTTTTTTTTAAATCCCCTCCCTTGGAGGAACTTTATTAGTGTTAAACAGGATAAGGTGTTACATACATTTTGTAGTATATTGTTTTACATGAGTAATACTGATAATAGACACATTTGTTAAGGAAAAAGAAAATATAGAGATAACAGTTTTGATTTTTTGTTGTCTTTTTCAGTTGAAACTTAGGTTAACATGCGATAACTGTTGTATTGTAACAGTGTTGTAGTTCGAAATACATGGTTTACACTTGTGATGGAAGGGTGTATAGAAAAAAAAAATAAAAAAAACATTGCTTCAACAGATAACTCTCTATGGTTCATTGTTCTCCCAGACCGCCTAATATTGTGACGGGTTGTTCTTTCTCTCTCTTTCCCTGCTCCCCCCCCCCTCCCGCCCTCCGCTGTGCTTCTTATTTAATTGATTATTTGTTATTGTGTGGGGGGGAAAAAAAGGGAAATTATATTGCTTATTCTCTTTCCCCTTTCTCCCCTCTTCTCCCCCTCCCCTTCTTTTGTCCCTTTCCCCCCTCCCTCTCCCTGATTAGTGTTTAATTTGCAGAATCGTTGCATATTATCGGAGACGTACACCATTTATCCCAGATTTTATAAAAAATTTTGGGGCAACCCCTGTTCAAGTATACCATTTTTATGTAGGGTATGAGACTGTTTATGGCTGATTTCCATTGTGAGATCAGTGGGACTTGGCCCTGTATCCATTGTCTTGCTAGTAGTTTTTTGGCTATAAATAGAGTGGTACATAGGAATGTTTTATGCTGGGTGTCTACCTGGAGATGTTCTGTTATGTTTAGAAGGCATGCCTTTGGGTCCATTCCCACCGGGGAGCCCATTTCATCGTGGAGGAATCTGATTATTTGTTCCCAATAATTTTGTACTTTGGGGCAGGACCATAGCATGTGGTAGAAGGTGCCAGGATATCTTTGGCATTTTGGGCATAGGGGGTTGCGGTTTGGGATGAGTTGAGTTGGTGTCAGGTAGGTTCGGTGTAGGGTGTATAGGTGTGTCAGTTTGTCTGCGGCTTTTAAAGAAATTCTTTTATGTGCCGTCAAGGCTTCCTCCCATTCCGTTTCTGGTAGGGGGCCCACGTCTTCCTCCCATATATGTTTTTTAAATGTGGGGAGTTCTTGTAAGGGTGGGGTTTGCAAGTTTTTGTATATGGTGGTTATGAGTTTTTGGTGGCTTGGGCTTGTTAGTAGGGAGTATAATTTGTTTTGGGGTAGGTGTATGGGTTGCCCTTGGAATTGACTTTGTAGTGCGTGCCTGATTTGGAGGTATCTAAATAGCATATGGTTTGGTAGGTCGAATTCTTTTTTAAGTTGGGTGAATGTTTTTATAGCATTGTTTAGTATTAGTTGGCCCAGCCTGGAGACACTCAGATTGAACCACACCTCCGCCTGTGGGATTGTTTGGAATTCGTGTAGGAGGTTGTTGTTCCAAAAAGGGGTTTGTGTGCTGATGTTGGGAATTTGCATTTTCATCATTGTGGTGTCCCAGACTTTTAGGGCTTGATGTAAAATTGGGTTATTATGGGGGATAGGGTGTGGGGTACCTCCATTGCCCCTGCTAAGCAAATAGAGGGGATATGGGTATGTTGTTGCGTTTGGGATTTAGGAAAGTTGTAGGAATGTGCCAGACTCTGAGTGCCCCCAGTGGTAAAGATATGTTAATTGTGCAGCTATATAATATAGGTAGAAGTCTGGGAGCGACAGCCCTCACTGGTCGAGTGTTTTTTTTAGTGTAGTCCATTGGATTTTCCGTCTTGTCTTTCCCCATATAAAGGGTTTTAGCAGGGTGTCCAGTGTTTTAAAGAATCTGAGGGGTATCCATATTCGGGAGTGCCACAGCATAGAAAGTATTTTGGGTAAGAGTACCATTTTTATGAGATTTATCCTTCCAATTACTCCTAGGGGGAGTTTGGTGCAGATTTGGGTTTTGTCTTTGATCATTTTTAGAAGGGGTTCTAGGTTGAGGGAGATGTAGTCTTTGGGGTTATTTGAGTTGTAAATGCCTAGGTATTTTAGTGTGGTGGTTCTTTTGAGCGGTAGGGGGGAAACAAACCGAATTTTTAGAGAATAAAGGATAACTATACTCTAAAAATAAACTAATTAGAAATGGAAAGTACCTGGGGCAGGGAGGTCAGTTTGATTATTCCTACTATTCCTAATGTTTTATTGAGAAGCTACAGCAGATACAGTTTTCGTTTGCCAGGTTAGTGCTTCAGCACTATTAAAGATAGTGCTGAAGCCAGGAGGAAGACTGGTAGAATCAGTTTTCTTTGCGCTGGTGCTCCTCACAGAAACAATATTGGGAGTTAGGAATTACCAATCCTATATCCCTGTCCCAGTACTTTTCAGTTTAACTGTTTTTCAAAAAATCTTTATAAACACGATAGTTCTCTTTTAATTCATTCTATCAGCAAATTAAAAACTGAATCATACATGGTCAGAAAAGTTTCATAAATGTTTCATGATGGCTCAGTGGTAAGCAATGATGTCTTGCAATGCTGTCCTACACATGTGCAAGGGGTTAGTACATTGAAACTGTGGATTTCTTCTGCTTTCCCCCACGTTTATAAAGACCTACTGATGGGTTTCATTTGTGAAATCAAGGGCTGACATTGTAAGCTCTTTGGGGCAGGGCCTGTTATGACTGTATCACTGTAATTGTAAAGCACCACAGAAAAATGTAGTGGCTTTATAAATCCATAGAAAAAATAATAATAACCAGTGACATGCAAAATTTTCAGCTAAGCTAAAACCTAAATAGCAAAAGCTTGTGATTATCTCCTTATTTTGTGCCAGTCTCTCCCAAGATTTATTCAAAGGTACTTTGAATATTAAGTAGAGAAGTGTGAAGGATTGTGTGCATAAAAGAGGCTAAAAGTTACACCATCAGTTTTTCCTCTAACAGAACTTTCCAAAATGGATGGACCTTAGTTGTGGTGTGAGAGGTCAAACTATCTATTTGAGCAGCAGCACAGACAGGGCTATCTTTTATGCAGAAGATCACATCTCAAGACAAATATAATACATTCATTGCTTGCATATTTTGCCATAAAAGCCCAAATGATTGCTGACCAAGTGCCTTTGATTATATTTTTAATGTTTAAAGTTTGCCAAATGAGCCAAGTGTACTGGAAATGCTTAATTAGACTCTTAAGAATACTGGTAGATTGTGCCAGATAAATGGTTAACTGTTTCTTCTTGAAAATATATTGTAAAATTAAAAGGGAAGATCAGTACACTGAATAAAAGGGAGTGTTTTCTCCTTCCAAAAACCCTAGTCTGCCCTTCCACTTCACTTTGTCTGTTCATAAATACATTCTTCCTAATACTATGCAGGACACATAATGGCATTAGTTATGGTCCTCCTTGTCTCCTTGTGGCTATCAGTTGCTTTGTAAAAAATCAAAGCAGGTCTGAATTACCTACCAGCAATCAATTATGTAATTAGTCCTGGTACACATGGTATGATATTTCAGAATGATCAACTGGCAGCCACGATATTTGGTCGATCTGGTCAAAATATTGGTGGTCATTTTCAGTGCACCCAGATCTCAGTCATCTTTCATCCAGAACGAAGGGAAGCTCAATCGGACATCTGAAAATTTTGGCTGCGACACACTTTTTCCAAACAGCGGTTTAGTGATTAGTTGTTAGTCAGTCTGAAGTTGGGTACAAAATTGCTCTGTCCTCGGATTTTACAGAAATAAAGAGACTATGTAGAATCACTAAAGGATCTATAATATAAATTAATGGTATTTTCCTTTGAATTTTAATTTTTGTTTGTCTATAAGGAGCACTTGTTGTCATGATGACTCTCATTAAGCTACATGCACTAGCAAAACATCCTAAAGAAGTTAATTCATTTAACCATCAAGGACAAGTTGAAATCCAAAGAACATTCAAATAAGATGCGTTGTTAGTCATGGGCAATTGGAATGCAATGCTAGGAACAAAGAGTAAAGTCCAGTGGTCGGGAAATAATTCCTTGGAACAGAAATGTGTTCAAGGCCGTCTATTTATTTTCAATAAATTCTTCCAGCAGCTTAAACAATTATTGTACAAAAGGACTGCACCTATGGAAGTCAGTGTTGGAAAAGCTCAATAACATCAATGGAAACTATGAAGGAAGCTGTCTGCTGTACAGATCACAAGCAATATGCAAGTTAAAGTACAATCCAACCATGAATCAGTATATTAAAAACTGAGATACTAATGAGAGAACACTGGACTACATATGACCATTGTGTAGCTAAGAAAAAAATATCCAAAAGAGATACTCTTAAGTCAAGTCAAATGTATTGAAATATATATGTTGTGTTCAGAAAATGCAGATGTTGGAAATAAAAGCTTGTGAGTAGAGATGGACTAGAACCCCAAACAGCTTTTTAAAGTATTTAACTCCTTGCTCGGTTCGCCACCTCCTCCGCCTACCCCGTTTATCAGCTGATGAAATAGCCTCATATTTCACAGTAAACCTCTGAAATGGTTTTCCTGTACACCCTACCTCCTCCCTACAGCTTCCAACTCCTACCACTGCACCAGCTAACCTCCCTTCATTTATCGTTAATCCCTTTAATTGTACCCTAACAAGCTTTACCACTATTACAGAACACGGACTTTTATCTGTCCTATCCAGGACACTTCTCACCACCAGCCCCCTTGACTCCATTCCCTCTCATCTTATTCCCTCTCTCTCCTCTTCACTCATATCAGCCCTAACCTCTCTCTTTAACTTGTCCCTCTCCACTGGTATTTTTCCCTCTTCATTTAAACATGCTGTGGTATCCCCTATAGTTAAAAAACCCTTCCTCAACCCTTCCACTCTTTCCAGCTACTGGCCTGTTTCCCTTCCCCAATTTGCTTCTAAACTACTGAAAAGACATGTCTATGCTGAACTGGTCAGTCACCTGCTAAATCTCTCTTTGGCCACTTCTAGTCAGGCTTCCGTCCTAACCACTCCACAGAAACTGCCCTCACTAAAGTGACCAATTGATCTACTTAGTGCTAAATCTAAAGGTCACTACTCTTTGCTCATTCTTCTTGATCTGTCCTCTGCTTTTGATACTGTTGATCACCCTCTACATCTTCAGATCTTGTCCTCCTTGGGTATACAGGACACTGCACTTTCCTGGCTATCCTCCTATCTCTCTGATAGGACCTTTAGTGTTTTCCACTCTGGAATTAGCTCCACCCCTCACCTCCTCCCTGTGGGGGTCCCACAAGGCTCAGTACTCGCCCCCTTCTTTTCTCTATCTACACCTATGCCCTTGGACAACTCATTAGTTAATTTGGATTCCAGTATCACCTGTATGCTGATGATTACCAAATTTACATCTCTGCCCAAGATCTCCCTACACTGACATCAAAGGTCCCTGACTGCCTTAGTGCCATCACTGCCTTCCATCCTCAACTCTGCTGCCTGGCTCATTCATTTCTCTTCTTACTTCTCTACTGCCTCTCCTCTCTGTCAGTCCCTCCACTGGTTGCCCATCATGCAAAGGATATAGTTCAAGCTGCTTACTCTATCCTATAAAGCACTATCCAACACAGCCCCCCCATATCATCTGTCCCAGACGCAACCTCTGCCCCGCAAATGATCTCCTCCTCTCATCCACCCTTGTCACCTCTTCCCATGCCCATATTCAGGACTTTGATCATGCTGCCCCTTTGCTCTGGAACTCCCTCTGTCTGTCCATCGTTCACTGTCCCTTAATACCTTCAAACATAACCTTAAAACCCACCTCTTCAGGCAAGCATATAACCTGGTCTAGACATTACCCATCTGACTACCCAGTATGATCCAAACCAGCCTTTCATGCTCCACTGCCAATCTTTACAGCCTACAGATTCCCACAACCTTATGTCTCACCCCCATTTCCTGTAGACTGTAAGCTCTTTGGGCAGGGTCCTCTCTCCTATTATATCATGGTATTGCTGTAAGAAACTCGTCACTCTGTTTACTTATATTATGTATTACCTGTGTATGTAATAAGTATGACTTTGTATAACATGTATTACACTGTATGTAACGTATGACAATGGCGCTATATAAATCCATAATAATAATAATCAGTCAGCGGGGACCTGGTGATCCTTATTTTACCCTTTTGTAATTTATCAGACAAAATTTTTATAGGGCATACCCACTTGCACCCATTTCCTGGAAAATGGCCTGTGTTTCTTTTCACGTATTTGTTTTATAAGATTTAACTTGCTCATTTTATCTGGAATATTTTGTAGAATCTGAAACAGTATTGCTAAAAACAATAGACTTTCATATTCTATAGAACCACGGAATAGTTTATCAGGCTAGTACCGGGTCCAGCTCCATCAGTTATTGTTGCAAAGTATTTTTTCATGTTAGTTAGATAAAATTTGAGTGGTGATTAGTTCATTTGGTTTATTAAAAACACATACATATATCTTAACAAAGAACAATCCCCAATTAAAACAGTCATTGATAAAATAAAATACTGTTGTTTTGACAAAACAAATCATATTTATTGTCTGTTGTAAAGGCTCTATATATGAATATCCTTACACATAAATTCATATGTTTCTTTAATACTCAATTAATACAAATGGATTATGAATGCTTAGTCCTTCCTCCCTGTGTATAATAGAACACCCCAGGAACAGTGCAACACTTACCATACTGGCACTCAACTCGCAGCTCCTTCTCAGCTGACAGGCGCATGGTCCCAATCGTGCACCTATCTTTTGCATTGGCGCACATGCGCCAAAGATAGCATAAATAAATGGTATGCTGTCATTGGGTTTTAATCTGCATTCAATAGGATGGTCACATTTCTGCAATATCCAATTTTTACATCTTACAAATTCCTCATATGTAATACATTTATTTACATTTTAATGATTTTAATGACTTACCTCATTAAATGTAGAAATAAAAAAGTCCATCTGGGAGTTCTACAGCTGTGACATTCCATTGCTTTCTATATAAATGATTGTAATAAATAAGACTCATTTGATATTGAGAGAATCTATCTGTGTTAGAAATCATCAGATATTGAAAAATACTCGTTTTTTGTTTAATACTGTTAACTGTTCCAACAAGAACTTAGCTTGGACATTTGATTAGTTAACAACATTTGAAAATGACAAACATCTAAACCAAATATAAATAAAGCTTAAAAGGCATGTCCACCAAAAAAACTAACTTTTCATATAATGATCCTTAGGGTTGCCCAACCCCAAACACCATATTACCCACAAAAAAAAACCCTTAAGAACATTACTTACAGTCCTTTTGCTCCCACGGCTTCTTCTCCAGCTGCCAGTTCGGCCCCTCTCTTCAGTTTCCTGTTAGCAGAGAGGGGCCGAACCGACAGCTGAGTCTGTGATTGGCTGACGGTCAGCCAATCACAGACGCGGCTGCCAGCTGTGAAGATAAGTGCGGGAGCGAAGGGCTGTAAGTATAAATTGGAAAGTTAAAGTTTTAGTATTAAAAGGTGGTTGGGGGTGGGCAAGCATAAGGATCATTATATTAAAAGCGTTTGATGCTAGGAGAAGGGGCAGCAATATGGGATCCGGAGGGAGGGGGAGAAAGGGCTCCCCTGCGCATGTCAGCATCCCTCCTGGAGGCAAGACATGAGGCAGAGATGTTTGGACAGGAAAACAGCCATTATTCTTCAGTTTCCTGGACTTTGGACATGGACTGCAGGAGAACCATAAGGAGCAGGATTGTAAGGTAAGGATTTTTTAAAACTATACAGAGGGGCCAGAACTGGGGCAAATTTTAGATTTGGGGGTGGACATGCCCTTTAAGGTTACGCACAGTACCAATGTGTAGCAAATATCAGAAAAATTTCCATTAAAATGTGACCAAACACGTATCACACACTGTCAGTGAACAGAGAGACGATATTGCCTGCCAGAAATGGTAATTCTTGAACTAGGGGATTGGTTGATATCATGCCACATGTGGCCAATAACACCAATTACATTGGAACTGTCAGGATTGGCCTATTTTCAATACTGTGTATCAACTGGTACCAAGATTTTCTAAATGACTGCGTAGGGCTAGACTATCTTTAAACAGGAAAGCTACAGTAAAAGTATGGACTAACAAGTTTATTTTTTTATTCAAGTTATTTCATATAAAGTATGCAACCCTGGTGTAATCTGTTGTACCCTGAATAAGCAATGAAAACTCAAGGTCCTTATCCCAGGGAATATGCAGCAGATTGGGAGAAAAACCCCATTAGATTTTTAAACCTTTTTCTAAGCAATAACAACATATTTTTGTGTAAAATTAGTTAAATCTACTACATTTTGATTTTTTATTGTTCATTTACCTAAACATTTTATAGACTTGGCCAGCTGAATCTTTTATTCTTACTTTATTTTATTTACCCTAGTTCACTGGATACACACAATATTAATAAAAAAGATAGGAGATATTTGGGTTATTGGGAATGATAAGAGTTAATTTCTTCTTATTAGAAATACATAAAGGTTTGCTGTCATTAGGCAAAAGCAGTTTCCAGGAAAAAAAACAGGTCATAAGAAACTATGTTATAAAAGAATCTGCTGTATTATTTAAATATGATAATAGCTGAGCTGTGTTTCCACCTGGTATGCAGTATTGGTTCATTGGGCAAAAATTGCAACCTACAATTATGTATGTATGTTTACAACAAATAAGGAACACTTCTCCTTATGTTAGTATTCATTTTCCCCATTAAGCATAACTTTTTGGCAGCTTTTATATGCTTTGATTTTGCAATCTGATGTGCTTTTTTAAAAAAAATAAAATAATATAAAGCTAATTTAGTAGTCACTTGAGATTAACATCACACCGTGCTGAAAGCAGCTGCTATTTTTAATTCATTCTGGAAAGTGCAAATCGAAACTTTTTTTTGCTCATTTCCTGCAAGCTTTATCACAAGGTTTACATAAAGAAGGATTTTAAAGCTTGATGGGGTCCATTTTTTCTGGCTACACCTCTTTGCACACAGAGGAATAATAGCAATGAATGACCTTTTGACGTGCAGGAGTTGCCTTATAAGCTAAAACAATTTCAACAAGTACACTGTTATAGCAGGAGATATGAAAGGCAAAAAGAATGGGCTATATATTTTTTTTTCTTCTTCAGGTAAATACAACCAATCCTGCAGTAATGTTGGCCATTCACCATGCGTTGATTCTGTCATTCCATAACATTTGAACATTCACTATTATTTTCCAATATCTATTGAAAATTAACGGTCTATGCCATGCATATGAATCATTGAAACAGCACTTTTGGGTATTTAGATTGATTCGATTTTTTTAGTTGTTATTGGTTATTTGTGTAATTTCCATTGACATTGGCTGTAATATTAATTAGAAAACAATTTGAATTAAAAACTATTTGATAAAATATATTCATTTAAACTCTTCAAGATCTTCATCTTTTTTTCAGTAAAAAAAAATCCACAGTACTATTATATAAATAATCCATACTTAATAATAAGAAAAAAGGGGGAGCTGCAAAGCCTTATTCTCTCCCTATTTTATTTAATGTATTAGTGACGTCTAATAAAAAAAGATGAATTTTCTTCCTTTGTCTCCTGTTCGATGCTTTGTTTTGAAACAGGAATTGAATTGGAATTTTCAATCACAATTTTTGGATATTTGATTATAAATTTAGAATTTTTGATTTTCAAAATCAATTTTTCAATCTTATTATCGATTTTCAAGCACAAGTTTTCAATATTATTTTCAAGTTTCTAAAATTCAAGTTTTGATTTTTCAGTGTTTTTTATTAAAACCAGGTCCGGTATAAAACTGTCAATTAGTTATGGTTAATATTTACTACCAAGTTGAAGATAGTGAAAAATTATGAACCTGGTCTAGATTTGGAACTGCCGGTATCGACAGTACGGTTATGTGAAAATCAAAGATTTGGGGGGGAAAAATCAAAAATGAAAAAATTAGATTGAAAAACTGTTTGAAAATCCAAAAATTCAATTCAATTAGATTTAAATCAGATTTTCGAATATTTAGTTGGTTCTGCAGAACAACTGTCAGAATGTTTAATTTATCTCTAGCTGTAGATAAATGCTTGCCATGCAAGGCTAATTGCATGGCAGATTTTAATGACATTGATCAGTAATGTCCAGTCAGACTTCTCTCTCTCTATTCTGCTAGTATCATTTTTTTATGTAACTAAACACAAAAAGCACTACAGGCGTATAGTCACTGAAGCAGGGCTGGCAATCCACAGAGATCCTTGGACATTTTTGGCACCAATTGTTTACTCAACATGCACTGGCAAATATCAAGAAAATCTCTTGAGAATCCATTTGTATTCCTGTACTTGTATGGCCAGCTAAATGGCAGTGGTAAAGTTAAGTGTGCATTACCACACAACTTTATACAGTGGGAGGCACCACAGTGCAAATTTAAATTGGAATGCACAGAATGGAACACTGGTATCTTTTCATATGTTCTGATCAGTGTGCCACAAAACATCTTAAAGGGCATCTATAGTGGGAAAATGAACTTTTTATTCTTTATTTCCATGTGTTCTATAATTCCCTACAACCCCTAGAGTGTCTTCACTTTTTTCAGATTCCCTCTCTGTCCTGAGATACACCAGTTAGAAAAATACGTGATTGCATTCCTCTACTCCTAGTTGGACTGTCAATCAAATCCCTGTGACGTGATCCCCCCTCCCTGCTTTGTAATAAACATAGAGATAACAGCATTAGCAGGGGGAGAGAGGTAGCTTTCATGGTAGATATAAGGCTGCACTTGACCCCCCTTCTTAATAGCTTTCACTGATTGATGATGGGTCACAAAGTGAGAGATCGTAAACTGTACTGATCTCCTTCTTCCATGTCTCCAGGACAGCTTACTTTCTATTGGCCACTGTGCGTGGGTGTGTTTTTCAGGATGTTGAACTTTTAACTCCTACTGCACATAAAAAGCTTGTCGGTTAGCCGGAGCTGAGACATGGAGGAGGTAACAGAGGGGAGGGAGAAGGGGGGAGTGCTGCACACAGATCTGACACCGTGGTCAGTGACAGATATAGGATTAAGGCAGTACAGAGTACATGAATTTAACTTTGCAAAGGGGCAATGTGTTTTTTTCACTATAGATGTCCTTTAAAGGGGCCTTGTTTTAAAAAGAGGTGCAAAATGTTAACTGTGTTATTAATCTGCAGCAACCAATCAGATTCTATCAAATGTTTTCTAACTGTGTAGTAGTAGCATCTGATTGGTAGAGGCAAATTATTAGCCTAACATGAATATAACAACAGATTGCAGAGCAGTGACTATCTGCTTGTAACACTGCTGGAAAATACCAAGCCTAAAGCTGGGTACTCAGATTACGGATAAAGGGCCAATCCCATCAGTACCGCTGGGATTAGTAATTTTTTGATACTGCATGTACACATGAAACAGCAATTTCCGATGCCAACGAAAATTTACAAGGAGTTGTCTGTAATCGTAGGGTGTATGACAATTCTGAACGATCTCCCTATGCTGTACACAGGGAGAACTTTTGGGACTGTGTGTAGCCACATCTTTGAAAGATGACAGGCCTAATCTTACAGATTCTGTCTATCATCTTTCAAAGAATGGTACAGTGTGTACCCAGCTTTCCACTTAAGGAAAACTGATTTTAGACATGTTAAAGATGAATATAGTTGATAAAGGAGCTGGATAGATATATTGAAACAGATATTGTATATCACAGCAGATATGATCTGGAATGCTCAGATAAAGCTGTCCAAGAACAAGATAATTCCTTTTCAATATTAACTTTCATGCTTTAGGGCAAATGAGTGAATTGTGTCCTGTTTAGCCACATACAACTTACAAAGAAAGTACATAACATCTTAACAACATATTTAAAACCTAAACCCTAATCAAACATGATTAGATATGATCAAAAATAAATGGAATGTTGTCTTAGAATTTAAAAAATCTTCAAATGTAGGGATACCCGTGGACTTTTTATCGATAAGACATAAGGGATGTATTTATAAATGCGCGATATTGCGTATTACTGTGCGTTTTACGTTAGTAATTAGGTAAATCCCATGTATGGTGCACAAATAATGACCAACATGTTTTTGACATCAAGCTAGACAGAACATTTTCGATGTTGGGAATCAAACCTTTTTAGTTCAAGGGAGCTGACGGCAGTATGTATGGTCAGAGGTCAGTCAGGTTAAAGGGTACTCTGGTCTCGAATTCTTCCAAACTAGTAAGGATTATATAAAAAGCCTTCCATCACACCTTCAAAATAAAACTGAAATCACATCTCTAGATAAAATTTGTAAGAAGTTATTGCTGGAAATGTTCAGTAATATTACTTCCTGCTTGAACACTTCCTGTTTTCAGCCATGTGACCAGCTTGTAGTCATGTGACCAGCCTCTGCCTGCATTAATAAGCTCTCCTTCTCAACTGTCAATTTTTTTCCCAGGTACTTCCTTATTTCCCCAGCATTAAGTCTTAACTGAGCATACTTCTCCCCTGGGGCGGATGGGCGGGACAGAGTTCTGGTGATGTCATTCAACCTACTGGAAGCAGGAAGTTTGAACATTCACTCCAATGTAATTTCTCACAGGCTTCAGCCAGAGATGTGGTTGTCAGCTTATTTTAAAGGAAATACTGCAGACTTTTAACCCTAACTTGTTTTGACACCACAGTTGCCCTTTAAGGTATGTACCTTTTGTCCCATATTTCTGACAGATTAAAATGAAATATCTGCTGCAATATATGATATCAGTGGTATGTGTATAGTTTTAATATGGTTATATACAGGTTTGTAGCAGCACTCAAAATTTTCCACTTTAAGGGTTTGCGAGAGATTATAAGTGAGATTTATATCATTCTAGGTAACTCATTACATCTTACTTACAACTCTTAAATTTAATTTCAGGTTTGCGGCTGTGGGTAAATCCTGAAAGTCTTGCAAAACTGAGCGCAAACCACAATATTGCATTTGGCACGCGTAATTGCAAAATGTGTGGCAAAAGAATTTAGAAATGCCCCTGGGTCCACCATGTTATAGTAATCTTTTTTGAAGAAGTTGTCCTCAGCTGTACTGTCTAGGGGTATGGAAAAATATTGTTCTCTCTCTTTACAAAGCACTGGTAAGGCTTCATTTGGAATATTATTGTGGTTTTAAAATCATACATATAAAAAAACAACTTGAAAAGGGAATCAGTTCAGAGATGGGCAATTTAATTAATAAGGATAAATGAAGGGGCTTGACTATGCAGACAGATTAAACAAGTAAGGCCTCTTTACACTGAAATTGTGAAACTGTCTTTCAGGAGATGTGGAAGTTCATTAAATAGATTTAAGAGTGGGCTATTGAAAACTACTGATATTTATACATATTCAGGGAGATTCAATAAAAGTTCTTATCGTTTAAAATGGTGCTAATTTTGCCCCAACCAATCAGGTTGGGGCAAAATTAGCATTATTTTAAACGAAAATTAGCATTATTTTAAACGATTATTTTAAACTTTTACTGAATAACCCTGCTAGTTCTCTAGGGGTATATTTATAAAGTTTTGTTAAACTTTTCGCCTTCTTTAACGCAGCCTTTTCGCCTAATTTACCATAATTTTTTAAACTTTCAACTTTTTCTTTTATCAAAGATATTAAAAAGGCGAATTTTCATCAAAAGCGAAAATTATCTAGCAAAAAGTAGCACTAATAATGCTGAAAAAGCTCAGCACATATGATGGTAAATAGGTAATACTCCCTGGTGGTTTTTCAAAGTACTATTAAATTATTAAATTGCTTAATACACACTGATCTATTTAAAAATAGCCTAACACCTTTGGTGTTTTTTTCACCCAAAGATATAAATAGTATAAAACTCAAAAGGCAAATTTTCTCTATTTAATTAATAGGATGATAAAGTGTAAAACTCAAAAGGCGAATTTTCTCCATTTTATTAATAGGACATTTTATAGTATTGTATATATATAGTATTTTCAGCAAACTGCAGCTAATTATCAAACCAGTTCCATTAATATGGTAACATACCATAGTGCTGTGTAAGAAATAGTCATGTTAATGGAACATTCCAGTAAGTAAGGATGTTTGGTGAAAATTCTGGTAAAACAGCAAAAAATGCAACAAAAGGGAGAAAAGGGGCAAAAAGTTGAACATTCACCTATTTATAAATAGCTTTAAATAAAAAAAGGGACAAAAATAGCTCTGAAATTACACTAGAGAGCAATCTCACTTTTCGCTGTGATACCACACTCAACACAATGAATAAGGCAAAATCTATCGTCGCACATCGCCGCAGTGATACTTTTCCGCAAATGCAAAAGCGAAAAGGAGCGGTTTTATAAATAAGGCAAAAATAGCGCTATTTGTCATTGCGATGTCCTGCAAAAGCGAAATGGCGAAAATAGCAATCGTTTATAAATATGCCTCCTAGTTCTGATTCCTATTGGGAGTCAGGAAGAATTTTCCCTTTTCCAGCTGGATTTTTTTCCCTTCCTCTGGATCAACTGTTTAATAGGGCTCACAAGTAGGCTAAAAAGGTTGAAATGGGTGGACATACTGTATGTCTTCATTCAACCTCCAACACTATGTTATGCTATTATGTTATGTGTATCAAGCCACTGTCACATGACAATGCTATGAATGTAATGTGATGGAGACATGACAGTATACCTGATGAGTTTTTTAAGCTGCAAGAGAACATTCTCACAGTGACTCTGAGAAATCCATCGTTTGATTCACATTATTAGTAGAGTGTTTGTGAGCCAATGTAGCTGTTCACAATGATTAGTTTCCAAGGTTTACTTTCACAAACAAATCTACAGTTCCTTCAAATTGCTTAAAGGGGCAACAGCTTACTATATAATCCGGCCTATCTAAAGAAATTCTTATGGCTTATATGGCTACAATTGGCAATATGGATTAATACTAAAATGGTCATTAAAACAATATCACTAGACATCAATACTATATTGCATTGTTATTGTTAATGGCAACCAAAATAGGAAAAAGTTGTTGTCCCCTAAGATTGATTTCATCCTAACTTCAGGAGAAAGTGTGCCGATCAGACAACAGGAAGTTTCACTGACACAATGTTTAATAATACAAGAATCCACAGCGAAGGGAGAATAGAAACCTCTAATTACTTGCATTGGAAAATAATGGAAAGTACCCATTGTATGACTCAAATGAGTCAATACTGTCATTTAGAAATGCTGATTTTTGATTTGCTGAGTAACATTAATTTACAGGAGCCATACACTAAGCAATTCTCTTTGTTAATAGAGATAAATGGTCAACTGAATCTCTGTTGTCCTGATGTCATGTTTTTTCCAGAAGAAAATATAGTTGCCCAGTGTCTATGATTGCCATCTGCCAAACTGATGAGGTTGTAATGCTTATTGATGTGAGCTACATGTTTGTATTATTTATTTATTATCCAGCTTTGCTGTATGTAGATGAGAGCCAAGTATCTATCAGTATATTCAGTATATCATTAGAAGCTAGATAATTTTATTATGAATGATCAAGCTTTAACATATGCAGATGAATGCTTACTTGGTAACTTGTGTTCACAAGTTCTACCTCATAGATGCCATCAATTTATATATTTCACTGATGAGATCTAACAGGGTTGAAAGCACATCCTATCTCAAGTAGGATAAAAGGTTCCATATGCTCCATACACCAGCTTGTATTATTCCTTATAGCAGTTCTGGACACATGCACATTGGCTGAATGGACATAAATATAACTTTGCATGTCTCTGTCCACTGTTCTGAATATGAAAAATGAGTCCATATTTCTTTGTTGGGCAATGCTACTTGCATTACCTTCTGTTTTAAAAATATTTTGCTGCATAATATAAAGAGTAGAAATAGTCTATTTAATTGATGTGCTTTATTTATTTACCACATCATTTTTACCACAATCATAAAGACTCTGCCATTAAGCCAGGATCTGTGAAGTTTTGCAGAGTTCCTCCTCTCTTCAACCGATTCTCTGGCACTGGCGAAGAGTTCTTGGACACATTTTCTTACCCAGGTACTTTTACCCCATTTGGCCAGACAAAGTCTAAAAAAACAACACATAAAGTATTCTATAGAAAGGTGTTCATTTTTAAATCATGTCTGATCAATAGGATTCACCACTAGGTGATTTCAAACAATGACCAGGTTTAGAATACTGTAAGGCTGAAACAACCCAAAAAGTGAACAAAGTATATAAGTTGCAGTGTAGCATAGAAAAATGCACAGAACTGTAGCTGTGAGCAAACTGTAACATTATGGGTGCTTGAGAAAGGACTCCTACGTCCGAAACCTGTAGCACACATGTTTTTTCAATAAAACTAGTTTGCTCACAGCTACAGTTCTATGCATTTTTCTATGCTACACTGCAACTTATATACTCTGAGGTACTTTTCTGGCATGGTGGAGACTGGAAGGTGTCGCCTACTGACTTGGTATCGCTCCAGGACTTGGGGCCCCAACCTATTACGAAAAGTGAACAAATTATGGTTTCTAAATAGATTCTGTTATCTTATATATCAGTGATACCATATATTGATTAGATAGATGCCAAGACCTATAACATAAATAGATGTATGCATATCCATAGAGCAGTCAATTTGCTTTTAATTTATGACCTATCATTTATGTGAAAATGAGTCCCACGTTGTAAATTATTCCAGTTGTCTTAGGTTTGCCAAGCTCCTGTGGGTTTTAACCACATCTATTCATAGCGGTTCTATTGATTTGCTATATGTACTAGAGATGGGATCCGAGTCCGACTCAGGCCCGGATCCGACACGGAACCCCTCGGTTTCAAAATCTGATTGAAATTTTGAGACTTTGGAGCCTATATTCTATAATTATCGAACGTTCAAGGTTTATCGAAAATAGCCCCGAACGTTCGATAATTCTCAATCGGAAACTCGAAAGTAGTCTCCGATAGGATTTTCGAGGATTATCGAACGTTCGGGGTTATTCCCTGAAAATAGCCTTGAACATTTTAAATTATGGAAAATTTGTTCCATTTTCGGATTTTTGGATCTTCGGGATTTTCTCAAGATCTGGGAATCCAAATACGGAACGAAAATTGTGGGTTTCGGATATCTCTAATAAGAACCAATCTAAAATGGTCCAATATTTGCAGTTTAACCATGCTTGAGGTGCATATTTTGGGTCATTAACTAACAGAAGGAACTATGACATACTGAAACCAAATGTTCTAGCATTGAGCATTATCAGGGAGTTGTAATAAAAGTTCTTATTGTTAAAAATGCTGCTAATTTTGCCCCAAACTATCAGATGTTATTTACTATTTGAAAGCTAACATCTGATTGCTTGGGGCAAACTTAGCACCATTTTTAACTATAAGAACTTTTATTACATATCCCTGTATGTGTCTGCACAGGTAGTAAGGAAGATGGGGGGTTTTGCCTTCATCTGGATTAACTGTTAGGTAGAGTTAATGATTAGGTTAAAGCGGTTGGGCTAAATGGACATATACAGTATGTCTTTATTCATCCTGCAATACTATGTATGTTACTATAGAAAAATCGCTTATTCCAACAGTGAAAGTTTGTGCATTTTCATATTGTTGTACTTTGATCTTAAAGGACAACCAGAATCTGTTGTTAGATATTCTTTGATTTCTCTGCCATTAAAAGTATCCTTCTGTACAATCAGTTTTCTTTTTGCACGCACATCCATAAAGGTTGATTATTGTCCCATGGAGCTATTTTTTTCTGATGCACTATGAAATAAAGAATAGTATGTGCCATTTACTTTTTACCATTTTGAGGCTCTTGTTCCTGTTTATTGTTTACTTTAGGGCTGTATTTCACATGCTTTAGGGACTTGTGTATCTGCTCACATTACTAGCATTTAGCTTGGATAGGGACTAATGTTCTCTGGGTAAGGCGTTTTATTTGAATTCATTTCATCACTCCTGTCCTCCTTTTCATTATCAGACATCAGTGTGGGTAACCTATAGATTAATGTGTAACTTGCTTGTTTTTTAATAGTAATTGACTAAAAGATTAAAATGTTTAAATGCATTGGAAAATTAATGAAGTATATGGAATTCAGTGGATGTAAAGGGGTAAAATTTTCTGCTCTGATTGTTTATTTTAGGATTGATTTTTTTTTTCTGCCCAATTCCATCACTGATGGCCTCATTTTGTCTGCACTCTGTTTGCACATAATGACTGATTGTCTGTTTTGGAAGTTGTAGTCAGAAAAGAACTCAATAATGTACTGCATTGTATTTCACAGTAACCAGAGAGATTCCTGCTGCATCTTAGTTGGTTACAAAACAAATATTCATTTTTGTTTATTCCTTTACCGCAGTTACAAATGTAAATAGAAAGTTGATTCGGCATATTGAAGGGAGATAAGTACCTTAAGTAAGTAATTACTATGTATATATGAACCTGTAGATAACTGTTTCATTTATTTACTTAGCAGTGCATGGTATCTATGCGTGCAGTGTAGTGAATGATAACAATTTGATAGTTTTCCTTTACAAAAATGCTACAAAAGGTCTTCATGTAAATGCTAGAACTTTTTTGCCTATAGGATGATTGGTTTTGGTACTCTTTCCTTTGTTCATTAAAGCTAAAGACTCCGGTTTAATGGAATAATATAAACCTGGGGGACAGATGCCTCATTCTAAAAAACATAGCTAGTGCTTTCAGGGTTTTTAATTTTCTCTGTATTCTATCATTGTGGCTCATTGTTTGGCATGTTGTATAATCACAAACACATACTATACTATTAAGGCATTAGGTTACATGTGCATGTGGCAGTGATTTCCTTATCAAAAATGTTAATACTTTCTAAATCCATATTATCTGCTAAATGCTCCATTAAAATTAGAACCAATGCTGTGAATATTGGGCCCTTAGATACTCTGACCATCTAAAACAATCGAATTGGATTTCTTACAACGGTTTTAAGCAAAAAAATTGTATTGGCCAAAAAGGGCTGCACTTCTATCTCTTGATTGGTGTTTAGTCAAAAACTTCTATGCAATTAAGGATTTAATAAGACTGTATTATTACATGTTGAATATGTATTGGATGGGTTGATTGTCTATATTAGATATTTGGCTATGAGACTTTTGCAGGATATACACTGGCCAAATCCATGAACAACCAGGCCACATATTATTTGTAACTCCAGTGCAGTAAATTAACTTTGTGTTGACCCAATGCTTTATAGATGTTTAAGTAGTACATAGTTTAAGTAATTTCCAAAATTTCCTTCCCTGGAACAGAGTACAGCCTATTTTTTGTTTTAGAACTAAACTCTCATAGGCACACACTAACTTACAGGTTTGTCTTGCGATTCTTACAGAATACCTCACCACTTAAAGCCAATCCACATACAAATGGGAATAAGCAAACACCATATAGAGGGTTCCATGGTGGAATTGAGAAGTCACGCTAGCCAAATGTACAATTGTCTTTCAGCAGTAAATACAGGTTGTCCTGTAATTGAGGAAACTGTATGAATAAAAATGTGTTTCTATCCTATTAATGTGAAGGCTGAACTGATGGCATGAATACCATGAAACAAGTGGGAAATAACAATTCTAGAATATACTGGCAGCCCACAGACATTTCCAATGGAATAGAAAACTGCACAGTGAAATGTAAGTGTGTTTGAAGAATCTAGATTAAGTATATAAAAGGAAATTTCCCAATAACCACATCAGGGATCTGGCCTTTGTACCATTTTTTATGAAAGAGGAAAAGTTAGTCTATTGGTTAGACCCTTTTTCAGTGTGTTTAAAAAATGTATCCTAAGCCATTTATATACTAAAAAAGAAAAGCAGCCCTGCCATGCTTCATATTCCAAAGGCTGGCAATTCAATAACAAAAAAATATTGGTCCATTCGGTTGTATGGCGTTAAATCCACAGGTAGATGGGGACGGAGAAACCAAACCTTGCACAGGCTATGCTATGATAACTTATGTTTATTTCACACGCAATATATTTCAGTTGTCATGCAACGTTACGTGTCATTGCATGTATGTCTGTCCCACATTGGGGGCAATGTTGAAAGGTAAAAAAGCTAGTGTATGGCCAGCTTTACTGTAAACAGGGCTACCAGATTACTCTGCAGGACAAAATTTTGCTACGGTCTGATGGGGAAAGCACTAAAAATAAAAACATTTACATTAGTGGGGTGCCTAGGTGTTTAAAACACAGAAATAATTATGACTTGGAAATGTAGACTTATACAGGGTGATGTAATATTGCTCCTGCACTTGCGGACATGGGTCAGGTAAGGATTTTGCAAGTGAAAAGGGTTTTGCATCAGGTGCCCAACGCAATTTCTGTATAGTACTGAAGCTGCACAGACCCCAGAAAACCTCTAGAGAGCCCACACTAAGCCAATATTATATCACGTAGCATAGGTTTTCTGTGGAAAATCTGTCTCAACCCCAGTGCTTCACATAATCCCAGTGTTTTTGTGATATTCTTGTCACCTTGGCTGATTTTTTTTTTTTGCATGATTTTTAGCTGTAAAATAGATTAGACAAGCCTAATCTTGGTTCAAGTGTATGTCTGGCATTGCATTTCAATAAAAATTACATTTCAATTGTGCTTAACATAATGGCAAACCTGTTACCCCAATGACCATATTAGACCCTGTATGTAGTAATCAACCATTGAGCAACCATCCATTGATTCTCTTATTTGACCAATTGTCAAATAACTGGATGTTTTGGTTCAGTGGGCAGTTTGCCTCTGGCATATCTGCCAAATCAGTGACAAGTTTACTCATTCGGTGATTGTATCTAATGGCCAGATTTGCCTATGTGTGCTCAGCAATACATTGCCTACACACTGAATTCAATAGACTGTTTGAGAGTCTATAAGGAATAAAGATTTATTATTATTTAAACAAAGATTTCCACCCTAAAGAAAAATAAATTATATGTTGTAGGGCACCCCTGCCTACCCCCAACCCTTATGTCAGATTGCTAAAAAAAACAATCAGAATTCAACTTACAGCCCCTCGTTTCTGCGGCACTCTGATCCAGCTCCCTGCTTGTCGGAACTTGCAAACAGGGGCTGGACCAGCAGACGCGTCTGTGATTGGCAGAGGCAGCCAATCGCAGGCTCAGCTACCAGCAACGCAGAGCGCTGCAGGAGTGAAGGGCTATAAGTAGATTGCTGATTCTTTTTTTTTTTAGTAATCTGACATAGCGGTTGGGGGTGAGCAGGCGTAGCCTACATTACAGATAAAAGTTTTAGTCCTGGATGGCAGGGCAGCCAGAGAGGCTTCCCAGCACATGTCACAATACCTCCTGGGGGCTAGATAGGAGGCAGAAACCTTTTGACGTGAAGACAGTTCCTACTCTTCATTATCCTGGACTTTCGACAGATACTGCAGGAGAACCATAAGGAGCAGAGATGTCAGGTAAGGATTTTTTTAAACTTCACAGTGGGGCCAGTAGTGGGTTAGATTTTAGTTTGGGGGTAGACATGCCCTTTAAATAATACAGCAAGTACAATTATAGACACTGAAAAGATTCAGCTCCCACCCCATTCAACATTCATTATAGATACAGACAATATCCTGGAATTTCTTCCCAAATAACTAAGTACAACACACCATACCATTGGTTACTCAGTGCTCATCTTTAATGCCAGGGCTAAACAATATTGTGAGCTAGGAATAATAAATCCTACCTTCCTGCCCTGGCTATTTTTCATTTTGTATAGATGTCCTATAAGATAGAGCTGTATATTTGCCAGATAATTGAAATAATTGTGTCATTGTGGTCAGCTTTGAAAAAGGTTCATGAACAAAGTTTCCGCCCAAGTTATTATCCCAAGAACTGGAATTTGTAACACTGAAAGACTGTGGGCATTATATAAGACTTTCCAATTAGAATTAAAGCACTTTTAAAAATGTGAACCCACAACTCTATTAATAAACACAATAGTCACTGCTATGATATTTTATATTATTGTTTGTTAGCCATCTCTATAAAACCTAATAATAGGAAACTACAACATATGTAGCTGTCTTGATTTTCAGTAAAATAGACTTAGTAGTAGGGACTTGTTTGGTGCCACGGTGCAAGCTATGATATTCTGAAAATGATTGAAAAGTGAAAGTGCAAACAGCCAAGGAGCACTTAGTTCACTACTATACTTATTAACAAACTTTTTAGCTAGAAACCCCCTTTTAGAACTTACTAAATGTATTAAAGCTGTGATGGATAGCAAAGGGAATGTTAAGAGTACATTGACAGAAACTATGGAACAATTGCACAAAGTACAAGTTAAAAGCTTCACATGTTATTCACTAAAACATTGACTGAAATACTAAAATCTCTGCTCTGTTTCTCACACCAGTAAGCACAAATAAACACTGTCACTATACTTAAGATGTCACATGAGAATTACCCATACATCCTTGATTTCACTGTGCAACACCAACAGTAACATAGCCATGTAAGAAAATTAACTGCCAGACCTACTAGTAAAGTTAGCTTTGCATAATACAAGATTCAAACTATATAGTCCACCAGGGAAAACTTGAATTTCAACATAAAGGAATATGGAGAGTGTAATAGTAACAAGTAAAAAAAACTAAAAGTATATATGCATAGCCGGAAATAAAAGGACAGTGTTATTGAGTCAAGGAATTTTTTTTACGCTACACCACCAGGGAAACATGCCCATAGCCAGAGATTAGCACATCCCATACACTGCACGTAATGCCTATGTGTATCATATGCTGTCCATGTGATACAAATATAACAGGCAAAACACATCTCTCTACGCATAAAATACAGAGTGCAGAATGTACACCAAAGTGATTGACGGCAATCTAACCCACAAGCTGTATAGTTAATTAGAAATTAAGTAGCATTGTTTAAAGACCTACAAATCGATCAAATGGAAGCAATAGAGGCTTTCACGCTACCATAGATATAATATATCAGCCACATGCAATCACATGCATGCTACCAGAGATTTGCATATTCAATGAGACATTTAAACCGTATGTGACAAATATGCCCACTGTCAGCGAAATGGGAACACCACTGAGCCTTTAATGCTAATTGAGTGTTGCAAGTTATTTTATCCATTTATTATGCTTGGAGGTATGTACAGTTTTAAAAAGATGTGTGCAGGACTTAATAAGCTAATATTTTATAGAAGGTTCACTCCCTGTCAATGAGACATCGTGAATTTTGTAAGGTAAGGGCACAATTTTCTATCAAGACGCAGTGCATGAGAATTTTGGAACAGAGGAATACTAATTATTTTCAGTCTAAGAGCTAAATACAGGGATAACTTGAAAACACAAAGATGCATCAGGGGTTCTTAATGTACCAGAGTAACACACACTAAAATAATGAGCAAATCTACAAAGGATCATACAGTCTGCAAGATATATCCACATCCTCATTTAGGGTCAAATTAACAATATAAAAAATGCAGTACATTTCTAGACACACACACAAACAGACTTGGTGGTTTTAGTGAATATGTTAAACAGTGCAAACACATCAGCTAAATATCTATTAAAGCCACAGGATAATGCAGATGAGAGCAGAGGATACTCAAAACAGAGAGGACACATTTATGAGCTGGGTGGATAAGGTTGCACGTACACGTTACTGATGTCACAACATATTAGTGTATCATATGAAGTGAACTCATCCTCACTGTAGCAGGGAAGTAAAAGCCCCAGGCTATATATATGAGCAGGAGGCATGCAGTACTTAGTGTCATTTGCAGCTCTTTTTTTCTAATTTTCTAGATGATGACCTGAAAAGGATAGTGTTGATCTATTCAGTCCTAAGATCCCTCGTGAACTGTAATATGTATAAATAAAATATCACCTAAGACATCTCTTTATGATGCCCTATTCAGTTTCATTGATTATATCCATTGACATAGGATATTCAGATCAACTCCGGTTTTGCACTTTGCTGTAAGATTTTTTTCCTTTATTTTACTATGATTAGCATGTACCGAAAATATATCCCATTCTTGCACGAATATTTGGGTCGCATTAATTGCAACCATAACAATTAACTCATTCCATGTGGTCGGGCCAGCGATGTTAAAAGAGCCCCCTTGAAGCAAAGCTGAAATGATTTTCCCTGGGAACAATGCCCACTCCTGTACCTTTGCTTGCTTTACTAATACCGGCTGGTCCTTGGTGAAGTCCATGTCACTGGGGCTCAACTGCACATTGTTTCTTTCCTTAGATCCATCCATAATTAATCCCTCTGTTTTCCATAAGTGAAGCCAAGGATTCCCCTCTGTACTCTTACGTAGTATTGCAATATCCTGTCCTATTGGGAAACATTCAGCCAAGCACATCAGTGTGGCAACAACTGGTGGAAGGTAACCCAAACTCTGTATGGTTCCTGCGTCCGATTGGCTGTTTGAAAATTTCCAGTCTTGGTACTTTTTGTTATTTCTCCTGCTTTCTCCTTTTTTTCTGTCTTGGTTTCACCCTGAACAGCAGCTCATTCCCCCCCACTTCCTGCTCTGCAGTAGCTCACACTGTGCCAAAGCTGTATGGCCAGAGAAATAGAACTCGCACACAATGAATAATCAATACTGCTATTGATCTGAGGGAAATGTTTGTAAATTCCGAGGAGGGAATTATAAAGAAGCCGTGGAATTAAAGTGAGACGAATGTGTCAAGACCGCAGACTCCTGGGAATGCCAATATTCCTATGGAAGCATCGCTCAGACTATGCCTGTCTGCATCTGGCAAGCGATGGGCACAGGAATGTCAGGGCGCCTGTCCTCGCTTTCCCTTCAGCTGCTTCTACCGAAGAATCAGGAGGCACAGATATGCCTGAGGCTCCCTGAGTGCCACTGCTTGGCAGAAAGCCAGCACAGCTTTGTTTTCATTATCTCACGCTACTCTGCAATTTGCATAAATGCATATGCTTATTTACTTCTAACGCTTCATCAGCACAGTTCTGAAGGTAGTAATAAGAGAAAACGTGCAAAGTGTGTGCGTCGTGCTCGCCGAACTAAACCACTGAGAGCGGGGAAAGGATTTGTCGGAAAGCGCAGGAGAGTGGGAGCTCCAGACATCGATCAATGTGTATATAGTGCTATAAGAAAGAAAGTCTGGCAAGGCAGAGTGAGAGCGAAAGAAAACAAGAGGAAGTACAGCAATGGAGAGGAGGGAGAAAAACAGAGCGCAGGGATGATTATTAGAGGGGAGCAGCATGTATGGCATTACTGAGCTTGTTTGAATGCTTTTTATTTAAAATTCACTTTAAAATCCTTACACCTGAGATGGTTGATACAGCAAGTGCTCTTATATCCTTTATATGATTGCCCTAAGAAGCAGACGTGTTATTCTGTATTTATCCAATGACTTCACTATAGGATTCTTACTATAAAGGAAGCCTGGGTCCACTCTGGGAAAAAAGATGTTCAGACACCTGCCATTAACCAGCATATGTTAAATCGCTTTCTATTCTTAAGGGCCTGCTGCATCTCTGAAAATCCGGTGTGGCCGTTTTAGGATGTCAAAATGTGTGATTTTGCTAAAATCATTGGATTCTTTTTCACAGACGCATGTTTTTATTATTAATGTATTTACAGTATAAATACCTTCATTGATTCCAGAGCAAGCTCCTGCTTTGAAATGCTGACTCATGATATTGATAGACCTAACTTTCCAATTGCATCATGGATAATGAATTACAAGCCTACCTGGGTGCCATCATACACAGGGTCTACTCGCTCTTTGCTCACCTTTTACTACTGATGTTAATGAATATGCCCTAAACAATGCAATTAAAATCTAGTTTATAAATGATTTGAATGGTAGATTTTTCATTTTTACATCTCATACATATATCGTATCTATGCTAAGACTTTTTCTTTGCTAGATTGCTCCATTTTCTCCTCTTAGTGATTTCAGTTCCATCTTAGAAAGGAGCTGTCCATGGTATGACTAAATGTCTCACGCCAATGGAATGTTCAGCTTCTATTCCATAGAATAAAAATGTTTTTATCATTAGTTCTACTTTTTCTTTATATTCTTTTATTTAATTTTTTAGATGCACCTGTTGGTAAATGGCTTCCAATGGCTGCTGTTCCTGCTGACTTAATGATGTAGAGATGCCGATACTGGTATTCCATTGAAGTTCTCTTCGGCTGGGTAAACCGAAGATATTAATGTCCCCATTTGTAATATGTTGCTGAGCAGTACACAATCCCAATACACCCTAGGCAATCTTTCATAACTGCTATTCTAATTTACCAGGATAATGCATTATTTAATGCCAAAAAGAATGCCATAACCCTCAACCAAAATTAAATGCATATCATGGACAATTTTGTTATAGGTTATTACAAATACAATTTTCACACTGAGTGTATATGTGGGTAAAGTTGCAGGTGCAAAACATCATGGTTGCTGTCTATTGACATCAATGGGAAGTGACACAAGTAGCTCCATGGGAGCAATTATCATTAAAAAATGCCTAGGGACACATTTTAAGATATAATCACTCCTATGGGGCTATTCCATTCTCTTCAGTGGGCAGAAATTTGCTAGGTTTATTCACTTACGGCTCTGCTCTTTTAAAGTTGTGGTCTGCAAAATCCTTGACACAAGCCCAAACCACAAGCGGTAAACTGAAAAAAGACTGGAGTCCTGATTTAGGCTCTAGAGATGTATAATAAATGTGATCTAAAACCTAATCTAATGCAGATAGTACTGCACAAAGTTCACAGTCCAGTTAACGTGCAACAACCTTTTTTATAGAATTCGCAAGTATTGTCTGCCATCTTGCTTTTTAATTGGCTGTATCTCATAAAGAGATTAAGTGGGTTTGTTTTTCTTGCTTTAGAATTTTTTTAGGCATGAAACTTCCAATAAAAGAATGTAATAGGTGCCACTCAAATTATTAAAGCAAAAGGTGCAAATGCCATATCCCCACACTCAATCAGAATGCATGTGGGAGAGTCTGTGCCCCAGGGAGAATCTAAACTTTAACATAAGCTGCACAAGGAATGGGCCAGCTCTGCTACTGCCCAAATGAGTGAGAATCACAAAATATGTCAGGGTTCTTGTCTTCCCCCACCTGCTTTTATGTATTTTTATTTCTGCGAGGTAGCAGAGTGGTCCCATTCATTGGTTTATCCACTGAAAATGATAATAAAATATAACTGAGAGGCACAGACCTCTTTATATCTGCTGTTGCATTTTAAAAAAAATATACTATATTTTTAATATTTCTATGTGTATTATAGGTGCATTAGTATATGCGGCAATATATATAGAATAAGGCACTTTAAAGTTACCTTAAATAGGGGGATATAGCTTAGACCCCAACCAAGCTATACAAATGCACTTAAAGGACATTTATACCGAAAAACAGGTTATTTTAAATTGACCATAACTGGAAACTGTAATTCTTCCTAACCACCACTGTATAATTTTTTTGTTTATCTGCCCCCTATTTCTTTAGATGTCCAATCTAAAACATCTTGCATTTCATCTGTCAATCAAGTTCCTTGCTCTCAAAAACTATTTTTCTGTGAGTAGTTTTACTGTAGCTAAAATGGTGACAGAGTTTTGACAGTTGGAATGTTGTATGTTTTGTGCAGGTTTGACAGTTGGTTTGTGGGGAAAAAGTCAGGTCGGATGGAAGTGGGAGTGGTTAAAAGAGGGGGATACTGCTCCTAAAAAAATGTGTGCTGAATTCAATATGGCCCAAATCTGTCTAAAACCCATGTTAACCCAAAGTAATTTCGGGTTAACATGGGTTTTAGATGGATTTTAGAGCACATCGCCATTTCCAAATGTTTTTGGAAAAAGCACTGTGCTACCGATCCAAACTCATTTTGTTACGTTTTGCGATACTTCATAGCACAAAACTTAACGGGACTGAGTGTGTGGTTTTAAAGTCCGATCCCGCAATCCAATACCAGACGTAATCTCATTTACGCGATACATGATATTGAATCTCCCACAGGTATTTTTCTTTTTTTACAAGGAGGTAGTATTTAGGTGTACTTTGCAAAGGTTTTTGATACAGTGCCACAGCTATTATCATTATCTGGGGGCGGCACTGATGCCTTGCAGTGCTAAAGTCCTGAGTTCGTTTCTACCCTTGGACACATCTGCAAGGAGTTTGTATGTTCTCCCCGTGCTTGCGTGGGTTTCCTCCGGTCACTCCAGTTTCCACCACAATAATAAAGACATACTGATAGGTTGTATGTGTCAAATAAATGTGCTTAGATTGTAAGCTTTTCCGGGCATGGCCTAATATGAATGTGAATACATGTAATTGTAAAGTGATACAGAAGATGCTGGCACTATATAAAGCCATAATAATAACAATATCTGTTATACAAAAAAAGAGAGCGATAATTGTACACACAGGTAAGTTTTTACACAGTACTTTCTACTGATGCAAAGAATATAACCTTTTCCAGTCAACAGATTGTTTTGTCTGTTGACTAAATACATGCTGTGAACTTATAATAATAATAATAATTTTTTTTAAAAATGAAGTAACCTTTCTGCTTGCATTTGTATCAAGTTTTTAAAAGTTCTGCGATATTGCCATCAATCACTATTGATATTTCTGTGCTTGATCACATGGTAAGTCTGTAAATCTGTTTTTAAAAATTCTCAGCTTTTTTGCATTAATGAGAGAAAATTTAAAACATACCCTTTGAACTTACAAACATTCGATGAAGTGCAAGAACTAAATACTCAATACTTTGTGACTTTGTGATGCTTCAGAGATCTATTTAGACTTGAATGACACAGTTAACAGATAATTCACTTCCTCCACAGGGGCACCATAATAAAACCATGTTTCTGTGCATTTACAATAAGATTTAGTATAAGGAATGATGCAGAAGCAAATTAGAAAATGCCACTGCAGAGGCTTTTCTTTCTTGCTGTATCAAAATACACATTTTGGAACATATGTAAAAAAATTGGCTTAATTCTCAGGTAAAATGGGAAATTAAAAGAAAAAAATGTATTTAAAGCCTTCATGAATTATAAAAGCTGTAATAGGGATTGTAAGAAAGCAATTAAGGTAAAAATAGAAAATGGAAAACGGATAGATGAACAAAGCAAAACCAACCCCAAAAAGTTTTTAAGTATATCTATTGTTAAAAGATGAGGGCAGAGAATGTGGGACCATTGCATAACGGGGCTAAGATGGTTTTAGAGGCTGGTGAAAAGGCAAATGTGATTAACTAGTTATTTCCTTTGTATACACTATAGACCATAAGTATAGAAAGAATAAGGAGGCGTTTACGCAGAGTACTCACTGCTATAACTCATTTATTGCAACATGTTTTGAAGCTTGAGAAAGGGTCAGTTGTGACCCAAAACATGTTGCAATAAACTTGTTATAGCAGTGAGTACCCTGCGTGAACGCCTTCTTATTTTTTTATGCATATGGTCTATTACCTGCAGCAGTGGGAGCAGCAAAGTTAGGCGGGACAGATGCGGTCCGGACATGCCATTTACGATAGTACACTATAGAGCAACTTGGTCCTAATAACAGAGACTGCAGAAATAAGAATGGTATAACAGAAGAAAACTCTGGTTCACAAACGGTATTACACAGAAATAATTAGTTGATAGAGATGGGCGAGAATGGTAAGTTTTGTTCCGTTTCCGGAAATATACGGATCTGGGGGAAAATTCCATCTGAAAACAGAATGTACTTTTGAGGGTTCAAAACGTATTTTCGAGGGTTACCAAATGTACAAGGTTGTTTTCGGTAACCCTCGAAAATAATCTCGAACTTTCGATAACCCTTGAAAATACGATCTATGAAACTACTTTCAAGTTTCCAATTGTATTTTCGAGGGTTTTCGAACATTCTGGGTTATTTTCTAGGGTTACCAACTTATCTATAAACTAAAGTTCTAAGTGGATGTCTCAGGGTTCTGTACTGGGATCTCTTCTATTTAATCTGCTTATAAATAACATAAAATGGGGTATTTAAAGCAAGGTCTCTGTGTTTGCTGATGACACACTAGTATGTAGGGCTTTCGAAATCTTAAATGATGTGCAATTAGCGCAGGTGGACCTAGATAGATTGTCGAAATGGGCAGCAAAGTGGAAAATGAGAATCAATATTGATAAAAAGGTGATGCATTTTGGGTTTCACAATCCTTGTGGTGCCTAAACTATAAATGATTTTGTTCTTAGTGAATCTCTATTTAAAAAATATTTGGGGGTTCTAGTAGATAGAAGACTTAGGGCTTGTTGACACTACATCAGTTTGTATCAGAGCGCCACTAGAGTTCTGCACCCTTTTTTAACAAACACTGGAGAAGTGGCACTTCACTTTATACAAATATATTAATGGGCCATATAATAAACTCTCTGGTTTATTATAGCATCTTTAGATTAGCAAAGGTTTTGTTACAATGAGAACGGAGAAACTGTTTCTTCTCGCGGATGTGGTAATGTCGAGTTCATTGGATAGCTTCAAGACTGGGATGGATAGGTTTCTAAAATGCAAAAATATTGAAACATACTGGTATTAATACATTAAGTTCTTGTTGATCCAAGGATCCTTTCCAATTGCCATTTGGAGTTAGGAAGGATTTTTTCCCCACTTCATGCTGGTTTTGGACTAGATGGAGGTATGTCTTTATTCAGCCTTCAGTACTGTGTAATAATGTAAAAGAACAAAATCCCGAATGAATTCTAAAAAGCAGAAATAGTTTAAAAGGGCACCCCCTCAGTTAATAATACCCAGGGTGAGGAAATAAAGTGTGTGGTCCTTACCCCTGGGTCTTACCTTTTAACAGAAAAGGAGCCCTGCAAAGTTAGCTTTGTGAAGCCGTTTGCCGGGCTCTCCTGCCATAGTCCCGGACTATGCAAGGGCTGATCAATGGGAAGACATGATCTGCAAGGAGTATTTCTTTCCATTGCATGAGTACCTGGAAGTGAAGGGGCATGTCTGGGGCTGGCTTTCAGAAACCTGCTTCAGAGGGATCATTTTGAATGAAAAGGTAAGCCCCAGGGGTGAGGAACTAGTGTATTAGGTCCTTATCATGGGTACTACTAATTGGAGGGGGGGGACATTGAGGAAACCGATTGCTTCAACAGCTCTGCTGCTTTAGGAAAATTCAATGGATCTCCAAAAATTAACATGCCATTTTTGTTCATTTAAATCACAAAATCTTGTATAAACATTTTTTTCTTTAAAACTTCCTTAAAGTATAAATGACAAAATAAAACCTTGTGCTCCTTTATTAGTAAAGTTATGTGTACTGTACCTTAAACTACGTGTTAAGGTCCTAATCACAAACATATAACAGAGTTTGCCCCAAATAAAAAAAAGAGTTTTCACAATCAACATTTTTACGGGATGTTTCCCTAATGTCTTTAAAGAGAAGGATTCTGGGACTGTATGTATTGTTGATATTTTGCTCACAATACTGTTATTAGAAATATTTTATTGCTATGCAGCCTAAAAAACAAATTAAAAAGAAATTCTCTTCATGCACAGCTCAGTTGCTACATTAAAAATTCAGAGGGAACTTGATTGCCGTTCAAAGACTTATCTGTTCAGTACTTTTGTTAAAAGTCTGAGCACCTTTTTGTCTCCATCTCAGAGTGTCAGTTTAGTAAGAAAAAACAGTTTGTGACAAGTTCAAGAGAGCTCATAAATATCATTTAAATATTTGCCTATAGTAAATATTAACCTCAGAGGTCAGACATAAATAAATTAATTTTACCACAGCAGGACCCAACCTTACATTAACACATTTACTAGCTGAGTGCATGCAAACGTAAGTGAAAGGTAATACTCTCTTTAGCACTAAAAACAAGCAGCACTCAGACAGTTACAATGTTGTACCAAGTATAATGCAAACAAAGCAACTGTTTTATGTTAAAAGGAGAACTATAAGTAAAAAAAAAACTGTTGAGTGGGAAGAGAAGAGAAAACATGCACAGATGTGTATTTTGTTTGTGACCTACAAAGCAATAGCAAGAAACCAGTGTAAAATATATGCATGCCCGGCTTATTTAATAAGCAGAAATTTGCCTGTTTATTAATTTGTCTCAACCAATCAGATTACACCTTTTTACTGGTCGACTAATGATAGAAAACATTTGAAAACATCTGATTGGTTGATGCATATGAACAGCACAGTCAAAATGTTGCACCTTAAATAAATAGCCCCCTTGGTTTCTACACAATGCTGCTGATCTGCAAAAGATTTTTTTTATTATTATGGATTTATATAGTGCCAACATCTTCCTTATCGCATTACATTTACATTAGGCCCTGACCTGAAGAGCTTACAATCTAAGCACATTTATTTGGCACATACAACCTATCAGTATGTCTTTATGATTGTGTGCAAGCTTGGTAAGAACAGTCAAACTCCTTGCAGATGTGTCCAAGGGTGGGTTTGAACTCAGGACTTAAGTGCTGCAAGGCCACAGTGCTAACCACTAAGCCACCATGTTGCCCAGATACAATCTATTTGGCAGGAATTATAAAAGCCATTCAGGCACAAATATATTTTAGCTTAATTATTTGCCTTGAAGAGCAAATTCTTTCTTCTTCTTCTCTTTCATTCTTCTGCTGTTTTGGACCGTATCCCCTCCCACAGTTTTTGAGCTAGAAACATGAAATTCGGTACAGACGTGCAGGGAACATAGGAGAAATTTTCTAGCTAAGGAATCCGTGGAATCGTTACCATGTTATTGGCAAATTTAGGGACATTTTTCCCATTGACTAATTGTCATGTAAAACAGTCACTCTTTTTGACCCTTATTAATAACACTTGTAATGTTATGACTTTTATCTAGCCTTTGTTTGTTTTGTGAAAAGTATTTCTTTAAAATTCTAAAATCAGTTGGTTGAGATAAAAAAAATATTGCTGCTCTATATGTGCCCCTGATACAGACGACTTTAGTTATGCTCCGTCAAGACTTGTTTGCTCTGTGTCTGAAGTGTGTTCCTATGAAGAAGTGCTCTTTACTTTACTCACAATCCATAACAAGGGGACAATTGGACACCAATTGCAGTAAGTGAAAGGGCAGTCAGAGACATGCCAGCATGGAATTAAAGAGGAACTGGAGAGCTCTCCTCCTGCGCTATGCCTTTGTGAAGCCAAGAGGCAAAGAGCCTTTAATCCAGCCACTGCACAATAATATTATGAATATGGACTGAAACTATCCACAATAGTTTTTTCATTAGCACAGAACATTGTAGCTGAGCTGTTATTGAAAAGTAACCAATATTAGAAAGCAATTGACATTTGCAAAGGATTATGGGGTCCCTTTGCACAATCTTCGTAATCCATACAATTTCTATGGTCTTAATTTGAAAGTAAAGCCAGGGATCAGTGGCTTCCTCTAGCCTTCTCAGTAGAAGAGCAGACAAGAGAAGTGGACTGTGCAAGTGATGACCTCTGTTTTAGAGTAGGGTTCAACTGTCAGGAGATTTAAAACAAATCCTAACAATAGAATTTTATGTTTTGTAATTCTGATATATAAATTGTATTGCTTCCCATTTGCAATAAATATTGGCAGTTGCCAAAGCAAATTTTTTTACAAAACTGTAAAGAAAAGCAAAATAGTTTTCATAAAGATTTTGTTTGAAAAATAGCTATTGCAATAATGAAGGGTGACATTTTGAATAGGGAAGGCTAAGTAAGTATCATTGCCGCGCGTAGCGTGCCGTAAAATTTTTTTCAGGCCCTGTCCCTTTCCATGCCCCAGGCCACTGGCCATATATGTAAAACAACACAAAGCGAGTGTCAGTGTCGCGCCCCTTTTCATGCCCCCTTTTCAAGGCCACACCCACTTTGCATTTCACACAACATAAAGTGATAGTTTAAAATTTTATATTTTACACAATATGCTTGGCACAGAGAAATGGGCAATATGCTTGGCACAGAGAAATGTGCAATATGCTTGGCACAGAGAAATGGGCAATATGCTTGGCACAGAGAAATGGGCAATATGCGTGGCACAGAAAAATGGGCAATATGCTGGCCACAGAGAAATAGGCAATATGCCTGGCACAGAGAAAGGGGCAATAATATGCTTGCACAGAATGGGCAATATGCTTGGCACAGAAAAATGTGCAATATACTTGGCACAGAGAAATGGGAAATAATATGCTTGGCACAGAGAATGGGCAATATTGCGTGGCACAGAAATGGGCATAATATGCTGTCACAGAAATGGACAATATATTGGCACAAGAAATGGGCAATATGCTTGGCACAAGAATTGGCAATAATTTGCTTGGCACAGAAATGGGAAATATACTTGGCACAGAGAGTGGGCAGTAATATGCTTGGCACAGAAATGGGAAATATGCTTGACACAGAGAAATAGGCAATATGATTGGCATACAGAAATGGGCAATATGCTTGGCACATGGAAATGGGCAACAATATGCTTGGCACAGAAATGGGCAATATGTTTGGCACAGAGAAATGGGCAATATGCTTGGCACAGAGAAATGGGCAATATGCTTGGCACAGAGAAATGGGCAATAATATGCTTGGCACAGAAATGGACAATATACTTGGCACAGAGAAATGGGCAATATGCTTGGCACAGAGAAATGGGCAATATGCTTGGCACAGAGAAATGGACAATATGCTTGGCACAGAGAAATGGTCAATATGCTTGGCACACAGAAATGGGCAACAATATGCTTGGCACAGAAATGGGCAATATGCTTGGCACAGCGAAATGGGCAATATGCTTGGCACAGAGAAATGGGCAATAATATGCTTGGCACAGAAATTAGCAATATGCTTGGCACAGAAAATGGGCACTATGCTGGGCACAGAAAATAGACAATATGCTGGCACAGAGAAATGGGCAATAATGCTTGGCACAGAAATAGGCAATATGCTTGGCACAGAAAAAATGGGCAATATACTTGGCACAGAGAAATGGGAAATAATATGCTTGGCACAGAGAAATGGGCAATATGCTTGGCACAGAAATGGGCAGTAATATGCTTGGCACAGAAATGGACAATATACTTGGCACAGAGAAATGGGCAATATGCTTGGCACAGAGAAATGGGCAATAAATGCTTGGCACAGAAATGGGCAATATGCTTGGCACAGAAAAATGGGCAATATGCTTGCCACAGAGAAATAGGCATATGTGCCTGGCACAGAGAAATGGGCAATAATATGCTTGGCACAGAATGGGCAATATGCTTGGCACAGAAAATGTGCAATATCTTGGCACAGAGAAATGGGAAATAATATGCTTGGCACAGAAAATGGGCAATATGCGTGGCACGAAATGGGCAATAATATGCTTGGCACAGAAATGGACAATATACTTGGCACAGAGAATGGGCAATATGCTTGGCACAGAGAATGGCAATAATTGCTTGGCACAGAAATGGGCAATATACTTGGCACAGAGAAGTGGGCAATAATATGCTTGGCACAGAAATGGGAAATATGCTTGACACAGAGAAATAGGCAATATGATTGGCATACAGAAATGGGCAATATGCTTGGCATACAGAAATGGGCAATATGCTTGGCACATGGAAATGGGCAACAATATGCTTGGCACAGAAATGGGCAATATGTTTGGCACAGAGAAATGGGCAATATGCTTGGCACAGAGAAATGGGCAATTGCTTGGCACAGAGAAATGGGCAATAATATGCTTGGCACAATGGACAATATACTTGGCACAGAGAATGGGCAATATGCTTGGCACAGAGAAATGGGCAATATGCTTGGCACAGAGAATGGACAATAGTCTTGGCACACAGAAATGGGCAACAATATGCTTGGCACAGAAATGGCAATATGCTTGGCACACAGAAATGGGCAACAATATGCTTGGCACAGAAATGGGCAATAATATGCTTGGCACAGAAATTACAATATCTTGGCACAGAGAAATGGCACTATGCTTGGCACGAGAAATAGACAATATGCTTGGCACGAGAAATGGCAATAAATGCTTGGCACAGAAATAGGCATATGCTTGGCACAGAAAAAATGGGCAATATACTTGGCACAGAGAAATGGGAAATAATATGCTTGGCACAGAGAAATGGCAATATGCTTGGCACAGAAATGGGCAGTAATATGCTTGCACAGAAATGGACAATATACTTGGCACAGAGAAATGGGCATATGCTTGGCACAGAGAATGGGCAATAATTTTCTTGGCACAGAAATGGGCGATATGCTTGGCACAGAGAAGTGGGCAATAATATGCTTGGCACAGAAATGGGTAATATGCTTGACACAGAGAAATGGGCAATATTCTTGGCACAAGAAATGGGCAATATGCTTGGCACAGAGAATGGACATGTGCTTGGCACAGAGAAATGGGCAATATGCTGGCAAAGAGAAATGGCATATGCTTGGCACAGAGAAATGGGCAATAATATGTTTGGCACACACAGTACACATAACTTACAGTTACTTTTTTTTCTTGCTGCTTGCTGAGGAGGGGCTCCAGACATCCAGGGAAGCTCTGGGGCAGGAGGGGGAGGAGCTCTGTGTTGTGATTCCCTTGCCCAGGCAAGAAGTCCCAGGCTCAATAAAGTTTTTTGTTTAAAAAAAACACGGAACTTCCAGTTACTGAAAAAACTTTATATACTGACACTGCCTGGCCGGCCAGATAAAATCCAGGAGCTTAGGAGGGGCGCCAGGACATGGTAATGTTGGGAGCTGTGGGAGGAGCTTCTGACACCAGCCACCCTCCCTAAAGTCTTCAAACAACATTGCCCCAATAGAAAGAGCACATTCACAAAGATACAAAAAGCTGTCTCACCTCTCCCTTTGCTGTGGATGCTGGTGATTTATACAAATAACCTGTGGGTACTAGTGGACAGCTCCCATAATTTACCTTATCTGGAAACCCCGCTAAGTGTACGCAGTACACTTTTCACAGGAAGCTGCAGCCTTGCTTCCTGGAAGCTAACAGCCAATCAGTGTATGGTTTAGAGATCATCCCTCCCTCTGACACAGAACACAGATTTTTTTTTCAAAACCGTTTTTATTTTTTCAAGGTATTTACATTTACATTACATATGTTCAGTTATATATTGCATATATTTGCATATAATTACATATGTTTTCCATTTGGTATATTGTTTATTCATTGCCTTCTTTTGTTTTATTTTGTTGGGATAACTTTAAACAACAATAAACCTTATTTTCTTGCTGTCTGTCTTTTACATTTCTTGTTTCAATATTGTGCTAGTTTGTTATCTTGGCTATAGGCTAGCATATGCAGATTAGTATAGTCAGTTAAAGAGCATATTTAGTGGCCATGTGTGGTTATTGATAGGAGGGGATAGGGGGAGGGAGGGTTAGGGAAAGCCACCCGGGTAGGTCACATCTTTCAGTGCATGTGGTTGCATTGGAGTTGAGCCATGAGTCCCAGACTTTGCTGTATTTATTTGGGCATTTTCGTTGTACATATAGATTTTGTGGTATGCCAGGTCTGCGTGATTAGTTCTATCCATTTTTTTCCACCTGGGGGGTATTTGAGACATCTAGTTTAATATTATTGTTTTAATGGCATAGAATAGTAGTTCTTGTATTAGGGTCTTTGGTGTTTGGGCCAGTCCTCCTCGTCCAGCAGTCCCAGCTGGCATTCCTCCGCTTTATGGGGTATTGATTTGATAATTGTGTTTGCATGAGGTAATAATTTTGTGCCAGAAGTCCTGGGTTGTTGGACAGGCCCATATGATATGCCAAAAATCTGCATCTGGTTGTTTACATTTTGACAGAACACAGATTTAGTACAGTTTTTGTGTAAATATATTACAAATTCTCCTGTCCATAACAATGATAAATTCCTTTGCTTTTCAGAAAAAGAAGGTACAGCTCGTACTGAACCATTCACTTTATGTGTACCCTATGTATGAAACATTAAATACATAGGTTGGAAAGACATGTGCATGGTGATTTCTGTCTGTTGCTATCTGACCACTTACCTTGGCCTGCCATCGCACTCAGCAAGTGCAAACATTGGAAATCCAAAGGTGGTGTCAGGATTACCTCTGCTGTTCTTCGAATATTAACATTTAAGTAAAAAATAAAAGTAAGCCTGGGGAATCGAACCTGCAACCTTCTATCTGTTTCTTGCCAAAAAGAAGATTTCTACCTCTATGCCACAAGGACTACTAGGTGGGATATCAGTAAACGTAGAACCTCTATTTTTTGCTATAAACATAACTGGGAAAAAATGGAGTCTGGGGGATTAAACCAGCATCCCAATGGTCTGTTTATTTCCAATCCCAGCACTTTAGCTTTGTGACACAACTGCACATGCAATAGATACAAGTACATGTCAGTAAAATCGTTCACTAGTTTGTATTGCTCTAGGAAGGCTGTGAGCAATTCAAGCTGGTTGATAATAAAAACAAAGCTGCTATATGTAAAGTTTGTAAATATGTATACATTTTTCTAAAAACATGATGGAAACAAACAAAAAAGCAGGCAGTATACTATGTTGTATGTTTTACATAGTAACATAGTCAAATTACATACATCATCTCAAGTCCAACCCATTCACCCTTTTTTCTTTTTTTTTTAACCCTACCTAACTGTTGATCCAGAGGAGGCAAAAAAAACAGCAAAAAGGGGGGGGAAATTCCTTCATGACTCCTTCCAAACCGCAATCGGAAAGTATCCTGGATCAACCAAATCTATATGTATTAATACCAGTAATTCTCAATATTTTTTAGTTTTAGAAACTTATCCAGGCCTTTTTTAAAGCTATTTAATGAACTTGCCCTTACCACACCTGCTGGAAACAGTTCCACAGTTTCACCGTTCTCACGTTTAGAAACCTTTCCTAACCTGAAAATGAAATTTCTTTTCTTCCAACATTAAAGGATGTCCATGGGTCCTCTGATATGACCTATTAGTGAACAATGCACCAAGAGTTCATTGTATGGCCCATTATATATTTGTATAAGGTATCATATCCCCATGCAAACTTTGCTTCTTCAATGTAAACAGCCCTAACTAATCCGCCTGCATATTCAAGCCCCTCCATTCCCCTTATTAATTTAGTTGCCCTTCTCTGAACTGCTTCCATTTCCAAGATGTCCCTTTTGTATATGGGATTCCAAAACTGCACTGCATATTCCAAATGAGGCCTTACCAGTGCCTTGTAAAGAGGGAGAATAATATTTTTCTCTCTTAAATCTATTCCCCTTTTTATACAAGACAATATCTTGATAGCTCTAGACATTGCTACCTGGCATTGTTTGCTACAGCTAAGTCTGTTATCTCACCAGAACCCCCAAATCTTTTTCCAACAGATGCACTTAACACAGTTATTTGTTGGTAGGTGGCACAGGGATTATTAAATCCCAAATGCATCACCATACATTAATCAACATTGAATCTCATCTGCCATTCTGCTGCCCATTTTGATAATCTATCTAGGTCTGCTTGCAACACTTGCACATCATTTGAAGTTTCCAAGCTCTGCATAGTTTAGTGTCATCAGCAAACACAGAGACCTTGCTCTCAATACCCCCTTCTAAGTCATTTATAAACGATAAAAACAGAAGCGGCCCCAGTACAGAACCCTGAGGCACTCCGCTTATAACTTTAGACCACATAGATGTAGCTCCATTACCCACCACTCTCTGCTGCGATCCAATAACCAATTCTCTATCCATGCACAAATGTTTTCTTCAAGGCCACCAGTCCTCAGTTTATACATTAGTCGCCTATGTGGCACAGTATCAAAAGCTTTCGCAAAATCCAAGTATACCACATCCACTGCTGTGCCTGAATCCAAATTCTGCCACTTCTTCATAAAAACCAATTAAATTTGTCTGGCATGATCTATTTCTCATAAATCCATGCTGACTACTACTAATGAATGATCCCGTAACAAAGTTTCCATCACCTTCCCTACCACTGATGTTAGGCTTACAGCTATAGTTACCAGGCTGTGAACAACTACCTTTTTTGAATATTGGTACTACATTGGCTTTTTTCCAATCCAGCGACACATCCCCAGACCAAAGTGAATCTGAAAAGATAAGAACAGTGGTCTAGATAGAACAGAACTAACTCTTTTAAAATCCTAATCTTTATAAAGTTTTATAAGTAAACTAGGGGATTTGAACTTGTGATTCTGGGTAGTGTGTTCTATAAACATGGCATTTCCATGGTGCATCACCAGCAACAAACAATTGATACAGGTACATTTAGAAACTTTATCTTGCTAGAAACAGAAGCTGATCTTTTGTGCATAGAGTACATGTACTAATGTGACTTACTAGACAAAAATATTTCAAAGTATAGATATCTGTGGAGAAAAGCGTTCACATTAGGATTTTAAAAATGAAAGTTTAGTTTTCCTTTACATTTCATCAACAGCATCATATAATATTGCACTGTATAATGTGTTATATGTTTCTTTTATTAACTGTATATGTCCATTGGTTAAATCTCTATGATTAAATTGGATAATTTAAACAAATGTATTATCTCCTTAATTACAAATCTTGATTTATTTGCTGTTATTTGATATTGAAAACTTTTATAAGGATTTACCCTGCACTGGTTTATTTTATATTTAGCAGATTATTGGGAAAATATGGGAGCATGAAACTAGTGAGATATTGGTTTGACGTGTTAAGAGTCATTAAAGCTAAAGGACTTGTGTAAATTACATTATATATAAAGGTGTGAAGAAATCGATAATAATGAATAGAACACCAGTGAAGTAGCAGAGGAGCTCTGTCTGGAAAATTCAAAGTACTATATATATAATTTTGTTAGAGCAGACGGAGCTGCTCTGGTATGTTCCATGAAATTATCTTCCATCACAAAAAAAGATGAAATTGAAGAGGGAGAGGTGGAGAAGGACATCGAGTAAGGGCAGAAATTAGCTTAACTGAGAAAACAATCAATATTAGACTGGGAATGCAAAATGGATTGTAATGAATACAGTAGCTAAAGGATTATAGTTTAAAAAACATAAAGAAGAAAAAATAAATACAGACCATTTTAAATCCTTTTCTTTCTGGATCAATGTGGGAATGACCTGTTATAAAGGACTAACATTTCTGATTGAGGTCTGGTTTACTAAACCTCCCCACCCCAATCTTAATGTTTTGGGAGGTAAATGTAAGTATCCCTACCTCGGATGTCTAGCAAAACGTCTTCAAGCCATTGGATCTAAACTTTAAGTCCAGTAGATCTAACTGATCCCACAGATATTATTTGTAATATTTTTGTGCAGTTCCTAGCCTAGTACACAATGTGATTCTACCAATCAGTAGTGTGTGTGTTTTATCTGATATTTCGGCACAACCGTTTGTGTGGCATATAGAAGACTATGCTACTGTCCAAAATTTAAAGTCATGTACATTTTTCTTTCAAAAATGGCACATTTTCACCAATTTTCAACCTGGCCATCCAATATATTGCATACAAAATACTGTTCCTAGCTTTAAGGTTTTTCGTGCATTGCATATTTTATAGTATCAATAACAGGTATTTTTCCAGCTTTCCAATGAGAAAGCACAGAGACAGCCTATATCTACTAAACTCAAGTAGACTACATCTGCAGTTGGGTTTGACTAAACTGCTTAGAGATTAATAATTTAATTGGCAAGTAATGCAATATAAACAATTTGAAAATTCGAAAATCCGAAAATCCGAAAACGGACCCATAGAAGTCTATGGGAGAAAATAATTCGAAAGTTTCTATCAATTTGAAGGGTGAAAAGTAATAGTAGGTTACTGTAAATAAGATAGGGACCTGGGGAATGGTCTGGGAACCCGTAAATATAAGTAAAACTCATTTAAAATCTATCTTTCCTCACGATCGGGCTGTTTTCGAGCTTTCGCGGGCTATTTTCGAGGGTTACCAAAAATCGAACACTACTTTCGAGGGTTACCGATATCACAAATACGAGGGTTACCGAAATCGCTCGTACATTCAGGGTTGGCGAAATCGGCACAAACATTCGAGGGTTACCGAAATCGATCGCTACTTTTCGAGGTTGATGGATTACGATCATTTTTTCGAGGGTTACCTGGATTCGTACAATTATCGAGGTTTACCGAAATCGATCCCCACTTACATACAATTTTTCAATGTTACCAAAATCGATCCAGGCTTTCGAGGGTTACTGAAACCGATAGCTTCTTTCGAGGTTGCGGTCACTGTACATTCGGGGATTACCGAAATCGTAGTGCTTTTTCACGGATTACCGAAAGCACTGTTCTGTTTTCGAAATTTACTTCCGGTTTTTCGGCAGTTGTTTCCTGTTTGTCCCACTATATAAGAATCTGCATCACAGCCTCACTTTGAGCCAGGATGCCTATATGGAGTGGCAGAGATAAATGGTGGCCTACCTGGCCAAAAAAAACTAGACGGGATGCCGGCGGGCACCCACAATTAAGTTGCGCAAATTGCGCATCATGCGCATTTTGCAGCGGAAGCGGCAACTAAATTTAATATTTCCCAGACCATCTTCCAGCGAAGAGAAGATTGTCTGACCTGAAGAGGCAGCGGTCAAGCTATGTGAAGACATAGCCAACAGAGCGGAAGGCAAGTTCACAGTTTAAGCCATCTTTTCTGCTTTGATTGTTATATAAAATGTTTATATAAATTATTATCTCATTTATTTGTACTTTTTTGTACATCACATAAATATGTCAGAGAAACTTCTTGTTATAAAAGTTTATTGCATGCCAGCCATTAGCTATAAATGTTAGTTAGGGCTAGGCCACACTAGCGCGTTTTTCGCACGTTTGCGCACGCGTTTCGCGTTTGCGTCCGTGATTTTCGCTAAAATGGAAATCGCGGGAATGCGAAAATTCCCGCGGTTCCGATGCGCATGCGATTGTGCGTCCGTTCGCGTTTTGGTAACGCATGCGTTCACCATTTTTGGTGCGTTAAACACTGCATTTCCATAATGCAAAAAGGCGAAAAAGCATGCGCAAAACGCGAACGAGAACGCAAAATGCACAAGAATCGCGCACACAATCACGTGCGATAACGCTCGCGAATTGGTGCGCGATTCCTGTGCGTTGCAGTGTGGCCTAACCCTAAATGTTAATTATTGTTAATGAATAAACTGGTGGGGTGTAAAAAGCCCAGCAAAGCCTTCGCACCGTCATATTAATTGATTTTATTTTTTATATAATCTTACAGAAGAGGAAGATACAGAGACCAAAGGGTCCACACCACCCTCTCCTCCTCCCCCTCCTCCTCCTTCGCCTCTTCAGCCTCCGGCCCCACCACAAGGCAAGTATCACAGTTTTTTCGACCTTGAGGCTGAGGCCACACTGCAACCATGAAGCGTGCACGCAATTCCGGTGATTGTCTCGCATTTGCACACGCAATTTCAATATTAACGCAAGCAATGTGTGCAAAAAAAATGGTGATCTCATGTGTTACCAAAATGGACAGGCATGTGCAATCGCACTGCTTCGAAATCACAAGAACTTGTGCATTCCCATGATTTCCATGGTATTTAAAATCGTGAGAAAATTGAGTGCGTAAACACGTAAAAAATGAGTTAGTGTGGCCTACCCTGATGTTATATAAAGTGTTAAAAAGCATAAAAAGTGTGGCAAAGCTGTTTCTACCGACATATTAATATATTTTATTTTTTATATAATCTTACAGAAGAGGAAGATACAGGGGCCAAAGGGTCCACGCCACCCTCTCCTCCTCCTCCTTCGCCTCCTCAGCCCCCGGCACCACCACATGGCAAGTATCACGGTTTTAGCCATTTTTTCGCTTGAGGCTCAGGCCACAATGCATCGCATTAAAGCGTGCATGCAATTCCAGTGCATTGTCTCGTATTGTTGATGTGATGTTGATCATTTCCATTATGGATGTGCAATCGCGGAATTTTGCATTCCCGTAATTTCCACAATATTTAAATCGCAGGTGTATGTTTAAAAAAACGCGTTAATGTAGCCTAGCCCCGTTTGTTAATAAAATGTGTATATAAAATATTATCACTTTTATTTACATAATAATTGTCAAAGAAAGTTTTTGTTTTATAGTTTAATTTGTGTAAACGGGGGGGCGGAGCTAAGCTGGCTTCCTAAGCAGACGCGTGTGAGAGGAGCTCCCGGGCCTCACACAAATCTGCTGAATTTAACTGATACCTGTTACCCGCATAGCCCACCAAATTGTACATCAGCACTACAGGATGACAAAACGAAAGGAAAGGGTGAAACAACAGCACCAGAACGCAAAGAAGTGGCAGACAGGCTCTCTAAATTTGCGCGCCATGCTTCCCAAGATGGCGCTGCTGCCCTGGACCCACCAACTCGGAACTCATCCACAGCGGACGACACACTGCCTACCTGGGAACCTGCCGATACACCTAACGAACTTACCCCCGCACAAATGCACATTCAGCTCCTCACAGCAATCCAGAGAGCAGAACCTCGCTGGCAATCGCCATAGAAGAGGTCAAAATAGACACGGCCTCCTCCGCCAGGACATGATCAAAATCAGACACCAGTCGGAGAAGCCGAAGGCAGAATCTCCCATGTAGAGGATACTCTGAACCCACTACAAGTCACAACCCAGCAACTACAGCAAAATGTTAAAACGCTGCAATCCAGGTCGGACGACCTGGAAAATCGTCTCAGCACACCTGAGGCCTTCATAGAGGGATGACTTCGCTCTCAATTCCCAGACCTAGAAAATGCACCCACCTTCGCCATTGAGAGGGCCCACAGAGTACCGGCAACCGCGCCACCACCAGCTCCAGACCACGACCTCTCATCGCCCACCTATTACTCCAAGGATCGGGACTCCATACTACACCTGTCGCGCCTCAAAGGAGAACTCAAATTTGAAAATACAAATTCACATATTTGCAGACTTTTCCATGGATCTACAGAAGCGCCGAGCGCCCTTTATGAGGTGAAGAACAGCTCCAACTCAAGGGCCTCAAGTACTCGATGCTATACCCAGCTAAGCTTATCATCGATGGTACCACCACCGTTTTTTCGATGCCCCGGAAGCTGCTATGACCTGGATTCGTACCCATCAACCCTCTGAGGCAAGACGTACACCCTGAAGACCCCCAAATCCCGCCAGCCACAATGAGCGAGGATGGTCTGCACGCTGACCCACTTGTTCAAGACTCCACTCTATTTGCACTGACGGCGGCTCCTGATAACCCGGTGAGACGTTCCTACATCCAGACAGAATATACACCCAGCTCTATGTAAGTACTGATGCATGGCATCCCCCCTCCTTACCTCTTCTCCATTACCCGCCAGCCCAGACTAACTAAGCACACATGTCATACATGTTGCGACTTTTGATCCCGAAATGCTACTCAAAGCCCCTGACCCACATATTGTCCCCCCCAGCTCCCCTCGCCGAGCCAACATTAATGACACACCAATTACACCAGGCCCTGCAACCGGCAATGTGCTGGGGGCCTGCACCTCATTGAAACAAGACCCTGGACCCTGTAACCGGCCAACTACGGAGCCAACACATGAATGCCCAGGACATTGATGCCCCCCCATAGAGACTCTCCAAGACCCGAACGAAGAATATACAGATGGTGGAACTGTACTAAAAGGGAAAGTAGTTGTGTTTTAATACAATGCCTGTCTTAATGTACAAGATACCATGTCTATATATGTATTGTAGGAACCTGATTGAAATCTTAGTTAAACAATATTGACTATTTAAGATATAGTACAAAATTTGCTTTCAACAACTATCTCACCACCTATGTCCACATTACTACTCCTCCCTGGGGCCACCACCCCCCATACCCTTACTCTCCTTTCTCCTCCCCCAAACAACACATCAAGCTATGCCAAGTAAAGCGCACACTGTGTGTTTATATAACCACTCCACCATTCAAAGAACTTGGGTGGCACTACTCACCACGGATAATAAATCTACTAAAGGGTGAAAATATTTGATATTAACTACTGGATAAGAGCGCTGTGCTGGCCACTATGACCCAACTAATTCAGACAGCTGAGCACAACTATCTGAACTATACAATACCCGCGAGACACACATCTATACCCCAGGGAGTGCAACAGTATATAACCCGCCAATAGCACTTTCTTCAACACACCATGACACACTCGCTAAATCCCAATAGAATGATTGAGATGATGCACACTGGGAGTGAATGGGTTAACGCCCTGACACTCGCCACTGACATACTTGAGCCTAAATGGTCTGATCCCAGGGACGCGAACCCAGAACAGTATACATCCACAGAGCATAAATCAAGCTACATACTAGAAACCGCAACTGTACTCAAACCACAGCACAACCACATTGCCAACATACACATGAATACACTAATCTTAACATATAGCTACACATGGAACACATACTATACTCTCCCCTACTTCATATGCATTTAACTATCTATTCCCACCTACCCTCCACCCCCCTTTTTCTCAGACACACAATCAACCAACACCAATACACAAACACGAGCCTTTATGTCACCGCTTATCACAGCCTACAACTGGTAACAGCACCCTACCAACTAGTGAGCCCGGGACCCATAGTCCAATGTACTTTAATATTGATGTAATAGTACGGCCCCTTATACTCTCCATATTACAATATGCTAGCACAGACCCAAAAAACAAACACACAAATGTTTTATATTTCCTCAAATGCTGGTCTTGTTATTTATAAAAATATATCAATGTTCTGTACACAGATGCAAGTTTTAAATGTTTTCTTGATAATGCATTTCTACTTCCCCTCACCCTCTACCCTTGTCTCTCCCCTGGGTGCCGCCACACTGGGAAAGCCCCAACTGGACCCGCTCCATAAAAAATACAAATGGCAAAGTTTCTAACTTGGAATGTGAGAGGGCTCAAAGATATACTAAAAAGAACGGCAGTGTTCACACTACTACAACACACAGCACCAGATGTTGTCTGTCTACAGGAGACTCACCTGATGAAGGATACCACCAGATGTATGCAAAAGGGCTGGATAGGATGGGCATCGCACCAGCTGTCACACCTCGTACTCACGAGGTGTCTCATTTGCTGATAAAACACAGTCAGATACCATATAATAAAAACATGCATAGACCAACAGGTAGATACATATGCGCAGCTCGATCTAACCAAACCCAATATGTAATACTTGCTTTATATAATCCCCCCTCTGCAGGATTAACTACACTAAAAAACTGATCGACTTTGCCTCTGCCTACCCATATTCCCGAATTATCTGTATCAGCGACTTCAATCTTATAATGACTTACCACTGGTCAGACTACATCTGCGGCCCCCTCCACAACAACACAAGGACCCCCCTACCCCCTTACGAAACCTCATGGCTGAAATAGGCTGGATTGACATCTGGCGTGAGCGTAACCCATACAACCTGAATTTACCTGTCACTCAGCCACGCACCATACACCAGGATCGACTATATATTTGTGAATGCTCTTGCTGCCACCCACATCGCTCCATAACTCACCTGCCAAGGGATTTCGGACCATTCCCCTATATAATGAAGCTTGCCCAAGACACCCACAACCCACAAACCCTGGAAACTAAATCCCTTCTCTGACAACGTTTCCAGAACCCGACACACTCTCAAGAAAATCACTGAATATTTCGAATTAATTACTCTGATCCACCTACTGCAACCTACTGGAACAGCTTAAAGCATATATGAGAGGCTGCTTTCACTCTACCATCACAATATCAAACGATCCACAGCAAGAGGAAGACTACTAAACCTTAACTACTCATAATGGAACAACAATACACAATGGATCCCACAAGCGAGATATACTCAGAATTTCTAGCAGCACAGACGACATCAACTATTTGCCGAAGAAAAGCAAAACGCAAAACCTTTTTCAAAACTCAACCTTCTCTAAGCAGGCAATCAATCAGCCAAACTCCTAACTTACTTAGCACGGGCCCAGACAACCAACAGATGATACTCCAAATACAAGACCCCATCCGAGCCAAGTACATCAACACCAGATATACTCAACCTTCACTACATACTACTCTGATTTATATAGTCACGAGCCGACTCCAGCCTGGCAGATATATTCGATTATCTTGCCGATGTTAATTTCCCACCCTATCCCCAGCACAACTAAACGCACTAGAAGCCGATATAAAACAATACCGAAATACAAACTGCTATTGCAAACCTACATAACAACAAAGCACCTGGACCAGATGGACTGCCGATTGAGGTATACAAAAAATATGAAATGGAACTAGCCCCCCAATTATTTGCCACTCTACAAACTGCATATAGCCGGTCATCTTACCGCCATCATTCTAGAGGCACCATAATACTCTCTTAAAAATGGGAAGAACCATCGGATCTAACTCCTACAGACCTATATCCCTACTGAATAGTGACTATAAAATTTTTGCGAAAATACTGGCTAACAAACTACAGAAAGTTATGCTAACGCTAATTCACGCAGATCAAACAGGTTTCCTTCCTGGCAAATTAACCTCAATAAATCTGAGGCTTACGCTGATACAGTCACAAATCGACCACGACAATACTGGACAGCGTGTGATGATATCCTAGATATGCAAAAAGCCTTTGATACTCTAGAATGGGATTTCCTATGGGCCTCAAACTATGTACAAAAACTATGTACAAAACCCCCAGCAACTATAGCAATCAATGGAGCCACCTCTAAAAATTCTCTTTATTCCGAGGCACCAGGCAGGGCTGCCCCCTTCGCCCTTCTCTTCGCCCTGGCAATTGAGACTCTGGCACTCAAAATCAATCAGATCCTCAATTAAGGTTTTGTCCTGGGAGACACTACGAAACACTAGGACTCTACGCTGAAGATGTCATTTCTTACTTTGATAACCCGGGCAAACCACTCACCTCATTGATACAACTACTAGACACATTCGCCCCATACTCTAGTTTGGTATATGACCGAACAAATCAGTCATATCCCAATGGATAACCCTACGGCGGACTTTACCACTCTGCCCCACTCCATTCCATAAGCAAACTATTTCAATACCTGGGAATCAATATTACCTGCTTGACAACTCTTTTTTATAAACTAAATATTCACCCCTGTTGGAACACACCCAAACTAAGTTGCAGCATGTAAAACAGCTCCCACTCAACCTACTTGGAAGAATCAACCTCATCAAAACCAGCTACTACCTAAACTGTATTACATCCTTCAGCAACCTTAACTTGGATCCCACAACATTTCTTCCGAAAGCTAAACAGTTTGATAACCACTTTCTTATGGGGCAACGGGAGAGCTAGAACCACCTGACAACTTTACAAGGTCCCAAAATTTATGGCAGCCTCGCACTGCCCAATCTGTATTTTTATTATGTTGCCAGTCAACTCAAATATCTGCAACCATGGTGGCCTAAAATCCCCTCAACGGCTCCGAGAAAATGTTACACCAATACCTGACTGGCCCACCAATGGCAAATCTTCAGAACCCATCGAAACCTAGTGGGGCGAGGTACAGTAATCACACTGTGGCCTCCAAAGCTTGGGAGCTGCCAACTCAATTGTGGCATAAACCGGACTCCACCCCGAAAGCACCTATGGTGCAACAAAACATTCACACAACTGATGGCTATAACAAACAAAGACTGGCGAAACAAGCAAATCCTCACTTTTGCAGACATTATAGAAAATAATGAGTTATTACCGTTCGCAGCTCTGTAGCCATGCACAAACTACCAAACCACTACCATTATAAATATCTACAGCTGAGACACTGTCTGAAAGCAGAATTCCACACCTTCCCACCATCGAGCTGACAAAACATCCTGTATCGGTATCCTCTGTACTCAAGGTATGCAGGACTCATCTCACGCCTTTATACTAAGCTCATTGACAACAATCACCAGCAGTAAACATAACACTACAAACCAATGGCAACATGCTTCCGACCTACCTGAAGACGCATGGACTGACTTCGCCGACTCACATCCAAAAGTATCCCCCCGCGCAACAACCGATTCATCCAATTCACATTCTACACCAGACTTACCTTTCCCCCAAAAGACTCCACCCGAATCTCCCCATCAAGATACACAACCTGCCCAAAATGCCATCAAGATCAAGCCAACTTGGCACCTAATATGGACATGTCCCCGAATAGAAAATTCTGGCAAACGTTATCACACCTTTCTCAGCATTATAAGTGATGTATCGATCCCATTCAGAGGAGAAATTTGTATACTGGGTATACTAGATGAAGAGTGCTGGCAAATACCATGACTCCTTCTAGTAGAAACACTATACTATGCCTGCAAAGCCATAATACTTAAATGGATGGCCCCAGAGCACCCAACACTTGCGCAATGGAAGGCTCTAATAAATGCCGCAATACCATACCTCAAGATACTCTACCGCAAAAGAGGTGCCCAGACAAGTTTGCAAAGATTTGGAGGGTATGGTTAGATAGCTGCAAACAGTGTTTAGTCCTGCTGACCCATGCGGCGCTGCCGCGCACCCCCCCACCCCTCTCTTTCCCTCCCCCCACACCCTCTCTTCCCCCCCCCCCTCCCGGCTCGGTAGATACAATTAACAACTGAATCAAGAAGAGACAGACAGTGACTTGTATATAGTTGAATGGTTAATGATAATCCTATGCAATTTCAGGTAGTATATATCCATATAACAACTAAGCACACAGAATACTTTATAATGTCAATTGAAATACACATGATATTACTGTATACTATCTCTTACTGTTTAATAAAAACGAAGATAAAAAAAAATTTGTGTAAAGCACTTCTTATTAGCTATCAATGTAACTTAGTGGCGTGTTAACGTGCAGATATCATAATCACCATTAATTGTTTTTATTTTTTATTGATCTTACAGAAATGGAAGCTTCCCCCAGTGCACCGCCTCCAACCCCAGCACCACCCAGGGTGGATGAAAGGCTGGACAGCATGGAAAGGGCCATGACGCATGGCCCCAAAATGAGACGCATGGAGCGTGACATAACTTTTCTTAAAAGAAACTTTTAATTTATTTATTTAATTTTTTTGGTAAATATTTATTTTATATTTATATATATATTGAATAATGTATACACCCCACTACAGTTCATGCAATGATCCTTATGTGGCTCGCTGTATATCGGGCGACGTTTCAGGAACAGCATGTCCCCTTTCTCAAGCCCACACGTCACGGCCATGCCATATCAAAAAACATTCATAACACACTTCAATAGTACTTCCTATATATACTCTCCTCCACGGTGTAACCGCCCCCCCATTGCACCAATAACATGCTAGATAATATAACAGGTGAACCGTATACATAATCACATACAGGATAGGAAGAGGCAAAGAGACATCAAGGCGCCACCATAGATCCATAAAAGACATGATCACATAAAGCAACGAGGATTCAAAAAAATCATACAATAACAGCTTGTATAAATATGTTTAACATCACAAGTATACATGTAGTCATAATCATGATTCAATCCTATAGGATGGAGGGTAACCCAATCTGTGCACCCACCATACTTCCCTTTTCTTAAGCAGTACTCCCTGTCACCTCCCCGTGGTGTATAGGGACAGACTCAGAATTAAGAATCTCAATTCAGCCTCATCATGATGTGCTTCATGAAATGAGTCGGTACAGGTAATTGGTATTTTTCAACTTAATGCTGGATTTGTGTTGTGATACGATTCTTAACCGGTTGTGTTCGTTTCACCCACGTATATTTTGTTACATGGGCATAACAGAGCGTATACCACAAATATTGTATCACAAGTGAAATGCCTCGAAGTTGAATACTTGTTTGGTGTTGGGATGTGTAAATGCATTAGTTTTTATAACATGTTTGCAGCTTCTCAAGGAAACATGCCATGGGATAATCCACCCTTGGTTTTATGTGAACCACCAAATCTGATGTCACAAATAATTAGCCAAGGTTTTTCCTTTTTATACGATATTCGTGGGGGGAGTGCGAACTCCTGAACAGATGGAAAACCCTCCTTCAATACGTTCCAATGCTTATATATACACTTATTAATAAGAGAGCTGTGCAAGAATATTGGGTGACAAATGGTATACGTGTGCTATTCTTTTCATTAGATCTAATAAAGTTCCTGGAGGATTTATCAAGAGTCTGGTCCCAAACCCGAGGAGGATACCCTCTTTCCTGAAATTTTTATACATCTTTTTCATCTGCATGATTCTAGAGGGATCAGATACTATTCTAGATACTACTTTTTAGTTTTGACCGATGGTAAAGGAAAGAATGGTCTTACAGCCCTCTGGGATAGATGCAATTTATCAAACAATGTGTTAGATACCATTCTGTAACAGAAGGGCTTAAGGTGCATATACTGTACACAGAATAGCATAGTTTAATTATCTCCAGATAAATATCTTGTTAGTAATAAGATCCTGGTTCTTAGGGTAATGTCACGGGGGATTTAATTGTTTAGCTAAAGTAACAACCATTCTTGAGGGGAAAAAAACCTTAGAGTGATTAATAACGTGGATTTTTGACAGATTTTTTTTATCTGCAATTCCTTCATTCATTAAAATATAAAAATCCCAGTGTCATAGGAATTGTATTTGTATTCATGCTGGTTAACAGGTTGGTTAATCTCCCATTGATTGTCACACAAGAACTTTATGTTGCTAATTCAGATCCCATATGTAGAGATGGACGAACTTCCTGAAGTTCACGAGTCAAACCACTTACCTGGGCATTCCGGCACCGCGCGATCCTTTTCTGCACTGGCGCGCCGGCCTGACGTCACTGCCCGGCGCCAAGCCCGCGCCCGGGCAGTGACGTCAGCCGGCCGCCGGTACAGGAATGGGCGCGCGGCTGCCGAATGCTGATACCGTACCTGCCGGATGGATGGAGGAAGATAGATGAAGAAGAGTCGTCCACAGGAGAAGAGTCCAGAGAAGAGTCCAGGAGAGAGTCCACAGGAGAAGAGTCCAGGAGAAGAGTCCACAGGGAGAAAGTCCACAGGGAAAGAGTCCACAGGGAAGAAGAGAAAAGTCCCAGGAAAAGTCCACAGGAGAGAGCCCACAGGTACAAACTGAACGTGAGGGGAGGGGGCATTCAAGATGTTTGGGAACTACAACTCCCAGCATGCTTTATTAGTGGGAGTTGAAGTTTCCAAACATCTTGAATGCCAAGTGAGGGTGGCATTCAATGTTTTGGAAACTACAACTCCCAGCTAATAAAGCATGCTGGGAGTTGTAGTTTCCAAACATCTGAATGCCACCCTCACTTGGCATTCAAGATGTTTGGAAACACAACTCCCAGCATGCTTTATTAGCTGGAGATGTAGTTTCCAAACATCTGAGTGCCAAGTTTCTACCCTCGGTTTATACTCGGGTCATAACTTTATTAGGATTTTTAGCTGAAATTGGGTACCTCGGTTTATACTCGGGTCGGTTTATACTCGAGTATATACGGTACTTAATGGGTTGTTTTCAACCTACCGAACATCCAAACTTTCACTGAAGTCAGAAATTTGAAAATGAACTGAACTTCAGGAAGTTCGTCCATCTCTACTATGTGGGATCTGAATTAGCAACATAAAGTTCTTGTGTGACAATCAATGGGAGATTAACCAACCTGTTAACCAGCATGAATACAAATACAATTCCTATGACACTGGGATTTTTATATTTTAATGAATGAGGAATTGCAGATAAAAAAAATCTGTCAAAAATCCACGTTATTAATCACTCTAAGGTTTTTTTCCCCTCAAGAATGGTTGTTACTTTAGCTACACAATTAAATCCCCCGTGACATTACCCTAAGAACCAGGATCTTATTACTACACAGATATTTATCTGGAATAATTAAACTATGCTATTCTGTGTACAGTATATGCACCTTAAGCCCTTCTGTTACAGAATGGTATCTAACACATTGTTTGATATTGCATCTATCCCAGAGGGCTGTAGACCATTCTTTCCTGTTCTCCTTCTCACTATAGACCATTGAGTGTATCCAGTGATTTTAATGGCTTTGGTTTTGTTTAGGCAAGAATCTTTTTTTTTTTTTTAACCTTTTTATGCAAGAGTGACTGCTGTCCTTGTTCAGCTTTACTTCAGGTGGCAAACTTTGTAATCGTTAGCACCAGACAAAAAAAGAAAATTCCCTACAGTGTATTAATAGCAGTGAAGCAATAATGTGCCACCCTAAAAAATAGATTGCTACATATGATTTCATGTTACAAAGAAGCACCGGAATAACATGAACCAGGTAATCTGTGAAAACAATACATAAGGCTCTGGATTTTATAAGGGTTTTTATATATTTTATAAAAACCTTGTATTTCCCTTCCTTGTATAAAGGCTCACGCCCTCATGCTTTTATATGGTTAAGGAACTCCTCGTGACTTGATATAATTTATTACACTGTAAGGAGCACATTATCCATTATATAATTGCTGAATCACTAAATGATGGCAACGGAGACATTAGATTGTCGTCCTAAGCTGACAGCCTTTACGCACATGTGCCCAGGATTTAATCTAAGCTAAAATGAAGGGAACTTTTACTCTTTTCTCAGTGCCTATAACCTATTCTCACTTGCTTGACCCAGATGACCTATAAAATTCACAATACCCTGCCCAATATTAAACCTCATACACAGTGTGATTGCGGGTCCTGACCCGTGACACACGATGTGTCTGAACGTTCGTTGTGGGCGATATCGGGCCATGTATGGGCCCTTTATCGTCTGAAATGGCTGGTCGTTCAGGCAACGATCCCCGACAGAACGCCATTTCGGGCAATAAAGTGCCCATACAAGGCCGATTATTGTGTGAAACGAATGTTGGGACACACCCGTGCGCCGCGGGTCGGGACCCGCGATCGCACATGTGTACGAACATTTATTAGCAAAGGAGGCAAGTTCAACCTTAACCCCCAACAACTGGATTTGAGAGAGCTGTCTATAAAGTTTTGTATAAGAAAGGGTCAGGGTCAAGGAGCTTACAGAGTTTTTTTTGTTTTTGAAGTTTTGAAGCAGTTTATATTCTAAGGGAAAGGAGATATTTTCCAGTTTGTGTGGATAAAAGCAGAAGACATTCTGTTACAAATGCATACAAGAATGAAAATAGACATATTGATATTAACGTAATGAAATAATTTTACAGTTCATTTTTTAAGATCATTAAAATACAGCCACCTGGAAATCTGGGATTATAGATTTTTATACTAACAATGCACCTTGAGGCAGCTTTAACTAAAGCCTATTTGTTTTCGCAGTTTATGAAAGTACTCACCTTTTTTGAGCCCCATGGTGGCTCCCACCTCTCTTAACAGCCAGAGATTTCTTTAAGGCACCACAATGTTCTACATCGTGCTAGCCTATGACATGCCAGCCTGTTACATGACCATAGAAACCTCCAGGAGAATGGCATAATTTGTCATGCTCACTGGCCACAATAGAAGACCTTACAAAGAAAAATGAGGCTTTAGTTCCCCTTTAAAGGAGAACGTAATTCAAACAATAATTAGGTTTAGGTAATTTCACATGTATTGACATCTATTATTTTTAACAAATGTTGACACTTTGAAAGGGATTTCATAGGACTGATACCACTGGACGCAGCGGACTTTGTGAAACAGTAAAGAACAAACTCGGTAAATTGTACCTAAAGTGTCCAAAATAGCACTTGTGGAATACCTCTTTAAATTCTAATGATCAATGCCAACTAATACGGGGACGAAGGTGACCCACAGATTGGAGGACACCCGGATCAGTATAGGAGTTGGAGTGCTGCTGCGAGAGATGTTAGAAGTGGAGGTCCGTCCGGAAGCATCTGGGGATTCTAACTCATGCAGGAGTTAGTCCCAACTTTACTATACGTACACACAGAAAAGGATAGGATCCTGCCACACCTAAACATAAAGTAAGTAAACAGTTATTCAATGCTGGGTGCTCTAAGCTCTGTAGCCAACAGTCAGTATCAAGTAAGTAAGACATGCTAGGCACACCAGTCTTAGTGATGGAAAATGTCCTTTTATTCGTGACGTTTCGGAACCTGTGCGGTTCCTTCCTCAGACAAACCGCACAGGTTCCGACTGGTGTGCCTAGCATGTCTTACTTACCTATACGTAGGAGCAAGACTCACACTGCCCGGTCACTCTCGGTGAGTCTTCTGAGCCAATCTATGAAACGCCCCATGGTCTGACTGCCCCCCGGAGGGTCGTATCATGGACCCGTCTCTTGTATACCCAAGTAACCTCTGAGCTCAATTGGAACCCCTTTATTGGCCCGGCCTGACGGTTGAGACCTTTGACTGTGACCACACATGGCTTTTATCAACTGAGCAGCTAAGTATAAAATTGTTTATAATTGTGCACTTAATGTCCTACTGCTGTATTAGGCTTCCTTAGTTCATTTGGATATACTAATTAGAGACTTTAGTCTTGGGATGGCAGAGTGACGAGTGTTTTAAATGTTTTTAATATTTTTTGTCTGTAAATGCACATTCATGAGTTTGGAGTTTAATAAAGAATAGTATGAATTACACTGTATACTAACCTGTGGGAGTGAGTGATTTTTTGGACCTTCCGCCCCTCCCCCTCTTTGTAGACTATTGATGGGGTATGATTAAACAGGTTTGTGTCTATTTGTTTGCTATGGGTGGTGCTCCGTTTCTTTATATGTTTGGTTGCACTCTCAGTGAGTCAGCTTCTTGTTCTTCTTATAATTGACTAGTGTCTGGCCATACCCATTAGGAGGATTTCATTAAAAATTTATATGGACTTGGGACTGGCTTATTTATAATAGTTTGCCACATGTACCTTCAATGTTTTTTAACCTACTTTTGTGTTTTGTTGTTTTTTAATATGTCGGTGTATTGGGTAATGTGCAATAATACTCGCGTTTATATCACTGTAGTCATGATTGTCCGATCTTTTGACATTGACATTAGAATTTAAACAGGTATTCCACGGGTGCTATTTTTGGACACTTTAGGTACTATATACTGAGTTTATTCTTTAGTGTATTTTTTGGTCCTTAGCACCACCGATTTTAGGTTGATTGGAACCTCTGGTACTTTAGTTTGTACCATATTTATATTTCCCTGACTCAAGTTCAACCCTCGTTTTTAATACTGACTTTGTGAAACAGATTGTTTTGTAATTTACATATTATCATTTTGGATATAAACATTGATTTGATTTAGGTTCTTGCATAAGAATTATTATTTGCATTCCTGTTACTTTAAGGGGTCCTAGTGTTAGTGGGTAATACAGTGGGAAATAAAAAGTCAAATTGAATTGCTTGTCTGTGCCAAAAATAAAAGTACAGATTACAAGGCAAAGTGAAAACAGTACAGATATTATGGGCAAATGTCCCAAAGGAGGATGATCCACTAAACTGTAATCAGTAATAACAAACTGAACAGGAAGAGTAAAGGAAAAAAAGCTTTGGAATAGATATCTTAAAGAGAACAAGCAGATTTAAGTAATCCAATTTAACAACATAAAAGCTTTTTGCCACACTGTACTTTAACAGGACACCTGCCTTCGTTCAACTGTCAACCCCAATCCGGGGAGGTCACCCCACTGAGCCTGTAGCCTAATATCCTCAGAAATTGTTTCACTAGATTGGCACACAAACTCATCTGACCAGTAGAATTGGTTTTCATGCTGCAGCATTGGCTCCTAATACAATTATCTGGCAATGAGTCAGCTGTGTGAAGCCTTACAAGCCCTAAGACCAAGCAGGTTCTGTAACCAGAGGCTGGCTGCCAGTAGTTTATTGGGAGCAGCAGAAATACAGTACAGTGGCTCTTACTATCAGTTTTAATTAACACCTTTATGGATTTTAAATATAAATTAGTTGAAAAAACCTTGCTTGTTCTGTCTTAAACAGAGCAGATACTGAATGTTCATATGAAATTTCACAAGCTTACGTTTATTTTAACTTAACAGTGCCTAAAATAAGTTGGGTAGTTTATGCTTCTCTTTCTATAGGCAACAAAGGCCACCAACACGTGGCAGCAGTACTAACTGTGTACCACCCAAACAAATTGAATGTTGTGGTGCTTGTAGTAAATATGCAATAAATAATGTCTCAACCTTTTGACCATGACTTTCATAGGGACTGGATTATATTGCATTTTTGATCTCATAAAAATTTTAATAAAGAAAGGGCAAAGATAACACCCGTATCCCCCCTCTCTCTAACCTGACTACCAGGAATTCGCTACCATGCAGTTTATATCTTTGAAATGATCTTGCCCTTTCTGTCACAGAAACTACGGTGGTCATTGAAAAACATGGTAGTTTCCTATTACAATAATGTATTTAGCCAGTATAGATGCCCTTTATTGTTAAACTACATTATAAAACACATTTTCTGACCTAGAATTAAATTCATGCATGCCTTTCTATGGGACTACTATTAATCTATTAAAAATATCAAACTACACAACAGTGCAAATGCAAGAAAAGCTGTCACATAAGTTTAGTCACTTGCTGTTTGGCTTAGAAGGGTAGCTCAGTGAGCATGCCTGTACCCTCTGGTAGAAAGGGACATGATTTATGGCATTTATGAACAACAGACAACATTCTGGAGATTAAAGGGAAACTATACTGAGCCCCCTATTTAAAGTACCAAGGATGAGGACCTAAAAATCACTGTCAGTCTTCCTTCAATTGCTAGTTCATTTTTTGCTCCATCCAAAGCTTGTTTGACCCGGCGCATCTTTTATTCTGCATTTTCCTGTGCATTGATCTTTTTACATGTATATTTAAAGTGACAAATACTGTTAATGAACAGAATGTGCAGTACACATTGCAAAAAACAACAATCGTATTACAAGGCATATATTGTGAACATTAAAATATTCTTATAGTAAAAATCGTGCTTTGCATTTTTCACAATGCATGCATTGCTAAAGTTTCAACATCGTTAGACAAAACTACATAGTGTACTGTACAATGTGTTCCACAATTTAAAGCTAGTCAAGTAAACTACACTAAATGCTGAAAGTGATAGGTAACAGCCCAGGAAGGGTTAATTTTATCCTTTCCAGCATAGTGTTTATCAAACCTTTCTATCACTGCAGTAAGAGCTGGAGCATAATTAACAGTAAGGCTTATCTTACAAACTGTGTCCTTGCAATCACAACCTGACCGCTATCCTAGGCAGTACCACCTCTTCATGACTGCACAGGGTATTCGGGAGACAAACCACTCATAGCAGGATCTGAATTATACTAACAATATAAAATACATGTATTCAATTCTTTACTCACAATTGCATATTTGTGCTGAGGTATTTGTGACAGTTCCTCATGGCTACATGAGGAACAAAGCCACCAAAAATTTGGGCAATATTGATCAATTTTACCATAATGAATTTAAAAAAAAAAAGGTTTACTGGGTCTTATGCAGTTTAATCGGTGTATTCAAAAATATCTTTGTTGGTAATAATTGTAGATCCACTGCTATTCACGGGGAAGGATCATACTCATAACCTATGCTGCAAAGTTATCCAAACACAGAAGAGTACAAACAGATTTTACTAAAGAAAAACATTGTTCATTGGTCATTGAGGCAGAGAGACCAGGCAAAAATGCTACAATAAGGGTTGCCAGGCGTCTCTAGTTGGACGAGTCACGACTGCCTAACCATGCCTTCACCACCCCCTACTCCAGCCCCCCCACACACACCCTGCTCTGCCACACCCCCCTCCTGTTTGGGCGTGGAATAACTGGCTACCCTGGCTATAATACCCATAAGCAGTGTACACCACCCATTGTTTAGTTTATCTGTTGACTGGGATGAAAAATTGCTTGGGTTTTTAGCTGGCTGTAACCAGCATTCAACTGTTTGTTTAGACCAAAACCACAGCCATTCATGTGGTCCTCTATGGACCTCTGCTTGTCACAGTGAACTGTCAGCTGTGGCTACCAACATCCTTCATCCTGGTCGAATGGGAAGAAGCATTTGATGGTGTGTGTGCCCACTTAAGATTTCCCTTCTATAGTAGCTGCAGACACAAATTTATTACAATCTGACACTGCTGGTTGGAAACACCCACTGAATAGATGCCTCTAACTTCCATATGTTATCCACTAATTTGCTAATCATTCTACGAACTGTTGGTAATGAAATGGAAATGTTGTGTGTGGTTAATGAGAATATTTGTCTTCTATCTCTATAGAATAATATGGCAGTCCCCTAATCTTGCAACAGTGTAACATTTTTCAGTTAAAGTTTTCTTTTTTCATTAAATTCATTTATAAGCAGAGCTTTTCCTCAAATGCTTGTATTATTCAGTACAGAACAGAATCATGCACTTTTAAGAGTCAATGGAACCTGTTCTTAACTGATTATGAAAATCACTCATTGATCACATTTCTAATATCCATGTAGACACACATGTAGTCCTTATCCTCTTGCCCCTGCTGCAGTATTAAACATTGGAATAGTAGTGGGGGCCACAATGCCTTTAGAATTTGCACACCTGCCGTCACTTAAGGATTAAGCCCCACGTGCTGTCTGGTGTAACAATGCAGCAGATGAATAAGGTGTTGCCACTACAATTTGGATGTAAAGAGGGACCATTCTATCAGCATGTCAGCCTAAGTATTTTTTTTCAGTTAATACATCACTGCTATGGTAAAAGAGATAACCAACAAAACATGTACATTAGTCATATATCGAGTAGACTCTGATGTCAAGACTCAAACATGATCTGCATCCTGGCCGAACCCTTCAATGTACATTTTTTGCTAGCTGGATTATAATAAAGCGCTTTTCCTTCTATTTCTGATTCTCCAAGGCTGGCGAGTAGTATTTCTCCCCCATGAATCGGCAGATCTAATTCGTCATGTAATATGAAACTCCTGGCATCATTGCTCGAATTCCCTCCTCACGCCTGGTAAATCGGTCTTCATTTAAAACCCTCTCTCTTAGCCCTAAAGGAAATCAATTCTGCAGTTTAGCAAATAGTTAATTACTCCACAAAGAGGATTGATCGGCCTGTATCACCAGAAAGCCTGTAGTGCTATTGTCTCTTTCATCTGTGATTAAACCACAGAGAGAAAGAAACAAAACTAAATTAGGCTTCTCCTTGTATCCTACAAATATTTAATGATAGGATAATCTTGGAGGCGTGTTCAGCATACGCTTTCCAACAGAACCAGCTGTATCTCTGTGTTGAATTCTAATTTATATAAAAAATTTGAATGTTAAAACTATCATTACAAGGTTGTTATGCCCTCCTCCTTTGTGCAGAATGTCAGGAACAATGTATCTTGGTATGTTTCCATCTACATCCACAAAGACCTAGGGACCTCCTGTCTGATTATTTGATCTATTGCTCAGACGAGCAATGTGGGTTTGGATAGCTAACGTGTTTAGTCTACAAACTAAATACAATTCAGAGGTTACAAACTGGGTGTAATTTTCTAGCCACCACTCATTTTATCCTCACGACTATTCTGAGGCAATAAACGCTCACAGCAGTTGCCAAATCTTACGCTAGCCAAGTTCCTTCACTTAACAGCTGTAAGAAAACCTTACAAATACCAGTGCTCAGGGCTGAATTTCATTTAGACACAGTAGCATGTGCCAAGATGCATTTGTGGTTGAATTTGGTTGCCCCCCACTATTGGCACTTGAATTTGTGCGTATCAGGCTTTGAAAAGCATCTGACTTTCCGGTACTTAATATTTTAAGCAGTTAAAGGCTATTTAAGTGCAAAAAATTTCCTGGGCTGTTATTTGCCTCAACTAATCAGATGTTACATTTTTACTGGTCTACTACAGTGGAAAACATTTAATAACATCTAGTTGTTGCTTCAAATTATCAGTACAGCAAAATTTTGCACCTCTATTAATAAGCCCCTGTGGCCAAACTGACAGGTATTTGGCTGACTGACCTTTGGACAATATTTGGGGATTTTAAAAATCCCCATCTTTGTGTCCTTTCATCTTTAGATGTTACTATCTTCAGGCTGCTGTGTAGAGTCAGATAAAGGGCATTATTTCTGGTGGTATCTACACTATATATTATATTTACTTTTATTATATTTGTGTAAGGTTGCCTTTATATGGACAATTCAAGAACTGGTCAATTATGACACTATGATTCACTTGATTTTATCTATACATATTGGCACTGGACAGTACTTACTCTTATCTATTTATTTACTAGAAGCACAGGGGTATATACTCTTTAATCTATCACACTGATCTATCTATCTATCTATCTATCTAATCTATCTATCTATCTATCTATCTATCTAAGACTGTCACATGTTTTACAAAGGAAGTGTCATATAAGCCTTGCAACACTTCCTACTAACTTCCTACTTCCCTACAACACTCAGAAAATGTTTTGATTCGCTAACACTGCTGTCAATCTAATATTAAGCACACACATTGGATACAAACAAAGGGAAGTGATAAATATGTTCTTTGTAAGCTTCCATTGCCTCCCTGTAAAACTTCCTGGGGTGTGGCTTAACAGTCCATTTTAAGATACCATCACAAAACAGGAGTGGGGAGTACTAAGTACTTTTATTTATTTATAGATTTTGCCTTATTTACATTTCTATATACTTTAAAGTTATTACTACATATTTGTTAATATTGATAACTATTTATTTAGTGCTTAAACAACTCATAAACACTGTCCCTATGTATATTACCCGAAAAATGTGTGTAAAGGGCAGCACTAAACCATACAGTACTTCCGAGTCCCCCCTCCTCGGATAATCAAGTGATACCCAAAAACGGAGTATCACCCAAAATATAACTAACAAGATAGTACTCTGCTGTGGAAAAAAAAGTAAATACACATAGTAATATATAAAAGAAACAATTTATCCACAATACCTCATAATACAATGTAATAAAGCTGGCCAGCTACAATATACACAAATACACAATATAAAAATCACAGAGGCTGAATCACAAAACCACCTGGATAATAGTCAATAGCTGGGAGTCTAAAAACTCAGGCCCAATAGTAGCATCTATATAATAAAAGGAGGGAAAGTCATTCCGTGGACTCAGTCTTCTCACTAAAGCGGATTATTGAAATCATAGTCAGAATGGAAGCATTACTGAAATTCTTAATTTCCGCCGGTGTGCGAACACCCAAACAAAATATGGAAGATGGTTTAGAGTATACTGCACTGCACCGGGATCCTAGTAGTGGTTAAATATCAGCACCCTCGGTGCAGACGGCCCCCCAGACTCTAATGCTCCTGCGTCCGTGGCTATGAATGGCTCATGGGTTCACGAGTGCAGCGGGTTCTTCTACCCGTCTGCACTCATGAACCCATGAACCATTCCAGACTGGGGTTACCTTAACGTGGTTGGAAGGCTTTTCATCATATGATCACAGTAATGTATACTAAAACCCCTTGGTTATAAAGTATGCCAGTATGCTGATATGATATTGTATGGGCCTAGGAATGTGCATTGATTATCTTTTCTATGTTTGTTAAAATGTTTGACCAGATCATATATATATAATATATATATATATATATATATATATATTTATTTATTTATTTATTTATCATTTATTTAAATAAAATAGATATTCCTCTTATTCATGCTTTCCATTACCTTTCTTTTGGTTTTTACATGTTTTTTATCTGTTTGTCATAAATATAAATATCAATACTGAACCTGCATTAAGACTTAATAGTAATTTTTAAAGGATGTATACATGCTTGTAACTTAAGGTTTAAAATCAAATGAACATTTCTTCTGTACCGTATATGTTTAAAAACAGAGCATTTTATAGGTTCTGAATATAATACATCAAAGCTAACTATATATGCAAACTATAGGTGAAGCTGCCATATTACTGGCATCATACCAGAAACTCTCTATCTCATTAAACTTCATCCACACCCATAGAAGTTGAAGTGATGGTGCTTGTCATATATCTGTCTATAGAAAACAGTAATGCCTTATTCACATTTATAAATCTGTAGAGATTGAAGGTTACCCGCACACAGATATATTGAATATTACTAAAATATATAGAAAAAGGAACACTTTTTCCCTTTTAAAAAGGCAATGATATATTGGTAAGCCAAACCCTCTTTTCTTTGTGCATTTAGCCTCTTAATAATCACTTTAGATACAGCCTTGGGTTTCAGAATCATATCATAGGATCCCCCTCATGAATATCATGTAAAACACTTGTGACTTGTCCTTCTCAGCTTTTTATTCTAAGTGACTACCATACAGGGGTAAGTCACACAGCAGTCTGGGACAAACAAGTAAGACTGCACCAAGGAAACAAGAGCGGAAAGTCTTTCATCAGTCAGTGAAATCTGTAGTCCTGATGAGCAGATGTCAGCTAATCTTAGAAAGTGCAGCTCATTTCTGCTCGCCCTATTCAGTACTAAATCCAAAACGGCGCCCCAAACAACTAAAGAAACTTGTCAAAGCAGAACCCCGAGAAAGGAGGCACCCCAGCTTTCCTGCACAAAAACATCAAAGCATTTAAGGAATGCTTCAGCATAAAAATGTCAAACGCCTGTCTTGGAGATGTTAATCCTCATGTTAAGATGTCCCCAAAGGGGCTCTGATTCTGATTACACATAATCTCTTTTGTGCCAATCACATAACTATCGGTAGAGTAGCTTCATGTAATGTTTGGAATTTTTGTTAACTCCATGTCTGCCATTTAAACAATGTTAAATGTAACAAAAAAAAAAAAAAAAAAAAACCTCTGCGATCTTTCTGGCTGCTGTGCTTTATTTTTTTCCAATGCAAATCACAATTGAGAATTTTTCGGAATGTCAGCAGAATTAGAAATGAAGGCGATTCATTTGTCACTGATCATGAAGGGATTGGAGGAGTTGTTAACACGGGGCTAAGTTATCTGAAATGACAAATCACATAGCAAACTTTCCAAAGAGATAATTGGGGTTATTTCTACCATCAATATCATACATTGCAAAATGTGGAGCCCTGCAACTGTCTAGCATCATTTGGAAGATGAAAAATACCTGCTGCCCAGCAAGTTACCTTGTGTTAAAGGAGACTAAAATGTTTTATGTAGCTGACTCCTGAATAGTTTATTTAATGAACCTTACATGTCACTGTGTTTCACATAGCATTTTGTTATTAAAAAAAAAAAAAGAAAGATAAAATGTCATTGACTCCCAGCCCTTTCCTGGCAGAGTTGTATCCAGAATGAACGCGATTTCATGGGAAAAAAGGATTAGATCTGAATCAGGCAAGAGGTAACAGGCCTGGGCTGTATATCTCAGTACCAAGCCTTATATGAGGACCTTGCTGTCACTACGCAATGCAGGACATGATGTCCTTAATATGGACACATTTCAATACTGGGAGAATCTGAAACACTAGGGAAAAGTCAGACTCAATGCAACTATATATAACTTTATGTATTGGAGGGATCAGCTGGGTAGCAGGGATCAGGAGACAGAAGGGATTACGATTCACACAATATACAGTCTCCGTTCACACTAGCAGCTATAAATAGACCTGAAACAGACATTTCCCCCCATAGGAAAGATTATAAACATTTACAGTTTTATTCCAGTGCACTCCCTCACCTGGGTTACCTATGCAGTCTATACCTTTGATAATCCTGGGCTCAGTATCCTTGAGCCAAGTATCCCCCCTCCACCCCCAGTCCAGACCAAATTTGTGCAGAAATGCAAAAAATCGATGAATAATAATCTCATAGCACCATCTCTCTCTCATGGCTGATCACATGATCTGACTAAATGAATGACTTTTATAAGGACATATCCACTGTGACTATAAATGTTATAGCTTACTGTAATTCGCCATTATACATGCAAACTTATACTTACGTATACTGTATATGTGCTATTAATGTTTGTATTCTCAAAGAAAATATAGTTGTTGAAACTAAAAAGAGTGCAGCATTGATAAGAAATATGACAAGCAGAATGCTAGTGAGGACCCCCAATGTCACTTTCATTTGAAAAGACAGCATGTTTAAACCTACCTTTTGCTTTCTTTGATACAAAACTGGAGCTGCCATAGATATTATAAAAAGCAACATTTAGAAATCAATCCATGAACATTCCATTCATCTTTTTTCTATGCTAATTAATGGGCCTGTTGCCCATTATGGAAAAACAAAATTGATTTCATGGTGTTTTTTTTCTTAAGGGTTGCAACATGTAATATGCTGTGGAATGGGGTTAATTGGAGTTACACAAAGATAAGCCAAGACAATCTGAACCTGGTGCTAGTTTTTTTAATTACAGCGATGTTGGTACTCCTTTATGAGCATTTTAAAGGCATTTCCATCTCCCTGATAAGATTTTAACACACAACTGAACCCCCAAAACCTCTTCTCCAACTCTTCCCGGCATTCCAAAAGAAGATATTTATTTTTTAGGAGAACTAAAGTCCCCAGACAATATTGTCCCAATAGGCATAGCACATTTAGAAACACACAACAAGCTGTGTCTCATCTCTCCCTTTGCTGTGATGCTGGGTGATTTATGAAAATAACCTGTGAATACAAGGGGTCAGCTCCCATAATTCACCTTATCTGGAACAGATAAGTGTGAAGAACTGCAGTAACTGCAGTCTTGCTTCCTGGAAGCTGACAGCCAATCATGTTACAGCTCAGAGATCATCCCTCCCTCTGATACAGGACTCAGATTTCAGTGCAGTTTTTTTGTAAGCACATTCAAATGCTCCTGTCCCTAACAATGATAAATTCCTTTGCTTTTCATACAAAAAAGAAAACTAATCTTTGTAGTGTATGTCTTTGCTAGCATGGATATAAGTAACAGAACATTTAAGATTTCAGCAAAAAATAGAAGTATGGGGAATCGAACCAGCAACCTTCTATACTGTGTCTTTCTAAAAACAAAGCTTTTTAACCGCTATGTAACAATGGGTAATAAGTAATTATCTAGTACATGTGGAGTCTTTATCCTTTTGCTAGACACACAATAAAAAACAAAAACAAAGGGAGCATGGGGAATCAAACCTGTGCCCAATAGTCTATTTTTTATACTAACCGAGCACTTTAGCAGCACGCTCCACTATTAAACATGCAATAGATGGAGGTACATTTCTGTAAATGTCAGTAAAATCAGTTCACTAATTTTGTATTGCTACTGGGAGACTGTCAGCAATTACCGCTGGTTGGTAAATAAATACAGACTGCTATACTAATAAGTTTGTACATATGTAGAAACGTTATATTTTCTAGATACATGGAAACAAACAAAAAGCATATACTCAGCAGTAGACTATGGTTATTTATCTGTTGTATCAATGAAATCACTGGAAGTTTAGTTCTTGAATTGAGAAAGCCAGTCGAATGACTAGCGAAATGTCTTCAAGAACTAAACTTCAAGTCCAGTTGATCAATTGAATACAACAGATATACCATGACCGGATGAATGAGAACCTTCACTAAACTATGTTATATTGTTTCATAACTAAACTCAGGGATTAGAACTTGTGACTTCTTGGCGTGTTTTGCTCCTAAGAACAGAGCATTTAGATGGTGCGCCACCAGCAACTCAACAACATGGAAGCCTCCTTGTTACAGGATCTATTACTTATACTACTAAATGCAAAAAACTAGAGAAGAATCTTTCAATGTATAGGTGTTCTGGTAGAAAAGCTTTTACATTAGGTTTTTAATAAATTAAGTTTAGTTCTCCTTTAAGTATGCCGGGGTGTCTTCATCGATCCTCCTCTCTTCCAGGTATGTTCTGTCAGTCTTCGCTTCATGGTGATGTCACACCCAATGACTTACGACAGCTACATAATCCACCTTTTTACGGCTGCGCAGCCTTGTGAAGATCTCATAAAGCTGTGAAAGGAGGGGAATAGAGAATGCTGTGGTAAGTAAATATCGGCTTTCTGGAAACTGGACCACAAATATTTTTTTTAAATAGGGCTTTTGGGGTTAGAAGTTTGTCATGGGATGGACATGTCATTGATTTTTAAGAGTGTGGATCAGTAATTGTGACCCTAGAAGAAAACTTACAAAATATATTTAATAAGGAAGAATATGACATTCTTGAGCAAAACAGCTTATTGCCTTCGTTCATGCGGAATAATTATAAGCTAGAGAAAAGCAATGAAGAATAAGGTACTATACAGAGGATTTTTGTATAGAGAAGGTTGTTTTAAGGGGTTCGAGTCACCAGCATACAGAAAGTTGGAGAAGCATAACATAGAGGGAGATGTGTACAGACTGAAATTTACAGTATGTAGGAAACACAAAACATTTGGCTAAAATAGGGCAAACCCAGGGGTAGGATCTACTAGTCTAAGTTCTGTGCGGTCAATGGAAGGAAAAGGAAGAGGGTAGGGTATGTTGTATGGTTGCATTTTTAATAAGAATAGAAAGAGGTAAAAAGCAAAAAAAGTATATTTAAAACACACGTACATTACCTATCTTACACTTACACTTAATAGTAGGTGCATGGATGCTTACTGGATTCAGAAGTATTCAGAGACTTAAATGATTTAGCACCTGTCCTTACTATTGCCAAGAGCATTCTGTAGTGGATCAGCCACTGTCTGGATCTTCAAATATCAGAACAAACTGTCCATATTTTAATAAAGCCGACAATTACAGGAAGATGAGTAGATGCCGTTAACCTGCTAAAAACTTTATTATTCGTTTAGCGTAAGCTTTACACTGAAGGCCTGCACTATTTTTATATAACAACACCAGACACCCATTTAATAAGCAAAATGTCAATTTTGCACTACTGCGTAGCTTGAAACTTAGGGACCCTCAGAGTCGTTATCGGGCGCACCTTAATTGACGTGATCCTCTATATATGTAACATGCCTCAAATACAGAAGTACAGACAAACGTAGCACGTTCTAGCATTTTGATTAATTGTAAGATGGAAATTTTTATATTGTGGGTTTAAATTAATAAACGTAATATCTATGCTGTGGTGTTAAAAAACAAATATAGGAATGTTTTGGTAAACAAGCCCGCAACGTGTATTATTGCCCATTAATGTCATTGAATCTTTATGGGAAAGTGTAGGCGTTCTTTAGTATAATCCTTATTGTAAGATTAGACATTTAAATATTGATTTAACAAGGTTTAAGCATCACATAAGTCAGTGGAAGCAGGTGTCCCAATTATAGCAGTCAAAGTGATATAATCAATGCTAAGTGGAACAATTAGGAACACAAACTCATCTCTAATTAGTTGTGTGTGGAGTGTTTTAATGTTTTCAGTATCTCTGATTTCAGTATCAATTATATACATCTACAAGGTACATTTACTGGGGGGAACGGTTTATATTTTACTGCAGCTGCTTAAGCAGTTCATGGATTAGACATTAAGAGACATCATCAAAACCTGTCTATAATCACGTCTAGAAATGTCTATAATCGCATTATGAAAAACACATCTAACATGAGTCAGTTTCTAAGCATACACACACGTTGGAACTTCTCAAAATGGAACTATACGAACACACATTTTTTAAGCAGACCTCTGTAATGCTACTTATAACTTGATTCAATTTGTAATTCACTAAGCTTTATGAGAGGCTAGGGTGCTGATGTAACGCTGTCCCACTGGCAGTGCTGCACCTTCATGTGAGATGGTCTGTAAATGTTACCATAACACAAGGCATAGAAAGTATAGCTATATAGCTGATATATACTATCTCTCAAACTTAGAGATCTATCAGGACAGTGATCCAAGGTGCCCCACTATTAATGCACACGCACACACCAGGCCTACGCACACAGGTTAAAGTAGTCGCATAATAAATCTGCTTCTGATCAGTGGTACTAATAGCTAATACTATAATATTGCATTGCATGCACTGCACTTCCCTAAAAAATGTTGCAAGTATGGCAGCCGCTGCCATTCAGTCACTAAACCTCTTCAACATTTAATACAAAGAAAAAAAGTTACTGAACCTCAAGATGTATTAAACAATACTGATGCTTGGGGGCTTTGTTAACAAGGGTACAAACGTTGCCATGTATCTATAGCATCCACATCAGATGTTTAGGAAACCGTCTCATAACAGCTGATTGGTTACTGTAGATTAATAGCACACACATCCAATCAGATGTTAGTTAGAAACCATCTCATAACAGCTGAGTGTGTTATGGTTACTGTAGATTAATAGCACAGGCAAACCTTTGCACCTCCTTTATATTGTGTAAACCCCTTAGTTCCTTTTGTTGACATCACTGTATAAGACAGCAACCTTAATGCAATATAGAAATAAAGCAACAAAGGCAGGACTAATTGCCATGTTGCTTCTAAAATATATAATTTAAACATAATATGTACCTTTGATGTAAGTAAAACTGCATACGCAGACAGGATTATAATAAGCAATTATGTGGTGTTAATATCCCTAAAGCAAATGCAAAAAACCCTAAAAAAAAGTTGGCATAACCGTGCATTAAAAAGGAGAAAAGAATGGCATGAAAAATTTAATTCAATACTTTTTAAGGAGAACTAAGTCTAAAAGTACATTATGCTAAGGTGATTCACGAGTGATAAGGAACTAAAAAGCTGCGTTTTTAACTTAACTCACTTAACACCACTGTGGGTTTTGAACTTCCATTTTATTTTGCTCACTGGTAACCTTCACATGGACAAATCTTTATTTGGACAATCATATGATTTAATTGTAGCTGACACTCATTAGCCACAAGGAACCATTGGAAACAGGAGAAAAACGCGAAAATAGTCATTTGGAGGAATTAGTCTTGGCTCCAAAATGAATGCACCGGAAGCAGAGAAGGGCAGTTAGGGCACTAGTAATCTGTATGGAATACAATATATGAGGTGCTCAACAGGTGTATATTGAAGACAATTGTAGCAAACAGAACAGAGAAACCTGTGGCACTCAAAATTATATATACTCTATTATCTATGAGGGACTTTCCCCATGATTGGATTGTGTACACATTGTTTTTATTGTTTTTATATATTTTTGCCCACCTATGTTCCAATAAAGGGTTTTATAATGAACTATTTTTTGTGTTCTACAGCTTCTCTACAAAGTAATAGCACCATAATCTTTAAAACTTAGAAAATTCACAGAATGCCTGTGCATGTAGTTATGGTCTAAAGATTGAACTACATTATTACTATGAAGTGGCAACTATCTTGTTTGTTACGTAATCAAAAGGTGTTGTTTTTTTTAAACCCCATGAAGATCCTTCAAATTTTAGATTTGTGAATTGGCACCTATTGCTTTTATGTAGGATGAAAGTGACAGATTAGATGCTTCCAAGGATGTTCTGCCAGTGATATGGCCTATTCAGCAATGTTCGACTTACTGAAAGCTCCACAAATACGTACAAATGTAATAATTGTCGATGTCAACTAAAGATAACCTGCCTCTGCACTTTTCAACAAAGCAGAAATGTTCTTGTTCGTACAGCATTATGACGAATACAAATGATATGAAACATACATACAATTAACACAATTCCATCAATTTATTTTCTTATATATTTTCCTTAAAGAACCAACTTAATCCAGGACTGCAGTTAACATGCCTTTCCCATAAATTAAAGGATAACTATACAAAATTACTTGACATGAAAAGTACCTGGGGCAGGGAGGTTGGATTGATTATTCCTACCTTACAATATCATTTGTTGAGGAGCTACACAGCACTAACAGTTTTCATTTGCCAGGTTAGTCATGGACTATTCCTGTATTAAAAGATAGTGCTGAAGCCAGGAGGAAGACAGGCAGAATCAGTTTTCTTTGGGCTGGTGCTCCTCGCAGAAATAATATTGGGAGGTAGGAATTACCAATCCTATATCCCTGTCCCAAGTACTTTTCAATTTAGCTGTATTAAAAAAAAAAAAACTTTATACAACACGATAGTTTCTCTTCAATCCCAAGAAAGGCAATATTATGTTCTAATTATATTTCATTTTCATCTGTTAACTCAAGAAGATAAGTAGATTGGCACCTTTATCTCTACAAAACCAGTTGACTATTATAACATTTTAGCTTATGGTAAGTTAGCATCAATTTTGAGGCTAAAGTTATAGTTACCTTATTGCAAGCCCAAGTATCTGGTTTCTCCAAGGGCATGTAGTGACTACGTATGAAGAAGAATATTATCTAATACATTGAACTATTAGGCCTTGGGCCCTTTTTTTAATCTGATGTAATCTACGAAATAGAGCAATGGAAAAAGTAATTGATATCTGAGCTTTAATCAAGAGAAAGGGAAACTAGGGAAATATATCGTTATACTTTGTAGACATTATATGCATCACATTGAGCTCTAGTCATTTCTTATCATTAGCATTGTACAAGTAGATATAAGAACTTCTTTGCTTATATAGCTCAGTAAAACTCAGTAACGTTGGTCAAGGTGACATGTTAGTGTACCCTTTCCTAAGGTCTCCAAGTAGGCCAATAACTAGTCTATGCTATCTAATAATATTGCTAATTAATGTTTCCAACTAGGGGCAGTAGACTCCCATCCATAGTGCTAGCTGATATTTCAGATGTTCTCCCGTTATCTAAGTCTTTCCTCACTACTGATTTCAGTACCTGCTCCACTGTAAGTCCTAAATATAGCGTATGTTTCAACGTGTATTATAAACATTTTTTATAAACATTTGCTTATATTAGCAGGAAGGTACTAGATACTATTCTGTTGTTTCTATACATTTGCACCTATTGTCAATTCGTTACACTTGCAGTTTAGGTTTACAATAATTAAACCAAAGCCTGTTTGAGATTGTTAATGTCCATGTCTTACCAGAATGCTGAGTCAGTCAGGCCTATGTAAGAAAAGTTCCTAAGGTGCTTTTATATGCCTCAACCAATCAGATCTTAGCTACCATTTTAAAGCTAACATCTGATTGGTTGGGGCAAGATTAGCACTTTTTAACTATAAGAACTTCTATTACATGGCCTGGATGAGTTTACAATCAGTGTAGCATCAACTCTTCCAGTTTTGCTAAAACTTCCCAGAAAAAGAAACTGTTTGTTTTTACATTGTTTCTATAAAAGCAAGGTATTTGCTGAAAGGAAGAGTGAAGGATAGCAGAGAAAGGATCCCCTGAGGCAAACACTGCATGTGCCTAGAGCACTTGAGTTAGTGCCCAAGGTTACTTTATCTGTATTTTGCCTATGAGCACAGTCCATGCAAATCTAATTTGTAAAAAAAAATCCATCTATATAAATTGCAAAGTCAAATATTTATTAGACCATTTTTGTTTTACAACCCTAAAACGACTACATTTAATTAGCAACGTTCGTCCAGTTGCCATAGTAATAATTAGTAGATGCAGATTAGACACTGACATTCCAGTTAAATGCTCACGGGAAAAGATAGAGACCTTGAGAAAAACTTTATGGGACACTAGTCAATGTAATTGACATGCCTTATGCTAGAGATGTTCTCAGTAGCTTAGTTCCCCAAAAGGCAAATTTTTCAAGGCCAAGTGATTATGCAATTAAGAGCGCGTGTACTGTTTATGCAACCACATAAAAAATCTTGGGCATCATCTCCTGGTGTGAATCATCCTGTCATTATAATGTTTTAATACCAGCTGCTTATAACTGTGTTACATGTCAATCTGAATTAAAAATCATTCCAGAAATAATCTACACAATTTACAGTTACAAAGAACTCAGTTCAGCCCTTGCAGTGCAGAGGTGGTCAGATTACATATTTATCAAGATCATCCAAGAAAATGTATATCGTCCATTTAAAGGCATTCAAAAGCTGATAGAGGGTTTAATATTACTACACATTCATTTGAAACAATAAAATTATGTAAAAAGATGGTAACTCATCTTCCTGTAAATCTATATTTTAGAATGTAAATTAAAATACAAAATACCATGTATTAGTTATTGAGAAGCCTTTTATGGATTAAAGTGTTGGTGATTGTTTTTATGTTATAGAGACATTTAGAATCCTTTCTCAGGCACCCATATAATCTGTCATCTATTGAAATTTAGATTTACACCCACTTTATCCCCTAACGTTTACAGAGCGAGATTTAATGTATTCTTAGGTGCACATGCGCGTCTATGTAAACACAGATGAAACATCACCGATGCACGCCAGGAACACACACTTTGATTAGTGAGATTTCGGTTGTAGGTAATATGGGAGTTGGAGCAAGTGCTCCTATTTTTAAGAGAATTTAATTTGTTGGGGGGGGTGTTACTGCCTCTAACCCTAGCTAATACAGAAACATTTAGAACAATATAGATTATGTGTATAAAGGTATGTTTTTATGTTTGTTTTTACTGGCATTTAGTTTTTTAATGATCAGGTTTATTTATATGGTATTGGTTCTTCGCAGACACATCATTGTGATAGGAGAAACTCATGGGAGATTGTGTTCACTGTAATGTAAAGCTGATTTTCTCTTTTTGAGTCAGTGGCTGGTTCTCACCAACCTGTGCTTAGATGACAATTTCCATCATCGATGTAGTGAGACTATTACGCTTGCAAATTAACCAGATCATTTACAAATCCCTTTATTGACTGTTTTTTTTTTTTTAAAGGAAGCAATTTGGAAGTTTGCCTAAGCACTTAGACATAGCATTTACAGTATAGCCACTTTTTGCCTTGTGCTCTATTAGGTATTATTTTATAAATATAAATTGGTGCTAGACATTTGCATTTCATGTTTTTTTGCCCTGTATCTAATGTTGAGGTGGTAAAGTGTAGCTACATAATATTAGTAATGTTTGATGGTGATTAATGTCTGTTTGAATCTACAAACATAAGGTTTTGTTAAAGGAAAACTAAAGGCAAAAACCTATCACCCAGGATCCTGATTTGTTAAAGTTTTTATTTAAAGGATTTAATTTTCTTTAATCTGTTAGTTCACTAGTGCCTGGTAACTATAGACCTGTAAGCCTCAACCTAGGTCTGGAAACCTTGTTATGGGATCATATCCTTGACTTCTCTCCAAAACTGATCTTATTGTAGTATTCAGCGTGGATTTATGACAAATAAATCGTGCCAGACAAATTACTTAGTTTTTATGAAGAAGTGAGTAGTAATTTAGATTCAGGCATAGCAGTGAATATAGTATACTTGGATTTTGCAAAAGCTTTTGATACTTTGCCACATAAATGCTAATGTATAAACTGAATTGTTGGCCTGTTATAATGATTTAGAATGGGGCATGAGCGAGGTCTCTGTCTTTGCTGATGACACTAAAACTATGCAGAGCTTTGAAAACTTCAAATGATGTGCAATTGTTGCAAGCAGACCTAGATAGATTATCAAAATGGGCAGCAGAATGTTAGATGAGATCTATGCTGATAAATGTAACGTGATGCATTTGGGGTTTAAAACAATGCTTGTGCCACTACACCTAAATAACTCTGTTTAAGTGAATCTGTAATGGAAAAAGATTTGGGGGTTTTGGTAGATAGCAGACTTAGCTGTAGAAAACAATGCAGAAAGAAATGGCTAGAGCTATTAAATATTGTCTTGTATAAACAGGGGAATAGATTCAAGAGAGAAAATTTTATTCTCCCTCTTTGCAAGGCACTGGTAAGGCCTCATTTGGAAAATGCGGCTGCAGTTTTGGATCCCATATACAAAAGGGAACAGTTAGGACTGTTTACATTGGAGAAGTGACATTTTGTTGGGGATTAGATCCTTATACAAATATGCAACAAACCTGTCTGGTGCATTGGTCACTATTGGTCATATTAGAACTTGTGGACATCCTTTAAGATTGGAAGAAAAAATTTCATCTTTAGTTAGGAATGTTTCTTTACAGTGAGACGGTGAAACTGTGGAAACTGTCTTCCAGCAGATGTGGTATGGTAAGTTCATTGAATAGCTTTTAAAGTTGTCTGGATAAGTTTTCTAAAACTAGAAAATATTGAGAATTACTGGTATTTACATATTTTTGTAGTTCTGGTTGATCCAGGGATACTTTCTGATTGCCATTTGGATTTAGGAAGGAATTCCCCTCCTCCCCCCACGTTTCACAGGTTTTTTTTGCCTTCCTCTGCATCCACGTAGGTAGGTTTAAAAGATGAGTGATAATGTTGTACTTGATGGACGTATTAAGTAACTGAAATATTCAGTATGAATTCTATCCCCCCCGCCCAAACTCTACCCCACTTCACAGGACAAAAGATTTCTCGATCTGTCCCATGTTGGGCACCAATGCATTATCCATAACCATATTGAAGAACAGATATTTGTCACCAGATATGGCATAAAATTACTTATATCCACCTCAGTGCACTTATGGGTCTCTTATTTCAAAAGTTTATTGACATATTAATGTGCATGCAACGTTTCAGTCCTTTCCTTGTTTTTCTTTTCACCCTGGGCAATTTGACAGGACACTTATTAGAATACAGAAACAATGATGTAAACCTAAACACAAGACAATTCAATGGAACAAATCTTGCAAGACAGAATAATTAAGCTTTAATAAAACATTAGATTAGACCCCCCCACTAAATATGTAATTACATGTGACCTTCTATTATTGTAATTAGAGCAGATTTGAAAAAAAGAAAATTAGACCCTTTAAATTAGAAAACTACTTTGCATGCAACTTTGTTGAGGTCTGAATTAAGGGATAATGACTTCATTTGATGAAATACAAGTAGAATATGTACATTTAGTGGGTAGATATTGTTCCAATTTGTTGATATTAAAAAAAGTAACAAGACCTTTGTCTGATCAATACACATTCAGAGTGAATCGTAATGCTGTCTTATCAAATTAGAACCTACTCAAACAACTCTGTAAAAAGAAATCAATCTTTTCCTGACCTTAAAGACAGAACAGTTTCTACTTAAACATGGTTATTCGCTCAAGTTCCTAAACAATTATTTACCCACAAAACATATCACACACATATTCATGATACTGGCATTATGAGTATATGTATTTGATACAAAATCCAATGAAGTGGATGTAATTAAGAAAATAACATTGATTGGAGTTGCATCAGACTAGTGCGCAAAATAGTGTGCGAAATGGCATCATGTTATATTTTGTTCCACCCATATTGCTCCACCAATATGCCACAACCCACAGGGTGTGTAAAACCTTTGGACCAATGACCACACATTCTTTGGCTCAAAATTTAAAATGTACTAAAAAATGCATAAAAAGCATTTACTCATTTTTACTCAATGATGGTAAGAATTATTAAATAATTACCATTATTTAATAAGAATACAACAACATCCATCATTATACTATTTTCTCAATACTTGTTGTTAAATACAACATGAAGCACTCATGCTTAAAGATATTACAACTGATGGTGATAGGCTTAAACCCTCCAAGTCACATATTTGGGTCACATAAGTGGTTATAGTATCTTTCTCCATCCTATGGACTTCCTATCCATTACAAGAAAATAACAACAATTGTAGGATTCGTAACATGTTCAAAGACAACAAAGTAAAAATATACATTTTTAACAAGGCAAAGCGGCGATACAGTTTAATTCATTGCTCGCCTTTTACTTTCGCGAAAGTTAAAACTTTTAGTTATTACCTGGTTACCACTTTCTGTGCTTAAATGTGGTAAAGGAAATCACACAATGCTACTTTCCTGCATAATACTTTATAAAATCTGTAAAATAAATCAAATTCTCTGCTGACTTAGCTCCCAGCTGCAAGCTTTACGAGCTACAGAGCTTTGTAGTACACTTTGCTGACAGATCCTTCATGCTTCTTTTCTTCCCCAACTTTTCAAGCCCAAACGCATTACTGTTACTGTTATTTACAAACTCTATCTGTTCTCTTGCCATATTGTACTTCCCTTCTCGTGAGCTATAATCTTTCCCAGGGGGCCGCTACCATGAAATGAAAACTGAAACATTTGCTCGGGTGCACCTCTGTGGAATACTTAAAGGCAGCAGTTAAAAAAAAAAACCTCCATCCTGCAATACCGCATTCAGCACATCCACAATCAGTGTGTTAAGTCAGCCTCCAGTTCACCAGTCAGTGTTACTCAGCCCATCCATACCCACCTGACTATCATGCCTAGTTCCCTGATGAAGCCATGCTACCACTCTCACGGGTACACCCCTCGACTGCCCAGACGGCGCAGTTTAAAGTTGGTTTCAGGTGTTCAAAAAAACCGGCAGGAACACCCTGATCTTTTGACTTTGTTTATTTCAATTAGTTGGACTAAAAGACATTAATATGTGGTAAAGATACTACAGTTATTGGAAAGTTTAGGTGGCTGATGTCAGGTTGCTATAAACGATTGCACAGGTCTATTATTTTTAATATAGTATGCTTGTATTTGATACTTCCAAATTAGTCCATAGCTTCTGGTGATATGTATAATCAGTTTTACAAATCCTGGTCACTTTTATTCTCCCCATAGAATTTAGAGTACCGCTAAAGTTATGTAGAAACTATTATTTTTCCTGGCGCTACTTTTCATGTATGACTGTTGTGCTTGTCGTTTTTGTCTGTGTCAGGCTTTTAGTGTAAGAATTAACTGCGCTATTCTCCACATGACATATTATCTTCTTATAATATTTATCACTCGACTGTACTAATAAATCAAATTTCTAAAATCACTATTAGATTATAAATATGCCTTATAAAAAAATCCAACTTGTGAAGTTGTTTCACTCAAGGGCAGATTAAATCACAGATGATTCAAGAGCAGGTGTGAGGCATTTTTATTCCAAATAGAATATCTTGTCTGATTTTCAGTGACATGAGCGTTGTTCGATTTTAACCAATAAACCATGAGCAGAAGTAGCTGGATTGCAGATGTCAATGAAATAACAGAAAGTATATAGATTGGCAGACAAAGAGCACATTTGTGTCACCTTGAGCTTGGACAATACAACAGGTTGTTTTTACGTGGAGAGGTTTTAAGTTTTAAAAAAAAGTTTAAAAGTTTTAAAAAATATGTTGGTAGATAAAGTTGAGGAACTATCTCTAAACTTTTATTGAAAGATCTGCCTTGTCTGTAAAATTCCTATTATGTTAGATTGATTCATTTGTTCAATGGTTCTTTCAATTCAAAAGTCTGGCACATAACATTAGTAGGCACATACTACCTCCCGAATGTTCCCACAATATTTTTACAGCGCCTGATTTAATCCTTTGGTGATTAAAGTAATATCGCAAGTATTGATTCGAACGCTTATCTGTTCTGGAAGTGATGCTACACATTGATCAAAGTAGTCAGATTGACATGTATACATCAAGCCAGGTTATGCCAGCATCACCCACAAACTGTTAGGTTTTTATCTTATGCTTAAAACTCGTCTCATTTAAATTCCTTTCAGGTTGGGAGTTTGATGAAACAAACTAGTCCCCATGTTTGCCCGTCAATCAGATGGGTGGTGGGAGAGGTGCAGGGCAGCCATCAGATACCTGTTTCTAAATAAAACAATGTATTTCCCATATTCTAAGTCTCTCTTTGTCTACTTCTTACAACACAGTAGGTAAGAGTAGTCATGGGAAAAATTGATATAGAAAAGTGTAAGGATTCCCTTTTTTATTAAATGACTTATGGTTGGAAGTTTGTTTAGGTGGTTCTGAAGGGGTTTTATGGTGTATATTTTTGTGTACTTTCCTCCCCTCAAAATAAACGATTTTCTATAAACGATTAATGATTGTATGTGGCTATTAAAACAGTTTCATAATTGTCCGTTTTTGTTAATGTTTTACTTTTTGGCTTTTAAAGGCTTTAAGTTAAAATAAAGAAATTCCACCAGGTTAGCGTGCCGTAAAAGTTTAGTATCAGTATTCATATTTCCTATCCTAACCGGGACTTTTAGTAAGGCTCCTACAAGATGTACTACATAAAATTCTTCCATTGGACCCTGGCTTCCCCCCCGTGAATAATGCAAAGTTGCCAATCCATCTAATTTGCTGCTGCTGCATGCCACTACATGGAATAAAGTAAAATATCTAGAGTAGTATGGACATAGTTGCATATAGCACTATTTATAACCCAGATTCCTACTATTTTTCATCGCTATTTCTACCTTAATGGGGTGCTGTACACCCTTAAAAATGGTATAATAAGAAGATAAGACATCCGATCACTACATTCAAAGTATGTTCTGAGTGTGTTGCACCTGGTTACGTTTTCCTAATAACCTTTCTCGTTATGATTGTTTTTAATGTAACCAAAATACGGAAAATCCCTAAAGCAATCAGCTTTCCTCCATGTTGTTCCTTTTCTGATCAGGTAGGATTCTGGACATTAAACTACTAAGATTTGGCCATTTGTTGTTTTAATTGTAATGGTTTAAAACATAATTCATTAAGTTAAATTAGGAAAAATTGCCTCACATTGTTGGGTTACTTTTCTAGACTTTGCAAATAGTGAACTCTTCTAATATGTCTTTTAATGTGTTGTGTAATTATTTAATACCCATAGAACTTCTTCGCTGTGTGTCATTATAAATGTAATTTTGTTTCATCCTTAAAGGGCATGTCGACCCCACGAAACTTAATTTAATTTTTCCCCCAACTACTTGCCCCACTCTGTGTAGTGTAATAAATATCATTACTAGCAGTCCACGCTCCAATGGTTATCCTTGTAAAGTTTCCCCAAAGTACAAACAAAACTGTCACTAAGGAGCCTAGCAGAGAGGGAATTGTTTTCTCCTCTGAGCTTTCTCCTCTGGAGGATTGTGGCAGTATGCCTGAGTCAGCTCCTCCTCCCTCTCTCACATCCATGTCTTTTCCCCCCACTCGCGTGAACCGTTTACATATTGATTAGGGCATTGCTTGCACCCCCAGCCCCAAATGCTATTATATCTTATTTGCAGAAACAATTTCCTAGTTACTTACCTTCCCTCTATCCTCCGCCGTTCTGAACTGCCGGCAGCCGCATCCTGTATTGGCTGCCTTCAGCCGAATCACTAGATGCGGGCTGCGGTCCTCACCCTGCTTGCAGTTCCATGCACAGAGGGCGGGACGTGCGGTGGAGGATAGAGTAGGTAAGTAAAACTATCGGGGGAGTTTCTGCAATAGTATACTGTTGTATTCAATTTAGATAACCACTGGACTTGATAGTGTTCTTGAGACGTTTTCGCTAGTTCATCACTACTCGGCTTTCTTCATTCGAGATGGACTTGTACAAGAGATCTTGGCATATGTACCCCTATGAAAATCATAATTAGACAAATCAACAGCCAGTGTTAAAGGGGAGTGATTGATAGTGGCTAATGAGGCTATAGGAACGCCCAGAGAGTAAGGGGTCCAAAACGCATTGTACATGGCAGACAGTTGTTTGTGTCGACCCCCCCACCCTCGATTTTAGGCTTTAGTGGTTCTTTATTTACGATAAGGCCTGCCTTGACACCTCTCTTCTGAACTTCGTCACGTCCTTGCCAATATGTTAACCATTACAATCTTCAAAGGTATGTGCTTTATCCTTAGAGGCAATTACTCTGCTTGCGTCCCTGTACCCGAGGAATTGGCTCTTCGTTGATGCAGTTCTGTTTGTCTCCCCCATCATTCAAATCATGAGCATTCTTTCACTGACACTGCACTGTGAGTAATATGATGGTCAGCTTTTTCTGGTGTTTCAGTATTGGGTTTTCGGATTGTACCAATTGGCTGCCTCCCAGTGTTGTTGTTTCGGTTTAAGAGCGACAGGTATGGTGTGTTTTTTAAAATTCTCTGTAAATTCTCAGGAGGACCCACCTGCTATCATATGGGAGACTGTTGTCTTTCTCCGTGCTGCAGGTCATCCATGACCTGGATGAGAACTGAGGACCTTCAACAAGCATATCTGCAATAAGATGAATGCTTTGGGGGCTGGGTGGAAGCAATACCTATAACTGTAAAAGTTTTTTTCTATAAGGGTGGAGATGCCTTTTAGGCACAATATAGTGAAACTTGACTATCAAATCCCCATAATGTCGTTGGGGGCTTTTATATCATATTCAATTTAAAAAAACCTAGTAACCTTAGGCCTTCTTGAGTTGTTTGTAGACCAACATTGACCTAAGCCATTAATGCATCAGAACTTCTAATATCAGTACCTTGGATAAACCTGTTCTCTCTTCTGTAATCAGATTAAGACTGCACCCTAAAAACTAGATATATGGCCACCATTGGTATATGCATACATTTGTTTTGGTCATGTATTATGGGGCTGTGTATGGGACTGTGTATGGGACTGTGTATGGGACTTTCTACTGGGATGTGTATAGGACTTTCTATGTGGCTGTGTATAGGACTTTCTATGGGGCTGTGTTTGGGACTTTCTATGGGGCTGTGTATAGGACTTTCTATGAGGCTGTGTATAGGACTTTCTATAGGGGTTTTGTATGGGACTTTCTATGGAGCTGTGTATAGGACTTTCTATGGGGCTGTGTATGGGACTTTCTATGGGGCTGTGTATGGGACTTCTATGGGGCTGTGTAAGGGACTTTCTATGGGCCTGTGTATTAGACTTTCTATGGGGCTGTGTATGGTACTTTCTATAGGGCTGTGTAAGGGACTTTGTATGGTGCTGTGTATGGGACTTTCTATGGGGATGTGTATTGGACTTTCTATGGGGCTATGCATTGGACTTTCTATGGGGGCGTGTATGGGACTTTCTATGGGGCTGTGTATGGGACTTTCTATGGGGCTGTGTATGGGACTTTCTATGGGGCTGTGTATGGGACTTTCTATGGGGCTGTGTATGAGACTTTCTATGGGACTGTGTATAGGACTTTCTATGGGGCCGTGTATGGGACTTTCTATGGGGCCATGTATGGGAATTTTTATGGGGCTGTTTATGGGAATTTCTATGGGGCTGTGTATGGGACTTTCTATGGGGCTGTGTATGGGGGCCTATAGCAGCCCATATAAGTCCTATACACAGCCCCGTAGAAAGTCCCATACACAGCCCTATACACAGTCCCAATCCACGCCCCATAGAAAGTCCCCCAAAATCACACACGCCCCATAGAAAGTCCCATACACACCCCATAGAAAGTCCCATACCAGTCCCATAGAAATTCCCATAAAACAGCCCCAAAAAATTCCCATACATGGCCCCATAAAAGTCCCATCAACACGGCCCCATAGAAGTCCCATACAGCCCCATGAAAGTCCCATACAAAACCCCTATAGAAAGTCCTATACACAGCCCATAGAAAGTCCTATACCCAGCCCCATAGAAAGTCCTATACACAGCACCGAGAAAGTCCCATACACATCCCATACACCACCCATAGAAAGTCCCATACACAGCCCCATATAGAAGTCCCATCACAGTCCCATAGAAATTCCCATAACAGCCCCATAGAATTCCCATACACGGCCCCCATAGAAAGTCCCTAACACGCCCCATGAAAAGTCCCATACCACACCCCCACATAAGTAGTCCTATAACCAGCCCCTAGAAAAGTCCATACACAGCCCCCTAGAAATTCCCATACACAGCTCATAGAAAGCCCATACACAGCCCATAGAAAGTCCATACACAGTCCCATAGAAGTCTCTACACAGCCCCATAGAAAGTCTCATACACAGCCCCATAGAAGTCCCATACACAGCCCCATAGAATCCATACACAGCCCCATAGAAAGTCCCATACACAGCCCCATAGAAAGCCCCATACACGCCCTAAAAGTCCCATAAAGTCCCATACACAGCCCCATAGAAAAGTCCTATACACAGCCCCATAGAAAGTCCCATACACAGCCCCCTAAAAAGTCCCATATACAGCCCAATAAAAGTCCCATACACAGCCCCATAGAAAGTCCTATACACACAGCCCCATAGAAAGTCCCATACACACCCCATAGAAGTCCTATACACAGCCCCATAGAAAGACCTATCACACAGCCCCATAGAAATTCCCATACACAGCCCCATAGAAGTCCCATACACAGTCCCCCATAGAAAGTCCTATACCACCCCAAAGAAAGTCCTATACACAGCCCTGTAAAAGTCCCATACACAGCCCCATACAAAGCCCCATACACAGCCCCATAGAAAGTCCCATCACAGTCTCAGAAAGTAAATACACAGCCCAATAAAAGTCCCATACACAGTCCTCATAAAAGTAGAACACACAGCCCCATAGAAAGTCTCATACACGCCCCATAAAAAGTCCCTACACAGCCCCATAAGAAAGTCCCATACACACCCCCCATAGAAAGTCCTATACACAGCCCCATAGAAAGTCCCATACACAGCCCCATAGAAAGTCCTATACACAGCCCCATAGAAAGTCCTATACACAGCTCCATAGAAAGTCCCATACACATCCCCATAGAAAGTCCCATACACAGCCCCATAGAAAGTCCTATACACAGCCCCAAAGAAAGTCCCATACACAGCACCATGGAAAGTCCCATACACAGTCTCATAGAAAGTAGAATACACAGCCCATAGAAAGTCCCATACACAGTCTCATAGAAAGTAGAATACACAGCCCCATAGAAAGTCTCATACACAGCCCCTAGAAAGTCCAATACACAACCCCACAGAAAGTCCCATACAAAACCCCTATAGAAAGTCCTATACACAGCCCCATAGAAAGTCCTATACAATACACAGCCGTAAAGTCCCATACACAGCCCTATACACAGTCCCATACACAGCCCCATAGAAGTCCCATACACAGCCCCCTAGAAAGTCCATACACAGTCCCATAGAATTCCCATAAACAGCCCCATAAAAATTCCCATACATGGCCCCATAGAAAGTCCTATACATGGCCCCATAGAAAATCCCATACACGGCCCCATGAAAGTCCCATACAAAACCCCTATAGAAAGTCCTATACACAGCCCCATAGAAAGTCCTATACACAGCCCCATAGAAAGTCCTATACACAGCCCCGTAGAAAGTCCCATACCAGTCCCATACACAGCCCCATAGAAAGTCCCATACACAGCCCCATAGAAATCCCATACACAGTCCATAGAAATTCCCATAAACAAGCCCCATAGAAATTCCCATACACGCCCCATAGAAGTCCCATACACGGCCCCATAGAAGTCCCATACACGGCCCCATAGAAAGTCCAATACATGGCCCCATAAAAAAGTCTCACATACACGGCCTCATAGAAGTCCCATACACAGCCCCACATAAAGTCCTATACACAGCCCCATAGAAAGTACCATACACGGCCCCATAGAAAGTCCTATACACAGCCCCATGAAAGTCCTATACACATCCCTATAGAAAATCCCATACACAGCCCCATAGAAAGTAGAATTCACAAGCGCCATATAAAGTCCTATACACAGCCCCTAAAAAGTCCCATACACAGCCCCATAGAAAGTCCTATACACAGCCCTATAAAGTCCCATACACAGCCCCATAGAAAGTCCCATACACAGCCCCATAGAAAGTCCCATGCACAGCCCCATAGAAAGTCCTATACACAGCCCCTAGAAAGTCCTATACACAGCCCCATAGAAAGTCCCATACACGCCCTATACACAATCCCATACACAGCCCAATAAAAATTCCCATACACAGCCCAATAAAAATTCCCATACACAGCCCCATAGAAAGTCCCATACACAGCCCCATAGAAAGTCCCATACAAACCCCTTATAAAGTCCTATACACAGTCCCATAGAAGTCCTATCCACCGCCCATAAAAGTCCTATACACAGCCCCATAGAAAGTCCCATACACAGTCCCATACACAGCCCTATACACAGTCCCCATACACAGCCCCATAGAAAGTCCCATACACAGTCCCATAGAACTTCCCATACACAGCCCCATAGAAATTCCCATACACGGTCCCATAGAAAGTCCCATACACGGCCCCATAAAAGTTCCATACACGGCCTCATAGAAAGTCCCATACAAGGCCACATATAAAGCCCCCATACAAACACGGCCTCATAGAAGTCCTATATCGGCCCCATAGAAGTCCCAACAGGCCCCATAGAAAGTCCCATACCTAGCCCCATAGAAAGTCCTATACACGGCCACATAGAAAGTCCTATACACAGCCCCATAGAAAGTCCTATACACAGCCCCATAGAAAGTCCTATACACAGCCCCATAGAAAGTCCTATACACAGCCCTATAGAAAGTCCCATACACAGCCCCATAGAAAGTCCCATACCAGCCCCTAGAAGTCCCATGCACAGCCCCATAGATAGTCCTATACACAGCCCCATAGATAGTCCTATACACAGCCCCATAGAAAGTCCTATACACAGCCCCATAGAAAGTCCCATACACAGCCCTATACACAATCCCATACACAGCCCAATAAAAATTCCCATACACAGCCCCAAAAAATTCCCATACACAGCCCCATAGAAAGTCCAATAAACAGCTCCATAGAAAGTCCCATACACAGCCCCATAGAAAGTCCCATACAAAACCCCTATAGAAAGTCCTATACACAGTCCCATAGAAAGTCCTATACACAGCCCCATAGAAAGTCCTATACACAGCCCATAGAAAGTCCCATACACAGTCCCATCACAGCCCTATACCAGTCCCATACACAGCCCCATAGAAAGAGAGCAGAGAAATGGGCAATAATATGCTTGGCACAGAAATTAGCAATATGCTTGGCACAGAGAAATGGGCACTATGCTTGGCACAGAGAAATAGACAATATGCTTGGCACAGAGAAATGGGCAATAATATGCTTGGCACAGAAATAGGCAATATGCTTGGCACAGAAAAAATGGGCAATATACTTGGCACAGAGAAATGGGAAATAATATGCTTGGCACAGAGAAATGGGCAATATGCTTGGCACAGAAATGGGCAGTAATATGCTTGGCACAGAAATGGACAATATACTTGGCACAGAGAAATAGAAAATGGGCAATATGCTTGGCACAGAGAAATGGGCATAATACTTGGCACAGAGAAATCGACATATGCTTGGCACAGAGAAATGGTCAATATGCTTGGCACACAGAAATGGGCAATAAACATATGCTTAGCGCACAGAAATGGGCAATATGCTTGGCCACGGCGAAATGGGCAATATGCTTGGCACAGAGAAATGGGCATAATATGCTTGGCACAGAAATGAGCAATATGCTTGGCACAAATGGCCTAGCTTGCACAGAGAAATAGACAATATGCTGGGCACGAGAAATGGGCATAATATGCTGTCCACAGAAATAGGCAATATGCTTGGCACAGAAAAATGGGCAATATACTTGGCACAGAGAAATGGGAAATATATGCTTGGCACAGAGAAATGGGCAATATGCTTGGCACAGAAATGGGCAGTAATATGCTGGCACAGAAAGGGACAATATACTTGGCACAGAGAAATGGGCAATATGCTTGGCACAGAGAAATGGGCATAATATCTTGGCACAGAAATGGCAATATCTTGGCACAGAAAAATGGGCATATGCTTGCCACAGAGAATTAGGCAATATGCCTGGCACAGAGAATGGGCAATAATATGCTTGGCACAGAAATGGGCAATATGCTTGGCACAGAAAATGTGCAATATACTTGGCACAGAGAAATGGGAAATAATATGCTTGCACGAGAAATGGGCAATATGCGTGGCACAAATGGGCAATAATATCTTGCACAGAAATGGACAATATACTTGGCACAGAGAAATGGGCAATATGCTTGGCACGAGAAATTGGCAATAATTTGCTTGGCACAGAAATGGGCAATATTTGGCACAGAGAGTGGCAATAATAGCTTGGCACAGAAATGGGAAATATGCTTGACACAGAGAAATAGGCAATATGATTGGCATACAGAAATGGGCAATATGCTTGGCATACAGAAATGGGCAATATGCTTGGCACCATGGAAATGGGAACAATAGCTTGGCACAGAATGGCATATGTTTGGCACAGAGAAATGGGCAATATGCTTGCACAGAGAAATGGCAATATGCTTGGCACAGAGAAATGGGCAATAATATGCTTGGCACAGAAATGGACAATATACTTGGCACAGAGAATGGGCAATATGCTTGGCACAGAGAAATGGGCAATATGCTTGGCACGAGAAATGGACAATATGCTTGGCACACAGAAATGGGCAACAATAGCTTGGCACAGAAATGGGCAATATGCTTGGCACACAGAATGGGCAACAATATGCTTGGCACAGAAATGGGCAATAATATGCTTGGCACAGAAATTAGCAATATGCTTGGACAGAGAAATGGGCACTATGCTTGGCACAGAGAAATAACAATATGCTTGGCACAGAGAAATGGGCAATAATATGCTTGGCACAGAAATAGGCAATATGCTTGGCACAGAAAAAATGGGCAATATACTTGGCACAGAGAAATGGGAAATAATATGCTTGGCACAGAGAAATGGGCAATATGTCTGGCACAGAAATGGGCATAATATGCTTGGCACAGAAATGGACAATATCCTTGGCACAGAGAAATGGGCAATATGCTTGGCACAGAGAAATGGGCAATATTTTCTTGCACAGAAATGGGCGATATGCTTGGCACAGAGAAGTGGGCAATAATATGCTTGGCACAGAAATGGGTAATATGCTTGACACAGAGAAATGGCAATATTCTTGGCACAGAGAAATGGGCAATATGCTTGGCACAGAGAAATGGACAATGTCTTGGCACAAGAAATGGGCAATATGCTTGGCACAGAGAAATGGGCAATATGCTTGGCACAGAGAATGGGCAATAATATGTTTGGCACACACAGTACACATAACTTACAGTTACTTTTTTTCTTGCTGCTGCTGAGGAGGGGCTCCAGACATCCAGGGAAGCTCTGGGGCAGGAGGGGAGGAGCTCTGTGTTGTGATTCCCTTGCCCACAAGAAGTCCCAGGCTCAATAAAGTTTTTGTTTAAAAAAACAGGAACTTCCAGTTACTGAAAAAACTTTATTATACTGACACTGCTGGCCCGGCCAGATAAAATCCAGGAGCTTAGGAGGGGCGCCAGGACATGGGTAATGTTGGGAGCTGTGGGAGGGCTTCTGACACCAGCCACACCTCCCTAAAGTCTTCAAACAACATTGCCCCAATAGAAAGAGCACATTCACAAAGATACAAAAAGCTGTCTCACCTCTCCCTTTGCTGTGGATGCTGGGTGATTTATACAAATAACCTGTGGGTACTAGTGGACGCTCCCATAATTTACCTTCTGGAAACACCCAGCTAAGTGTACGCAGTACACTTCACAGGAAGCTGCAGCCTGCTCCTGGAAGCTAACAGCCAATCATGTTATGGTTTAGAGATCATCCCTCCCTCTGACACAGAACACAGATTTTTTTTTCAAAACCGTTTTTAATTTTTTCAGGGTATTTACATTTACATTACATATGTTCAGTTTATATTTCATATATTTGCAATATTATACATATGTCTTTCCATTTGGTATATTTTTTATTCATTGCCTTCTTTTGTTTTATTTTGTTGGGATAACTTTAACAACAATAAACCTTATTTTCTTGCTGTCTGTCTTTTACATTTCTTGTTTCATATTGTGCTAGTTTGTTATCTTGGCTATAGGCTAGCATAATGCAGATTAGTAATAGTCAGTTAAAGACATTTATTTAGTGGCCATGTGTGGTTATTGATAGGAGGGGATAGGGGAGGGAGGGTTAGAGGAAAGCCACCCCGGTAGGTCACATCTTTCAGTGCATGTGGTTGCATTGGAGTTAGCCATGATCCCAGACTTTGCTGTATTTATTTGGGCATTTTCTGTGTACATATAGTATTTTGTGTATGCCAGGTCTGCGTTGATTAGTTTCTATCCATTTTTTCCACCTGGGGGGTATTTGAGACTCTAGTTTAATATTTTGTTTTAATGGCATAGAATAGTAGTTCTTGTATTAGGGTTCTTTGGTGTTTGGGCCAGTCCTCCTCGTCCAGCAGTCCCATGGCATTCCTCCGCTTTATGGGGTATTGATATTGATAATTGTGTTTGCATGAAGGTAATAATTTTGTGCCAGAAGTCCTGGGTTGTTGGACAGGCCCATATGATATGCCAAAAATCTGCATCTGGTTGTTTACATTTTGACAGAACACAGATTTAGTACAGTTTTTGTGTAATAATTACAAATTCTCCTGTCCATAACAATGATAAATTCCTTTGCTTTTCAGAGAAAAGAAGGTACAGCTCGTACTGAAACATTACACTTTATGTGTACCCTATGTATGAAACATTAAATACATAGGTTGGAAAGACATGTGCATGTGTATTTCTGTCTGTTGCTATCTGACCACTTACCTTGGCCTGCCATCGCACCAGCAAGTGCAAACATTGGAAATCCAAAGGTGTTGCAGGATTACCTCTGCTGTTCTTCGAATATTAACTTTTAAGTAAAAAATAAAAGTAAGCCTGGGGAATCAACCTGCAACCTTCTATGCTGTTTCTTGCCAAAAGAAAGATTTCTACCTCTATCCACAAGACTACTGGTGGGTATCAGTAAACGTAGAACCTCTATTTTTGCTATAAACATAACTGGAAAAATGGAGTCTGGGGGATTAAACCAGCTCCCAATGGTCTGTTTATTTCCAATCCCAGCACTTTAGCTGTGTGACACAACTCACATGCAATAGATCCAAGTCATGTCAGTAAAATCGTTCACTAGTTTGTATTGCTCAGGAAGGCTGTGAGCAATTCAAGCTGGTTGATAAAAAAAAAACAAAGCTGCTATATGTAAAGTTTGTAAATATGTATACATTTTTCTAAAAACAATGGAAACAAACAAAAAAGCAGGCGTATACTATGTTGTATTGTTTTACATAGTAACATAGTCAATTACATACATCCATCAAGTCCAACCCATTCACCCTTTTTCTTTTTTTTTTAACCCACCTAACTGTTGATCCAGAGGAAGGCAAAAAAAACAGCAAAAAGGGGGGGAAATTCCTTCATGACTCCTTCCAAACCGCAATCGGAAAGTATCCTGGATCAACCAAATCTATATGTATTAATACCAGTAATTCTCAATATTTTTTAGTTTTAGAAACTTATCCAGCCTTTTTTAAGCTATTTAATGAACTTGCCCTTACCACATCTGCTGGAAGACAGTTCCACAGTTTCACCGTTCTCACTGTTAAGAAACCTTTCCTAACCTGAAAATGAAATTTCTTTTCTTCCAACATTAAAGGATGTCCATGGGTCCTCTGATATACCTATTAGTGAACAATGCACCAGAGAGTTCATTGTATGGCCCATTAATATATTTGTATAGGTTATCATATCCCCATGCAAACTTTGCTTCTTCAATGTAAACAGCCCTAACTAATCCGCCTGCATATTCAAGCCCCTCCATTCCCCTTATTAATTTAGTTGCCCTTCTCTGAACTGCTTCCATTTCCAAGATGTCCCTTTTGTATATGGGATTCCAAAACTGCACTGCATATTCCAAATGAGGCTTACCAGTGCCTTGTAAAGAGGGAATAATATTTTCTCTCTTAAATCTATTCCCCTTTTTAACAAGACAATATCTGATAGCTCTAGACATTGCTACCTGGCATTGTTTGCTACAGCTAAGTCTGTTATCTACCAGAACCCCCAAATCTTTTTCCATTACAGATGCACTTAACACAGTTATTTATGGTGTAGGTGGCACAGGGATTATTAAATCCCAAATGCATCACCATACATTAATCAACATTGAATCTCATCTGCCATTCTGCTGCCATTTTGAAATCTATCTAGGTCTGCTTGCAACACTTGCACATCATTTGAAGTTTCCAAAGCTCTGCATAGTTTAGTGTCATCAGCAAACACAGAGACCTTGCTCTCATACCCCCTTCTAAGTCATTTATAAACAGATTAAACAGAAGCGGCCCCAGTCAGAACCCTGAGCACTCCGTTATAACTTTAGACCACATAGATGTAGCTCCATTACCCACCCCTCTCTGCTTCATCCAATAACAATTCTCTACCATGCACAAATGTTTTCTTCAAGGCCAACAGTCCTCAGTTTATACATTAGTCGCCTATGGGCACAGTATCAAAAGCTTTCGCAAAATCCAGTATACCACATCCACTGCTGTGCCTGAATCCAAATTCTTGCTCATTCTTCATAAAAACCAATTAAATTTGTCTGGCAGATCTATTTCTCATAAATCCATGCTGACACTACTAATATGATCCCGTAACAAAGTTTCCATCACCTCCCTACCACTGATGTTAGGCTTACAGCTATAGTTCCCAGGCTGTGAACAACTACCTTTTTTGAATTTGGTACTACATTGGCTTTTCCAATCCAGCGACACATCCCCAGACCAAAGTGAATCTGAAAAGATAAGAAACAGTGGTCTAGATAGAACAGAACTAAGCTCTTTTAAAATCCTATCTTTATAAAGTTTTATAAGTATAACTAGGGGATTTGAACTTGTGATTTCGGGGTAGTGTGTTTCTATAAACATGGCATTTACATGGTGCATCACCAGCAACTAAACAATTGATACAGGTACATTTAAGAAACTTTATCTTTTGCTGGAAACAGAAGCTAGATACTTTGTGCATGAGTACATGTACTAAATGTGACTTACTGAACAAAAATATTTCAAAGTATAGATATTCTGTGGAGAAAAGCGTTCACATTAGGATTTTAAAAATGAATTTAGTTCTCCTTTACATTTCATCAACAGCATCATAATATTTGCACTGTATAATGTGTATATTGTTTCTTTTTTAACTGTAATGTCCATTGGTTAAATCTCTATGATTAAATTGGATAATTTAAACAATGTATTATCTCCTTAATTACAACTTGATTTATTTGCTGTTATTTGATATTGAAAACTTTATAAGGTTTACCCTGCACTGGTTTATTTTATTTAGCAGATTATTGGGAAATATGGGAGCATGAAACTATGTAGATATGGTTTTGACGTGTTAAGAGTCATTAAACTACAAGGACTGTGTAAATTACATATATATATAAAGGTGTGAGAAAATCGATAAGTAATGAAATAGAACACCAGTGAAGTAGCAAGGAGCTCTGTCTGGAAAATTCAAAGTACTATATATAATTTTGTTAGAGCAGACGGAAAGCTGCTCTGGTATGTTCCATGAAATTATCTTCCATCACAAAAGAAAGAAGTGAAATTGAAGATGGAGAGGTGGAGAAGGACATCGAGTAAGGGCAGAAATTAGCTTAACTGAGAAAACAACAATATTAGACTGGGAAATGCAAAATGGTTGTAATGAATAACGTAGCTAAAGGATTAAGTTAAAACATAAAGAGAAAAAATAAATACGACCATATTTATAAATCCTTTTCTTTCTGGATCAATGTGGGAATGACCTGTTTATAAAGGACTAACATTTCTGATTGAGGTCTGGTTTACTAAACCTCCCCAACCCAAATCTATAATGTTTTGGGAGGTAAATGTAAGTCCCTACCTCGGATGTCTAGCAAAACGTCTTCAAGCCCTTGGATCTAAACTTTAAGTCCAGTAGATCTAACTGAATCCCACAGATATTATTTGTAATATTTTTGTGCAGTCCTAGCCTGTACACAATGGTGATTCTACCAATCAGTATGTGTGTGTTTTACTGATATTTCGGCACAACCGTTTGTGTGGCATATAGAAGACTATGCTACTGTCCAAAATTTAAAGTCATGTACATTTTTCTTTCAAAAATGGCCAACTTTTTCACCAATTTTCAACCTGGCCATCCAATATATTGCATACAAAATACTGTTCCTAGCTTTAAGGTTTTTCTGTGCATTGCATATTTTTATAGTATCAATAACAGGTATTTTTCCAGCTTTCCAAGTGAGAAGCACAGAGAACAGCCTATATCTACTAAACTCAAGTAGACTACATCTGCAGTTGGAGTTTGACTAAACTGCTTAGAGATTAATAATTTAATTGGCAGTAATGCAATATAAACAATTTGAAAATTCGAAAATCCGAAAATCCAAACGGACCCATAAGTCTATGGGAGAAAATAATTCGAAAGTTTCTATCAATTTGAAGGGTGAAATAGTAATAGTAGGTTACTGTAAATAAGATAGGGACCTGGGGAATGGTCTGGGGAACCCGTAAATTAAGTAAACTCATTTAAAATCTATCTTTCCTCACGATCGGGCTGTTTTCGAGCTTTCGCGGGCTATTTTCGAGGGTTACCGAAATCGAACACTACTTCGAGGGTTACCGATATCACAAATACGAGGGTTACCGAAATCAGCTCGTACATTCCAGGGTTGGCGAAATCGGCACAAACATTCGAGGGTTACCGAAATCGATCGCTACTTTCGAGGGTTGATGGATTACGATCATTTTTTCGAGGGTTACCTGGATTCGTACAATTATCGAGGTTTACCGAAATCGATCCCCACTTCGATACAATTTTTCAATGGTTACCAATCGATCCAGGCTTTCGAGGGTTACTGAAACCGATAGCTTCTTTCGCAGGTTGCGGTCACTGTACATTCGGGGATTACCGAAATCGTAGTGCGTTTTCACGGATTACCGAAAGCAGCTGTTCTGTTTTCGAAATTTACTTCCGGTTTTTCGGCAGTTTGTTCCTGTTTGTCCCACTATATAAGAATCTGCATCACACCCTCACTTTGAGCCAGGATGCCTAGTATGGAGTGGCAGAGATAAATGGTGGCCTACCTGGCCAAAAAAAACTATGACGGGATGCCGGCTGGCACCCCACATATTAATTTTGCGCAAATTGCGCATCATGCGCAGTTTGCAGCGGAAGCGGCAAACTAAATTTATATTCCCAGACCATCTTCCAGCTGAAGAGAAGATTGTCTGACCTGAAGAGGCAGCGGTCAAGCTATGTGAATGACATAGCCAACAGAGCGAGAAGCAGTATCACAGTTAAGCCATCTTTTCTGCTTTGATTGTTTATAAAATGTTTATATAAATTATTATTCATTTATTTGTACTTTTTTACATCACATAAATAATTGTCAGAGAAACTTCTTGTTATTTAAAAGTTTATTGCATGCCAGCCATAGCTATAAATGTTAGTTAGGGCTAGGCCACACTAGCGCGTTTTTCGCACGTTTGCGCACCGTTTCGCGTTTGCGTCCGTGATTTTCGCTAAAATGGAAATCGCGGGAATGCGAAAATTCCCGCGGTTTCCGATGCGCATGCGATTGTGCGTCCTGTCGCGTTTTGGTAACGCATGCGTTCACCATTTTTGGTGCGTTAACACATGCATTTCCATAATGCAAAAAGGCGAAAAAGCATGCGCAAACGCGAACGAGAACGCAAAATGCACAAGAATCGCGCAACACATCACGTGCGATAACGCTCGCGAATTGGTGCGCGCATTCCTGTGCGTTGCAGTGTGGCCTAACCCTAAATGTTAATTATTGTTAATGAATAAACTGGTGGGGTGTTAAAAGCCCCAAAGCCTTCGCCACCGTCATATTAATTGATTTTATTTTTTATATAATCTTACAGAAGAGGAAGATACAGAGACCAAAGGGTCCACACCACCCTCTCCTCCTCCTCCTCTCCTCCTTCGCCTCTTCAGCCTCCGGCACCACCACAAGGCAAGTATCACAGTTTTTTCGACCTTGAGGCTGAGGCCACACTGCAACGCATTGAAGCGTGCACGCAATTCCGGTGCATTGTCTCGCATTTGCACACGCAATTTCAATATTAACGCAAGCAATTGTGCAAAAAAAATGGTGATCTCATGTTGTTACCAAATGGACAGGCATGTGCAATCGCACGTGCTTCGAAATCACAAGAACTTGTGCATTCCATGATTTCCTGGTATTTAAAATCGTGAGTAAAATTGAGTGCGTAAACACGTAAAAAATGAGTTAGTGTGGCCTACCCTGATTGTTATATAAAGTGTTAAAAAGCATTAAAAAGTGTGGCAAAGCTGTTTCTACCGACATATTAATATATTTTATTTTTATATAATCTTACAGAAGAGGAAGATACAGGCCAAAGGGTCCACGCCACCCTCTCCTCCTCCTCCTTCGCCTCCTCCCCACCCCCACCACCACATGGCAAGTATCACGGTTTTAGAGCCATTTTTTTCGACCTTGAGGCTCAGGCCACAAGCATCGCATTAAAGCGTGCATGCAATTCCAGTGCTTTGTCTCGTATTGTTGATGGATGTTGATCATTTCCATTATGGTGTGCAATCGCAGGAATTTTGGCATTCCCGTATTTCCACAATATTTAAAATCGCAGGTGTAAATGTTTAAAAAAACGCGTTAATGTAGCCTGCCCCGTTTGTTATATAAAATGTGTATATAAAATATTATCACTTTTATTTACATAAATAATTGTCAAAGAAAGTTTTTGTTTTATAGTTTAAATTTGTGTAAAGCGGGGGCGGAGCTAAGCTGGCTTCCTAAGCAGACGCGTGTGAGAGGAGCTCCCGGGCCTCACACAATCTGCTGAATATTAACTGATACCTGTTACCGCATAGCCCACCAAAATTGTACATCAGCACTACAGGATGACAAAAACGAAAGGAAGGGTGAAACAACAGCACCAGAACGCAAAGAAGTGGCAGACAGCTCTCTAAATTGTGCGCGCCATGCTTCCCAAGATGGCGCTGCTGCCCTGGACCCACCAACTCGAACTCATCCACAGCGGACGACACACTGCCTACCTGGGAACCTGCCGATACACCTAACGAACTTACCCCCACAAATGCACATTCATCCCTCACAGCAATCCAGAGAGCAGAACCTCGCTGGCAATCGCCATAGAAGAGGTCAAAATAGACACGGCCTCCTCCGCCAGACATGATCAAAATCAGACACCGAGTCGGAGAACCGAAGGCAAATCTCCTTGTAGGGATACTCTGAACCCACTACAAGTCACAACCCAGCAACTACAGCAAAATGTTAAAACGCTGCAATCCAGTCGGACGACCTGAAAAATCGTCTCACACACCTGAGGCCTTCATAGAGGGATGACTTCGCTCTCAATTCCCAGACCTAGAAAATGCACCCACCTCCGCCATTGAGAGGGCCCACAGAGTACCGGCAACCGCGCCACCACCAGGCTCCAACCACGCCCTCTCTCGCCCACCTATTAAACTCCAAGGATCGGGACTCCATACTACACCTGTCGCGCCTCAAAGGAGAACTCAAATTTGAAAATACAACAATTCACATATTTGCAGACTTTTCCATGGATCTACAGAAGCGCCGAGCGTCCTTTATAGAGGTGAAGAAACAGCTCCACTCAAGGCCTCAAGTACTCGATGCTATACCCAGCTAAGCTTAGGATCATCGATGGTACCACCACCGTTTTTTCGATGCCCCGAAGCTGCTATGACCTGGATTCGTACCCATCAACCCTCTGAGGCAAGACGGTACACACCTGAAGACCCCAAATCCCGCCACCACAAATGACGAGGATGGTCTGCACGCTGACCCACTTGTTCAGAACTCCACTCTATTTGCACTGACGCGGCTCCTGATAACCCGGTGAGACGTTCCTACATCCAGACAGAATATACACCCAGCTCTATGTAAGTACTGATGCATGGCATCCCCCCTCCTTACCCTCTTCTCCATTACCCGCCAGCCCAGACTAACTAAGCACACATGTGCATACATGTTGCGACTTTTGATCCCGAAATGCTACTCAAAGCCCCTGACCCACATATTGTCCCCCCGCTCCCCTCGCCGAGCCAACATTAATGACAACCCAATTACACCAGGCCCTGCAACCGGCATGTGCTGGGGGCCTGCACCTCATTGAAACAAGACCCTGGACCACTGTAACCGGCCAACTACGGACCAACACATGAATGCCCAGGACTTGATGCCCCCCCATAGAGACCTCCAAGACCCGAACGAAGAATATACAGATGGTGGAACTGTACTAAAGGGAAAGTAGTTGTGTTTTAATACGAATGCCTTGTCTAATGTAACAGATACCATGTCTATATATGTATGTGTAGGAACCTGATGGAAATCTTAGTTAAACAATATTGACTATTTAAGATAATGTCACAAAATTTGCTTTCAACAACTATCTACACACCACCTATGTCCACATTACTCCTCCCTGGGCCACACACCCCCCATACCCTACCTCTCCTTTCTCCTCCCCCAAACAACATCAAGCTATGCCAAGTAAAGCGCACACTGTGTGTTATATAACCACTCCACCACCATTTCAAAGAACTTGGGTGGCACTACTCCACCGGATAATAAATCTACTAAAGGGTGGAAAATATTTGATATTTAACTACTGGATAAGAGCGCTGTGCTGGCCACTATGACCCAACTAATTCAGACAGCTGAGACAACTATCTGAACATACAATACCCGCGAGACACACATCTATACCCCAGGGAGTGCAACATATATAACCAGCCAATAGCACTTTCTTCACACACCCATGACACACTCGCTAAATCCCAATAGATAGATTGAGATGATGACACTGGGGAGTGAATGGGTTAACGCCCTGACACTCGCCACTGACATACTGTGAGCCTAAATGGTCTGATCCACAGGGACAGCGAACCCAGAACATTATCATCCACAGAGCATAAAATCAAGCTACATACTAGAAACCGCAACTGTACTCAAACCACAGCACAACCACATTGCCAACATACCATGAATACACTAATCTTAACATTAGCTACACATGGAACACATACTATATACTCTCCCCTACATTCATATGCATTTAACTATCTATTCCCACCTACCCTCCACCCCCCTTTTTCTCAGACACACAATCACCAACACCAATACACAAACACGGAGCCTTATATGTCACCGCTTATCACAGCCTACAACTGGTAACAGCACCCTACCAACTAGTGAGCCCGGACCCATAGTCCCAATGTACTTTAATATTGAGTAATAGTAAGCCGGCCTTATACCGCTTATATACTTGGCACAGAGAAATGGGCAATATGCTTGGCACAGAGAAATTGGCAATAATTTGCTTGGCACAGAAATGGGCAATATACTTGGCACAGAGAAGTGGGCAATAATATGCTTGGCACAGAAATGGGAAATATGCTTGACACAGAGAAATAGGCAATATGATTGGCATACAGAAATGGGCAATATGCTTGGCATACAGAAATGGGCAATATGCTTGGCACATGGAAATGGGCAACAATATGCTTGGCACAGAAATGGGCAATATGTTTGGCACAGAGAAATGGGCAATATGCTTGGCACAGAGAAATGGGCAAGTCTCTGTCCACGTTCTGAATATGAAAAATGAGTCCTATTTCTTTGTTGGGCCATGCTACTTGCATTACCTTCTGTTTTAAAAAATATTTTGCTGCATAATATAAGAGTAGAAATATCTATTTTAATTGATGTTCTTTATTTATTTACCACATCATTTTTACCACAATCATAAACTCGCCATTAAGCCAGGATCTGTGAAGTTTTTGCAGAGTTCCCTCCTCTCTTCAACCGATCTCTGGCACTGGCGAAGAGTTCTTGGACACATTTTCTTACCAGGTACTTTTACCCATTTGGCCAGACAAAGTCTAAAAAAACAACACATAAAGTATTCTATAGAAAGGGTTCATTTTTAAATCATGTCTATCAATAGGATTCACACTAGGTGATTTCAACAATGACCAGGTTTTAGAATACTGTAAGGCTGAAACAACCCCAAAGTGAAAAAGTATATAAGTTGCAGTGTAGTAGAACAAATGCACAGAACTGTAGCTGTGAGCAAACTGTAACATTATGGGTGCTTGAGAAAGACTCTACGTCCGAAAACCTGTAGCACACATGTTTTTTCAATAAAACTAGTTTGCTCACAGCTACAGTTCTATGCATTTTTCTACTCTACACGCACTATAATACTCTGAGTACTTTTCTGGCATGGTGGAGACTGGAAGGTGTCGCTACTGACTTGGTATCGCTCCAGGACTTGGGGCCCCAACCTATTACGAAAAGTGAACAAATTATGGTTTCTAAATAGATTCTGTTATCTTATATATCAGTGATACCATATATGATTAGATGAGATGCCAAGACCTATAACATAAATAGATGTATTCATACCATAGAGCAGTCAATTGTGTTTTAATTTATGACCATCATTATGTGAAAATGAGTCCCACGTTGTAAATTATTCCAGTTGTCTTAGGTTTGCAAGCTCCTGTGGGTTTTAACCACATCTATCATAGCGGTTCTATTGATTTGCTATATGTACTAGAGATGGGATCCGATCCGACTCAGGCCGGATCCGACACGGAACCCCTCGGTTTCAAACTGATTGAATTTTGAGACTTTGGAGCCTATATTCTATAATTATCGAACGTTCAAGGTTTATCGAAAATAGCCCCGAACGTTCGATAATCTCAATCGAACTCGAAAGTAGTTCCCGATAGGATTTTCGAGGATTATCGAACGTTCGGGGTTATTCCTGAAAATAGCCTTGAACATTTTAAATTATGGAAAATTTGTTCCATTTTCGGATTTTTGGATCTTCGGGATTTTCTCAAGATCTGGGAATCCAAATACGGAACGAAAATTGTGGGTTTCGGATATCTCTAATAAGAACCAATCTAAAATGGTCCAATATTTGCAGTTTAACCATGCTTGATGCATATTTTGGGTCATAACTAACAGAAGGAACTATGACATACTGAACCAAATGTTCTAGCATTGAGCATTATCAGGGAGTTGTAATAAAGTTCTTTTGTTAAAAATGCTGCTAATTTTGCCCCAAACTATCAGATGTTTATTACTATTTGAAAGCTAAATCTGATTGCTTGGGGCAAACTTAGCACATTTTTAACTATAAGAACTTTTATTACTATCCCTGTGTTGTGTCTGCACAGGTAGTAAGGAAGATGGGGGGTTTGCTTCATCTGGATTAACTGTTAGGTAGAGTTAATGATTAGGTTAAAAGCGGTTGGGCTAAATGGACATATCAGTAGTCTTTATTCATCCTGCAATACTATGTATGTTACTATAGAAAATCGCTTATTCCAACAGTGAAAGTTTTGGCATTTTCATATTGTTGTACTTGATCTTAAAGGACAACCAGAATTGTTGTAGATATTCTTTGATTTCTGTCCTTTTCCATAAAAGTATCCTTCTGTACATCAGTTTTCTTTTGCACGCACATCCATAAGGTTGATTATTGTCCCATGGAGCTATTTTTTTCTGATGCACTATGAAATAAAGAATAGTATGTTGCCATTTACTTTTTACCATTTGAGGCTCTTGTTCCTGTTTATTGTTTACTTTAGGGCTGTATTTCACATGCTTTAGGGACTTGTGTATCTGCTCACATTACTAGCATTTAGCTTGATAGGGACTATGTTCTCTGGGTAAGGCGTTTTATTTGAATTCATTTCAACACTCCTGTCCTCCTTTTCATTATCAACATCAGTGTGGGTAACCTATAGATAATGTGTAACTTGCTTTTTTTAATAGTAATTGACTAAAAGATTAAAATGTTAAATGCATTGGAAAATTAATGAGTATTGGAATTCAGTGGATGTAAAGGGGTAAAATTTTCTGCTCTGATTGTTTATTTTAGGATTGATTTTTTTTTTCTGCCCAATTCCATCACTGATGGCCTCATTTTGTCTGCACTCTGTTTGCACATAATGATGTTGTCTGTTTTGGAAGTTGTAGTCAGAAAAGAACTCAATAATGTACTGCATTGTATTTCACAGTAACCAGAGATTCCTGCTGCATCTTAGTTGGTTACAAAACAAATATTCATTTTTGTTTATTCCTTTACCGCAGTTACAAATGTAATAGAAAGTTGATTCGGCATATTGAAGGGAGATAAGTACCTTAGTAAGTAATTACTATGTATATAGAACCTTGTAGATAACTGTTTCATTTATTTACTTAGCAGTGCATGGTATCTATGCGTGCAGTGTAGTGATGATAACAATTTGATAGTTTTCCTTTACAAAATGCTACAAAAGGTCTTCATGTAATGCTAGAACTTTTTTGCCTATAGGATGATTGGTTTTGGTACTCTTTCCTTTGTTCATTAAAGCTAAAGACTCCGGTTTAATGGAATAATATAAACCTGGGGACAGATGCCTCATTCTAAAAAACATAGCTTGTCTTCAGGGTTTTTAATTTTCTCTGTATTCTTATCATTGTGGCTCATGTTTGGCATGTTGTATAATCACAAACACATACTATACTATTAAGGCATTGGGTTACATGTGCATGTGGCAGTGATTTCCTTATCAAAAATGTTAATACTTTCTACATATTATCTGCTAAATGCTCCATTAAAATTAGAACCAATGCTGTGATATTGGGCCCTTAGATACTCTGACCATCTAAACAATAGAATTGGATTTCTTACAACGGTTTTAAGCAAAAAAATTGTATTGGCCAAAAAGGGCTGCACTTCTATCTCTTGATTGGTGTTTAGTCAAAAACTTCTATGCAATTAAGGATTTAATAAGACTGTATTATTACAGGTTGAATATGTATTGGATGGGTTGTTGTCTATATTAGATTTTGGCTATGAGACTTTTGCAGGATATACACTGGCCAAATCCATGAACACCCAGGCCACATATTATTTAACTCCAGTGCAGTAAATTAACTTTGTGTTGACCCAATGCTTTATAGATGTTTAAGTAGTACATAGTTTAAGTAATTTCCAAAATTTCCTTCCCTGGAACAGATACACAGCCTATTTTGTTTTAGAACTAAACTCTCAAGGCACACACTAACTTACAGGTTTGCTTGCGATTCTTACAGAATACCCACCACTTAAAGCCAATCCACATCAAATGGGAATAAGCAACACCATATAGAGGGTTCCATGGTGGAATTGAGAAGTCACGCTAGCCAAATGTACAATTGTCTTTCAGCAGTAAATACAGGTTGTCCTGTATTGAGGAAACTGTATGAATAAAAATGTGTTTCTTATCCTATTAATGTGAAGGCTGAACTGATGGCATGAATACCATGAAACAAGTGGAAATAACAATTCTAGAATATACTGGCAGCGCCACAGACATTTCCAATGGAATAAAAACTGCACGTGAAATGTAAGTGTGTTTGAAGAATCTAGATTAATTATATAAAAGGAAATTTCCAATAACCACATCAGGGATCTGGCCTTTTGTACCATTTTTTATGAAAGAGAAAGTTAGTCTATTGGTTAGACCCTTTTTCATGTGTTTAAAAAATGTATCCTAGCCATTTATATACTAAAAAAGAAACAGCCCTGCCATGCTCATATTCCAAAGGCTGGCAATTCATTAACAAAAAATATTGGTCCATTCGGGTTATGCGTTAAATCCACAGGTAGATGGGACGGAGAAACCAAACCTTGCACAGGCTATGCTATGATAACTTATGTTTATTTCACACGCAATATATTTCAGTTGTCATGCAACGTTACGTGTCATTGCATGTATGTCTGTCCCACATTGGGGGCAATGTTGAAAGTAAAAAAGCTAGTGTATGGCCAGCTTTACTGTAAACAGGGCTACCAGATTACTCTGCAGGACAAAATTTTGCTACGGTCTGTGGGGAAAGCACTAAAAATAAAACATTTACATTAGTGGGGTGCCTAGTGTTTAAAACACAGAATAATTATGACTTGGAAATGTAGACTTATACAGGGTGATGTAATATTGCTCCTGCACTTGCGACATGGGTCAGGTAAGGATTTTGCAAGTGAAAAGGGTTTTGCATCAGGTGCCCAACGCAATTCTGTATAGTACTGAAGCTGCACAGACCCCAGAAACCTCTAGAGAGCCCACACTAAGCCAATATTATATCACGTACATAGGTTTTCTGTGGAAAAAATCTGTCTCAACCCAGTGCTTCACATAATCCCAGTGTTTTTTGTGATTGTCTTGTCACCATTGGCTGATTTTTTTTTTTTTGCATGTTTTTTAGCTGTAAAATAGATTAGACAAGCCTAATCTTGGTTCAAGTGTATGTCTGGCATTGCATTTCAATAAAAATTACATTTCAATTGTGCTAACATAATGGCAACCTGTTACCCCACATGACCATATTAACCCTGTATGTAGTAATCAACCATGGAGCACCATCCATTGATTCTCTTATTTGACCAATTGTCAAATAACTGGATGTTTTGGTTCAGTGGGCAGTTTCCCTCTGGCATATCTGCCAAATCAGTGACAAGTTTACTCATTCGGTGATTGTATCTAATGGCCAGATTTGCCTAGTGTGCTCAGCATACATTGCCACACACTGAATTCAATAGACTGTTTGAGAGTCTTAAGGAATAAAATTTATTATTATTAAACAAAGATTTCCACCCTAAAGAAAAATAAATTATATGTTGTAGGGCACCCCTGCCTACCCCCAACCCTTATGTCAGATTGCTAAAAAACAATCAGAATTCAACTTACAGCCCCTCGTTTCTGCGGCACTCTGATCCAGCTCCCTGCTTGTCGGAACTTGCAAACAGGGGCTGCCCAGCAGACGCGTCTGTGATTGGCAGAGGCAGCCAATCGCAGGCTCAGCTACAGCAACGCAGAGCGCTGCAGGAGTGAAGGGCTATAAGTGATTGCTGATTCTTTTTTTTTTAGTAATCTGACATAGCGGTTGGGGGTGAGCAGGCGTGCCTACATTACAGATAAAAGTTTTAGTCCTGGATGGCAGGGCAGCCAGAGAGGCTTCCCAGCACATGTCACAATACCTCCTGGGGGCTAGATAGGAGGCAGAAACCTTTTGACGTGAGACAGTTCCTACTCTTCATTCTCCTGGACTTTCGACAGATACGCTGCAGGAGAACCATAAGGAGCAGAGATGTCAGGAAGGATTTTTTAAACTTCACAGTGGGGCCAGTAGTGGGTTAGATTTTAGTTTGGGGGTAGACATGCCCTTTAAATAATACAGCAATACAATTATAGACACTGAAAAGATTCAGCTCCCACCCCATTCAACATTCATTATAGATACAGACAATATCCTGGAATTTCTTCCCCAAATAACTAAGTACACACACCATACCATTGGTTTACTCAGTCTCATCTTTAATGCCAGGGCTAAACATATTGTGAGCTAGGAATAATAAATCCTACCTTCCTGCCCTGGCTATTTTTCATTTGTGTATATGTCCTATAAGAATAGCTGTAATTGTTCCATATATTGAAATATTGTGTCTTGTGGTCAGCTTTGAAAAGGTTCATGAACAAAGTTTCCGCCCAAGTTATATCCCAAGAACTGGAATTTGTAACACGAAAGCTGTGGGCATTATATAAGACTTTCCAATTAGAATAAAGCACTTTTAAAAATGTGAACCCACACTCTTAATAAACACAATAGTCACTGCTATGATATTTTATATTATTTGTGTTAGCCATCTCTATAAAACCTAAATATGGAAACTACAACATATGTAGCTGGTCTTGATTTTCAGTAAAATAGACTTAGTAGTAGGGACTTGTTTGGTGCCACGGTGCAACTATGATATTCTGAAAATGATTGAAAAGTGAAAGTGCAAACAGCCAAGGACACTTAGTTCACTACTATACTTATTAACAACTTTTTAGCTAGAAACCCCCCTTAGAACTTACTAAATGTATAAACGCTTGATGGATAGCAAAGGAATGTTAAGAGTACATGACAGAAACTATGGAACAATTGCACAAAGTACAAGTTAAAAGCTTCACATGTTATTCACTAAAACATTGACTGAAATACTAAAATCTCTGCTCTGTTTTCTCACACCAGTAAGCACAAATAAACACTGTCACTATACTTAAGATGTCACATGAGAATTACCCATACATCCTTGATTTCACTGTGCAACACCAACAGTAACATACCATGTAAGAAAATTAACTGCCAGACCTACTAGTAAAGTTAGCTTTGCATAATACAAGATTCAACTATATAGTCCCACCGGGAAAACTTGAATTTCAACATAAAGGAATATGGAGAGTGAATAGTAACAAGTAAAAAAACTAAAAGTATATATGCATAGCCGGAAATAAAAGGACAGTGTTATTGATCAAGGAATTTTTTTTACGCTACACCACCCCAGGGAAACATGCCCATACCAGAGATTAGCACATCCCATACACTGCACGTATGCCTATGTGTTATCATATGCTGTCCATGTGATACAAAATAACAGGCAAAACACATCTCTCTACGCATAAAATCCAGAGTGCGAATGTACACCAAAGTGATTGACGGCAATCTAACCCACAAGCTGTATAGTTAATTAGAAATTAAGTAGCATTGTTTAAAGACCTCAAATCATCAAATGGAAGCAATAGAGGCTTTCACTACCCCATAGATATAATATATCAGCACATGCAATCACATGCATGCTACCAGAGATTTCATATTCAATGAGACATTTAAACCGTTGTGACAAATATGCCCACTGCAGCGAAATGGGAACCACCACTGAGCCTTTAATGCTAATGAGTGTTGCAAGTTATTTTATCCATTTATTATGCTTGGAGGTATGTACAGTTTTAAAAAGATGTGTGCAGGACTTAATAAGCTAATATTTTATAGAAGGTTCACTCCCTGTCAATGAGACATCGTGAATTTTGTAAGGTAAGGGCACAATTTTCTATCAAGACGCAGTGCATAGAATTTTGGAACAGAGGAATACTAATTATTTTCAGTCTAAGAGCTAAATACAGGGATAACTTGAAAACACAAAGATGCATCAGGGGTTCTTAATGTACCAGAGTAACACACACTAAAATAATGAGCAAATCTACAAAGGATCATACAGTCTGCAAGATATATCCACATCCTCATTTAGGGTCAATTAACAATATAAAAATTGCAGTACATTTCTAGACACACACACAACAGACTTGGTGTGTTTAGTGAATATGTTAAACAGTGCAAACACATCAGCTAAATATCTATTAAAGCCACAGGATAATGCAGATGAGAGCAGAGGATACTCAAACAGAGAGGACCATTTATGGCTGGGTGGATAAGGTTGCACGTACACGTTACTGATTCACAACATATTAGTGTATCTATGAAGTGAACTCATCCTCACTGTAGCAGGGAAGTAACCCCCCAGGCTATATATGAGCAGGAGGCATGCAGTACTTAGTGTCATTGCAGCTCTTTTTTTCTAATTTTCTGATGATGACCTGAAAAGGATAGTGTTGATCTATTCAGTCCTAAGATCCCTCGTGAACTGTAATATGTATAAATAAAATATCACCTAAGACACTCTTTATGTGCCCTATTCATTTCATTGATTATTCCATTGACATAGGATATTCAGATCAACTCCGGTTTTGCACTTTGCTGTAAGATTTTTTTCCTTTATTTTACTATGATTAGCATGTACCGAAATATATCCCATTCTTGCACGAATATTGGGGTCGCATTAATTGCAACCATAACAATTAACCATTCCATGTGGTCGGGCCAGCGATGTTAAAAGAGCCCCCTTGAACACAGCTGAAATGATTTTCCCTGGGACAATGCCCACTCCTGTACCTTTGCTTGCTTTACTAATACCGGCTGTCCTTGGTGAAGTCCATGTCACTGGGCTCAACTGCACATTGTTTCTTTCCTTAGATCCATCCATAATTAATCCCTCTGTTTCCATAAGTGAAGCCAAGGATCCCCCCTGTACTCTTACGTGTATTGCAATATCCTGTCCTATTGGGAACATTCAGCCAAGCACATCAGTGTGGCAACAACTGGTGGAAGGTAACCCAACTCTGTATGGTTCCTGCGTCCGATTGGCTGTTTGAAAAATTTCCAGTCTTGGTACTTTTTGTTATTTCTCCTCTTTCTTTCTCCTTTTTTCTGTCTTGTTTTCACCCTGAACAGCAGCTCATTCCCCCCCACTTCCTCTCTGCAGTAGCTCACACTGTCCAAAGCTGTATGGCCAGAGAAATAGAACTCGCACACAATGAATAATCAATACTGCTATTGACCTGAGGGAAATGTTTGTAAATTCCGAGGAGGGAATTATAAAGAAGCCTGGAATTAAAGTGAGACAATGTGTCAAGACCGCAGACTCCTGGGATGCCAATATTCCTATGGAAGCATCGCTCAGACTATGCCTGTCTGCATCTGGCAAGCGATGGGCACAGGAATGTCAGGGCGCCGTCCTCGTTTCCCTTCAGCTGCTTCTACCGAAGAATCAGGAGGCACAGATATGCCTGAGGCTCCCTGAGTGCCACTGCTTGCAGAAAGCCAGCACAGCTTTGTTTTCATTATCTCACGCTACTCTGCCAATTTGCATAAATGCATATGCTTATTTACTTCTAACGCTTCATCACACAGTTCTGAAGGTAGTAATAAGAGAAACGTGCAAAGTGTGTGCGTCGTGCTCGCCGACTAAACCACTGAGAGCGGGAAAGGATTTGTCGGAAAGCGCAGGAGAGTGGGAGCTCCAGACATCGATCAATGTGTATTATGTGCTATAAGAAAAAAGTCTGGCAAGGCAGAGTGAGAGCGAAAGAAAACAAGAGGAAGTACACAATGGAGAGGAGGGAGAAAAACAGAGCGCAGGGATGATTTAGAGGGGAGCAGCATGTATGGCATTACTGAGCTTGTTTGAATGCTTTTTATTTAAAATTCACTTTAAATCCTTACACCTGAGATGGTTGATACAGCAAGTGCTCTTATATCCTTTATATTGTGCCCTAAGAAGCAGACGGTTTTCTGTATTTATCCAATGACTTCACTATAGGATTCTTACTATAAGGGAAGCCTGGGTCCACTCTGGGAAAAAGATTTTCAGACACCTGCCATTAACCAGCATATGTTAAATCGCTTTCTATTCTTAAGGGCCTGCTGCATCTCTGAAAATCCGGTGTGGCCGTTTGGATGTCAAAATGTGTGATTTTGCTAAAATCATGGCTCTTTTCACAGACGCATGTTTTTATTATTAATGTATTTACAGTTAAATACCTTCATTGATTCCAGGCAAGCTCCTGCTGAAATGCTGACATGATTTGATAGACCTAACTTTCCAATTGCATCATGGATAATGAATTACAAGCCTACCTGGGTGCCATCATACACAGGGTCTACTCGCTCTTTGCTACCTTTTTACTACTGATGTTAATGATATGCCCTAAACAATGCAATTAAATCTAGTTTATAAATGATTTGAATGGTAGATTTTTCATTTTACCTCATACTATATCGTATCTATGCTAAGACTTTTTCTTTGCTAGATTGCTCCATTTTCTCCTCTTAGTGATTTCAGTTCCATCTTAGAAAGGAGCTGTCCATGGTATGACTAAATGTCTCACGCCAATGGAATGTTCAGCTTCTATTCCATAGAAAAAAATGTTTTTATCATTATTCTACTTTTTCTTTATATTCTTTTATTTAATTTTTTAGATGCACCTGTTGGTAATGGCTTCCAATGGCTGCTGTTCCTGCTGACTTAATGATGTAGAATGCCGATACTGGTATTCCATTGAAGTTCTCTTCGGCTGGGTAAACCGAAGATATTAATGTCCCCATTTGTAATATGTTGCTGAGCATGAACACAATCCCAATACACCCTAGGCAATCTTTCATAACTGCTATTCTAATTTACCAGGAAATGCATTATTAATGCCAAAAAGAATGCCATAACCCTCAACCAAAATTAATATGCATATCGGACATTTTGTTATAGTTTATTACAAATACAATTTTCCACACGAGTGTATATGTGGGTAAAGTTGCAGGTGCAAAACATCATGGTTGCTGTCTATTGACATCAATGGGAAGTGACCACAATAGCTCCATGACAATTATCATTAAAAAATGCCTAGGACACATTTTAAGATATAATCACTCCTATGGGGCTATCCATTCTCTTCAGTGGGCAGAAATTGCTAGGTTTATTCACTAACGGCTCTGCTCTTTTAAAGTTGTGGTCTGCAAAATCCTTGACACAACGCCAAAACCACAAGCGGTAACTGAAAAAGACTGGAGTCCTGATTTAGGCTCTAGAGATGTATAATAAATGTGATCTAAAACCTAATCTAATGCAGATAGTACTGCACAAAGTTCACAGTCCAGTTAACTTGCAACAACCTTTTTTATAGAATTCGCAAGTATTGTCTGCCATCTTGCTTTTTAATTGGCTGTATCTCATAAAGAGATTAAGTGGGTTTTGTTTTTCTTGCTTTAGAATTTTTTTAGGCATGAACTTCCAATAAAGAATGTAATAGGTGCCACTCAAATTATTAAGAGCAAAAGGTGCAATGCCATATCCCCACACCAATCAGAATGCATGTGGGAGAGTCTGTGCCCCAGGGAGAATCTAAACTTTAACATAAGCTGCACAGGAATGGGCCAGCTCTGCTACTGCCCAAATGAGTGAGAATCACAAAATATGTAGGGTTCTTGTCTTCCCCCACCTGCTTTATGTTTTTATTTTCTGCGAGGTAGCAGAGTGGTCCCATTCATTGGTTATACACTGAAAATGATAATAAAATATAACTGAGAGGCCAGACCTCTTTATATTGCTGTTGCATTTTAAAAAAAATATACTAATATTTAATATTTCTATGTGTATTATAGGTGCATTAGTTATGCGGCAATATATATAGAATAAGGCACTTTAAAGTTACCTTAAATAGGGGGATATAGCTTAGACCCCAACCAAGCTATACAAATGCACTTAAAGGACATTTATACCGAAAAACGTTATTTTAAATTGACCATAACTGGAACTGTAATCTTTCCTAACCACCACTGTATAATTTTTTTGTTTATCTGCCCCCTATTTCTTTAGATGTCCATCTAAACATCTTGCATTTCATCTGTCAATCAAGTTCCTTGCTCTCAAAAACTTTTTTCTGTGAGTAGTTTTACTGTAGCAAAATGGTGACAGAGTTTTGACAGTTGAATGTTGTATGTTTTGTGCAGGTTTGACAGTTGGTTTGTGGGGAAAAAGTCAGGTCGGATGGAAGTGGGAGTTGTTAAAGAGGGGGATACTGCTCCTAAAAATTGTGTCTGAATTCAATATGGCCCAAATCTGTCTAAAACCCATGTTAACCCAAGTAATTTCGGGTTAACATGGGTTTTAGATGGATTTTAGAGCACATCGCCATTTCCAAATGTTTTTGAAAAAGCACTGGCTAACCGATCCAACTCATTTTGTTACGTTTTGCGATACTCATAGCACAAAACTTAACGGGACTGAGTGTGTGGTTTTAAAGTCCGATCCCGCAATCCAATACCAGACGTAATCTCATTTACGCGATACATGATATTGAATTCCCCACAGGTATTTTTCTTTTTTTACAAGGATAGTATTTGGTGTACTTTGCAAAGGTTTTTGATACAGTGCCACACTATTATCATTATCTGGGGCGGCACTGATGCCTTGCAGTGCTAAAGTCCTGAGTTCGTTTCTACCCTTGACACATCTGCAAGGAGTTTGTATGTTCTCCCCGTGCTTGCGTGGTTTTCTCCGGTCACTCCAGTTTCCACACACAATAATAACTACTGATAGGTTGTATGTTCAAATAAATGTGCTTAGATTGTAAGCTTTTCCGGGCAGGGCCTAATATGAATGTGAATACATGTAATTGTAAAGTGATACAGAAGATGCTGGCACTATATAACCCATAATATAACAATATCTGTTATACAAAAAGAGAGCGTAATTGTACACACAGGTAAGTTTTTACACAGTACTTTCTACTGATGCAAAGATATAACCTTTTCCAGTCAACAGTTGTTTTGTCTGTTGACTAAATACATGCTTGAACTTATAATAATAATAATAATTTTTTTTAAAAATGAAGTAACCTTTCTGCTTGCATTTGTATAGTTTTTAAAATTTCTGCGATATTGCCATCAATCACTATTGATATTTCTGTGCTTGATCACTGGTAAGTCTGTAAATCTGTTTTTAAAAATTCTCAGCTTTTTGCATTAATGAGAGAAATTTAAAACATACCCTTTGAACTTACAAACATTCGATGAAGTGCAAGAACTAAATACTCAATACTTTGTGACTTTGTGATCTTCAGAGATCTATTTAACTTGAATGACAGTTAACAGATAATTCACTTCCCCACAGGGCACCATAATAAAACCATGTTTCTGTGCATTTACAATAAGATTTAGTATAAGGAATGATGCAGAAGCAAATTAGAAAATGCCACTGCAGAGGCTTTTCTTTCTTGCTGTATCAAAATACACATTTTGGAACATATGTAAAAATTGGCTTAATTCTCAGGTAAAATGGGAAATTAAAAGAAAAAATGTATTTAAAGCCTTCATGAATTATAAAAGCTGTAATAGGGATTGTAAGAAGCAATTAAGGTAAAAATAGAAATGGAAAACGGATAGATGAACAAAGCAAACCAACCCAAAAAGTTTTTAAGTATATCTATTGTTAAAAGATGAGGCAGAAATGTGGGACCATTGCATAACGGGGCTAAGATGGTTTTAGGGCTGGTGAAAAGGCAAATGTGATTAACTAGTTATTTCCTTTGTATCCACTATAGACCATAAGTTATAGAAGAATAAGGAGGCGTTTACGCAGAGTACTCACTGCTATAACTCATTTATTGCAACATGTTTTGAAGCTTGAAGAAGGGTCAGTTGTGACCCAAAACATGTTGCAATAAACTTGTTATAGCAGTGAGTACCCTGCGTGAACGCCTTCTTATTTTTTTATGCAATATGTCTATTACCTGCAGCATGTGGAGCAGCAAAGTTAGGCGGGACAGATGCGGTCCGACATGCCATTTACGATAGTCACTATAGAGCAACTTGGTCCTAATAACAGAGACTGCAGAATAAGAATGGTAATAACAGAAGAAAACTCTGGTTCACAAACGGTATTACACAGAAATAATTAGTTGATAGAGATGGGCGAGAAGGGTAAGTTTTGTTCCGTTTCCGGAATATAACGGATCTGGGGGAAAATTCCATCTGAAAACAGAATTGTACTTTTGAGGTTTCAAAACGTATTTTCGAGGGTTCCAAATGTACAGGTTGTTTTCGGTAACCCTCGAAAATAATCTCGAACTTTCGATAACCCTTGAAAATACGATCTATGAAACTACTTTCAGTTTCCAATTGTATTTTCGAGGGTTTTCGACATTCTGGGTTATTTTCTAGGGTTACCAACTTATCTATAAACTAAAGTTCTAAGTGGATGTCTCAGGGTTCTGTACTGGGATCTCTTCTATTAATCTGCTTATAAATAACATAAATGGGTATTTAAAGCAAGGTCTCTGTGTTTGCTGATGACACACACTAGATGTAGGGCTTTCGAAATCTTAAATGATGTGCAATTAGCGCAGGTGGACCTAGATAGATTGTCGAAATGGGCAGCAAAGTGGAAAATGAGAATCAATATTGATAAAAAGGTGATGCATTTTGGGTTTCACAATCCTTGTGGTGCCTAACATAAATGATTTTTGTTCTTAGTGAATCTCTATTTAAAAAATATTTGGGGGTTCTAGTAGATAGAAGACTTAGGGCTTGTTGACACTACATCAGTTTGTATCAGAGCGCCACTAGAGTTCTGCACCCTTTTTTAACAAACACTGGAGAAGTGGCACTTCACTTTTACAAATATATTATGGGCCATATAATAAACTCTCTGTTTTTATTATAGCATCTTTAGATTAGCAAAGGTTTTGTTACAATGAGAACGGAGAAACGTTTTCTTCTGCGGATGTGGTAATGTCGAGTTCATTGGATACTTCAAGACTGGGATGGATAGGTTTCTAAAATGCAAAAAATATTGAAACATACTGGTATTAATACATTAATTTCTTGTTGATCCAAGGATCCTTTCCAATGCCATTTGGAGTTAGGAAGGATTTTTTCCCCACTTCATGCTGGTTTTGGACTAGATGGAGGTATGTCTTTATCAGCCTTCAGTACTGTGTAATAATGTAAAAGAACAAAATCCCGAATGAATTCTAAAAAGCAGAAATAGTTTAAAAGGGCACCCCCTCAGTTTAATACACCAGGGTGAGGAAATAAAGTGTGTGGTCCTTACCCCTGGTCTTACCTTTTAACAAGAAAAGGACCCCTGCAAAGTTAGCTTTGTGAAGCCGTTTGCCGGCTCTCCTGCCATAGTCCCGACTATGCAAGGGCTGATCAATGGGAGACATGATCTTGCAAGGAGTTTTCTTTCCATTGCATGAGTACTGGAAGTGAAGGGGCATGTCTGGGGCTGGCTTTCAGAAACCTGCTTCAAGGATCATTTTGAATGAAAAGGTAAGCCCCAGGGGTGAGGAACTAGTGTATTAGGTCCTTATCATGGGTACTACTAATTGGAGGGGGGGGACATTGAGGAACCGATTGCTTCAACAGCTCTGCGGCTTTAGGAAAATTCAATGGATCTCCAAAAATTAACATGCCATTTTTGTTCATTTAAATCACAAAATCTTGTATAACATTTTTTTCTTTAAAACTTCCTTAAGTAAAATGACAAAATAAACCTTGTGCTCCTTTATTAGTAAAGTTTGTGTACTGTACCTTAAACTACGTTAAGGTCCTAATCACAAACATATAACAGAGTTTGCCCCAAATAAAAAAAGATTTTTCACAATCAACATTTTTACGGATGTTTCCCTAATGTCTTTAAAGAGAAGGATTCTGGGACTGTATGTATTGTTGATATTTTTGCTCACAATACTGTTATTAGAAATATTTTATGCAATGCAGCCTAAAAAACAAATTAAAAAGAAATTCTCTTCATGCACAGCTCAGTTGCTACATTAAAAATTCAGAGGGAACTTGATTGCCGTTCAAAGACTTATCTGTTCAGTATTTTGTTAAATGCTGAGCACCTTTTTGTCTCCATCTCAGAGTGTCAGTTTAGTAGAAAAACAGTTTGTGACAAGTTCAAGAGAGCTCATAAATATCATTTAATATTTGCCTATAGTAAATATACCTCGAGTTCAGACATAAATAAATTAATTTTACCACAGCAACCCAACCTTACATTAACACATTTACTAGCTGAGTGCATGCAAACGTAAGTGAAGGTAATACTCTCTTTAGCACTAAAAACAGCAGCACTCAGACAGTTACAATGTTGTACCAAGTTAATGCAAACAACAACTGTTTTATGTTAAAAAAACTATAATAAAAAAAAAACTGTTGAGTGGGAAGAGAAGAGAAAACATGCACAAATGTGTATTTTGTTTGTGACCTACAAAGCAATAGCAAGAAACCAGTGTAAATATATGCATGCCCGGCTTATTTAATAAGCAGAAATTTGCCTGTTTTATATTGTCTCAACCAATCAGATTACACCTTTTTACTGGTCGACTAATGATAGAAAACATTTGAAAACATCTGATTGGTTGATGCATATGAACAGCACAGTCAAAATGTTGCACCTTAAATAAATACCCCCCTGGTTTCTACACAATGCTGCTGATCTGCAAAAGATTTTTTTATTATTATGGATTTATATAGTGCCACATCTTCCTTATCGCATTACATTTACATTAGGCCCTGACCTGAAGAGCTTACAATCTAAGCACATTTATTTGGCACATACAACCTATCAGTATGTCTTTATGATTGTGTGCAAGCTTGGTAAGACAGTCAAACTCCTTGCAGATGTGTCCAAGGGTGGGTTTGAACTCAGGACTTAAGTGCTGCAAGGCCACAGTGCTAACCACTAAGCCACCATGTTGCCCAGATACAATCTATTTGGCAGGAATTATAAAAGCCATTCAGGCACAAATATTTTTTCTTAATTATTGTGCCTTGAAGAGCAAATTCTTTCTTCTTCTTCTCTTCTCTCATTCTTCTGCTGTTTTGGACCGTATCCCCTCCCACAGTTTTTTGAGCTAGAAACATGAAATCGGTACAGACGTGCAGGGAACATAGGAGAAATTTTCTAGCTAAGGAATCCGTGGAATCGTTACCATGTTATTGGCAAATTTAGGGACATTTTTCCCATTGACTAATTGTCATGTAAAACAGTCACTCTTTTTGACCCTTATTAATACACTTGTAATGTTATGACTTTTATCTAGCCTTTGTTTGTTTTGTGAAAAGTATTCTTTAAATTCTAAAATCAGTTGGTTGAGATAAAAAAATATTGCTGCTCTATATGTGCCCCTGATACGACGACTTTAGTTATGCTCCGTCAAGACTTGTTTGCTCTGTGTCTGAAGTGTGTTCCTATGAAGAAGTGCTCTTTACTTTACTCACAATCCATAACAGGGGACAATTGGACACCAATTGCGTAAGTGAAAGGGCAGTCAGAGACATGCCAGCATGGAATTAAAGAGGAACTGGAGAGCTCTCCTCCTGCGCTATGCCTTTGTGGAAGCCAGAGGCAAAGACCTTTAATCCAGCCACTGCACAAATATTTAGAATATGGACTGAAACTATCCACAATAGTTTTTTCATTAGCACAGAACATTGTAGCTGACTGTTATTGAAAAGTAACCAATATTAGAAAGCAATTGACATTTGCAAGGATTATGGGGTCCCTTTGCACAATCTTCGTAATCCATACATTTCTATGGTCTTAATTTGAAAGTAAAGCCAGGATCAGTGGCTTCCTCTAGCCTTCTCAGTAGAAAGAGAGACGAGAAGTGGACTGTGCAAGTGATGACCTCTTTTTTAGAGTAGGGTTCAACTGTCGGAGATTTAAAACAAATCCTAAATAGAATTTTATGTTTTGTAATCTGATATATAAATTGTATTGCTTCCCATTTGCAATATATTGGCAGTTGCCAAAGCAAATTTTTTACAAACTGTAAAGAAAAGCAAAATAGTTTTCATAAAGATTTTTGTTGAAAAATAGCTATTGCAATAATGAGGGTGACATTTTGAATGGGAAGGCTAAGTAAGTATCATTGCCGCGCGTAGCGTGCCGTAAAATTTTTTTCAGGCCCTGTCCCTTTCCATGCCCCAGGCCACTGGCCATATATGTAAAACAACACAAAGCGAGTGTCAGTGTCGCGCCCCTTTTCATGCCCCCTTTTCAAGCCACACCCACTTTGCATTTCACACAACATAAAGTGATAGTTTAAAATTTTATATTTTCACATTGCTTGGCACAGAGAATGGGCAATATGCTGGCACGAAAGTGGCAATATGCTTGGCACAGAGAAATGGGCAATATGCTTGGCACAGAGAAATGGGCAATAATATGCTTGGCACAGAAATGGGCAATATGCTTGGCACAGAAAAATGGGCAATATGCTTGCCACAGAGAAATAGGCAATATGCCTGGCACAGAGAAATGGGCAATAATATGCTTGGCACAGAAATGGGCAATATGCTTGGCACGAAAATGTGCAATATACTTGGCACAGAGAAATGGGAAATATATGCTTGGCACAGAGAATGGGCAATATGCGTGCCCAGAAATGGGAAATAATATGCTTGGCACAGAAATGGACAATATACTTGGCACAGAGAAATGGGCAATATGCTTGGCACGAGAATTGGCAATAATTTGCTTGGCACAGAAATGGGAAATATACTTGGCACAGAGAATGGGCAGTATATTGCTTGGCACAGAAATGGGAAATATGCTTGACACAGAGAAATAGGCATATGATTGGCATACAGAAATGGGCAATATGCTTGGCACATGGAAATGGGCAACAATTGCTTGGCACAGAAATGGGCAATATGTTTGGCACAGAGAAATGGGCATAGCTTGGCACAGAGAAATGGGCAATATGCTTGGCACAGAAAATGGCAATAATTGCTTGGCACAGAAATGGACAATATACTTGGCACAGAGAAATGGCAATATGCTTGGCACAGAGAAATGGGCAATATGCTTGGCACAGAGAAATGGACAATATGCTTGGCACAGAGAAATGGTCAATATGCTTGGCACACAGAAATGGGCAACAATATGCTTGGCACAGAAATGGGCAATATGCTTGGCACGCGAAATGGGCAATATGCTTGGCACAGAAAATGGGAATAATATGCTTGGCACAGAAATTAGCAATATGCTTGGCACAGAGAAATGGGCACTATGCTTGGCACAGAGAAATAGACAATATGTTGGCACAGAGAAATGGGCAATATATGCTGGCACAGAAATAGGCAATATGCTTGGCACAGAAAAATGGCAATAACTTGGCACAGAGAAATGGGAAATAATATGCTTGGCACAGAGAAATGGGCAATAGCTTGGCACAGAAATGGGCAGTAATATGCTTGGCCACAGAAATGGACATATACTTGGCACAAGAAATGGGCAATATGCTTGGCACAGAGAAATGGGCAATAATATGCTTGCACAGAAATGGGCAATATGCTTGGCACAGAAAAATGGGCAATATGCTTGCCACAGAGAATAGGCAATATGCCTGGCACAGAGAAATGGGCAATAATATCTTGGCACAGAAATGGGCAATATGCTTGGCACAGAAAATGGTCAATATACTTGGACAGCGAGAAATGGGAATAATATGCTTGGCACGAGAATGGGCAATATGCGTGGCACAGAAATGGGCAATAATATGCTTGGCACAGAAATGGACAATATACTTGGCACAGAGAAATGGGCATATGCTTGGCACAGAGAAATTGGCAATAATTTGCTTGGCACAGAAATGGCAATATCTCTTGGCACAGAGAAGTGGGCAATATATGCTTGGCACAGAAATGGGAAATATGCTTGACACGAGAAATAGGCAATATGATTGGCATACAGAAATGGGCAATTGCTTGGCATACAGAAATGGGCAATATGCTTGGCATGAAATGGGCAACAATATCTTGGCACAAAATGGGCAATATGTTTGGCACAGAGAAATGGGCAATATGCTTGGCACAGGAAAGGGCAATATGCTTGGCACAAGAATGGGCAATAATAGCTTGGCACAGAAATGACAATTAACTTGGCACAGAAAATGCAATATGCTTGGCACAGAGAAATGGGCAATTATGCTTGGCACAGAGAAATGGACATATAGCTTGGCCACAGAAATGGGCACCAATATGCTTGCACAAATGGGCAATTGCTTGGACACAGAAATGGCAACAATATGCTTGGCACAGAAATGGGCAATAATATGCTTGGCACAGAAATTAGCAATATTCTGGCACAGAGAAATGGGCACTATGCTTGGCACAAGAAATAGACAATATGCTTGGCACAGAGAAATGGGCAATAATATGCTTGGCACAGAATAGGCAATATGCTTGGCACAGAAAAATGGGCAATATCTTGGCACAGAGAATGGGAAAATATGCTTGGCAAGAGAAATGGCATATGCTTGGCACAGAAATGGGCAGTAATATGCTTGGCACAGAAATGGACAATATACTTTGGCACAGAGAAATGGGCAATATGCTTGGCACAGAGAAATGGGCAATAATTTTCTTGGCACAGAAATGGGCGATATGCTTGGCACAGAGAAGTGGGCAATAATATGCTTGGCACAGAAATGGGTAATATGCTTGACACAGAGAAATGGGCAATATTCTTGGCACAGAGAAATGGGCAATATGCTTGGCACAGAGAAATGGACAATGTGCTTGGCACAGAGAAATGGGCAATATGCTTGGCACAGAGAAATGGGTCACCCTGAACAGCAGCTCATTCCCCCCCACTTTCCTGCTCTGCAGTAGCTCACACTGTGCCAAAGCTGTATGGCCATAGAAATAGAACTCGCACACAATGAATAATCAATACTGCTATTGATCTGAGGGAAATGTTTTGGTAAATTCCGAGGAGGAATTATAAAGAAGCCGTGGAATTAAAGTGACAATGTGTCAGAACCGCAGACTCCTGGGAATGCCAATATTCCTATGGAAGCATCGCTCAAACTATGCCTGTCTGCATCTGGCAAGCGATGGGCACAGGAATTCAGGGGCGCCTGTCCTCTTTCCCTCAGCTGCTTCTACTCGAACCGAAGATCAGGCACAGATATGCCTGAGGCTCCCTGAGTGCCACTGCTTGGCAGAAGCCAGCACAGCTTTGTTTTCATTATCTCACGCTACTCTGCAATTTGCATAAATGCATATGCTTATTACTTCTAACGCTTCATCAGCACAGTTCTGAAGGTAGTAATAGAGAGAAAACGTGCAAAGTGTGTGCTTCGTGCTCGCGAACTAACCACGGAGAGCGGGGAAATATTGTCGAAAAGCGCAGGAGAGTGGGAGCTCCAGACATCGATCAATGTGTATATGTGCTAAAGAAAGAAGTCTGGCAAGGCAGAGTGAAGCGAAAGAAACAACAGAGGAAGTACAGCAATGGAAGGAGGGAGAAAAACAGAGCGCAGGGATGATTATAGAGGGAGCAGCATGTATGGCATTACTGAGCTTGTTTGAATGCTTTTTATTTAAAATTCACTTTAAAATCCTTACACCTGAATGGTTGATACAGCAAGTGCTCTTTATCCTTTTATGATTGCCTAAAGCAGACGTGTTATTCTGTATTTATCCAATGACTTCACTATAGGATTCTTACTATAAAGGAAGCCTGGGTCCACTCTGGGAAAAAGATGTTCAGACACCTGCCATTAACCACATATGTTAAATCGCTTTCTATTCTTAAGGGCCTGCTGCATCTCTGAAAATCCGGTGTGTGGCCGTTTTAGGTGTCAAAATGTGTGATTTTGCTAAAATCATGGATTCTTTTTCACAGACGCATGTTTTTATTATTAATGTATTTACATTATAATACCTTCATTGATCCAGAGCAAGCTCCTGCTTTGAAATGCTGACTCATGATATTGATAGACCTAACTTTCCAATTGCTCATGGATAATGATAACAAGCCTACCTGGGTGCCATCATACACAGGGTCTACTCGCTCTTTGCTCACCTTTTACTACTGATGTTAATGAATATGCCCTAAACAATGCAATTAAAATCTAGTTTAAAAATGATTGTGATGGTAGATTTTTCATTTTTACTCTCATACTAATATCGTATCTATGCTAGACTTTTCTTTCTGCTAGATTGCTCCATTTTCTCCTCTTAGTGATTTCAGTTCCATCTTAGAAAGGAGCTGCCATGGTATGACAAATGTCTCACGCCAATGGAATGTTCACTTCTATTCCATAGAATAAAATGTTTTTAATAGTTCTACTTTTTCTTTATATTCTTTTATTTAATTTTTTAGATGCACCTGTTGGTAAATGGCTTCCAATGGCTGCTGTTCCTGCTGACTTAATGATGTAAATGCCGATACTGGTATTCCATTGAAGTTCTCTTCGGCTGGGTAAACCGAAGATATTAATGTCCCCATTGTAATATTTTGCTGACAGTACACAATCCAATACACCCTAGGCAATCTTTCATAACTGCTATTCTAATTTACCAGGATAATGCATATTTAATGCCAAAAAGAATGCCATAACCCTCAACCAAATTAAATGCATCATGGACAATTTTGTTATAGGTTATTACAAATACAATTTTCACACTGAGTGTATATGTGGGTAAAGTTGCAGGTGCAAAACATCATGGTTGCTGTCTATTGACATCAATGGGAAGTGACAAAGTAGCTCCATGGGAGCAATTATCATTAAAAAATGCCTAGGGACACATTTTAAGATAAATCACTCCTATGGGGCTATTCCATTCTCTTCAGTGGGCAGAAATTTGCTAGGTTTATTCACTTACGGCTCTGCTCTTTTAAAGTTGTGGTCTGCAAAATCTGACACAAGCCCAAACCACAGCGGTAAACTGAAAAAAGACTGGAGTCCTGATTTAGGCTCTAAGATGTTAATAAATGTGATCTAAAACCTAATCTAATGCAGATAGTACTGCACAAAGTTCCAGTCCAGTTAACTTGCAACAACCTTTTTTATAGAATTCGCAAGTATTGTCTGCCATCTTGCTTTTTAATTGCTGTATCTCATAAAGATTAAGTGGGTTTGTTTTTCTTGCTTTAGAATTTTTTTAGGCATGAACTTCCAATAAAAGAATGTAATAGGTGCCACTCAAATTATTAAAGCAAAAGGTGCAAATGCCATATCCCCACACTCAATCAGAATGCAGGTGGAGAGTCTGTGCCCCAGGGAAATCTAACTTTAACTAAGCTGCACAGGAATGGGCCAGCTCTGCTACTGCCCAATGAGTGAGAACACAAAATATGTCAGGGTTCTTGTCTTCCCCCACCTGCTTTTATGTATTTTTATTTCTGCGTAGCAGAGTGGTCCCATTCATTGTTTATCCACTGAAAAGGATAAATAAAATATTGAGAGGCACAGACCTCTTTATATCTGCTGTTGCATTTTAAAAAAATATACTATATTTTATATTTCTATGTGTATTAAGGTGCATTAGTATATGCGGCAATATTATATGAATAAGGCACTTTTAAAGTTACCTTAAATGGGGATATAGCTTAGACCCCAACCAAGCTATACAAATGCACTTAAAGGACATTTATACCGAAAACAGGTTATTTAAATTGACCATAACTGGAAACTGTAATCTTCCTAACCACCACTGTATAATTTTTTTGTTTATCTGCCCCCTATTTCTTTAGATGTCCAATCTAAACATCTTGCATTTCATCTGTCAATCAGTTCCTTGCTCTCAAAACTATTTTTCTGTGAGTAGTTTTACTGTAGCTAAAATGGTGACAGAGTTTTGACAGTTGGAATGTTGTATGTTTTGTGCAGTTTACAGTTGGTTTGTGGGAAAAAGTCAGGTCGGATGGAAGTGGGAGTGGTTAAAAGAGGGGGATACTGCTCCTAAAAAATGTGTGCTGAATTCAATATGGCCCAAATCTGTCTAAAACCCTATTTAACCCAAAGTAATTTCGGGTTAACATGGGTTTTAGATGGATTTTAGAGCACATCGCCATTTCCAAATGTTTTTGGAAAAAGCACTGTGCTACCGATCCAAACTCATTTTGTTACGTTTTGCGATACTTCATAGCACAAAACTTAACGGACTGAGTGTGTGGTTTTAAAGTCCGATCCCGCAATCCAATACCAGACGTAATCCATTTACGCGATACATGATATTGAATCTCCCACAGGTATTTTTCTTTTTTTACAAGGAGGTAGTATTTAGGTGTACTTTGCAAAGGTTTTTGATACAGTGCCACAGCTATTATCATTATCTGGGGGCGGCACTGATGCTTTGCAGTGCTAAAGTCCTGATTCGTTTCTACCCTTGGACACTCTGCAAGGAGTTTGTATGTTCTCCCCGTGCTTGCGTGGGTTTCTCCGGTCACTCCAGTTTAGGCCACACACAATAATAAAGACATACTGATAGTTATGTGTCAAATAATGTGCTTGATTGTACTTTTCCGGCATGGCCTAATATGATGTGAATACATGTATTGTAAAGTGATACAGAAGATGCTGGCACTATATAAAGCCAATATAATAACAATATCTGTTACACAAAAAAGAGAGCGATAATTGTACACACAGGTAAGTTTTTACACAGTACTTTCTACTGATGCAAGAATATAACCTTTTCCAGTCAACGATTGTTTTGTCTGTTACTAATAATGCTTGAACTTATAATAATAATAATATTTTTTTAAAAATGAAGTAACCTTTCGCTTGCATTTGTATCAAGTTTTTAAAAGTTCTGCGATATTGCCATCAATCACTATTGATATTCTGTGCTTGATCACATGGTAAGTCTGTAAATCTGTTTTAAAAATTCTCAGCTTTTTGCATTATGAGAGAAAATTTAAACATACCCTTTGAACTTACAAACATTCGATGAAGTGCAAGACTAAATACTCAATACTTTGTGACTTTGTGATGCTTCAGAGATCTATTTAGACTTGAATGACCCAGTTAACAGATAATTCACTTCCTCCACAGGGGCACCATAATAAAACCATGTTTCTGTGCATTTACAATAAATTTAGTATAAGGAATGATGCAGAAGCAAATTAGAAATGCCACGGCAGAGGCTTTTCTTTCTTGCGTATCAAAATACACATTTTGAAACATATGTAAAAAAATTGGCTTTTCTCAGTAAAATGGGATTAAAAGAAAAAATGTATTTAAAGCCTTCATGAATTATAAAAGCTGTAATAGGGATTGTAAGAAAGCAATTAAGGTAAAAATAAAATGGAAAACGATAGATGACACAAAGCAAAACCAACCCCAAAAAGTTTTTAAGTATATCTATTGTTAAAAGATGAGGGCAGAGAATGTGGGACCATTGCTAACGGGGCTAAGATGGTTTTAGAGCTGGTGAAGCAAATGTGATTAACTAGTTATTTCCTTTGTATACACTATACCATAAGTATAAAAGAATAAGGAGGCTTTTACGCAGAGTACTCACTGCTATAACTCATTTATTGCAACATGTTTTGAAGCTTGAGAAAGGTCAGTTGTGACCCAAACATGTTGCAATAAACTTGTTATAGCATTGAGTACCCTGCTGAACGCCTTCTTATTTTTTTATGCATATGTTCTATTACCTGCAGCAGTGGGAGCAGCAAAGTTAGGCGGAACAGATGCGGTCCGGACATGCCATTTACGATAGTACACTATAGAGCAACTTGGTCCTAATAACAGAGACTGCAGAAATAAGAATGGTATAACAGAAGAAAACTCTGGTTCACAAACGGTATTACACAGAAATAATTAGTTGATAGAGATGGGCGAGAATGGTAAGTTTTGTTCCGTTCCGGAAATACGGATCTGGGGGAAATTTCCATCTGAAAAAGAATGTACTTTTGAGGGTTCAAAACGTATTTTCGAGGTTTACCAAATGTACAAGGTTGTTTTCGGTAACCCTCGAAAATATCTCGAACTTTCGATAACCCTTGAAAATACGATCTATGAAACTCTTTCAAGTTTCCAATTGTATTTTCGAGGTTTTCGAACATTCTGGGTTATTTTCTAGGTTTTACCAACTTATCTATAAACTAAAGTTCTAATGTGATGTCTCAGGGTTTCTGTACTGGGATCTCTTCTATTTAATCTGCTTATAAATAACATAAATGGGGTATTTAAAGCAAGGTCTCTGTGTTTGCTGATGACACACTAATGTAGGCTTTCGAAATCTTAAATGATGTGCAATTAGCGCAGGTGGACTAGTAATAGATTGTCGAAATGGCAGCAAAGTGGAAAATGATCAATATTGATAAAAAGGTGATGCATTTTGGGTTTCACAATCCTTGTGGGTGCCTAACCTATAAATGATTTTGTTCTTAGTGAATCTCTATTTAAAAATATTTGGGGGTTCTAGTAGATAGAAGACTTAGGGCTTGTTGACACTACATCAGTTTGTATCAGAGCGCCACTAGAGTTCTGCACCCTTTTTAACAAACACTGGAGAAGTGGCACTTCACTTTATACAAATATATTAATGGGCCATATATAAACTCTCTGGTTTATTATAGCATCTTTAGATTAGCAAAGGTTTTGTTACAATGAGAACGGAGAAACTGTTTCTTCTCGCGGATGTGGTAATGTCAGTTCATTGGATAGCTTCAAGACTGGATGATAGGTTTCTAAATGCAAAAATATTGAAACATACTGGTATTAATACATTATTTTCTTGTTGATCCAAGGATCCTTTCCAATTCCATTTGGAGTTAGGAAGGATTTTTTCCCCACTTCATGCTGGTTTGGACTAGATGGAGGTATGTCTTTATCAGCCTTCAGTACTGTGTAATAATGAAAAGAACAAAATCCCGAATGAATTCTAAAAAGCAGAAATAGTTTAAAAGGGCACCCCCTCAGTTAATAATACCCAGGTGAGAAATAAAGTGTGTGGTCCTTACCCCGTGGTCTTACCTTTTAACAGAAAGAGCCCTGCAAAGTTGCTTTGTGAAGCCGTTTGCCGGGCTCTCCTGCCATAGTCCCGGACTATGCAAGGGCTGCAATGGGAAGACATGATCTGCAAGGAGTATTTCTTTCCATTGCATGAGTACCTGGAAGTGAGGGCATGTCTGGGGCTGGCTTTCAGAAACCTGCTTCAGAGGGATACATTTGAATGAAAAGGTAGCCCCAGGGGTGAGGAACTAGTGTATTAGGTCCTTATCATGGGTACTACTAATTGGAGGGGGGGGACATTGAGGAAACCGATTGCTTCAACAGCTCTGCTGCTTTAGGAAAATTCAATGGATCTCCAAAAATTAATGCCATTTTTGTTCATTTAAATCACAAAATCTTGTATAACATTTTTTTTTTTTTAAAACTTCCTTAAAGTATAAATGAAAAAATAAACCTTGTGCTCCTTTATTAGTAAGAGTAGGTGTACGTACCTTAAACTACGTGTTAAGGTCCTAATCACAAACATATAACAGAGTTTGCCCCAAATAAAAAGAGGTTTTCACAATCAACATTTTTACGGGATGTTTCCCTAATGTCTTTAAAGAGAAGGATTCTGGACTGTATGTATTGTTGATATTTTTGCTCACAATACTGTTATTAGAAATATTTTATTGCTATGCAGCCTAAAAAACAAATTAAAAAGAAATTCTCTTCATGCACAGCTCAGTTGCTACATTAAAAATTCAGAGGGAACTTGATTGCCTTCTTTTTAAACTTACTTTCATCATTTGTTAGACTTGTTAGTCAGTCTTTTTTATCTCGAGTCTAGTTATAGAAAAAACAGTTGTGACAAGTAGAGAGCTCATAATATCATTTAAATATTTGCCTATAGTAAATATTAACCTCAGAGGTCAGACATAATAAATTAATTTTACCACAGCAGGACCCAACCTTACATTAACACATTTACTAGCTGAGTGCATGCAAACGTAAGTGAAAGGTATACTCTTTAGCACTAAAAACAAGCAGCACTCAGACAGTTACAATGTTGTCCAATTATAATGCAACAAAAAGCAACTGTTTTATGTTAAAAGGAGAACTATAAGTAAAAAAAAACTGTTGAGTGGGAAGAGAAGAGAAACTGCACAGATGTGTATGTTTGTGACCTACAAAGCAATAGCAAGAACCAGTGTAAATATATGCATGCCGGGCTTATTTAATAAGCAGAAATTTGCCTGTTTATTAATTTGTCTCAACCAATCAGATTACACCTTTTTACTGGTCGACTAATGATAGAAAACATTTGAAAACATCTGATTGGTTGATGCTATGAACACCACAGTCAAATGTGTTGCACCTTAAATAAATAGCCCCCTTGGTTTCTACACAATGCTGCTGATCTGCAAAAGATTTTTTTATTATTATGGATTTATATAGTGCCAACATCTTCCTTATCGCATTACATTTACATTAGGCCCTGACCTGAAGAGCTTACAATCTAAGCACATTTATTTGGCACATACAACCTATCAGTAGTCTTTTAGGATTGTGTGCAAGCTTGGTAAGAACAGTCAAACTCCTTGCAGATTGTCCAAGGGTGGGTTTGAACTCAGGACTTAAGTGCTGCAGGCCACAGTGCTAACCACTAAGCCACCATGTTGCCCAGATACAATCTATTTGGCAGGAATTATAAAAGCCATTCAGGCACAAATATTTTTTAGCTTATTATTTGCCTTGAAGACAAATTCTTTCTTCTTCTCTCTTTCATTCTTCTGCTGTTTTGGACCGTATCCCCTCCCACAGTTTTTGTGAGCTAGAAACATGAAATTCGGTACAGACGTGCAGGGAACATAGGAGAAATTTTCTAGCTAAGGAATCCGTGGAATCGTTACCATGTTATTGGCAAATTTAGGGACATTTTTCCCATTGACTAATTGTCATGTAAAACAGTCACTCTTTTTGACCCTTATTAATAACACTTGTAATGTTATGACTTTTATCTAGCCTTTGTTTGTTTTGTGAAAGTATTTCTTTAAAATTCTAAAATCAGTTGGTTGAGATAAAAAAAATATTGCTGCTCTATATGTGCCCCTGATACAGACGACTTTGTTATGCTCCGTCAAGACTTGTTTGCTCTGTGTCTGAAGTGTGTTCCTATGAAGAAGTGCTCTTTACTTTACTCACAATCCTAACAAGGGGACAATTGGACACCAATTGCAGTAAGTGAAAGGGCAGTCAGAGACATGCCAGCATGGAATTAAAGAGGAACTGGAGAGCTCTCCTCCTGCGCTATGCCTTTGTGAAGCCAAGAGGCAAAGAGCCTTTAATCCAGCCACTGCACAATAATATATGAATATGGACTAAACTATCCACATAGTTTTTTCATTAGCACAGAACATTGTAGCTGAGCTGTTATTGAAAAGTAACCAATATTAGAAACAATTGACATTTGCAAAGGATTATGGGGTCCCTTTGCACAATCTTCGTAATCCATACAATTTCTATGGTCTTAATTTGAAAGTAAAGCCAGGATCAGTGGCTTCCTCTAGCCTTCTCAGTAGAAGAGCAGACAAGAGAAGTGGACTGTGCAAGTGATGACCTCTGTTTTAGAGTAGGGTTCAACTGTCAGGAGATTTAAAAACATCCTACAAAGAATTTTATGTTTTGTAATTCTATATAAATTGTATTGCTTCCCATTTGCAATAAATATTGGCAGTTGCCAAAGCAAATTTTTTTACAAAACTGTAGAAAAGCAAAATAGTTTTCATAAAAGTTTTGTTTGAAAAATAGCTATTGCAATAATGAAGGGTGACATTTTGAATAGGAGGCTAAGTAAGTATCATTGCCGCGCGTAGCGTGCCGTAAAATTTTTTTCAGCCCGGTCCCTTTCCATGCCCCAGGCCCACTGGCCATATATGTAAAACAACACAAAGCGAGTGTCAGTGTCGCGCCCCTTTTCATGCCCCCTTTTCAAGGCCACACCCACTTTGCATTTCACACAACATAAAGTGATAGTTTAAAATTTATATTTTACACAATATGCTTGGCACAGAGAAATGGGCAATATGCTTGGCACAAGAAATTGCAATATGCTTGGCACAGAAATGGGCAATATGCTTGGCACAGAGAAATGGGCAATAATATGCTTGGCACAGAAATGCAATGCTTGGCAAAAAATGGGCAATATGCTTGCCACAGAGAAATAGGCAATATGCCTGGCACAGAGAAATGGCAATAATATGCTTGGCACAGAAATGGGCAATATGCTTGGCACAGAAAAATGTGCAAATTACTTGGCACAGAGAAATGGGAAATATATGCTTGGCACAAGAAATGGGCAAATGCGTGGCACAGAAATGGGCAATAATATGCTTGGCACAGAAATGGACAATATACTTGGCACAAGAAATGGGCAATATGCTTGGCACAGAGAAATTGGCAATAATTTGCTTGGCACAGAAATGGGAAATATACTTGGCACGAGAAGTGGGCATGTATATGCTTGGCACAGAAATGGGAAATATGCTTGACACAAGAAATAGGCAATATGATTGGCATACAGAAATGCAATATGCTTGGCACATGAAATGGGCAACAATATGCTTGGCCAAGAAATGGGCAATATTTTTGGCACAGAGAATGGGCAATATGCTTGGCACCGAGAAATGGGCAATATGCTTGGCACAGAGAAATGGGCAATAATATGCTTGGCACAGAAATGGACAATATACTTGGCACAGAAAATGGGCAATATGCTTGGCACAGAGAATGGGCAAATCTTGGCACAGATAATGACATATGCTTGGCACAGAGAAATGGTCAATATGCTTGGCACACAGAAATGGGCAAACATATGCATGCTGCACAGAAATGGGCAATATGCTTGGCCACGAGCGAAATGGGCAATATGCTTGGCACAGAGAAATGGGCATAATATGCTTGGCACAGAAATAAGCAATATGCTTGCACAAATGGCACTAGCTTGCACAGAGATAGACAATATGCTGGGCACGAGAAATGGGCATAATATGCTGCCACGAAATAGGCAATATGCTTGGCACAGAAAAATGGGCAATATACTTGGCACAGAGAAATGGGAAATATATGCTTGGCACAGAGAAATGGGCAATATGCTTGGCACAGAAATGGGCAGTAATATGCTGGCACAGAAAGGGACAATATACTTGGCACAGAGAAAGGGCAATATGCTTGGCACAGAGAAATGGGCATAATATCTTGGCACAGAAATGGCAATATCTTGGCACAGAAAAATGGGCATATGCTTGCCACAGAGAATAGGCAATATGCCTGGCACAGAGAATGGGCAATAATATGCTTGGCACAGAAATGGGCAATATGCTTGGCACAGAAAATGTGCAATATACTTGCACAGAGAAATGGGAAATAATATGCTTGCACGAGAAATGGGCAATATGCGTGGCACAAATGGGCAATAATATGCTTGGCACAGAAATGGACAATATACTTGGCACAGAGAAATGGGCAATATGCTTGGCACAGAAATTGGCAATAATTTGCTTGGCACAGAAATGGGCAATATCTCTGGCACAGAGAGTGGCAATAATAGTCTTGGCACAGAAATGGGAAATATGCTTGACACAGAGAAATAGGCAATATGATTGGCATACAGAAATGGGCAATATGCTTGGCATACAGAAATGGGCAATATGCTTGGCCACATGGAAATGGGCAACAATATGCTTGGCACAGAATGGCATATGCTTGGCACAGAGAAATGGGCAATATGCTTGGCACAGAGAAATGGGCAATATGCTTGGCACAGAGAAATGGGCAATAATATGCTTGGCACAGAAATGGACAATATACTTGGCACAGAGAAATGGGCAATATGCTTGGCACAGAGAAATGGGCAATATGCTTGGCACAGAGAAATGGACAATATGCTTGGCACACAGAAATGGGCAACAATATGCTTGGCACAGAAATGGGCAATATGCTTGGCACACAGAATGGGCAACAATATGCTTGGCACAGAAATGGGCAATAATATGCTTGGCACAGAAATTAGCAATATGCTTGGCACAGAGAAATGGGCACTATGCTTGGCACAGAGAAATAGACAATATGCTTGGCACAGAGAAATGGGCAATAATATGCTTGGCACAGAAATAGGCAATATGCTTGGCACAGAAAAAATGGGCAATATACTTGGCACAGAGAATGGGAAATAATATGCTTGGCACAGAGAAATGGGCAATATGCTGGCACAGAAATGGGCATAATATGCTTGGCACAGAAATGGACAATATCCTTGGCACAGAGAAATGGGCAATATGCTTGGCACAGAGAAATGGGCAATATTTTCTTGCACAGAAATGGGCGATATGCTTGGCACAGAGAAGTGGGCAATAATATGCTTGGCACAGAAATGGGTAATATGCTTGACACAGAGAAATGGGCAATATTCTTGGCACAGAGAAATGGGCAATATGCTTGGCACAGAGAAATGGACAATGTGCTTGGCACAGAGAAATGGGCAATATGCTTGGCACAGAGAAATGGGCAATATGCTTGGCACAGAGAAATGGGCAATAATATGTTTGGCACACACAGTACACATAACTTACAGTTACTTTTTTTCTTGCTGCTTGCTGAGGAGGGGCTCCAGACATCCAGGGAAGCTCTGGGGCAGGAGGGGGAGGAGCTCTGTGTTGTGATTCCCTTGCCCAGGCAAGAAGTCCCAGGCTCAATAAAGTTTTTGTTTAAAAAAAACACGGAACTTCCAGTTACTGAAAAAACTTTATTTATACTGACACTGCCTGGCCGGCCAGATAAAATCCAGGAGCTTAGGAGGGGCGCCAGGACATGGGTAATGTTGGGAGCTGTGGGAGGAGCTTCTGACACCAGCACACCCTCCCTAAAGTCTTCAAACAACATTGCCCCAATAGAAAGAGCACATTCACAAAGATACAAAAAGCTGTCTCACCTCTCCCTTTGCTGTGGATGCTGGGTGATTTATACAAATAACCTGTGGGTACTAGTGGACAGCTCCCATAATTTACCTTATCTGGAAACACCCAGCTAAGTGTACGCAGTACACTTTTCACAGGAAGCTGCAGCCTTGCTTCCTGGAAGCTAACAGCCAATCATGTTATGGTTTAGAGATCATCCCTCCCTCTGACACAGAACACAGATTTTTTTTTCAAAACCGTTTTTAATTTTTTCAAGGGTATTTACATTTACATTACATATGTTCAGTTATATATTGCATATATTTGCATATATATTACATATGTCTTTCCATTTGGTATATTGTTTATTCATTGGCCTTCTTTTGTTTTATTTTGTTGGGATAACTTTAAACAACAATAAACCTTATTTTCTTGCTGTCTGTCTTTTACATTTCTTGTTTCATATATTGTGCTAGTTTGTTATCTTGGCTATAGGCTAGCATAATGCAGATTAGTAATAGTCAGTTAAAGAGCATTTATTTAGTGGCCATGTGTGGTTATTGATAGGAGGGGATAGGGGGAGGGAGGGTTAGAGGAAAGCCACCCCGGGTAGGTCACATCTTTCAGTGCATGTGGTTGCATTGGAGTTGAGCCATGAGTCCCAGACTTTGCTGTATTTATTTGGGCATTTTCTGTGTACATATAGTATTTTGTGGTATGCCAGGTCTGCGTTGATTAGTTCTATCCATTTTTTCCACCTGGGGGGTATTTGAGACATCTAGTTTAATATTATTGTTTTAATGGCATAGAATAGTAGTTCTTGTATTAGGGTTCTTTGGTGTTTGGGCCAGTCCTCCTCGTCCAGCAGTCCCAGCTGGCATTCCTCCGCTTTATGGGGTATTGATATTGATAATTGTGTTTGCATGAAGGTAATAATTTTGTGCCAGAAGTCCTGGGTTGTTGGACAGGCCCATATGATATGCCAAAAATCTGCATCTGGTTGTTTACATTTTGACAGAACACAGATTTAGTACAGTTTTTGTGTAAATATATTACAAATTCTCCTGTCCATAACAATGATAAATTCCTTTGCTTTTCAGAGAAAAGAAGGTACAGCTCGTACTGAAACATTACACTTTATGTGTACCCTATGTATGAAACATTAAATACATAGGTTGGAAAGACATGTGCATGGTGTATTTCTGTCTGTTGCTATCTGACCACTTACCTTGGCCTGCCATCGCACTCAGCAAGTGCAAACATTGGAAATCCAAAGGTGTGTGCAGGATTACCTCTGCTGTTCTTCGAATATTAACATTTAAGTAAAAAATAAAAGTAAGCCTGGGGAATCGAACCTGCAACCTTCTATGCTGTTTCTTGCCAAAAAGAAAGATTTCTACCTCTATGCCACAAGGACTACTAGGTGGGATATCAGTAAACGTAGAACCTCTATTTTTTGCTATAAACATAACTGGGAAAAAATGGAGTCTGGGGGATTAAACCAGCATCCCAATGGTCTGTTTATTTCCAATCCCAGCACTTTAGCTGTGTGACACAACTGCACATGCAATAGATACAAGTACATGTCAGTAAAATCAGTTCACTAGTTTGTATTGCTCTAGGAAGGCTGTGAGCAATTCAAGCTGGTTGATAAATAAAAAACAAAGCTGCTATATGTAAAGTTTGTAAATATGTATACATTTTTCTAAAAACATGATGGAAACAAACAAAAAAGCAGGCAGTATACTATGTTGTATTGTTTTACATAGTAACATAGTCAAATTACATACATCCATCAAGTCCAACCCATTCACCCTTTTTTCTTTTTTTTTTAACCCTACCTAACTGTTGATCCAGAGGAAGGCAAAAAAAACAGCAAAAAAGGGGGGGGAAATTCCTTCATGACTCCTTCCAAACCGCAATCGGAAAGTATCCCTGGATCAACCAAATCTATATGTATTAATACCAGTAATTCTCAATATTTTTTAGTTTTAGAAACTTATCCAGGCCTTTTTTAAAGCTATTTAATGAACTTGCCCTTACCACATCTGCTGGAAGACAGTTCCACAGTTTCACCGTTCTCACTGTTAAGAAACCTTTCCTAACCTGAAAATGAAATTTCTTTTCTTCCAACATTAAAGGATGTCCATGGGTCCTCTGATATGACCTATTAGTGAACAATGCACCAGAGAGTTCATTGTATGGCCCATTAATATATTTGTATAAGGTTATCATATCCCCATGCAAACTTTGCTTCTTCAATGTAAACAGCCCTAACTAATCCGCCTGCATATTCAAGCCCCTCCATTCCCCTTATTAATTTAGTTGCCCTTCTCTGAACTGCTTCCATTTCCAAGATGTCCCTTTTGTATATGGGATTCCAAAACTGCACTGCATATTCCAAATGAGGCCTTACCAGTGCCTTGTAAAGAGGGAGAATAATATTTTTCTCTCTTAAATCTATTCCCCTTTTTATACAAGACAATATCTTGATAGCTCTAGACATTGCTACCTGGCATTGTTTGCTACAGCTAAGTCTGTTATCTACCAGAACCCCCAAATCTTTTTCCATTACAGATGCACTTAACACAGTTATTTATGGTGTAGGTGGCACAGGGATTATTAAATCCCAAATGCATCACCATACATTAATCAACATTGAATCTCATCTGCCATTCTGCTGCCCATTTTGATAATCTATCTAGGTCTGCTTGCAACACTTGCACATCATTTGAAGTTTCCAAAGCTCTGCATAGTTTAGTGTCATCAGCAAACACAGAGACCTTGCTCTCAATACCCCCTTCTAAGTCATTTATAAACAGATTAAACAGAAGCGGCCCCAGTACAGAACCCTGAGGCACTCCGCTTATAACTTTAGACCACATAGATGTAGCTCCATTACCCACCACTCTCTGCTTGCGATCCAATAACCAATTCTCTATCCATGCACAAATGTTTTCTTCAAGGCCAACAGTCCTCAGTTTATACATTAGTCGCCTATGTGGCACAGTATCAAAAGCTTTCGCAAAATCCAAGTATACCACATCCACTGCTGTGCCTGAATCCAAATTCTTGCTCACTTCTTCATAAAAACCAATTAAATTTGTCTGGCATGATCTATTTCTCATAAATCCATGCTGACTACTACTAATGAGATGATCCCGTAACAAAGTTTCCATCACCTTCCCTACCACTGATGTTAGGCTTACAGCTATAGTTACCAGGCTGTGAACAACTACCTTTTTTGAATATTGGTACTACATTGGCTTTTTTCCAATCCAGCGACACATCCCCAGACCAAAGTGAATCTGAAAAGATAAGAAACAGTGGTCTAGATAGAACAGAACTAAGCTCTTTTAAAATCCTAATCTTTATAAAAGTTTTATAAGTAAACTAGGGGATTTGAACTTGTGATTTCTTGGGTAGTGTGTTTCTATAAACATGGCATTTACATGGTGCATCACCAGCAACTAAACAATTGATACAGGTACATTTAGAAACTTTATCTTTTGCTAGAAACAGAAGCTAGATACTTTGTGCATAGAGTACATGTACTAAATGTGACTTACTAGACAAAAATATTTCAAAGTATAGATATTCTGTGGAGAAAAGCGTTCACATTAGGATTTTAAAAATGAAAGTTTAGTTCTCCTTTACATTTCATCAACAGCATCATATAATATTGCACTGTATAATGTGTTATATGTTTCTTTTATTAACTGTAATGTCCATTGGTTAAATCTCTATGATTAAATTGGATAATTTAAACAAATGTATTATCTCCTTAATTACAAATCTTGATTTATTTGCTGTTATTTGATATTGAAAACTTTTATAAGGATTTACCCTGCACTGGTTTATTTTATATTTAGCAGATTATTGGGAAAATATGGGAGCATGAAACTAGTGAGATATTGGTTTGACGTGTTAAGAGTCATTAAAGCTACAAGGACTTGTGTAAATTACATATATATATAAAGGTGTGAAGAAATCGATAAGTAATGAAATAGAACACCAGTGAAGTAGCAGAGGAGCTCTGTCTGGAAAATTCAAAGTACTATATATATAATTTTGTTAGAGCAGACGGAAAGCTGCTCTGGTATGTTCCATGAAATTATCTTCCATCACAAGAAGAAAGAAGTGAAAATTGAAGATGGAGAGGTGGAGAAGGACATCGAGTAAGGGCAGAAATTAGCTTAACTGAGAAAACAATCAATATTAGACTGGGAAATGCAAAATGGATTGTAATGAATAACAGTAGCTAAAGGAAATTATAGTTAAAACATAAAGAAGAAAAAATAAATACAGACCATATTTATAAATCCTTTTCTTTCTGGATCAATGTGGGAATGACCTGTTTATAAAGGACTAACATTTCTGATTGAGGTCTGGTTTACTAAACCTCCCCAACCCAAATCTATAATGTTTTGGGAGGTAAATGTAAGTATCCCTACCTCGGATGTCTAGCAAAACGTCTTCAAGCCCATTGGATCTAAACTTTAAGTCCAGTAGATCTAACTGAATCCCACAGATATTATTTGTAATATTTTTGTGCAGTCCTAGCCTAGTACACAATGGTGATTCTACCAATCAGTAGTGTGTGTGTTTTACTGATATTTCGGCACAACCGTTTGTGTGGCATATAGAAGACTATGCTACTGTCCAAAATTTAAAGTCATGTACATTTTTCTTTCAAAAATGGCAACATTTTCACCAATTTTCAACCTGGCCATCCAATATATTGCATACAAAATACTGTTCCTAGCTTTAAGGTTTTTCTGTGCATTGCATATTTTATAGTATCAATAACAGGTATTTTTCCAGCTTTCCAAGTGAGAAAGCACAGAGAACAGCCTATATCTACTAAACTCAAGTAGACTACATCTGCAGTTGGAGTTTGACTAAACTGCTTAGAGATTAATAATTTAATTGGCAAGTAATGCAATATAAACAATTTGAAAATTCGAAAATCCGAAAATCCGAAAACGGACCCATAGAAGTCTATGGGAGAAAATAATTCGAAAGTTTCTATCAATTTGAAGGGTGAAATAGTAATAGTAGGTTACTGTAAATAAGATAGGGACCTGGGGAATGGTCTGGGGAACCCGTAAATATAAGTAAAACTCATTTAAAATCTATCTTTCCTCACGATCGGGCTGTTTTCGAGCTTTCGCGGGCTATTTTCGAGGGTTACCGAAATCGAACACTACTTTCGAGGGTTACCGATATCACAAATACGAGGGTTACCGAAATCAGCTCGTACATTCCAGGGTTGGCGAAATCGGCACAAACATTCGAGGGTTACCGAAATCGATCGCTACTTTTCGAGGGTTGATGGATTTACGATCATTTTTTCGAGGGTTACCTGGATTCGTACAATTATCGAGGTTTACCGAAATCGATCCCCACTTACGATACAATTTTTCAATGGTTACCAAAATCGATCCAGGCTTTCGAGGGTTACTGAAACCGATAGCTTCTTTCGCAGGTTGCGGTCACTGTACATTCGGGGATTACCGAAATCGTAGTGCGTTTTCACGGATTACCGAAAGCAGCTGTTCTGTTTTCGAAATTTACTTCCGGTTTTTCGGCAGTTTGTTCCTGTTTGTCCCACTATATAAGAATCTGCATCACAGCCTCACTTTGAGCCAGGATGCCTAGTATGGAGTGGCAGAGATAAATGGTGGCCTACCTGGCCAAAAAAAACTATGACGGGATGCCGGCTGGCACCCCACATATTAAGTTGCGCAAATTGCGCATCATGCGCAGTTTGCAGCGGAAGCGGCAAACTAAATTTAATATTTCCCAGACCATCTTCCAGCTGAAGAGAAGATTGTCTGACCTGAAGAGGCAGCGGTCAAGCTATGTGAATGACATAGCCAACAGAGCGGAAGGCAAGTATCACAGTTTAAGCCATCTTTTTCTGCTTTGATTGTTATATAAAATGTTTATATAAATTATTATCTCATTTATTTGTACTTTTTTGTACATCACATAAATAATTGTCAGAGAAACTTCTTGTTATTTTAAAAGTTTATTGCATGCCAGCCATTAGCTATAAATGTTAGTTAGGGCTAGGCCACACTAGCGCGTTTTTCGCACGTTTGCGCACGCGTTTCGCGTTTGCGTCCGTGATTTTCGCTAAAATGGAAATCGCGGGAATGCGAAAATTCCCGCGGTTTCCGATGCGCATGCGATTGTGCGTCCGTTCGCGTTTTGGTAACGCATGCGTTCACCATTTTTGGTGCGTTAACACATGCATTTCCATAATGCAAAAAGGCGAAAAAGCATGCGCAAAACGCGAACGAGAACGCAAAATGCACAAGAATCGCGCACACAATCACGTGCGATAACGCTCGCGAATTGGTGCGCGATTCCTGTGCGTTGCAGTGTGGCCTAACCCTAAATGTTAATTATTGTTAATGAATAAACTGGTGGGGTGTTAAAAAGCCCAGCAAAGCCTTCGCCACCGTCATATTAATTGATTTTATTTTTTATATAATCTTACAGAAGAGGAAGATACAGAGACCAAAGGGTCCACACCACCCTCTCCTCCTCCTCCTCCTCCTCCTTCGCCTCTTCAGCCTCCGGCACCACCACAAGGCAAGTATCACAGTTTTTTCGACCTTGAGGCTGAGGCCACACTGCAACGCATTGAAGCGTGCACGCAATTCCGGTGCATTGTCTCGCATTTGCACACGCAATTTCAATATTAACGCAAGCAATTGTGCAAAAAAAAATGGTGATCTCATGTGTTACCAAAATGGACAGGCATGTGCAATCGCACGTGCTTCGGAAATCACAAGAACTTGTGCATTCCCATGATTTCCATGGTATTTAAAATCGTGAGTAAAATTGAGTGCGTAAACACGTAAAAAATGAGTTAGTGTGGCCTACCCTGATTGTTATATAAAGTGTTAAAAAGCATTAAAAAGTGTGGCAAAGCTGTTTCTACCGACATATTAATATATTTTATTTTTTATATAATCTTACAGAAGAGGAAGATACAGGGGCCAAAGGGTCCACGCCACCCTCTCCTCCTCCTCCTTCGCCTCCTCAGCCCCCGGCACCACCACATGGCAAGTATCACGGTTTTAGCCATTTTTTTCGACCTTGAGGCTCAGGCCACAATGCATCGCATTAAAGCGTGCATGCAATTCCAGTGCATTGTCTCGTATTGTTGATGTGATGTTGATCATTTCCATTATGGATGTGCAATCGCAGGAATTTTTGCATTCCCGTAATTTCCACAATATTTAAAATCGCAGGTGTAAATGTTTAAAAAAACGCGTTAATGTAGCCTAGCCCCGTTTGTTATATAAAATGTGTATATAAAATATTATCACTTTTATTTACATAAATAATTGTCAAAGAAAGTTTTTGTTTTATAGTTTAAATTTGTGTAAAGCGGGGGGGCGGAGCTAAGCTGGCTTCCTAAGCAGACGCGTGTGAGAGGAGCTCCCGGGCCTCACACAAATCTGCTGAATATTAACTGATACCTGTTACCGCATAGCCCACCAAAATTGTACATCAGCACTACAGGATGACAAAAACGAAAGGAAAGGGTGAAACAACAGCACCAGAACGCAAAGAAGTGGCAGACAGGCTCTCTAAATTTGCGCGCCATGCTTCCCAAGATGGCGCTGCTGCCCTGGACCCACCAACTCGGAACTCATCCACAGCGGACGACACACTGCCTACCTGGGAACCTGCCGATACACCTAACGAACTTACCCCCGCACAAATGCACATTCAGCTCCTCACAGCAATCCAGGAGAGCAGAACCTCGCTGGCAATCGCCATAGAAGAGGTCAAAATAGACACGGGCCTCCTCCGCCAGGACATGATCAAAATCAGACACCGAGTCGGAGAAGCCGAAGGCAGAATCTCCCATGTAGAGGATACTCTGAACCCACTACAAGTCACAACCCAGCAACTACAGCAAAATGTTAAAACGCTGCAATCCAGGTCGGACGACCTGGAAAATCGTCTCAGCACACCTGAGGCCTTCATAGAGGGATGACTTCGCTCTCAATTCCCAGACCTAGAAAATGCACCCACCTTCGCCATTGAGAGGGCCCACAGAGTACCGGCAACCGCGCCACCACCAGGCTCCAGACCACGACCTCTCATCGCCCACCTATTAAACTCCAAGGATCGGGACTCCATACTACACCTGTCGCGCCTCAAAGGAGAACTCAAATTTGAAAATACAACAATTCACATATTTGCAGACTTTTCCATGGATCTACAGAAGCGCCGAGCGTCCTTTATAGAGGTGAAGAAACAGCTCCAACTCAAGGGCCTCAAGTACTCGATGCTATACCCAGCTAAGCTTAGGATCATCGATGGTACCACCACCCGTTTTTTCGATGCCCCGGAAGCTGCTATGACCTGGATTCGTACCCATCAACCCCTCTGAGGCAAGACGGTACACACCTGAAGACCCCAAATCCCGCCAGCCACAAATGAGCGAGGATGGTCTGCACGCTGACCCACTTGTTCAAGACTCCACTCTATTTGCACTGACGGCGGCTCCTGATAACCCGGTGAGACGTTCCTACATCCAGACAGAATATACACCCAGCTCTATGTAAGTACTGATGCATGGCATCCCCCCTCCTTACCCTCTTCTCCATTACCCGCCAGCCCAGACTAACTAAGCACACATGTGCATACATGTTGCGACTTTTGATCCCGAAATGCTACTCAAAGCCCCTGACCCACATATTGTCCCCCCCAGCTCCCCTCGCCGGAGCCAACATTAATGACACACCAATTACACCAGGCCCTGCAACCGGCAATGTGCTGGGGGCCTGCACCTCATTGAAACAAGACCCTGGACCACTGTAACCGGCCAACTACGGAGCCAACACATGAATGCCCAGGACATTGATGCCCCCCCATAGAGACTCTCCAAGACCCCGAACGAAGAATATACAGATGGTGGAACTGTACTAAAAGGGAAAGTAGTTGTGTTTTAATACGAATGCCTGTCTTAATGTACAAGATACCATGTCTATATATGTATGTGTAGGAACCTGATTGAAATCTTAGTTAAACAATATTGACTATTTAAGATAATATGTACAAAATTTGCTTTCAACAACTATCTACACCACCTATGTCCACATTACTCCTCCCTGGGGCCACACACCCCCCATACCCTTACTCTCCTTTCTCCTCCCCCAAACAACATCAAGCTATGCCAAGTAAAGCGCACACTGTGTGTTTATATAACCACTCCACCATTTCAAAGAACTTGGGTGGCACTACTCCACCGGATAATAAATCTACTAAAGGGTGGAAAATATTTGATATTTAACTACTGGATAAGAGCGCTGTGCTGGCCACTATGACCCAACTAATTCAGACAGCTGAGACAACTATCTGAACTATACAATACCCGCGAGACACACATCTATACCCCAGGGAGTGCAACAGTATATAACCCGCCAATAGCACTTTCTTCAACACACCATGACACACTCGCTAAATCCCAATAGATAGATTGAGATGATGACACTGGGGAGTGAATGGGGTTAACGCCCCTGACACTCGCCACTGACATACTGTGAGCCTAAATGGTCTGATCCAGCAGGGACAGCGAACCCAGAACAGTATACATCCACAGAGCATAAAATCAAGCTACATACTAGAAACCGCAACTGTACTCAAACCACAGCACAACCACATTGCCAACATACACATGAATACACTAATCTTAACATATAGCTACACATGGAACACATACTATATACTCTCCCCTACATTCATATGCATTTAACTATCTATTCCCACCTACCCTCCACCCCCCTTTTTCTCAGACACACAATCAACCAACACCAATACACAAACACGGAGCCTTATATGTCACCGCTTATCACAGCCTACAACTGGTAACAGCACCCTACCAACTAGTGAGCCCGGGACCCATAGTCCCAATGTACTTTAATATTGATGTAATAGTACGGCCCCTTATACTCGCATATTACAATATGCTAGCACAGACCCAAAAAACAAACACACAAATGTTTTATATTTCTCTCAAATGTCTGGTCTTGTTATTTATAAAAAATATATGCAATGTTTACTGTACACAGATGTCAAGTTTTAAATGTTTTCTTGATAATGCATTTCTACTTCCCCTCACCCTCTACCCTTGTCTCTCCCCTGGGTGCCGCCACACTGGGAAAGCCCCAACTGGACCGCTCCATAAAAAATACAAATGGCAAAGTTTCTAACTTGGAATGTGAGAGGGCTCAAAGATATACTAAAAAGAACGGCAGTGTTCACACTACTACAACAACAAGCACCAGATGTTGTCTGTCTACAGGAGACTCACCTGATGAAGGATACCACCAGATGTATGCAAAAGGGCTGGATAGGATGGGCATCGCACAGCTGTCACACCTCGTACTCACGAGGTGTCTCATTGCTGATGAGAAACACAGTCAGATACCATATAATAAAAACATGCATAGACCAACAAGGTAGATACATATGCGCAGCTCTGGATCTAAACCAAACCCAATATGTAATACTTGCTTTATATAATCCCCCCTCTGCAGGATTAACTACACTAAAAAACTGATCGACTTTGCCTCTGCCTACCCATATTCCCGAATTATCTGTATCAGCGACTTCAATCTTATAATGGACTTACCACTGGTCAGACTACATCTGCGGCCCCCTCCACAACAACACAAGGACCCCCCTACCCCCTTACGAAACCTCATGGCTGAAATAGGCTGGATTGACATCTGGCGTGAGCGTAACCCATACAAACCTGAATTTACCTGTCACTCAGCCACGCACCATACACCAGGATCGACTATATATTTGTGAATGCTCTTGCTGCCACCCACATCAGCTCCATAACTCACCTGCCGAGAGGGATTTCGGACCATTCCCCTATAATAATGAAGCTTGCCCAAGACAGCCACACAACCCACAAACCCTGGAAACTAAATCCCTTCTGGCTGACAACGTTTCCAGAACCCGACACACTCTCAAGAAAATTCACTGAATATTTCGAATTAAATTACTCTGATCCACCTACTGCAACCTACTGGAACAGCCTTAAAGCATATATGAGAGGCTGCTTTCACTCTACCATCACTAATATCAAACGATCCACAAGGCAAGAGGAAGACATACTAAACACTTAACTACTCATAATGGAACAACAATACACAATGGATCCCACAAGCGAGATATACTCAGAATTTCTAGCAGCACAAAGACGACATCAACTATTTGCCGAAGAAAAGGCAAAACGCAAAACCTTTTTTCAAAACTCAACCTTCTTCTAAGCAGGCAATCAATCAGCCAAACTCCTAACTTACTTAGCACGGGCCCAGACAACCAACAGATGTATACTCCAAATACAAGACCCCATCCGAGGCCAAGTAACATCAACACCAGATATACTACAAGCCTTCACTACATACTACTCTGATTTATATAAGTCACGAGCCGACTCCAGCCTGGCAGATATATTCGATTATCTTGCAGATGTTAATTTCCCCACCCTATCCCCAGCACAACTTAACGCACTAGAAGCCGATATAACAATAACCGAAATACAAACTGCTATTGCAAACCTACATAACAACAAAGCACCTGGACCAGATGGACTGCCGATTGAGGTATACAAAAAATATGAAATGGAACTAGCCCCCCAATTATTTGCCACTCTACAAACTGCATATAGCCGGTCATGCTTACCGCCATCATTCTACGAGGCAACCATAATACTGCTCCTTAAAAATGGGAAGGAACCATCGGATCTAAACTCCTACAGACCTATATCCCTACTGAATAGTGACTATAAAATTTTTGCGAAAATACTGGCTAACAAACTACAGAAAGTTATGCTAACGCTAATTCACGCAGATCAAACAGGTTTCCTTCCTGGCAAATTAACCTCAATAAATCTGAGGCTTACGCTGATACAGTCACAAATCGACCACGACAATACTGGACAGCGTGTGATGATATCCTTAGATATGCAAAAAGCCTTTGATACTCTAGAATGGGATTTCCTATGGGCCTCAAACTATGTACAAAAACTATGTACAAAAACCCCCAAGCAACTATAGCAATCAATGGAGCCACCTCATAAAAATTCTCTTTATTCCGAGGCACCAGGCAGGGCTGCCCCCTTTCGCCACTTCTCTTCGCCCTGGCAATTGAGACTCTGGCACTCAAAATCAGATCAGATGCCTCAATTAAAGGTTTTGTCCTGGGAGACACTACTGAAACACTAGGACTCTACGCTGAAGATGTCATTCTGTACTTTGATAACCCGGGCAAACCACTCACCTCATTGATACAACTACTAGACACATTCGCCCCATACTCTAGTTTGGGTATATGACCGAACAAATCAGTCATATACCCAATGGATAACCCTACGGCGGACTTTACCACTCTGCCCCACTCCATTCCATAAGCAAACTATTTCAAATACCTGGGAATCAATATTACCTGCTTGACAACTCTTTTTTATAAACTAAATATTCACCCCCTGTTGGAACACACCCAAACTAAGGTTGCAGCATGTAAAACAGCTACCACTCAACCTACTTGGAAGAATCAACCTCATCAAAACCAGCCTACTACCTAAACTGTTATACATCCTTCAGCATACCTTAACTTGGATCCCACAACATTTCTTCCGAAAGCTAAACAGTTTGATAACCACTTTCTTATGGGGCAACGGGAGAGCTAGAACCAAACTGACAACTTTACAATGTCCCAAAATTTATGGCAGCCTCGCACTGCCCAATCTGTATTTTTATTATGTTGCCAGTCAACTCAAATATCTGCAACCATGGGTGGACCCTAAAATCCCCTCAACAGGCTCCGAGAAAATGTTACACCAATACCTGACTGGCCCACCAATGGCAAATCTTCAGAACCCATCGAAACACCTAGTGGGGCGAGGTACAGTAATACACACTGTGGCCTCCAAAGCTTGGAGAGCTGCCAACTCAATTGTGGCATAAACCGGACTCCACCCCGAAAGCACCTATGGTGCAACAAAACATTCACACAACTGATGGCTATAACAAACAAAGACTGGCGAAACAAGCAAATCCTCACTTTTGCAGACATTATAGAAAATAATGAGGTTATTCCGTTCGCAGCTCTGTAGGCCATGCACAAACTACCAAACCACTACCATTATAAATATCTACAGCTGAGACACTGTCTGAAAGCAGAATTCCACACCTTCCCAACCATCGAGCTGACAAAACATCCTGTAATCGGTATCCTCTGTACTCAAGGTATGCAAGGACTCATCTCACGCCTTTATACTAAGCTCATTGAACAACAATCACCAGCAGTAAACATAACACTACAAACCAAATGGCAAACATGCCTTCCGGACCTACCTGAAGACGCATGGACTGACTTCGCCGACTCACATACAAAAGTATCCCCCGCCGCCAACAACCGATTCATCCAATTCAACATTCTACACCAGACTTACCTTTCCCCCAAAAGACTCCACCGAATCTCCCCATCAAGAGTACACACCTGCCCAAAATGCCATCAAGATCAAGCCAACTTTTGGCACCTAATATGGACATGTCCCCGAATAAGAACATTCTGGCAACAAGTTATCACCTTTCTCAGCAGTATAAGTGATGTATCGATCCCATTCAGAGGAGAAATTTGTATACTGGGTATACTAGATGAAGAGTGCTGGGCAAAATACCATAGACTCCTTCTAGTAGAAACACTATACTATGCCTGCAAAGCCATAATACTTAAATGGATGGCCCCAGAGCACCCAACACTTGCGCAATGGAAGGCTCTAATAAATGCCGCAATACCATACCTCAAGATACTCTACCGCAAAAGAGGTTGCCCAGACAAGTTTGCAAAGATTTGGAGGGTATGGTTAGATAGCTGCGAAACAGTGGTTTAGTCCTGCTGACCCATGCGGCGCTGCCCGCACCCCCCCCCCCCCCCCCCCTTCCCCCCCCCCCCCCCCTCTCTCCCCCCCCCCCCTCCCGGCTCGGTAGATACTAATTAACAACTGAATCAAGAAGAGACAGACAAGTTGACTTGTATATAGTTGAATGGTTTAATTGATAATCTATGCAAATTTCAGGTAGTATATAATCCATATAACAACTAAGCACAAGAATACTTTATAATTGTCAATTGAAATACACAATGATATTACTGTATACTACTCTCTTACTGTTTAATAAAAACGAAGATAAAAAAAAAATTTGTGTAAAGCACTTCTTATTAGCTATCAATGTAACTTAGTGGCGTGTTAACGAGTGCAGATCATAAATCACCATTAATGTTTTTTATTTTTTATATGATCTTACAGAAATGGAAGCTTCCCCCAGTGCACCGCCTCCAACCCCAGCACCACCCAGAGTGGATGAAAGGCTGGACAGCATGGAAAGGGCCATGACAGCAATGGCCCGCAAAATGAGACGCATGGAGCGTGACATAACTTTTCTTAAAAGAACATTTTAATTTATTTATTTAATTTTTTTGGTAAATAGTTATTTTTATATTTATATATATATTTGAATAATGTAATACACCGCACTCACAGTTCATGCAATGATCCTTATGTGGCTCGCTGTATATCCGGGCGACGTTTCAGGAACAGCATGTCCCCTTTCTCAAGCCCACAGCGTCACGGCCATGCCATAATACAAAAAACAATTCATAACACACTTCAATAGTACTTCCTATATATACTCTCCTCCACGGTGTAACCGCCCCCCCATTGCACCAATAACATGCTAGATAATATAACAGGTGAACCGTATACATAATCACATACAGGATAAGGAAAGAGGCAAAGGGAGACATCAAGGCGCCACCCATAGATCCATAAAAGACATGATCACATAAAGCAACGAGGATTCCAAAAAAATCATACAATAACAGCTTGTATAAAAATATGTTTAACATCACAAGTATACATGTAAGTCATAATCATGATTCAATCCTATAGGATGGAGGGTACCCAATCTGTGCACCCACCATACTTCCCTTTTCTTAAGCAGTAACTCCCGGTCCAACCTCCCCGTTGGTGTATAGGGACAGACTCAAGATTAAGAATCTCAATTCAGACTCACATGATGTGCTTCATGATAATGAGTCGGTACAGTAATTTGGTATTTTCAACTTAATGCTGGATTTGTGTTTGATATACGATTCTTAACCGGTTGTGTCGTTTCACCCACGTATATTTTGTTACATGGGCATAACAGACGTATACCACAAATATTGTATCACAAGTGAAATGGCCTCGAAGTTGAAATACTGTTTGGTGTTGGGATGTGTAAATGCATTAGTTTTTATAAACTGTTTGCAGCTTCTGCAAGGAAACATGCCATGGGATAATCCACCCTTGGTTTTATGTATACCACCAAATCTGATGTCACAAAATAATTAGCCAAGGTTTTTCCTTTTTATACTTATTCGTGGGGGGAGTGCGAACTCCTGAACAGATGGAAAACCCTCCTTCAATAAGTTCCAATGCTTATATACACTTATTAATAAGAGAGCTGTGCAAAAATTGGGTGACAAATGGTATACGTGTGCTTTCTTTTATTAGATCTAATAAAGTTCCTGGAGGATTTATCAAGAGCTTGGTCCCAAACCCGAGGAGGATACCCTCTTTCCTGAAATTTGTTATACATCTTTTTCATCTGCATGATTTTCATAGAGGGATCAGATACTATTCTAGATACTACTTTTTAGTTTTGACCGGATGGTAACTGCTATACATAAGTAATTGGTTGCGATCCGTGGGTTTGGAGTATAACTCCGTGCGAAAGCCCCCTTCCTGGATCACCTTCACATCCAAAAAATGAATATTATGATCATGATATTCTAAGGTATATTTTATGTTAGGATGTAATGCGTTCAATTGGTGATGGAACTCCATGAGTGTCTCAACGTTGCCCCGCCACAACACAAAGACATCGTCTATGTACCTCCACCAGGCCACACAGTGCCTGCAAAATAGTGGAAGTACATAGACGAAATGTACCTCCTGCCAAAGCATGAAGGCATTTGCGTATGACGCAGCGGCATTGGACCCCATGGCAGCCCCACGGAGTTGTCTAAAGAACTCTTTGTCGAACCTGAAGTATGATTGGGTAAGTATGATATGCAATAAACCCATAAAAAATTGAATTTGATCCCTATTAAAGTTAGTATTCTCACTTAGTAACTTTTCACATGCCAACATTCCTTCTAAATGAGGAATAGAGGTATATAAGCTACCTACATCTAATGTAGCCATCAATATAGGCTCATGGGTAGCTACCTTCACTGCGGCTAACTTAGTCAAAAAGTGTTGAGTGTCTTGGATATACGAAAGTCCTCCCCGAACCAAGGGTGCAAGGATCCTGTCCAGCAGGACGGCCAATGGGCAAAACACGGAATCCATGCCTGCCACTATTGGACGCCCAGGCGGCCGGACAGGGTCCTTGTGTATCTTGGGCAGGGTATAAAGGACCGGAGTCACCGTGTTAGAAACTGTCAAAACCTCCTTAAGAGATATGTGTATTACACCTTTCAAAACATAGTCAGACAAATATTTCTCTATGCCTCTTGAGATATCCCAAATGGGGTCTCCTGGTAATTTAGCATAAACATTCATATCTGATAGTTGAGTCATAATCTCCCCAACATAATATTCAGTATCTAACACCATGATCACCCCGCCCTTATCCGACGGTTTGATCGTGATGTCAGAATACGATTTAAGATTATTAATAGCCTCGATTTCAAGTCGTGTGATCGCAACCAATTACTTATGTATAGCAGTTACCATCCGGTCAAAACTAAAAAGTCACTGCCCATCAGTCAGTTCACCAGAGTATCTAGAATAGTATCTGATCCCTCTATGAAAATCATGCAGATGAAAAAGATGTATAACAAATTTCAGGAAAGAGGGTATCCTCCTCGGGTTTTGGACCAAGCTCTTGATAAATCCTCCAGGAACTTTATTAGATCTAATGAAAAGAATAGCACACATATACCATTTGTCACCCAATATCTTTGCACAGCTCTCTTATTAATAAGTGTATATATAAGCATGGAACTTATTGAAGGAGGGTTTTCCATCGTTCAGGAGTTCGCACTCCCCCCACGAATATCGTATAAAAAAGGAAAAACCTTGGCTAATTATTTTGTGACATCAGATTGGTGGTATCACATAAACAAGGGTGGATTATCCCATGGCATGTTTCCTTCAGAAGCTGCAAACATGTTATAAAACAATGCATTACACATCCCAACACCAAACAAGTATTTCAACTTCGAGGCCATTTCACTTGTGATACAAAATTTGTGGTATACGCTCTGTTATGCCCATGTAACAAAATATACGTGGATGAAACGACACAACCGGTTAAGAATCGTATAATACAACACAAATCCAGCATTAAGTTGAAAAATACCAAATTACCTGTACCGACTCATTATCATGAAGCACATCATGATGAGTCTGAATTGAGATTCTTAATTCTTGAGTCTGTCCCTAGACCCCAATGGGGAGGTGACAGGGAGTTACTGCTTAAGAAAAGGGAAGTATGGTGGGTGCACAGATTGGGTACCCTCATCCTATAGGATTGAATCATGATTATGACTTACATGTATACTTGTGATGTTAAACATATTTTTATACAAGCTGTTATTGTATGATTTTTTGGAATCCTCGTTGCTTTATGTGATCAGTCTTTTATGGATCTATGGGTGGCGCCTTGATGTCTCCCTTTGCCTCTTTCCTATACCTGTATGTGATTATGTATACTGGTTCACCTGTTATATTATCTAGCATGTTATTGGTGCAATGGGGGGGCGGTTACACCGTGGAGGAGAGTATATATAGGAAGTACTATTGAAGTGTGTTATGAATTGTTTTTTGTATTATGGCATGGCCGTGACGCTGTGGGCTTCAGAAAGGGGACATGCTGTTCCCGAAACGTCGCCCGGATATACAGCGAGCCACATAATAAAGGATCATTGCATGAACTGTGAGTGCGGTGTATTACATTATTCATACATATTAGGGACCTGCTGGTTACGGTCCCGCTGAACACCCGCACCTAACGCTCTGTTTAACAGGAGTGCAGCATCATCTACTACTTTATTTATATATATATATATATAAATATATATACTAAAAAAATTTAAACTTTAAAAATGTTGTCTTTATAATTTACTGCACACATACATCACACCGCACACAGTTTTCATTGTTTAGAGGACAGTGGGTGATGGGGTACCATTTTTTACAGCACCACAGAGTACAGGAGCAGGCCCAGTATAGTACAGGAGCAGGCCCAGTGTAGTACAGAGCAGGCCCAGTGTAGTACAGGAGCAGGCCCACCGTAGTTTGTTACCATTGTTGCTGAGACAGGCAGGCTTTGCCTTGGTAGAATGACCCAATGCCTTAAGTAGCAACTCTCCCTCAGGGTATTCATAGTGCAAGGGAAAGTGAGTAATGGAGTAGCGTTCCTTTGAAGTGTCACAGGCCCAGAGTGTCTTCATTGTGGATTAGCTAGGTAGGCAGCCAGACAAGCAAATGTAGACTGTTGGTTTGGGCCAGGCAGGTAGAAACATTAGCCACAGAGTAGCTGGTGCAGCTGTATAACATGGTCAGATCAGGTGACACCACAAGGGTGTAAACATTTGGCATGGGCTAGGCAGGATTGACCCACAGGTAAGAAACATTAGCCACAGAGTAGCTGGCGCAGCTGTATAACATAAAACCCATAAAAAATTGAATTTGATCCCTATTAAAGTTAGTATTCTCACTTAGTAACTTTCACATGCCAACACTTCTTCTAAATGAGGAATAGAGGTATATAGCCACCTACATCTAATGTAGCCATCAATATAGGCTCATGGGTAGCTACCTTCACTGCGGCTAACTTAGTCAAAAAGTGTTGAGTGTCTTGATATACGAAAGTCCTCCCCGAACCAAGGGTGCAAGGATCCTGTCCAGCAGGACGGCCAATGGGCAAAACACGGAATCATGCCTGCCACTATTGGACGCCCAGGCGGCCGGACAGGGTCCTTGTGTATCTTGGGCAGGGTATAAAGGACCGGAGTCACCGTGTTAGAAACTGTCAAACCTCCTAAGAGATTGTGTATTACACCTTTCAAAACATAGTCAGACAAATATTTCTCTATGCTCTTGAGATTCCCAAATGGGGTCTCCTGGTAATTTAGCATAAACACATTCATATCTGATAGTTGAGTCATAATCTCCCCAATAATATTCAGTATCTAACACCATGATCACCCGCCCTATCCGACGGTTTGATCGTGATGTCAGAATACGATTTAATTAGATTAATAGCCTCGATTTCAAGTCGTGTGATCGCAACCAATTACTTAGTATAGCAGTTACCATCCGGTCAAAACTAAAAAGTCACTGCCCATCAGTCAGTCACCAGAGTATCTAGAATAGTATCTGATCCTCTATATGAAATCATGCAGATGAAAAAGATGTATAACAAATTTCAGGAAAGAGGGTATCCTCCTCGGGTTTTGGACCAAGCTCTTGATAAATCCTCCAGGAACTTTATTAGATCTAATGAAAAGAATAGCACACATATACCATTTGTCACCAATATTCTTTGCACAGCCTCTTATTAATAAGTGTATATATAAGCATTGGAACTTATTGAAGGAGGGTTTTCCATTGTTCAGGAGTTCGCACTCCCCCCACGAATATCGTATAAAAAAGGAAAAACCTTGGCTAATTATTTTGTGACATCAGATTGTGGTTATCACATAAAACCAAGGGTGGATTATCCCATGGCATGTTTCCTTGCAGAAGCTGCAAACATGTTATAAAAACTAATGCATTTACACTCCCAACACAAACAAGTATTTCAACTTCGAGGCCATTTCACTTGTGATACAAAATTGTGGTATACGCTCTGTTATGCCCATGTAACAAAATATACGTGGATGAAACGACACAACCGGTTAAGAATCGTATAATACAACACAAATCCAGCATTAAGTTGAAAAATACCAAATACCTGTACCGACTCATTATCATGAAGCACATCATGATGAGTCTGAATTGAGATTCTTAATTCTTGAGTCTGTCCCTAGACCCCAATGGGGAGGTGACAGGGAGTTACTGCTTAAGAAAAGGGAAGTATGGTGGGTGCACAGATTGGGTACCCTCCATCCTATAGGATTGAATCATGATTATGAATTACATGTAACTTGTGATGTTAAACATATTTTTATACAAGCTGTTATGTATGATTTTTTGGAATCCCGTTGCTTTATGTGATCATGTCTTTTATGGATCTATGGGTGGCGCCTTGATGTCTCCCTTTGCCTCTTCCTATACCTGTATGGATTATGTATACTGGTTCACACTGTTATATTATCTAGCATGTTATTGGTGCAATGGGGGGGCGGTTACACCGTGGAGGAGAGTATATATAGGAAGTACTATTGAAGTGTGTTAGAATGTTTTTTGTGATTATGGCATGGCGCGTGACGCTGTGGGCTTCAGAAAGGGGACATGTGTTCCCGAAACGTCGCCCGGATATACAGCGAGCCACATAATAAAGGATCATTGCATGAACTGTGAGTGGCGGTGTATTACATTATTCATACATATTAGGGACCTGCTGGTTACGGTCCCGCTGAACACCCGCCACTAACGCCTTGTTTAACAGGAGTGCAGCATCATCTACTACTTTATTTATATATATATATATATAAATATTATACTAAAAAAAATAAACTTTAAAAATGTTGTCTTTATAATTTACTGCACACATACATCACACCGCACACAGTTTTCATTGTTTAGAGGACAGTGGGTGATTGGGGTACCATTTTTACAGCACCACAGAGTACAGGAGCAGGCCCAGTATAGTACAGGAGCAGGCCCAGTGTAGTACAGAGCAGGCCCGTGTAGTACAGGAGCAGGCCCACCGTAGTTTGTTACCATTGTTGCTGAGACAGCAGGCTTTGCTGGTAGAATGACCCCATGCCTTAAGTAGCAACTCTCCCTCAGGGTATTATAGTGCAAGGGAAAGTGAGGAATGGAGTAGCGTTCCTTTGAAGGTCACAGGCCCAGTGTCTTCATGTGGATTAGCTAGGTAGGCAGCCAGACAAGCAAATGTAGATGTTGGTTTGGGCCAGGCAGGTAGAAACATTAGCCAAAGAGTAGCTGGTGCAGCGTGTATAACATGGTCAGATCAGGTGACACCACAAGGGTGTAAACATTTGGCATGGGCTAGGAGGATTGACCCACAGGTAAGAAACATTAGCCCACAGGTAGCTGGCCAGCTGTATAACATGGTCAGATCAGGTGACACCACAAGGGTGTAAACATTTGGCATGGGCAGGCAGGATTGCCCACAGGTAAGAAACATTAGCCACAGAGTAGCTGGCGCAGCTGTATATCATGTCAGATCGGTGACACCACAATGGTGCTTGGTAAATATGCTTGGCACAGAAATGGGCAATATGCTTGGCACAGAAAAATGTGCAATATACTTGGCACAGAGAAATGGGAAATAATATGCTTGGCACAGAGAAATGGGCAATATGCGTGGCACAGAAATGGGCAATAATATGCTTGGCACAGAAATGGACAATATACTTGGCACAGAGAAATGGGCAATATGCTTGGCACAGAGAAATTGGCAATAATTTGCTTGGCACAGAAATGGGAAATATACTTGGCACAGAGAAGTGGGCAGTAATATGCTTGGCACAGAAATGGGAAATATGCTTGACACAGAGAAATAGGCAATATGATTGGCATACAGAAATGGGCAATATGCTTGGCACATGGAAATGGGCACAATATGCTTGGCACAGAAATGGGCAATATGTTTGGCACAGAGAAATGGGAATTGCTTGGCACGAGAATGGGCAATATGCTTGCCCAGAGAAATGGGCAATAATATGCTTGGCACAGAAATGGAATATACTTGGCACAGAGAAATGGGCAATATCTTGGCACAGAGAATGGGCAATAGCTTGGCACAGAGAAATGGACAATATCTTGGCACAGAGAAATGGTCAATATGCTTGGCACACAGAAATGGGCAACATATGCTGGCACAGAAATGGGCAATATGCTTGGCACAGCGAAATGGGCAATATGCTTGGCACAGAGAAATGGGCAATAATATGCTTGGCACAGAAATTAGCAATATGCTTGGCACAGAGAAATGGGCACTATGCTTGGCACAGAGAAATAGACAATATGCTTGGCACAGAGAAATGGGCAATAAATGCTTGGCACAGAAATAGGCAATATGCTTGGCACGAAAAAATGGGCAATATACTTGGCACAGAGAAATGGGAAATATATGCTTGGCACAGAGAATGGGCAATATGCTTGGCACAGAAATGGGCAGTAATATGCTTGGCACAGAAATGGACAATATACTTGGCACAGAGAAATGGCAATATGCTTGGCACAAGAAATGGGCAATAATATGCTTGGCCAGAAATGGCATATGCTGGCACAGAAAAATGGGCAATATGCTTGCCACAGAGAAATACAATATGCCTGGCACAGAGAAATGGGCAATAATATGCTTGGCACAGAAATGGGCAATGCTTGGCACAGAAAAATGTGCAATATACTTGGCACAGAGAAGGGAAATAATATGCTTGGCACAGAGAATGGGCAATATGCGTGGCACAGAATGGGCAATAATGCTGGCACAGAAATGGACAATATACTTGGCACAGAGAAATGGGCAATATGCTTGGCACAGAGAAATTGGCAAAATTTGCTTGGCACAAAATGGGCAATATACTTGGCACGAGAAGTGGGCAATAATATGCTTGGCACAAAAATGGGAAATATGCTTGACCACAGAGAAATAGGCAATATGATTGGCATACAGAAATGGGCAATATGCTTGGCATACAGAAATGGGCAAATGCTTGCACATGGAAATGGGCAACAATATGCTTGGCACAGAAATGGGCAATATGTTTGGCACAGAGAAATGGGCAATATGCTTGGCACAGAGAAATGGGCAATATGCTTGGCACAGAGAAATGGGCAATAATATGCTTGGCACGAATGGACATATACTTGGCACAGAGAATGGGCAATATGCTTGGCACAAGAAATGGGCAATATGCTTGGCACAGAGAAATGGACAATATGCTTGGCACACAGATAAGGGCACAATATGCTTGCACAGAAATGGGCAATATGCTTGGCACACAGAAATGGGCACAATATGCTTGGCACAGAAATGGGCAATAATATGCTTGGCACAGAAATTGCAATATGCTTGGCACGAAATGGGCACTATGCTTGGCACGAGAATAGACAATCTTGGCACAGAGAAATGGGCAATTATGCTTGGCACAGAAATAGGCAATATGCTTGGCACAGAAAAAATGGCATATACTTGCACAGAAATGGGAAATAATATGCTTGGCACAGAGAAATGGGCAATATGCTTGGCACAGAAATGGGCAGTAATATGCTTGGCACAGAAATGGACAATATACTTGGCACAGAGAAATGGGCAATATGCTTGGCACAGAGAATGGGCAATAATTTTCTTGGCACAGAATGGGCGATATGCTTGGCACAAGAAGTGGGCAATAATATGCTTGGCACAGAAATGGGTAATATGCTTGACACAGAGAAATGGGCAATATTCTTGGCACAGAGAAATGGGCAATAGTGTGCACAGAGAAATGGACATGTGCTTGGACAGAGAAATGGGCAATATGCTTGGCACAGAGAAATGGCAATATGCTTGGCACAGAGAATGGGCAATAATATGTTTGGCACACACCAGTACACATAACTTACAGTTTACTTTTTTTCTTGCTGCTTGCTGAGGAGGGGCTCCAGACATCCAGGGAAGCTCTGGGGCAGGAGGGGGAGCTCTGTGTTGTGATTCCCTTGCCCAGGCAAGAAGTTCCCAGGCTCAAAAAGTTTTTGTTTAAAAAAAACACGGAACTTCCAGTTCTGAAAAAACTTATTTATACTGACACTGCCTGGCCGGCCAGATAAAATCCAGGAGCTTAGGAGGGGCGCCAGGACATGGTAATGTTGGAGCTTGGGAGGAGCTTCTGACACCAGCACACCCTCCCTAAAGTCTTCAAACAACATTCCCCAATAGAAAGAGCACATTCACAAAGATACAAAAGCTGTCTCACCTCTCCCTTTGCTGTGGATCTGGGTGATTTATACAAAAACCTGTGGGTACTAGTGGACAGCTCCCATAATTTACCTATCTGGAAACACCCAGCTAAGTGTTACGCAGTACACTTTTCACAGGAAGCTGCAGCCTTGCTTCCTGGAAGCTAACAGCCAATCATGTTATGTTTAGAGATCATCCCTCCCTCTGACACAGAACACAGATTTTTTTTTCAAAACCGTTTTTAATTTTTTCAAGGTATTTACATTTACTTACATATGTTCAGTTATATATTGCATATATTTGCATATATATTACATATGTCTTTCCATTTGGTATATTGTTTATTCATGGCCTTCTTTTGTTTTATTTTGTTGGGATAACTTTAAACAACAATAAACCTTATTTTCTTGCTGTCTGTCTTTTACATTTCTTGTTTCTATATTGTGCAGTTTGTTATCTTGGCTATAGGCTAGCATAATGCAGATTAGTAATAGTCAGTTAAAGAGCATTTATTTAGTGGCCATGTGTGGTTATTGATGGAGGGGATAGGGGGAGGGAGGGTAGAGGAAAGCCACCCCGGTAGGTCACATCTTTCAGTGCATGTGGTTGCATTGGGTTGAGCCATGAGTCCCAGACTTTGTGTATTTATTTGGGCATTTTCTGGTACATATAGTATTTGTGGTATGCCAGGTCTGCGTTGATTAGTTCTATCCATTTTTTCCACCTGGGGGGTATTTGAGACATCTAGTTTAATATTATTGTTTTAATGGCATAGAATAGTAGTTCTTGTATTAGGGTTCTTTGGTGTTTGGGCCAGTCCTCCTCGTCCAGCAGTCCCACTGGCATTCCTCCGCTTTATGGGGTATTGATATTGATAATTGTGTTTGCATGAAGGTAATAATTTTGTGCCAGAAGTCCTGGGTTGTTGACAGGCCATATGATATTGCCAAAAATCTGCATCTGGTTGTTTACATTTTGCAGAACACAGATTTAGTACTTTTTTTTGTGTAAATATATTACAAATTCTCCTGTCCATAACAATGATAAATTCCTTTGCTTTCAGAGAAAAGAAGGTACAGCTCGTACTGAAACATTACACTTTATGTGTACCCTATGTATGAAACATTAAATACATAGGTTGGAAAAACATGTGCATGTGTATTTCTGTCTGTTGCTATCTGACCACTTACCTTGGCCTGCCATCGCACTCAGCAAGTGCAAACATTGGAAATCCAAAGGTGTGTGCAGGATTACCTCTGCTGTTCTTCGAATATTAACATTTAAGTAAAAAAATAAAGTAAGCCTGGGGAATCGAACCTGCAACCTTCTATGCTGTTTCTTGCCAAAAAGAGATTTCTACCTCTATGCCACAAGGACTACTAGGTGGGATATCAGTAAACGTAGAACCTCTATTTTTGCTATAAACATAACTGGGAAAAAATGAGTCTGGGGGATTAAACCAGCATCCCAATGGTCTGTTTATTTCCAATCCCAGCACTTTAGCTTTGTGACACAACTGCACATGCAATAGATACAAGTACATGTCAGTAAAATCAGTCACTAGTTTGTATTGCTCTAGGAAGGCTGTGAGCAATTCAAGCTGGTTGATAAATAAAAACAAACTGCTATATGTAAGTTTGTAAATATGTATACATTTTTCTAAAAACATGATGGAAACAAACAAAAAAGCAGGCAGTATACTATGTTGTATTGTTTTCAAGTAACATAGTCAAATTACATACATCCATCAAGTCCAACCCATTCACCCTTTTTTCTTTTTTTTTAACCTACCTAACTGTTGATCCAGAGGAAGGCAAAAAAACAGCAAAAAGGGGGGGGAATTCCTTCATGACTCCTTCCAAACCGCAATCGGAAAGTTACCCTGGATCAACCAAATCTATATGTTATTAATACCAGTAATTCTCAATATTTTTTAGTTTTAGAAACTTATCCAGGCCTTTTTTAAAGCTTTAATGAACTTGCCCTTACCACATCTGCTGGAAGACAGTTCCACAGTTTCACCGTTCTCACTGTTAAGAAACCTTTCCTAACCTGAAAATGAAATTTCTTTCTTCCAACATTAAAGGATGTCCATGGGTCCTCTGATATGACCTATTAGTGAACAATGCACCAGAGAGTTCATTGTATGGCCCATTAATATATTTGTATAAGGTTATCATATCCCCATGCAAACTTTGCTTCTTCAATGTAAACAGCCCTAACTAATCCTCCGCTGCATATTCAAGCCCCTCCATTCCCTTATTAATTTAGTTGCCCTTCTCTGAACTGCTTCCATTCCAAGATGTCCTTTTGTATATGGGATTCCAAAACTGCACTGCTATTCCAAATGAGGCCTACCAGTGCCTTGTAAAGAGGGAGAATAATATTTTTCTCTCTTAAATCTATTCCCCTTTTTATACAAACAATATCTTGATGCTCTAGACATTGCTACCTGGCATTGTTTGCTACAGCTAATCTGTTATTACCAGACCCCCATCTTTTTCCATTACAGATGCACTTAACACAGTTATTTATGGTGTAGGTGGCACAGGGATTTAATCCCAAATGCATCACCATACATTAATCAACATTGAATCTCATCTGCCATTCTGCTGCCCATTTTGATAATCTATCTAGGTCTGCTTGCAACACTTCACATCATTTGAAGTTTCCAAGCTCTGCATAGTTTAGTGTCATCAGCAAACACAGAGACCTTGCTCTCAATACCCCTCTAAGTCATTTATAAACAGATTAAACAGAAGCGGCCCCAGTACAGAACCCTGAGCACTCCGCTTATAACTTTAGACACATAGATGTAGCTCCATTACCCACCACTCTCGCTTGCGATCCAATAACCAATTCTCTATCCATGCACAAATGTTTTCTTCAAGGCCACAGTCCTCAGTTTATACATTAGTCGCCTATGTGGCACGTATCAAAAGCTTTCGCAAAATCCAATATACCACATCCCTGCTGTCTGAATCCAAATTCTTGCTCACTTCTTCATAAAAACCAATTAAATTTGTCTGGCATGATCTATTTCTCATAAATCCATGCTGACTACTACTAATGAGATGATCCCGTAACAAAGTTTCCATCACCTTCCCTACCACTGATGTTAGGCTTACAGTATAGTTACCAGCTGTAACAACTACCTTTTTTGAATTTGGTACTACATTGGCTTTTTTCCAATCCAGCGACACATCCCCAGACCAAAGTGAATCTGAAAAGATAAGAACCAGTGGTCTAGATAGAACAGAACTAAGCTCTTTTAAAATCCTAATCTTTATAAAGTTTTATAGTAAACTAGGGGATTTGAACTTGTGATTTCTTGGGTAGTGTGTTTCTATAAACATGGCATTTACATGGTGCATCACCAGCAACTAAACAATTGATACAGGTACATTAGAAACTTTATCTTTTGCTAGAAACAGAAGCTAGATACTTTGTGCATAAGTACATGTACTAAATGTGACTTATAGACAAAATATTTCAAGTATAGATATTCTGTGGAGAAAAGCGTTCACATTAGGATTTTAAAATGAAAGTTTAGTTCTCCTTTACATTTCATCAACAGCATCATATATATTGCACTGTATAATGTGTTATATGTTTCTTTTATTAACTGTAATGTCCATTGGTTAAATCTCTATGATTAAATTGGATAATTTAAACAATGTATTATCTCCTTAATTACAAATCTTGATTTATTTCTGTTATTTGATATTGAAAACTTTTATAGGATTTACCCTGCACTGGTTTATTTTATATTTAGCAGATTATTGGGAAAATATGGGAGCATAACTATGAGATATTGGTTTGACGTGTTAAGAGTCATTAAAGCTACAAGGACTTGTGTAAATTACATATATATTAAAGGTGTGGAAGAAATCGATAAGTAATGAAATAGAACACCAGTGAGTAGCAAGGAGCTCTGTCTGGAAAATTCAAAGTACTATATATATATTTTGTTAGAGCAGACGAAAGCTGCTCTGGTATGTTCCATGAAATTATCTTCCATCACAAGAAGAAAGAAGTGAAAATTGAAGATGGAGAGGTGGAGAAGGACATCGAGTAAGGGCAGAAATTAGCTTAACTGAGAAAACAATCAATATTAGACTGGGAAATGCAAAATGGATTGTAATGAATACAGTAGCTAAAGGAAATTAGTTAAACATAAAGAAGAAAAATAAATACAGACCATATTTATAAATCCTTCTTTCTGGATCAATTGGGAATGACCTGTTTTAAAGACTCATTTCTGATTGAGGTCTGGTTTACTAAACCTCCCCACCCCAAACTATCTGTTTTGGGAGGTAAATGTAAGTATCCCTACCTCGGATGTCTAGCAACGTCTTCAAGCCCTTGGATCTAAACTTTAAGTCCAGTAGATCTAACTGAATCCCACAGATTTATTTGTAATATTTTGTGGCAGTCCTAGCCTAGTACACAATGGTGATTACCAATCAGTAGTGTGTGTGTTTTACTGATATTTCGGCACAACCGTTTGTGTGGCATATAGAAGACTATGCTACTGTCCAAAATTTAAAGTCATGTACATTTTTCTTTCAAAAATGGCAACATTTTCACCAATTTTCAACCGGGCCATCCATATATGCATACAAAATACTGTTCCTAGCTTTAGTTTTTCTGTGCATTGCATATTTTTATAGTATCAATAACAGGTATTTTTCCAGCTTTCCAAGTGAGAAAGCACAGAGAACAGCCTATATCTACTAAACTCAAGTAGACTACATTGCAGTTGGAGTTTGACTAAACTGCTTAGAGATTAATATTTAATTGGCAAGTAATGCAATATAACATTTGAAAATTCGAAAATCCAAAATCCGAAAACGGACCCATAGAGTCTATGGGAGAAAATAATTCGAAAGTTTCTATCAATTTGAAGGGTGAAATAGTAATAGTAGGTTACTGTAAAGATAAGACCTGGGGAATGGTCTGGGGAACCCGTAAATATAAGTAAAACTCATTTAAAATCTATCTTTCCTCACGATCGGGCTGTTTTCGAGCTTTCGCGGGCTATTTCCGAGGGTTACCGAAATCGAACACTCTTTCGAGGGTTACCGATTCACAAATACGAGGGTTACCGAAATCAGCTCGTACATTCCAGGGTTGGCGAAATCGGCACAAACATTCGAGGTTACCGAAATCGATCGCTACTTTTCGAGGGTTATGGATTTACGATCATTTTTTCGAGGGTTACCTGGATTCGTACAATTATCGAGGTTTACCGAAATCGATCCCCACTTACGATACAATTTTTCAATGGTTACCAAAATCGATCCAGGCTTTCGATTTACTGAAACCGTAGCTTCTTTCGCAGGTTGCGGTCACTGTACATTCGGGGATTACCGAATCGTAGTGCGTTTCCACATTACCGAAAGCAGCTGTTCTGTTTTCAATTATTCCGGTTTTTCGGCAGTTTTGTTCCTGTTTGTCCCACTATATAAGAATCTGCATCACAGCCTCACTTTGAGCCAGGATGCCTGTATGGAGTGGCAGAGATAAATGGTGGCCTACCTGGCCAAAAAAAACTATGACGGGATCCGGCTGGCACCCACATATAAGTTGCGCAAATTGCGCATCATGCGCAGTTGGCAGCGGAACGGCAAACTAAATTTAATATTCCCAGACCATCTTCCAGCTGAAGAGAAGATTGTCTGACCTGAAGAGGCAGCGGTCAAGCTATGTGAATGACATAGCCAACAGAGCGGAAGGCAAGTATCACAGTTTAAGCCATCTTTTCTTCTTTGATTGTTATATAAAATGTTTATTAATTATTATCTCATTTATTTGTACTTTTTTGTACATCACATAAATAATTGTCAAGAAACTTCTTGTTTTTAAAAGTTTATTGCATGCCAGCCTTAGCTATAAATGTTAGTTAGGGCTAGCCACACTAGCGCGTTTTTCGCACGTTTGCGCACGCGTTTCGCGTTTGCGTCCGTGATTTTCGCTAAAATGGAAATCGCGGGAATGCGAAAATTCCCGCGGTTTCCGATGCGCATGCATTGTGCGTCCGTTCGCGTTTTGGTAACGCATGCGTTCCCCATTTTTGGTGCGTTAACACATGCATTTCATAATGCAAAAAGGCGAAAAAGCAGCGCAAAACGCGAACGAGAACGCAAAATGCACAAGAATCCGCACACAATCACGTGCGATAACGCTCGCGAATTGGTGCGCGTTCCTGTGCGTTGCAGTGTGGCCTACCCTAAATGTTAATTATTGTTAATGAATAAACTGGTGGGGTGTTAAAAAGCCCAGCAAAGCCTTCGCCCCGTCATATTAATTGATTTTATTTTTTATATATCTTACAGAGAGGAAGATACAGAGACCAAAGGGTCCACACCACCCTCCCTCCTCCCCCTCCTCCTCTTCGCCTCTTCAGCCTCCGGCACCACCACAAGGCAAGTATCACAGTTTTTTCGACCTTGAGGCTGAGGCCACACTGCAACGCATTGAAGCGTGCACGCAATTCCGGTGCATTGTCTCGCATTTGCACACGCATTTCAATATTAACGCAAGCAATTGTGCAAAAAAAAATGGTGATCTCATGTGTTCCCAAAATGGACAGGCATGTGCAATCGCACGTGCTTCGGAAATCACAAGAACGTGTTCATTCCCATGATTTCCATGGTATTTAAATCGTGAGTAAAATTGAGTGCGTAAACACGTAAAAAATGAGTTAGTGTGGCCTACCCGGATGTATATAAATTGTTAAAAAGCATTAAAAAGTGTGGCAAAGCTGTTTCTACCACGACATATTAATATATTTTATTTTTTATATAATCTTACAGAAAGGAAGATACAGGGGCCAAAGGGTCCACGCCACCCTCTCCTCCTCCTCCTTCGCCTCCTCAGCCCCCGGCACCACCACATGGCAAGTATCACGGTTTTAGCCATTTTTTCGACCTTGAGGCTCAGGCCACAATGCATCGCATTAAAGCGTGCATGCATTCCAGTGCATTGTCTCGTATTGTTATGTGATGTTGATCATTTCCATTTGGATGTGCAATCGCAGGATTTTTGCATTCCCGTAATTTCCACAATATTTAAATCGCAGGTGTAAATGTTTAAAAAAACGCGTTAATGTAGCCTAGCCCCGTTTGTTATATAAAATGTGTATATAAAATATTATCACTTTTATTTACATAATAATTGTCAAAGAAAGTTTTTGTTTTATAGTTTAAATTTGTGTAAAGCGGGGGGGCGGAGCTAAGCTGGCTCCTAAGCAACCGTGTGAGAGCTCCCGGCCTCACCAAATCTGCTGAATATTAACTGATACCTGTTACCGCATAGCCCACCAAAATTGTACATCAGCACTACAGGATGAACAAAACGAAAGGAAAGGGTGAAACAACAGCACCAGAACGCAAAGAAGTGGCAGACAGCTCTCCTAAATTTGCGCGCCATGCTTCCCAAGATGCGCTGCTGCCCTGGACCCACCACTCGGACTCATCACACGGACGACACACTGCCTACCTGGGAACCTGCCGATACACCTAACGAACTTACCCCCGCACAAATGCACATTCAGCTCCTCACAGCAATCCAGGAGAGCAGAACCGGCTGGCATCGCATAAAGAGGTCAAATAGACACGGGCCTCCTCCGCCAGGAACATGATCAAAATCAGACACCGAGTCGGAGAACCGAAGGCAGAATCTCCATGTAGAGGATACTCTGAACCCACTACAAGTCACAACCCAGCAACTACAGCAAAATGTTAAAACGCTGCAATCCAGGTCGGACGACCTGGAATCGTCTCAGCACACCTGAGGCCTTCATAGAGGGATGACTTCGCTCTCAATTCCCAGACCTAGAAAATGCACCCCCCTTCGCCATTGAGAGGGCCCACAGAGTACCGGCAACCGCGCCACACCAGGCTCCAGACCACGACCTCCATCGCCCCCTATTAAACTCCAAGGATCGGGACTCCATACTACACCTGTCGCGCCTCAAAGGAGAACTCAAATTGAAAATACAACAATTCACATATTTGCAGACTTCCATGGATCTACAGAAGCGCCCGAGCGTCCTTTATAGAGGTGAAGAAACAGCTCCAACTCAAGGGCCTCAAGTACTCGATGCTATACCCAGCTAAGCTTAGGATCATCGATGGTACCACCACCCGTTTTTTCGATGCCCCGGAAGCTGCTATGACCTGGATTACCCATCAACCCTCTGAGGCAAGACGGTACACACCGAAGACCCCAAATCCCGCCAGCCACAAATGAGCGAGGATGGTCTGCACGCTGACCCACTTGTTCAAGACTCCACTCTATTTGCACTGACGGCGGCTCCTGATAACCCGGTGACGTTCCTACATCCAGACAGAATATACACCCAGCTCTATGTAAGTACTGATGCATGGCATCCCCCTCCTTACCCTTCTCTCATTACCCGCCAGCCCAACTAACTAAGCACACGTGCATACATGTTGCGACTTTTGATCCCGAATGCTACTCAAAGCCCCTGACCCACATATTGTCCCCCCGCTCCCCTCGCCGAGCCAACATTAAGACACACCATTACCCAGGCCTGCACCCGCAATGTGCTGGGCCTGCACCTCATTGAAACAAACCCTGGACCACTGTAACCGGCCAACTACGGAGCCAACACATGAATGCCCAGGACATTGATGCCCCCCCATAGAGACTCTCCAAACCCGAACGAAGAATATCAGATGGTGGAACTGTACTAAAGGAAGTAGTTGTGTTTTTAATACGAATGCCTGTCTTAATGTACAAGATACCATGTCTATATATGTATGTGTAGGAACCTGATTGAAATCTTAGTTAAACAATATTGACTATTTAAGAAATATGTACAAAATTTGCTTTCAACAACTTCTACAACCCACCTATGTCCACATTACTCTCCCTGGGGCCACACACCCCCCCATCCCTTACTCTCCTTCTCCTCCCCCAAACAACATCAAGCTATGCCAAGTAAAGCGCACACTGTGTGTTTATATAACCACTCCACCATTCAAAGAACTTGGGTGGCACTACTCCACCGGATAATAAATCTACTAAAGGGTGGAAAATATTTGATATTAACACTGGATAAGAGCGCTGTGCTGGCCACTATGACCCAACTAATTCAGACAGCTGAGACAACTATCTGAACTATACAATACCCGCGAGACACACTCTATACCCCAGGGAGTGCAACAGTATTAACCCCCAATAGCACTTTCTTCAACACACCATGACACACTCGCTAATCCCAATAATAATTGAGATGATGACACTGGGGAGTAATGGGGTTAACGCCCTGACCACTCGCCACTGACATACTGTGAGCCTATGGTCTGATCCAGCAGGGACAGCGAACCCAGAACAGTATACATCCACAGAGCATAAATCAAGCTACATACTAGAAACCGCAACTGTACTCAAACCACAGCACAACCACATTGCCAACATACACATGAATACACTAACTTAACATATAGCTACACATGGAACACATACTATATCCTCCCCTACATTCATATGCATTTAACTATCTATTCCCACCTACCCTCCACCCCCCTTTTCTCAGACACACAATCACAACACCAATACACAAACACGGAGCCTATATGTCACCGCTTATCACAGCCTACAACTGGTAACAGCACCCTACCAACTAGTGAGCCCGGAACCCATAGTCCCAATGTACTTTAATATTGTTTAATAGTACGGCCCCTATACTCGCATATTACAATATGCTAGCACAGACCAAAAACAACACACACAAATGTTTTATATTTCTCTCAAATGTCTGGTCTTGTTATTTATAAAAATATATGCAATGTTACTGTACACAGATGTCAAGTTTTAATGTTTTCTTGATAATGCATTTCTACTTCCCCTCACCCTCTACCCTTGTCTCTCCCCTGGGTGCCGCACACTGGGAAACCCCAACGGACCGCTCCATAAAAAATACAAATGGCAAAGTTTCTAACTGGAATGTGAGAGGCTCAAAGATATACTAAAAAGAACGGCAGTGTTCACACTACTAAACAACAAGCACCAGATGTTGTCTGTCTACAGGAGACTCACCTGATGAAGGATACCACCAGATGTATGCAAAAGGGCGGATAGGATGGGCATCGCACAGCTGTCACACACCTCGTACTCACGAGGTGTCTCATTGCTGATGAGAAACACAGTCAAATACCATATAATAAACATGCATAGACCAACAGGTAGATACATATGCGCAGCTCGGGATCTAAACCAAACCCAATATGTCTTGCTTTATATAATCCCCCCTCTGCAGGATTAACTACACTAAAAAACTGATCGACTTTGCCTCTGCCTACCCATATTCCCGAATTATCTGTATCAGCGACTTCAATCTTATAATGGACTTACCACTGGTCAGACTACATCTGCGGCCCCCTCCACAACAACACAAGGACCCCCCTACCCCCTTACAAACCTCATGGCTGAAATAGGCGGATTGACATCTGGCGTGAGCGTAACCCATACAACCGAATTTACCTGTCACTCAGCCACGCACCATACACCAGGATCACTATATATTTGTGAATGCTCTTGCGCCACCCACATCAGCTCCATAACTCACCTGCCGAGAGGGATTTCGGACCATTCCCCTAATATGAAGCTTGCCCAGACACCAACAACCCCAAACCCTGGAAACTAAATCCCTCTGGCTGACAACGTTTCCAGAACCCGACACACTCTCAAGAAAATTCACTGAATATTTCGAATTAAATTACTCTGATCACCTACTGCAACCTACTGGAACAGCCTAAAGCATATATGAGAGGCTGCTTTCACTCTACCATCACTAATATCAAACGACCACAAGGCAAGAGGAAGACATACTAAACACTTAACTACTCATAAGGAACAACAACACAATGGATCCCACAACGAGATATACTCAGAATTTCTAGCAGCACAAAGACGACATCAACTATTTGCCGAAGAAAAGGCAAAACGCAAAACCTTTTCAAACACTCAACCTTCTTCAAGCAGGCAATCAATCAGCCAACTCCTAACTTACTTAGCACGGGCCCAGACAACCAACAGATGTATACTCCAAATACAAGACCCCATCCAGGCCAAGTACATCAACACCCAGATATCTACAAGCCTTCACTACATACTACTCTGATTGATATAGTCACGAGCCCCTCCAGCCTGGCAGATATATTCGATTATCTTGCAGTGTTAATTTCCCCACCCTATCCCCAGCACAACTAACGCACTAGAAGCCGATATAACAATAACCGAAATAACAACTGCTATGCAAACCTACATAACAACAAAGCACCTGGACCAGATGGACTGCCGATTGAGGTATACAAAAAATATGAAATGGAACTAGCCCCCCAATTATTTCCACTCTACAAACTGCATATAGCCGGTCATGCTTACCGCATCATTCACGAGGCACCATAATACTGCTCCTTAAAAATGAAGGAACCATCGGATCTAACTCCTACAGACCTATATCCCTACTGAATAGTGACTATAAAATTTTTGCGAAAATACTGGCTAACAAACTACAGAAAGTTATGCTAACGCTAATTCACGCAGATCAAACAGGTTTCCTTCCTGGCAAATTAACCTCAATAAATCTGAGGCTTACGCTGATACAGTCACAAATCGACCACACATATACTGGACAGCGTTGATGATATCCTTAGATATGCAAAAAGCCTTTGATACTCTAGAATGGGATTTCCTATGGGCCTCAACTCATGTACAAAAACTATGTACAAAAACCCCCAGCAACTATAGCAATCAATGGAGCCACATCATAAAATTCTCTTTATTCCGAGGCACCAGGCAGGCTGCCCCCTTTCGCCACCTCTTCGCCCTGGCAATTGAGCCTGGCACTCAAAATCAGATCAATCCTCAATTAAGGTTTTGTCCTGGGAGACACTACTGAAACACTAGGACTCTACGCTGAGATGTCATTCTGTTACTTTGATAACCCGGGCAAACCACTCACCTCATTGATACAACTACTAGACACATTCGCCCCATACTCTAGTTTGGATATGACCGAACAAATCAGTCATTACCCAATGGATAACCCTACGGCGGACTTTACACCTGCCCCACTCCATTCCATAAGCAAACTATTTCAAATACCTGGGAATCAATATTACCTGCTTGACACTCTTTTTTATAAACTAAATATTCACCCCTGTTGGAACACACCCAAACTAAGGTTGCACATGTAAAACAGCTACCACTCAACCTACTTGGAAGAATCAACCTCATCAAAACCAGCCTACTACCTAAACTGTTATACATCCTTCAGCATACCTTAACTTGGATCCCACAACATTTCTTCCGAAAGCTAAACAGTTTGATAACCACTTTCTTTATGGGCAACGGGAAGCTAGAACCAAACTGACAACTTTACAAGGTCCCAAAATTTATGGCAGCCTCGCACTGCCCATCTGTATTTTTATTATGTTGCCAGTCAACTCAAATATCTGCACCATGGGTGGACCCAAAATCCCCTCACAGGCTCCGAGAAAATGTTACACCAATACCTGACTGGCCCCACCATGGCAAATCTTCAGAACCATCGAAACACCTAGTGGGGCGAGGTACAGTAATACACACTGTGGCCTCCAAAGCTTGGAGAGCTGCCAACTCAATTGTGGCATAAACCGGACTCCACCCGAAGCACCTATGGTGCAACAAAACATTCACACAACTGATGGCTAAACAAACAAAGACTGGCGAAACAAGCAAATCCTCACTTTTGCAGACATTATAGAAAATATGAGGTTATTCCGTTCGCAGCTCTGTAGCCATCACAAACTACCAAACCACTACCATTATAAATATCTACAGCTGAGACACTGTCTGAAAGCAGAATTCCACACCTTCCCACCATCGAGCTGACAAAACATCCTGTAATCGGTATCCTCTGTACTCAAGGTATGCAAGGACTCATCTCACGCCTTTATACTAAGCTCATTGAACAACAATCACCAGCAGTAAACATAACACTACAAACCAATGGCAAACATGCTTCCGGACCTACCTGAAGACGCATGGACTGACTTCGCCGACTCACTACAAAAGTATCCCCCCGCGCCAACAACCGATTCATCCAATTCAACTCTCTACACCAGACTTACCTTTCCCCCAAAAAGCTCCACCGAATCTCCCCATCAAGAGTACACACCTGCCCAAAATGCCATCAAGATCAAGCCAACTTTTGGCACTATATATGGACATGTCCCCGAATAAGACATTCTGGCAACAAGTTAATCACCTTTCTCAGCAGTATAAGTGATGTATCGATCCCATTCAGAGGAGAAATTTGTATACTGGGTATACTAGATGAAGAGTGCTGGGCAAAATACCATAACTCCTTCTAGTAGAAACACTATACTATGCCGCAAGCCATAATACTATAAATGGATGGCCCCAGAGCACCCCCACTTGCGCAATGGAAGGCTCTAATAATGCCGCAATACCATACCTCAAGATACTCTACCGCAAAAGATGTTGCCCAAGACAAGTTTGCAAAGATTTGGAGGGTATGGTTAGATAGCTGCGAAACAGTGGTTTAGTCCTGCGACCCATGCGGCGCTGCCCGCACCACACCCCACCCCTCTCTTTCCCTCCCCCACCCCTCTCTTCCCCCCCCCCCTCCCGCTCGGTAGATACTAATTAACAACTGAATCAAGAAGAGACAGACAGTTGACTTGTATATAGTTGAATGGTTTAATTGATAATCTATGCAAATTTCAGGTAGTAATAATCCATATAACAACTAGCACAAGAATACTTTATAATGTCAATTGAAATACACAATGATATTACTGTATACTACTCTCTACTGTTTAATAAAAACGAAGATAAAAAAAAATTTGTGAAGCACTTCTTATTAGCTATCAATGTAACTTATTGGCGTGTTACAGTGCAAGTCATAAATCACCATTAATGTTTTTTTATTTTTATATGATCTTACAGAAATGGAAGCTTCCCCCGTGCCCGCCTCCAACCCCAGCACCACCCAGAGTGGATGAAAGCTGGACAGCATGGAAAGGGCCATGACACAATGGCCCGCAAATGAACGCATGGAGCGTGACATAACTTTTCTTAAAAGAACATTTTAATTTATTTATTAATTTTTTTGTAAATAGTTATTTTTATATTTATATATATTTTGAATAATGTATACACCGCACTCACAGTTCATGCAATGATCCTTATGTGGCGCGTGTATATCCGGGCGACGTTTCAGGAACAGCTGTTCCCCTTTCTCAAGCCCACAGCGTCACGGCCATGCCATAATACAAAAACAATTCATAACACACTTCAATATTACTTCCTATATATACTCTCCTCCACGGTGTAACGCCCCCCCATTGCACCAATAACATGCTAGATAATATAACACGTGAACCAGTAGATACAAATCACTACAGAGTAGGAGAGGCAAAGGGAGACATCAAGGCGCCACCTAGATCCATAAAAGACATGATCACATAAAGCAACGAGGATTCCAAAAAAATCATACAATAACAGCTTGTATAAAAATGTTTAACATCACAAGTATACATGTAAGTCATAATCATGATTCAATCCATAGGATGGAGGGTACCCAATCTGTGCACCCACCATACTTCCCTTTCTTAAGCAGTAACTCCCTGTCACCTCCCCGTTGGTGTATAGGGACAGACTCAAGAATTAAGAATCTCAATTCAGACTCATCATGATGTGCTTCTATAATGAGTCGGTACAGGTAATTTGGTATTTTCAACTTAATGCTGGATTTGGTGTGTGATAACGATTCTTAACCGGTTGTGTTCGTTTCACCCACGTATATTTTGTTACATGGGCATAACAGAGCGTATACCACAAATATGTATCACAAGTGAAATGGCCTCGAAGTTGAAATACTGTTGGTGTTGGGATGTGTAAATGCATTAGTTTTTAACATGTTTGCAGCTTCTGCAAGGAAACATGCCATGGGATAATCCACCCTTGGTTTTATGTGATACCACCAAATCTGATGCACAAAATAATGCCAAGGTTTTTCCTTTTTATACGATATTCGTGGGGGGAGTGCGAACTCCTGAACAGATGGAAAACCCTCCTTCAATAGTTCCAATGCTTTATATACACTTATTAATAAGAGAGCTGTGCAAAGATATTGGTGACAAATGGTATACGTGCTATTCTTTTCATTAGATCTAATAAGTTCCTGGAGGATTATCAAGAGTTGGTCCCAAACCGAGGAGGATACCCTCTTTCCTGAAATTTTATACATCTTTTTCATTCTGCATGATTTTCTAGAGGGATCAGATACTATTCTAGATACTACTTTTTAGTTTTGACCGGATGGTAACTGCTATACATAAGTAATTGGTTGCGATCCGTGGGTTTGGAGTATAACTCCGTGCGAAAGCCCCTTCCTGGATCACCTTCACATCCAAAAAATGAATATTATGATCATGATATTCTAGGTATATTTTAGTTAGGATGTAATGCGTTCAATTGGTGATGGAACTCCGAGTGTCTCAACGTTGCCCCGCCACAACACAAAGACATCGTCTATGTACCTCCACCAGGCCACAAGTGCCTGCAAAATAGTGGAAGTACTAGACGAAATGTACCTCCTGCCAAAGCATGAAGGCATTGCGTAGACGCAGCGGCATTGGACCCATGGGCAGCCCCAAGTTGTCTAAAGAACTTTGTCGAACCTGAAGTATGATTGGGTAAGTATGATATGCAATAAACCCATAAAAATTGAATTTGATCCCTATTAAAGTTATATCTCACTTAGTAACTTTCACATGCCAACATTCCTTCTAAATGAGGAATAGAGGTATATAAGCACCTACATCAATGTAGCCCATCAATATAGGCTCATGGTTACCTTCACTGCGGCTACTTAGTCAAAAAGTGTTGAGTGTTCTTGGATATACGAAAGTCCTCCCGAACCAAGGGTGCAAGGCATCCTGTCCAGCAGGACGGCCAATGGGCAAAACACGGAATCCATGCCTCCACTATTGGACGCCCAGGGGCCGGACAGGGTCCTTGTGTATCTTGGGCAGGGTATAAAGGACCGGAGTCACCGTGTTAGAAACTGTCAAAACCTCCTAAGAGATATGTGTATTACACCTTTCAAAACATAGTCAGACAAATATTTCTCTATGCTCTTGAGATATCCCAAATGGGGTCCTGGTAATTTAGCATAAACATTCATATCTGATAGTTGAGTCATAATCTCCCAACATAATATTCAGTATCTACACCATGATCACCCCGCCCTTATCCGACGGTTTGATCGTGATGTCAGAATACGATTTAAGTTATTAATAGCCCTCGATTTTCAAGTCGTGTGATCGCAACCAATTACTTATGTATGCAGTTACCATCCGGTCAAAACTAAAAGTCACTGCCCATCAGTCAGTTCACCAGAGTATCTAGAATAGTATCTGATCCTCTATGAAAATCATGCAGATGAAAAAGATGTATAACAAATTCAGGAAAGAGGTATCCTCCTCGGTTTTGGACCAAGCTCTTGATAAATCCTCCAGGAACTTTATGATCTAATGAAAAGAATAGCACACTTACCATTTGTCACCCAATATTCTTCACAGCTCTCTTATAATAAGTGTATATATAAGCATTGGAACTTATTGAAGGAGGGTTTCCATCTGTTCAGGAGTTCGCACTCCCCCACGAATATCGTATAAAAAAGGAAAAACCTTGGCTAATTATTTTGTGACATCAGATTTTGGTGGTATCACATAAAACAAGGGTGGATTATCCCATGGCATGTTTCCTTGCAGAAGCTGCAAACATGTTATAAAAACTAATGCATTTACACATCCAACACCAAACAAGTATTTCAACTTCGAGGGCCTTTCACTTGTGATACAAAATTGTGGTATAGCTCTGTTATGCCCATGTAACAATATACGTGGATGAAACGACCACAACCGGTTAAGAATCGTATAATACAACACAATCAGCATTAAGTTGAAAAATACCAAATTACCTGTACCGTCATTATCATGAAGCACACATATGAGTCTGAATTGAATTCTAATTCTGAGTCTGTCCTAGACCCCAATGGGGAGGTGACGGGAGTTACTGCTTAAGAAAAGGAAGTATGGTGGGTGCCAGATTGGGTACCCTCCATCCTATAGGATTGAATCATGATTATGACTTACTTATACTTGTGATGTTAAACATATTTTTATACAAGCTTTTTATTGTATGATTTTTTGGAATCCTCGTTGCTTTATGTGATCATGTCTTTTATGAATCTTGGGTGGCGCCTTGATGTCTCCCTTTGCTCTTTCCTATACCTGTATGTGATTATGTATATGGTCAGATCAGGTGACACCACAAGGGTGTAAACATTTGGCATGGGCCAGGCAGGATTGACCCAAAGGTAAGAAACATTAGCCACAGAGTAGCTGGCGCAGCTGTATAACATTCCGGATGGTAACTGCTATACATAAGTAATTGGTTGCGATCCGTGGGTTTGGAGTATAACTCCGTGGCGAAAGCCCCCTTCCTGGATCACCTTCACATCCAAAAAATGAATATTATGATCATGATATTCTAAGGTATATTTATGTTAGGATGTAATGCGTTCAATTGTGATGGAACTCCATGAGTGTCTCAACGTTGCCCCAACCACAAAGACATCGTCTATGTACCTCCACCAGGCCACACAGTGCCTGCAAAATAGTGGAAGACAAGACGAAATGTACCTCCTGCCAAAGCATGAAGGCATTTGCGTATGACGCAGCGGCATTGGACCCCATGGCAGCCCCACGGAGTTGCTAAAGAATCTTTGTCGAACCTGAAGTATGATTGGGTAAGTATGATATGCAATAAACCCATAAAAATTGAATTTGATCCCTATTAAGTTAGTATTCTCACTTAGTAACTTTCACATGCCAACATTCCTTCTAAATGAGGAATAGAGGTATATAAGCTACCTACATCTAATGTAGCCATCAATATAGGCTCATGGGTAGCTACCTTCACGCGGCTAACTTAGTCAAAAAGTGTTGAGTGTCTTGGATATACGAAAGTCCTCCCGAACCAGGGTGCAAGGATCCTGTCCAGCAGGACGGCCAATGGCAAAACACGGAATCCATGCCTGCCACTATTGGACGCCCAGGCGGCGGACAGGGTCCTTGTGTATCTTGGGCAGGGTATAAAGGACCGGAGTCACCGTGTTTGAAACTGTCAAAACCTCCTTAAGAGATTGTGTATTACACCTTTCAAAACATAGTCAGACAAATATTTCTCTATGCTCTTGAGATATCCCAAATGGGGTCTCCTGGTAATTTAGCATAACATTCATATCTGATAGTTGAGTCATAAATCTCCCCAACATAATATTCAGTATCTAACACCATGATCACCCCGCCCTATCCGACGGTTTGATCGTGATGTCAGAATACGATTAAGATTATTAATAGCCTCGATTTCAAGTCGTGTGATCGCAACCAATTACTTATGTATAGCAGTTTACCACGGTCAAAACTAAAAAGTCACTGCCCATCAGTCAGTTCACCAGAGTATCTAGATAGTATCTGATCCCTCTATGAAAATCATGCAGATGAAAAAGATGTATAACAAATTTCAGGAAAGAGGGTATCCTCCTCGGGTTTTGGACCAAGCTCTTGATAATCCTCCAGGAACTTTATTAGATCTAATGAAAAGAATAGCACACATATACCATTTGTCACCCAATATTCTTTGCACAGCTCTCTTATTAATAAGTGTGATTATAAGCATTGGAACTTATTGAAGGAGGGTTTTCCATCTGTTCAGGAGTTCGCACTCCCCCCACGATATCGTATAAAAAGGAAAAACCTTGGCTAATTATTTTGTGACATCAGATTTGGTGGTATCACATAAAACCAAGGGTGGATTATCCCATGGCATGTTTCCTTGCAGAAGCTGCAACATGTTATAAAAACTAATGCATTTACACATCCCAACACCAAACCAGTATTTCAACTTCGAGGCCATTCACTTGTGATACAAAATTTGTGGTATACGCTCTGTTATGCCATGTAAACAAAATATACGTGGATGAAACGACACAACCGGTTAAGAATCGTATAATACAACACAAATCAGCATTAAGTTGAAAAATACCAAATTACCTGTACGACTCATTATCATGAAGCACATCATGATGAGTCTGAATTGAGATTCTAATTCTTGAGTCTGTCCTAGACCCCAATGGGGAGGTGACAGGGAGTTACTGCTTAAGAAAAGGGAAGTATGGTGGGTGCACGATTGGGTACCCTCCACATATGGATTGAATCATGATTATGACTTACATGTATACTTGTGTGTTAAACATATTTTTATACAAGCTGTTATTGTATGATTTTTTGGAATCCTCGTTGCTTTTGTGATCATGTCTTTTATGGATCATGGGTGGCGCCTTGATGTCTCCCTTTGCCTCTTTCCTATACCTGTATGTGATTATGTATACTGGTTCACCTGTTATATTATCTAGCATGTTATTGGTGCAATGGGGGGGCGGTTACACCGTGGAGGAGAGTATATATAGGAAGTACTATTGAAGTGTGTTATGAATTGTTTTTTGTATTATGGCATGGCCGTGACGCTGTGGGCTTCAGAAGGGGACATGCGTTCCCGAAACGTCGCCCGGATATACAGCGAGCCACATAATAAGGATCATTGCATGAACTGTGAGTGCGGTGTATTACATTATTCATACATATTAGGGACCTGCTGGTTACGGTCCCGCTGAACACCCGCACCTAACGCTCTGTTTAACAGGAGTGCAGCATCATTACTACTTATATATATATAATATATATAAAATATATACTAAAAAAATTTAAACTTAAAAATGTTGTCTTTATAATTTACTGCACACATACATCACACCGCACAGTTTCATTGTTTAGAGGACAGTGGGTGATGGGGTACCATTTTTTACAGCACACAGAGTACAGGAGCAGGCCGTCCCATTAGTACAGGAGCAGGCCCAGTGTAGTACAGAGCGCAGCCAGTGTAGTACAGGAGCAGGCCCACGTTAGTTGTTACCATTGTTGCTGAGACAGGCAGGCTTTGCCTTGGTAGAATGACCCAATGCCTTAAGTAGCAACTCTCCCTCAGGGTATTCATAGTGCAAGGGAAAGTGAGTAATGGAGTAGGTTCCTTTGAAGTGTCACAGGCCCAGAGTGTCTTCATTGGATTAGCTAGGTAGGCAGCCAGACAAGCAAATGTAGACTGTTGGTTTGGGCCAGGCAGGTAGAAACATTAGCCACAGAGTAGCTGGTGCAGCTGTATAACATGGTCAGATCAGGTGACACCACAAGGGTGTAAACATTTGGCATGGGCTAGGCAGGATTGACCCACAGGTAAGAAACATTAGCCACAGAGTAGCTGGCGCAGCTGTATAACATGGTCAGATCAGGTGACACCACAAGGGTGTAAACATTTGGCATGGGCCAGGCAGGATTGACCCACAGGTAAGAAACATTAGCCACAGAGTAGCTGGCGCAGCTGTATATCATGGTCAGATCAGGTGACACCACAAGGGTGTAAACATTTGGCATGGGCCAGGCAGGATTGACCACGGGTAAGAAACATTAGCCACAGAGTAGCTGGCGCAGCTGTATAACATGGTCAGATCAGGTGACACCACAAGGGTGTAAACATTTGGCATGGGCCAGGCAGGATTGACCCACGGGTAAGAAACATTAGCCACAGAGTAGCTGGAGCAGCTGTATAACATGGTCAGATCAGGTGACACCACAAGGGTGTAAACATTTGGCATGGGCCAGGCAGGATTGACCCAAAGGTAAGAAACATTAGCCACAGAGTAGCTGGCGCAGCTGTATAACATGGTCAGATCAGGTGACACCACAAGGGTGTAAACATTTGGCATGGGCCAGGCAGGATTGACCCACAGGTACAAACATTAGCCACAGAGCAGCTGTTCTTAACTTAGTGACCATGAGATTAGCTTTAGTATAGCTTAGTCAGCCATGATAATAGAGCCACACATAACTGACCCTACACTGGAAAAATTAGCCGTTACACAGCTTAAATGAGGTAGAGCGAGGTAGGACCATACATGACCCTACCAAATCGAAAAATTAGCCACTTGCCAGCTGAGCTGGCATTAGCTAGTCCTCAAGGTGAACAATGAGGCAGTGGAAAGGAGCAGTATGGGTAGCAAGGGGCAACAGGCCTTCAGTCACAGACATCAGCAACAGGGATGCTGTACTGAGATGTGATCCACACCTCATTCATCTTAATGAATGTCAGATGGTCCACATTCTCAGTAGAGAGACGAGTTCTCCTCTCCGTAACACCCTCTGCTGCACTGAAGGTCCTCTCCGAAAGTACACTTGATGCCGGGCATGACAGGACCTTAATGGCATGCTGTGCCAACTCAGGCCAGATATCAAGCCTCGCCACCCAATAATCCAGTGGATCCTCAGTCTCTGATGAGTCTACACCAGCCCTGGGTCCAATGTAGTCAGTGACCTGGCGACTGAGGTATTGCCTGTTGGAGCTGCCAGTAGATGGTCCTGGCAACTGCGGCTGGAAGAATAGTCGGAAGTTGGCCATGAGACCGCCTCCAGTACTGCTCCTCCTCTCAGGCACAGGGGGACGTGATCCCTGTGCATCCCCAACATCAGGTGCTGTCGGCCTGCTAGCACTTGGGAAGGCAGAACAGAGGTGACGCAACAGCAACGCCTCATAGTTCTGCATTCTCCCTTCCCTCTAAGATGCGGGGATGAACTCAGACATTTTACCCTTGTAGCGGGGATCTACAAGGGTGGCCACCCAGTACTGCTCCTTCTCCTTGATGGCCTTGATCCGGGGGTCCTTGCGCAGGCAATGCAACATAAAGGAGCACATCTGACGCAAATTGCCTGCCTCAGAGGACCCCATGTCCTCTGTGTCACTGAGGACTACAGTGTCAGATTCAACCTCTCCCCAACCACGGATGACATGTGGTACTTGGGAGGGTAGAAGTGTACCCCTAGAAAACCGCCCCATTTACACTGGTTCAAGGTCAACAAAATCCTCCTCCTCCTCCTCATCATCAGACGGCTGCTCTGTACCATGATCCCTAGGCTCAGAAAGAGCCACGGTATCGTCATCCTCCTCTTCACGTAGCTGCTGCTCTGTGGCTAGTGCCTTGTCAAGGATGTCGTGTAGAGTGTGCTCGAGGAGGAACACCAGAGGGATGGTATCCGAGATGGTGGCATCATCACGGCTTACCATCCTGGTGGCCTCCTCAAAAGGCGCAAGCACACGACAAGCATCCCTAAACAGCCGCCACTGCCTGGGTAACAGGAAACCCAGGTCCCCAGAGCCTGATCTTGTACTGTAATGGTACAAATACTCCATGATGGCTCGCCTTTGCTGGAGCAGCCTCAGCATCATCATGAGACTAGAGTTCCAGCGGGTGGGGGTGTCGCATATCAAGCGGTTCTGTGGCAGCTGGTGCTGCTGCTGGAACTCTGACAAACGAGCTGTGGCAGTGTATGACCGTCTGAAGTGGCTCGACACCCTCCTAGCATGCCTCAGTACATCCTGCAGGCCAGGGTACTTGCTAAGGAACCGCTGGACAGCCATGTTGAGAACATGGGCCAGGCAAGGAACGTGTGTGACTTTGCCCAAGCGAAGGGCAGAGATGATATTAGTTGCATTGTCACACACGACCTTGCCTACTGAGAAGTTGCGGGGGTCAGCCACCTCTCAGTTTGCCCTTGCAGTGCTGCCAGCAACTCTGGCCCAGTGTGGCTCCTATCACCAAGGCACAGAAGCTGCAAAACTGCATGGCACCTTCTCACCTGGCAGGAAGAATAGGCTCTAGGGGGGCACAGGGCTGTCCGAGAGGAGGACTCACCAGATGATGAGGAGGAGGTGGTGGAGACCGGCATATCACCAATATGTGTTGGTACCACCATCTCCCCACTTGTGGCCCGTGCTGTGTCTCTGCCGGCTAGCAGCGTGGCCCACTGGGCTGTAAAAGACAGATACCGCCCCTGGCCATACTTGCTGGACCACGAGTCCATAGTACGGTGGACACGCTTGCCCACACTGTGGTCCAGCGAAGCAGCTATATTGCCCTGCAGATGTTCGTGCAGGGCTGGTACTGCCTTCTTGGCAAAGTAATTATGGCCAGGGACTTGCCACTGTGGTGTGCCAATATCCACAAACTGAACGCTGCACTGTCTACCAGGCTGAATGGTAGCAGCTGCACCGCCAGAAGTTTTGCTAAGCCAGCAGTGAGACGCTGTGCTTGGGGGTGACTGGGGGATAGCTTCTGTCTTTGCTCCCCTAACTGGGGAAGAGAGACCTGCCTTTTAGAAGACGAACCAGCAGCTGTGTCAAGGCGCCTCTTAACACCGCCTGCTGGGGCCAAAGGCTGTCTCTCCTCCATAACTTCCACTGGTGAAGCATCTGATGAAGCTGGATGGGGAGGAGTGGTGGCTCCTTGGGCATGAGGAAGGGAACGTGCAGGTGCCTGTACATTTTTTGTATGTTGCTCCCACCGAGCTCTGTGGTGCAGCACCATATGCTTCCTCATAGATGTCGTGCCCAAGTTAGAGGTGGTCTTCCCATGGCTAACACGTTGCAGGCACAGACTGCACAATGCAACCGTGGCATCACCTGGAGCCAAGGTGAAAAATTCCCACACTGCTGAGCCACTGGCCCACCTTGAAGCAGAGGTCACCTGCTGTTGTGGAGCACTGGCACCAGATGCTAATGGTGTCCTGCCTCCACGCGCAGTACTAGGTGCGCTGCTGCTTCTGCCCCTGACCCCAGTCCTGCCTCTGGGTTCAGGCTCCTGCTCATGCTCTGAGCGCTCTCCCTCAGACACCCTCTCCTGCTCCTCCTCTCCCACTTGTGGCACCCATGAACAGTCCGTGACATCATCGTCCACGATCACCTCCTCATCACTGGAGGCTGTGTCACTAAAATGAGCAGCTTCAGCTGGAACCTCATCCCCTATATTAGTTCCCTGGCTGCTATCTCTGTACTGCTGCATGATAAGCTCAGCCTCCTGTCCCCCTGTGCACTGAACACTTTCTTCCTCTGCCACAGGCGTCAGGAAGGACTGTGCGTCAGTGCAAAGCTCCTCCTCAACCACACTAGCGCCACACATGGTGTGGGAAAACATTTCCTCTGACTCCTTCTCCAGATCCCCCAAGGTTTGGACCATGTGGTCAATAAACTCCTGATAGACAGGATCAGGGTCCATGCCCACAGAAGGAGCCACAGGGGAGGGAGGGGCAGGCACATTATCAGTGGTGGTAGCTCGGCTGTCCTGTGCCTGTGAGGAGGTGGAAGGGGAAGGCTGGGTAATCCAGTCGACTACCTGCCTTCCTTGATCAGGATTGATAGCCCTAGCCCGGCTACCCCAGAACATATTGGGCAGTGTTGGCCTGCCCTGTGAAGGGCCAGGTGGCTCCTGCCCAGCAGCAGCAGACTGCATGGGCCCACCTCTGCCTCTAACATTACGTGCAGAGGCACTTCTTCCTCTGCCTCTGCCTCGTCCTCTTGCCCTGCCTGGCATTTTGCTCTCCCTATATATATCTGTATATATATATATATATACTGTATACTGTATACACTAATACAGAGAGAGAGAAATAAAACACACAAAGCCCTCTAAAAGGACTCACAGAAAATTGTCCAAAGGACTTAAAAGGATGGGTTAGTCCTTAAAAGGACTTTTGGTTTCACAGTAGTCCTTAAAAGGACTTTTGGTTTTATCAGTGTGTGAACACAGGGGGGGATAACAGCAAGTGTTAACCCACCACACTGAAATCCACACAATCAAAGCTCAAGTTCGCTCAAAAAATGAAAAAATCTCTCCAAACTCCAACACTATCAGCTCTCCAACTAAACTCTCCAACACACTGACAAAATGGTGTCTGAAAGATTGCCTTTTATACCCAGGGGGTTGGCACTACTGTGGTTGGTGAATTTAGGTCCTGTGGCAGAGTCATTTCCATAAATTTTGATTATTGCGTTTTCGATTTCATTTTCGATAATCATCTACTTTCGATTTCGATAATCATCTACTTTCGATTTTGATAATTATCGAATTTACGATAAAAATCGAAAACTCGAAAAATTCGAGTTTCGAAAAATTCGGGAGTTCCGAAAGTTTCGTCGGGACTTCAAAATTGCCGGATTCGAATCGAAACTGGGTTCCATTAGAACCCAAAGTACATCTCTACTCTGAATTTACAGTATATACCGAGCTGTATATTGTTTGGCAGAACTGATGGAATAAAGAAAAAAGCATAACCAATATTTTGGCCCCAACATCCAATCCTTTTTCTCAACTGATTTTGGTGGAAAATCACCCAAGAACTGTCAGACCCAGTCAATGAAAATTTTGCACCAGGCGGTGATTGGGACAAAATATTCACCCATGTGTATATCAATCCATGTGGTTATACACAGCATTGGAGGTTAACATTTGTCAGTATCCATGAGAATTTTATTTCATAGGCATTAGAGTCTTTCGCCACCTAAAAGAGCTGACGAAAAGGATCACTGATTGCAGTTTAAATATACGTTTATGGTGTACAATTAAGTTTGAATTTGGGAAACTTTAAGAAGTCCCAAGAACATGTCCTCTCTGCCCTTCCTTCACTTATTCAGGTGAATTCCGGTGACATTGGTAATCCAATGGAAATTAGGTATGTAAGAACACTTTCTGAAAAATGGAGATGAGGTTATATCTGCAAACCATAATCTTACATATTATTGGACCTATTTGATAGCACTTAGTGTTTGGTAATGTAAACCTCTGTTGCTTGAAACATGAACCATACATTGAAGTTTTCATTGATGAAAAATTAGTTTTGGATTTTAACCATTCCCTGTATTTTGTGATACTTACACGCTTGACAAAACAACACATGTAGTGTTGGCACTACCATGGGGTAGCACAATCCTGAAAGATAGCCAGCAGGGATTGTCTATGTAACTCAGATGTAAACTTTTACTATGCACTGCAGAATGTTAGGTGGGGGGAGCAGTTTTCTTTTTTGTTTTCCAAATAAGAGAGCAACATAATCGACTACCCCACACAGGGCCACATAGGCCCTGGCCTAGGGTGCCTGGATTAATAGGGGCACCATGTCTGAAGTCCCCTGTTTTTACTAAAACATGAATTGCATGCTGAAGTAATAGCAGAGAGACAATGTATCGCTTAAATGTGTTTCCTAAAGCAGAGGGATAAAATGTAACAACTGGTAAAGGTTGAACCTGCCAAGGAATTGAAATAGAAACAAAATGAACTAATCTACAACTTGCAGGCTTGCTGCAGCTTACCAGTGGCATCACTATGAATGTATGTATATATATGTATAATTATTTATAAAGCGCCACTTGGGTACACAGCGATGTACATTATAAAATACAGAGTATGCATCAAGGGGATAAGTGCAAGCAATTATACAGATACTGTAAATAAAAATTAAATCAATTTCATACAGGTTAAGAACACATATATGTAAATTATGGATAAACTGATATAAGTGGAGCATGCCTTGACACATTAGGAATGAGATCCCTGCCCCGAAGAGCTTACAATCTACTGGGAACTGCCGCCCCTGCTCTGCCAGGTTAGTCCTGGATCGAGGACTAGCAGAATCAGTTTTCTTTGGGCTGGTGCTCAACACAGAAACAATATTGGAGGTAGGAATTACCAGTCCTATATCCCTGTCCAAAGTACTTTTCAGTTTAACTGTTTTTTTACAAAAACCTTTATACACACAATTGTTATCCTTTAAAGTTTATAATATGCTACTCCAGAGAACATGCACTGGGACATATTGTGGACCAGCTCATTTTGACACTCCTGGCTACTCATTATAAAAAATGTATGATCAGATATGTTGCACAACGTGAGTGGATGCCAAATAAACAAATAATACAGTGGAGAAAAACATGTTTTAGAATTCCTAAGAACATGTGTGGCAATTATAGATCTAAGAGAAAGTATTATATTAATAGAAAACTAGATTGTATTAACTAGATTGTAAGCTCTACAGGGCAGGGACCTCATTACCTCTTGTGGCAAAGCCCTAGCACTTCTATTTATATGTTATATATTTATGTACTGAACTATCTATGTATTTATCCCCCTTGTATGACTTTATTGTATTTGAATACTGTACAGCGCTGCGTCCCCAAGTGGCGCTTTAAAAATAAACATATATATACATACATAGAAAACACTTGCTTTGAAAGGCCTTAGATTTTAAGAAAAACTAAAATATAAACAACCTTGAGTTAATTCTATAATTCCCAACTAAGAGATCCAAAGAGTCTAGAGTGTTGCTAATTGCTGTTACAGCTATTTTCTAGTTAGGAGTTATGGAATCCACTCAGGCTACTTTATATTTCAGCTTTCTCACTTTTTTAAAATTTCACTACATTGTAACAGTTGTAGCCAGAAAAGCACCAACTGTTGGGTCATTAAAATAGAAAAACTTTGATAATCAGAGATACTGAGAAGGCAGCTTTGCTAAATAATATATTTACAACGTATATATAAAGCGACTACTGTAATATTTGAATGCTTGCAGAGTTGAAGCTCAGGAAATGTAAGACAAATGCATTCCCCTGGGTTGTCCATTACACGGACTAAAACTAAGAAGATAATTAAAATGAACCAGTCGGCTCCAGGGCCTGATGTAATATACCAACAATTTCTTACAGAGCTTAGCTTAGTTTAAGTTATGCTATTATTTTTTAATATTTTCAGTTTTCCCTTGCGTGGTATGGTGTCAGTATAATAAGAGAAAAGCTGATATAATTGCAGTGTTGCAAAAGCTAACATGGCCTCAACCTGGTAATTATAGACCTGTAAGTTTGACCAGCAAATATTTTTCAAACTTTGCTACAAAATCATTTAGGATTTATATTTTGTACAAAACATTGCATATATCAGGCACTATTTAATGTTTGTTTCCATGCAAAAGTAAGTATAAATAGAGGGATGCCAGTATTGCAGTAGATTTAATTTGGGGTACAAATTTTTTCCACCGCTATTAATCTGCAGCAACCTGTATTAGCCCCCATGGTTCCCAGATTTCTCTTGCACCCGAGCAAGGGGTGGGGCACAGCAGGGACAGAGCAGGAGGTAAGGGTTGAGGCAGAGCGTGGGCAGGCTGAGACGGGAAGCAAGGTTGGGACATTCCAGGGCAGAGAGTAGGCTTTCTGGGGAGGGGCTGCCAGCGCCATTCCTAGAATGGGATTTCAGCCCTTACTGCAGGACTTAGGATCTTGTCCCTGCAGTCAGGACAATCACATGGATACTAATTGCATGTTATATTGAGGGAGATCATGAAGTGTAGGCTCGAGACAACTTCCCTGGAAACAACTTGTGAGCACATAGTGACAATGGCTGACTCTAAAAGAAGGATCAGTCATTTGGCCTGTTGTTGGCCCATGGTTTATGTTTATTTAATAAACTTATTTGTTTGGGCACCACATGCCAATGAGATTCTAGTCATTTTAAATGCTGATTACCAGCCAACAAGAAGTGAAACCCATCAATCTTGTAGTGACATATCTGCTTGTGGGTGTCTTAAGGTTTCTAATGCATTCCAATGTGTAGTAGTGTGTGGGGTGATAGTGGGGAAACCAGCATAATCTTTGCATGTATGGACACTTTAAAATGGCATAGCTATGCCACATTTCTGGGGAGTAGTTGCCACTGTCACATTTTGACCTCTTTAAGTGTCATACACATTTTATTAAAGGTCTTTTTTTCATTGAAAGCTAATGACACAAAGTATAAATATGACCCTGCCCAAAATGTTCAGGGTTTTCAAAGCCCAATGAAATCAACTCCTGTTATATTGATTGTGTTATATAGGACCATGTGACTTGGCTTCAGAATGTATTTTGGGTTTTTTTATCTTTAAAACCAATATAGTAATGTTAATAAAACCAACATCACTGATACTTCTCCCCAGTTCTCCCAGATCCATCTGCAGCTAGCTTGCAGCTCTCATTATCTCTACTAAGCACTGGTGCTTCTTAAGTTCAATGTCAATAGCTAGTTAGAGGAGGGCGTGTGGGTCAAGGGATTAGGACTCAGAGCTGTCCTTGGTGTTTGGCTGCTTGATCTACAGAATACATCATCTGAATCAAAAATCCTTCTATCTGTGGCAAGATCAGAACATAGAAATGTCATTTTGGGGGCTGTCAGCGTTCTGATAAGGACTAACAGAAAAATTCAAGGATATGCTGGCGTGTCTAAATATGTGAGCAGACGATGAAGAATAAAATGCAGACGCAAGATTTTAAGTTTGGGGGGGTAAAATAACCGTTATAAAGAAAATGTTCATTTGTCAGGCTTTCCCTGTTTAATGTAATCCTTGTACGTCTCAGGAGCATTAGATTTGTACAAACTGAATCTGGTATTTGTTGCACAAGAACACTTTTGGCATTGAAATGACTGGTCATAATTTGTCTTACATTTAAGTAAACTTTTTTTGTATTATTACCTTAAGTTTAGTCCAACACTCAATATACATGATACGTGTATTTTTCTATCTAGACTTTGTATAGAATACATTTAGGGTAAAGCAGGAAGACATCCATTAGCTGTATTTCTGGTGAGTGTAAAGTGGGGTGTACAATTAATATATGTAAAAAGAATATCAGGGAGATTCAATAAAAGTTCTTATCATTTAAAATGGTGCTAATTTTGCCCCAACCAATCGGATCTTATTTAACATTTGAAAGCTAACATCTGATTGGTTGGGGCAAAACTAGCACCATTTTAAACAATAAGAACTTTTATTGAATAACCCTGTAAGTTTTTAACTTTGTGTTGTGTAAATTGCTTTAGCTTTCTAATATTCAGAGCATTTTGCAACTTACAGTACAGGCATATAAGTATCTGAAATACAATGAGCTAATTTTAGATATAACACTAGGCAATTTCTATTAATAAATAAAAACCTGTAATAACCATAAGACATATAATTGAAGGGTTTCTATATAGCATTCAGGGTAGAAATGTATTTATATGGGACTATGTACTCTTTACTGTGTTATATACTTTTATAGGGTATTCTCTTTTTGCTCATCACAATAGCTTTTCAGTCTTCGTCCTTCTACATGTGCACAGGGTAGAAAATTCTTGGCTAAACTGACATGGACAACTCTTTTTGGGCCTCCCACACACATAGTAATAGTATATATGAGCGATTGTACGATTGTTGGGCACCGATTCCACCTAGGGTCCGTAAGCCTGGCAATTACACCCATTCCCCAGCTTTCTTTACTAATACATCTTGTCAGATTTCTAAACTATGCCAAGGAACAATTTCCTTTGTTGATAGATGCCATTGGAGGTCTCCCACTCTCCCACCACCACCCACAGAACAGACTACTTGGCTATGGTATTAGGATCCTTTGATAAATTGTTGCTGTAACGATTGCCTTATGATCATTCCAAATTACATGTGTAAGAAGCTTTACATGCCGAGATGGTCTGGTACAGGATCTCTGGATTTGATGCAATAAATGGTCTAAAACCTTGCCTGTGCTATTTATCTGCAGCATGATCCAATCCGATGTTATCACACTGCAGTAATCCAATAAAAAAGCTAACTTGGCTGCTGCAAATTAATAGCACAGGCAAACGTTTTGCACCGCTTATTGCATCAACCACTTTGGCTTTTTTTTCTGCCCTTAAAAAAAACATATATGTAAAATGTTTTGTTGATGTTAAAACACATGGGTGAATAAGACAGAGATAAATTTTATTAAAGGCATTGTCGCCTGGTGTAACACGATGTAATTGTGTTCTATTTAATTTCATTTTGTAGAGTGCTGCACAATCTGGACTTTTTCTATTTGAAGTTTGAGGACTGCAGGTAGGCCTCACCTGTGCGTGCACCTTATATACACCCTGATATATATGGAGTGCTGCTGGTTTTACCTTTTCTTCCGTTTTTATGTGCGTGTGTTTTGATATGTGTGGATACAGTCTGTATACTGTATACGGTCTGAGTAACAGTTTAAAATATACCTGTGTAAAGATTCTATAGAATCTTTACACAGGTATATTTTAAACTGTTACTCAGACAGTCACAAGCATCCAGGGGAACCAAATCTGATAAACCTGCAGGTCTGAGAATAGACCCAGGCAATCCTGCCACACGGTGTGGTAAAAACTAAACAGCTCCATTGGGTGACCTGAGACCCTAAACAGGATCCAGATAAACATGCTATGTTCATACTTTTAGAATTCACCATGGCAACTTCCACATTTATAGCTGCTTATGTTACGACTTGGGAGCACAGGATACTAATTAGCTTTATAGATTAAGGTGAGGTGGGGTTAAAGGAGCTAAAAGCTCCCTACAGAGTATAAAATAAAATAGAGCCTTCTTATAACAGAAGGTACCTCACAGCCTCATGTTGTTATGATAGCATTGCCCTAATAATCTAACATATAAACAAATATTTCTCATTCCCAGGTTACCTAGAGAAATGGGCGGGGACATGCAAAGTATTATTATTTACATCTGCTTCCATGCAGATCTAGTTAAAAAACTTTCTTCAGAGCACTTTTTAATAACTGATAACTGCTTTTATTTCAGTATTAAATCCTTGGTATACCTGCCTGGCTTTTACCACTAAGCAAAATGCTAAGGACTTGCAAGCAAGCTCCTTTATCCCAACCATTAATATTGACTGCCAATTTAATTTGTTATAGCCAATCTGTCCACTCCCTAGTTACCCCTTTAAATGGATGAGGTTTAAAAATAGGTTTGGCAATTGGGCCTGGTAGAGCCATTGAGTCCAATTGGGGCATTTCATCTGCAGGTACAAGGACAGGAGGAGTTAAGCCCTTCCTTTTGTAGCAGCCTCCATAGCTTAATGCAGAGAACAAATATACACAGAAAACAGAGAAAATACATGGTATTACTAGCTCTACTGCCACCAATTTGTACCAGATGCTTTATGGAATGATTACAGGTAGCATGGCACACAATGTGTTAATCTGGCAGTGTACTTTAAACAAGATAAACCGGTTTAATTACATTTAACAGTAAGAATTGCAATGATTTAATAACAAAACAAAAACAGTTTCCCCACATAACATGTGTAGTAATGGAGTAGTCCCTGCCTATGGAGCACCACTTTAAATATTGACCACGCCTGTATATTTTGTGTCCTTGTAAGTTGGTGTGCACTTATCTGTTGCCTCAGAGTTTGTATCCAATAAGATAAATTGTCTGTCCAATAATCTGCCCTTCCAACAGGCAGTAACAGGATCTTATAAACAAGATCTTGTGCTGCATTCAATAAGGACATTACACTGTGCAAGGGATCGCTCCAAACAGATCAGTTCAGGAGCACACACCACACACTTCTATCTACTTTCACTTTCTCTCCTCCTAGCCATAGAGAGAAGAAATGTCTTGTCTTTTATTACTTACTGATACCACCTGCAGGCTGGAGGTGGTATATAAGGAGCCTTGGTGTATATGTCCATTACAATACACATCACGTCCTGTGTAGCAAACAGAAACTTTTTTTGGATTGGCTATAACTGCTACATAATCAGCACATCATTGGATTTTATACTGACATTACTACTTTTCTTTCAGTATCCACATGGAGACCCCTTACCAGTCACGGGGGTGTGGTTTAACCTTCCATTTTGACTATTCTATAATAAAATAGGAATGTCAGCTCTGTAAGTAAGTTTATATATTTTGCATATTTTGTCTTGTACCTAATATAAGTCATTGCTATACGTTATATACATTTATTGATGGTCATTTAAAAGGCAATAGTGAGATAGTACACACATACATATACACCTTTCCTATATGTAGTATTATATACACCCACCTCATTATATTAACATTCAATTATACAACCAGTGCCATTGCTAATTTACTGCTCTCTTTCACAAACTTTATCTGCCCTCTAGGACTCAAGGCTACATATTTCAATTGGGATTAGAGAACATGGCACCACTAATTAGACTAACTTTAACAAAATATATGAAGAAGCAAAACTAGTTTTATTAAGAAACAAAACATAAGATGGTGTCTGTTGTACAAAATGTTGGAAAGGCCAATTTCTGCTTTATTATAAAGGACAATTATACTCACCTTCCCTCTGCTCCTCTTCTTAGGTCAGTACCTTTTACCCAGGGTGAGGACCTGAACCGCTAGGTCCTCACCCCTGGGTTCGCGTAACTTGAAGCACAGCGTTACTGAAACGCTGCTCTGGTAGGCTCCGCCCCCTCCTCCCGTCGGTGATGAGGCCAATAGGAAGGCACGCTCTGCAACGAGCGTGCCTTCCTATTGGCCTCATCACGCAAGTAGAGGAGGGTGCGGAGCCTACCAGAGCAGCATTTCAGTAACGCTGTGTTCAGGTCCTCACCCTGGGTAAAAGGTACTGATCTAAGAAGAGGAGCGGAGGGAAGGTGAGTATAATTGTCCTTTTTGCTGAAAGGATATATTGCAACATCAATGAAGAGTTACAATTAGGGGAGTACATGTCTTATACTTCCACATAGCCATCATTTTCCCACTTTAAGTAAATGGGGCACATAGCAATCACATCATGTGTAGAATAATAAGGGCTCTGAATGTCAGTTGCTGCAGATTGCCTAAAGATTATTTTGGAATCTGTCATGTAATATGCAAAAAAAATCACACATGTCCAGCTAAAAACCTGTCCAGTAAAACATTTGATATTGCAGCCAGATATAACTTGAAGTTAGATTTGGCCACATCATACTTAACAACTGATCCCAGATAGAATCATCCCTAAGGAATTTATTATTTGGTCAGATGCCACATCTTACTAAGCTAATGGTGCTAATTTCTAAGTGCTATTTAACTTCCAACATCTGTCCTATAGATCTGCATGGTGTGTAATCTTACTCTGCCAGTAGAAGTCTACCGTTTGCAGTGGATTGAAAGTTCTAGATTACCTGGGCCACAGGCTTTGTTTGTAATCACCTTTAGACTTCCTGATTGCTTAAAGGATAACTGTATTGCCTCAATGCATTTTTTTAATAATTGCTTTAAAAACAGTAAAGGTATGCAGCCCTCCCCATACATTTTTTTTCCTGATTTCGAGCCTCTCTCTGCCTTTAATTAGCATTTAATTAGCCATGCTCTGAAGGGGGTGTAACAAATCTGTCTGCCTCTAACTGTCACTCAATGCTAGCATGCGAGAAAACACTCCTCCACCCACCCTTGATCAGCTTGATTATGTAGGCTGTATCCTAGTAACAGGACATTTCAAGTTTGTTTGACTGGCAGAGGAGGAGGAGAGAGGTTGTAATAGACATTCCAGCAGACAATGACAAGTGATATGTTAACCATGGCCCTGGGCCCTCTAGGAGGCGGGCTTTTAGCACTCATCTTTGCTATGTGATGAAACATGTGCAGAGAACGTACAGAGAACCGACACAGGAGCGCTCCCACATCTGCATCAGTCAGGGTCTTGTGTCCTTCCTTCCACGTCAGGGCCAGCCACCCTCGCAATAATCCATAAGATCAATAGTGTAGAGGTGGGCCGCTCCGTTCACAGGAGAGTCAAGGCCACAGGTATATAATACAACAAACTTTATTGTACATCATGAAAAAGGTAGGACATAAACCATAAGTGTACTAAAGACTCCTTTTTCTGGTCTCTTAGGAAGCAGTGATTGCGCTGTCAAACGCATAAGATTGTTTTCCCCCTTTTAGTACACTTGTGGTTTATGTCCTACCTTTTTCACAATGTACAATAAAGTGTGTTGTATTATATACTTATGGCCTTGATTGTCCTGTGAATGGAGCAGTCCACCTCTGCACTATTGGTCTTAAAGAAAAATGTTTAGCCTAAAAGGGAATGCAGATAACTGAATTGTATTACTGCATTATTTAGTTGTGTAAAAAACAAGGTGAAAAAAATATGTGAATCAACATGCTACAAGCTATTTACTAAGCTTTAAAACAGAAATAAAATTGTAAGACTTTTGCGTAACTATTTATTGCTTGCAGTTGACCATGTCTTAAAACATGCAAAGTTAAGACTCTATCAGAATAAACTATGATGTTCACTAGCTTTACTACTTCATAATGTATGGGGCAGTTGAGAGCGATGGCTGCCCTAGGTACATGCCCCCACATGCATGCGCACACTAAGGTAAGGATGCTGACTGGGGTACAGCTTTTCCCTTCAATGTATATATATATATATATATATATATATATGTGTGTGTGTGTGTGCGTGTGTGTGTGTGTCTGTGTGTATAATACTAATGTGGGGGATTTGTGTACCAAAGCTATTCAAGATGTTAAAACTGTAAAGCAAAACACTTGCAGCTCTGATTTAAGGCTATTTTTATATTTGAACTGATGATCTGCATAATACCAAAATATCTTTTACATTCAGGTTGTTTTACTGAGGTTTATAGAACTTTATCTTGCTACGATTCATGTAAAATCTTTGTACACTGCCTTTTCACAGACGGTTCTATAGACCTAAAACAAACACTTTTCACTTAATATTTTGCACATTTTTGCAAAAAACAAGTACGGTAGAAAGTTGGAAGGGCCTCGTTCTATATGAAGTCATAAGGTTGATCCATTTACATTTGTAATAATAATCGTAGTTATAAAAGCTGCTAGAGTCCAGAGTTATCCACTGGGTAGAGGGGAAACTCCCTCAAAATAATCTTATGGTTTGTGTGACCTAAAATCCTTACTGCCTATTCTTACTCTGTTCTAATTTGCCTTCCATCACTAACAGACACAATCTTGGTGGCCCTACCCTTGATGAAAACTAATAGTATAAATAGAATATGCCCATCAATGTTAATGGGTTAACAACAGGTTAACATCTTCTTAGGATATGTACCACATTGGCTGGAAAATGTTGTAAGTGTTGTTAATCTGTGATGTTAGCAAATGTTTTCTAACTGTAATAGACCAGTAAAATAGTATCATCTGATTGGTTGCTTTTTGCTGCAAGAGATGGCATCCGACATGGAATCCCTCGGTCCGAAATCCAAATGTTCCGCCCAAAACCAGACAGATTGTTCAGATTTCAGGACTTCAGATCCCATTTTTGATGATTACCGAATGTTCAAGGCTATTCTCGAAATGGTCCTTGAACATAGCCTTGCCCATTCGATAATCCTCGAAAATACGATCGGAATCTCGAAAGTTTTACCAGCATGGGCAATTTTTTGCACATCTTTTTAATTGAGGCTGATTGTGTAATGTGATTGTGACCTACTTTAATGTAGAGGTCAATATTACAGTTGTACAACACAAATAAGAAAGTTCCTGATCCATATGCTGTGTTGTAGACTGAATTGTTTTGTATTTATCAAGGCTGAGAGGCCACACTGAATGCTTGCATTGGTGTCCGCTTGTGCTGCAATCTCTTTCATTTTCTGGGGAGGATCGCATGTGCTCTGATCAATGGATTGCAGCGCAAATGGCCCCAACGCAATTGATCGGATCGCGCTCAGAAGTGCACTAGTGTGGCCTATCCCTAAGAAACTTAAATCATGTGCATTAGAACTAGAGCCCTGTGGAACCATGTCTTCGAAAATCAAACTGAAATGTAAATATGTAGAGGGAACAGTCCTTTAGGTTTTTTCCCTCAGACATGTCTGGATGTTTCGCAGGAATTTCTCACAGGGCAAACTCAGGAAAAGCTGGTCTATTTTTATGCGTTTTTTTTTAAACTGTTTTTCCACAACTGTTTTTAGGGGCTAAGTAATCAGCATTCCTGGTCTGAAAACTTGTGAATGTGCTTCCTCCCACGGACAGATTTGCTAAGAAATGGTTTAGAAAACTAACCATGAAAAAGTTAATTTCCCAGTCACTTAGCAGTGTAGACTTTGGGAACTGTGAAATAACATGGGATTGTTAGCACAAACAGTGCAAGGGGGTGGGAACGTGTCTTTCTGTATTATATTTTGGCCTGACTAACCGTTCTCCCCATTTAAATATGGACAATTTGCTAAATATACTAGCAAGACATTCAGAACAACATTACTGCTGCTGGTATCACTAATGATCCAGTCAACATTTCTGACAGGGATCAATGAAGGCCAAAATATAAACCTTAGTGTATACGGGCTGTGGTGTTTTCCATTTTAATGCTCATAGATGCACATCAGCAGAACCCAAAGAGGTTTGTCGCATAATCTGGCTACAGTCTGCTTTTGGAATTTCCTTTTTGTTGCATTCTGACTGTCTCCCTAAATGCTGCAAGTTATTGTTCTGCTTCATATAGCTGGTATATGCAGAAAGTAAACCAATGGCTCCTAGGTGATCAGTTAATTTCTGCCACAAGGCAAAATATCCATTCAATCATTGTATATTTTCTTAAGGCTGTGATTAAAATAAGCATTATCTTATGTCTCCCTAAATGCTGCAAGTTATTGTTCTGCTTCATATAGCTGGTATATGCAGAAAATAGCAGGATGATAACAACAAGAAAAGCTTTAACCACTAGCCCAAGAGAGATACCATGGGACTGGGGAATTGAACCTGTGGCCTTGTGGGTTGTGTTTTTCAAAAAAAAAAAAGCATTTAGCAGGTGAGCCACTACATGACATGCATGGTACACAGGTAAATTTAGAAGTTTTATCTTCTAGTATTTTATGCTAGGAACAGAATTAAAAAGAAAATGTAAGTTAAATAGTCTAAATAGTCTAAATATTTTGTATTGACAAAGGAAGGGTGTATGCAATTTACACTGGCTGGTAAATAAACTGGAGGTTATCAAGCAGCTTTTAAAGTCTTATAAGGTGTGGAGACATCTGTATAGATACTTTGTGCATAGAGACAGTGACTACTGGGGTCAGGGGGCGTGGCAATTAGTGCACGTGCTCAAAAGGCTCTTTGAAGACTACATGGTGTGTTGCCAGTTTAACTGGCAACACACCATGGAAACCTTTTTAGTTACAGAATCTATTTCTCAAATGTACATTAAAAAACAACTTACTTGAGAGTTATCTCACAATGTATAGGTGTTCTGGGGGGAAAGGTTTTGTTAGATTGAGACTTACAGATAAAAAAAACTTCTATAAAAACCCCAGATGAGGACACACTGATGGGCAGACATTGTTAAGAAAAAGGACATCAAGTCAGACAGTTAATGGTTTGTAAAATAATAGGTACTAACAGGGTTATTCAAGTTCTTATTTAAAATGGTGCTAATTTTGCCCCAACCAATCAGATGTTATTTAACATTTGAAAGCTAACATCTGATTGGTTGGGGCAAAAATAGCACCATTTAAAACGATAAGAAATTTTATTGAATAACCCTGTAGGTTTATTACAAGCTGCAACAGAAATGAGATTCAATGCATAAAATAACACTTTGAGTAAGGTATTTATAGGGAATTGCAGTGATTTTAGATGTTGCTGCTACTAGATTTTTCTGATTTTTGGCAAGCTATATTTAAGAAAACAGATGGAGACAAAGTCAACCATTAAATTCAGTGAAATTAAATTCAGTAAAACACGGAGGCACAGATTAAAAAAATAGCCTTTACTTCTCCTTTCATACCTTACAGTAAGGTACAGTAAGACCAAAGCTCTGGACTAATTCTTTCTAATTGCTAATTTGAAACTCTCTAGAATCACAACTTATTAATTGCAGCCGTGACAAATCTTTCATCCAAATGGGAAGTTTCAAGCTAATGCTAGGAATATACTACAAAACATACCTCCTGATGTTCCTGAAATGTTCGAATAACTGTTTTGCTCATTATTTTGCAGTCAACATTTGATCACAAGATGAATGGGCCAGGACAGGGAATGCAGGGGGAACATCAGAAGGTAAAATGACCAGACTTTACAGACATTAGATAGATATAACAACTGAATACTAAAGCAGCCCACACGGCAGTAGATGGCTGCTATAAAGTGTGGCCTATTGAAATTTCCCTATCAAATATCGATTGGGAATAACTGATGGAAATACACCACCTTGCACCATCTTTCATCAGTGGATTTGAGCTTACAATCCACTTAAAATATCATGGCCGTTGATGGTATTGTCTGAACATTTTCGGACCTTTTGATGGACTAGGCAGTCTACTAATGGAAGCCACACAAAGGTCATGTTTTGGACAATTTGTATAGATAATATCAATTGAAAAAATACAGTCCTTTTATGTCTGGCTTAAAGTCTAACAAGTGTATTTCATGTGAACACACATTAAAAGAATAAATTAAGAATAACAGCAATCCTGTAATCTTTACAGAATTTTCCATGTGATGTATGTGGGTACTACATTTATAATTTTCATTCATTCTTTAGATATATTTCTGTTTACCAATCACGTTTATATTATAATGTCATTTCCTGTAAGACTTAAATAGGGTGTGTGTCACTTGTTTAATTCACACAAAACAAAATCAGACGCTAATTGCAATTCTTCCAACCATTTTCTTCAGTCCTATGCTGTACCCTTTGGGTGTATACAGCATCATCATACAGCAATCTACAATGTACTATAGCAGCATATTACAAGTATGTTGGTATGTTCTACAGGTACAGCTTTAGATCTTTCACTTATTTGTATTTATCCATTTGAAATTTCGCCGATTTGCATGAAAATTTGGTTGTTACATTTAAGGGCCATTTCCTTATGAGTTCATAAATGGATTAACATAATGACCTTAAGGAAGCTATAAACGAAACAATAATAATTGTACGATCCAGATATCACAAAGAGAAATTTTTGTAGCATGTCCGATAAGGGAAAACTGATAATTGTAGAATGTCCCAATTATGTGTGTATTTTTGTGTGTTTGGTGTAACTTCTCTTTGATCAAACAATTCTATATCTTTATCTTTCAGGCACCATGCTGGCATTGCATTTTGGGTGGAAACACAATCAATGTTCTCTTCTTTATGCACTCTTTTCTTTATTGAGAAAAGTTCTGTTCTAATTTCCCATGTCAGCTTCTTGGATCTCAAGGGATTGTGACATCTACTGGGAAAGGACACACTTGATTTACTGCACTTTGTGTGAAACTTTGAGTAAAATATATATATATATATATATTTCATTCTAACAGAGATGAAGTGAAAAATACTTACCAAATCTCGATGACTCTTGTCTAGAAACATCTGTAAGGGAATGTATGTAATCTTTTCCAGAACATCATTTAATACAATATGTAAAACATAATAATGGCAGAACATTCTAATGTTTTACCTAGCAATACTACAAATGATAAAGCAAATGAAATGAATGCAGATGAATGTAACAAAAATAGAATTCCAAGATTGACAGGTCTAGGCCAGAAAACTTTATTTTATTTAATAATTTAAAAGTGATGGGGGATGGGCATGTACAAAAAACGAAGCCCAAAGGCATGACATCCTAAGGGACAATAAGGAGGCGGGCAGCCGGTCTTGAGTAAAATTCTTAAATCTTTTATTTCGGAATCTTAAAATCAAAAAGCCATCACTGTGCAGAGTCACAAACTAACGGACAAACAGCATGTGGACACTGCAGGGATGGGGGTTAATACATTTGAGATCTGCCTTACCTCTGGAGCTTTTGCTTCTCATTTCTCTCACCTTCTTTACTGATATACTGCAGATGACGAAGAGGAGGAGGGAGATGGGAAGCAGAAGCAAGACTTCCACTGTGCTGGCTCTTGTAACAGGGAATATTTTTACAGCCAGGAATCAGCAGATGGTTTGAATAATCTTAGTCTTACTAAAGGATGCCTCTGTCTGGACTTTACATTGATTCACGCATGACAGAGAACACATGGAAAAAGCATGTGGCATACACATTACACAGAATCTGTTATCTTTCTTTAGTATCAATCAATGCTGTTTTGGAATTTTTCCCATTAGACACACTTAGTTTGTCTGTTATAAGATTATGCAGAATTTTGTTTACTTAAGTTCTGCTCTGTTCATGTTAGCGTTTATAGTGCATTCAGGGATGTATGCTCACAGGTGCACGAGGATGAACACGTGCCACGTGCTCAGCAAGGGAGGAGGCCTGGACGTGAAGAGCAGTGTCTCCTCCTGTCTGTCACCATATCTTCTCATTTCTGTCTTCTTCCAGGCCAGGGGAACATGAAGAAAGAAATAAATAAAGCTTGGGGTACTTATACTGACCAATCTGTGTGGGCACATCTTATATTGACCAGTCGGTATTGGCACATCTTATATTGATCAGTCTGTGTGGACATCTGATATTTACCTGTCTTTGTGGGCATCTTATATTGACCAGTCTGTGTGGGCATGCAATATTTACCAGTTTGTGGTGGGCGAATACATTTATATTTACTAATCTGTATTGGCATCTGATATTTACCAGTCTGTGTGGGCACATACATTTATATTTACCAGTCTGCGTGCATGCTTACACATATATTTGCCACTCTGTGAAGGCAGTTACATTTGCCACTCTGGGCAATTACATTTATATTTGCCACTGGCACTTGTATTTACCTGTCTGTGTGTGCACCTAAATTTACCAGTCTCCATTGGCACTTATATTTACCAGTCGCTGTAGGCACTTATATTTTCCAGTTAGGAGTTAATTCAATACTGGCTAGTAAACTGGAGGGTGGCCTAACAGTGGCTGGTGAACTGGAGGGTCCCAATCTACATGAGTCTGTTGTTGGCAAACAACCAGCTACAAGGCAAACCCTGAGTTTGTTATTGGCATACAACCAGCAACAATGCAATCTTAGCTTTAAAATTACCATTATATTTATATATATATATATATATATATACGAAACAAAGTGTCGGCGCACACGTGGGGACTTTTTCAAGCAGTGTAAACTATTTGTTCAGCACAAAGCGTGATACAATCAACGCGTTTCAGCCATCTTAGATCAGGCCATCATCAGGATCCCTTTATTTTCGGGGAGAGCTGCTTCGATGCATCCTTCCCAGAAATAAGGGCCTGGTCACAGCTGTGACCACTCCTACACCACTGGTTATCTTTTAATATCTAGAAAAGGGTAGTCATTATTAATCAGTGCATTGGGTCAAGAGAAAAACAACAGAGTATACTGGAAAAAGTGGAAATGCATAGGTGTGTACATTATGGGACGGACAGCTGCTCTATGCACTCAGAGACAAGTGACACAGCTGGAAAAGGCCTGAAAAAAACAAAGGAAATGACAAAGTGTTTTGTTAAAGCGTGGAAAGAGGATAAAACTGAGAGATGAAAGGGCAAAGCTTCCGCAGGCCAGGGGTGTTACAAACAGCGGCCGGCAAACCCAGCTCCAAAAAAGTACAAAGGACCTTCAGTGCAAGCTAATGAGGCGCATCTAATTATATTTAAGAAAGTACAGCAAGACTTACTTAGGAATCCAGCCCTCCCCACATCTCCTGCTATGGAGTTAGCATTCCACAGTTCTGTATTCCAGGGGGGGAGGATGGAGAGCAGACAACTCTGAGCTTCATTTTTCTCATCAACTGTGAAATTTTTAACTTATATTTAATATTTCTAAACATATTTGATGGATATTCCCTGTACGACCTTCCTTTTCTATCCGGCCTACTAGCCTACGTATTGTGTGGATGCATGTAGGGTTTTGCTTTTTTTCCACTTGCCCTGTCACCTGCTTCTCTCCTAACTTTAGAGAAGCAAAGTGCTGGAATGTCGCCCCTGTTATGTCTTTGATGAAGGCCAGAGAGAAATATAACTGGACATCTGTCACTAGTTCTTAACTAGTAGCTCTGCTCCCCAACATGTGTTTCTCATTTGCTCCCTGCAAGCTGGTCTTGGTTATACAGTTATGTGCTTTGGCAGCAGGCCCTGCTTGGCATAGTGCCTGGCTCTGTCTCTTTGTCTCAACCACTCACAGCATACCTTTCCCCTCTCAATGAGAAAACCAGCTTTAAAGAACAGTAAATTTACAGAGCAGCTCTATGCCCTGTGCATCTTGTATCCTAGAAGTAGTACAACCCAGACCCCCCCCCCCCCCCAACACACCCCAGCAATAAAGCAATGAAAAGGCTGCCTACAGCTGAGGGCATGTTAAACACAAAAGCAGTGGAAATTAAAACAAATTGGCCCATTAAGAGCTTCTTGTTGCTATAAATACTGAACAGCTAAACTGAACTGAAGGACAGTGGCATGGGAAAATTCTCCTTGGAAACTTAACTTGTGTCAAAATGAGATAGTTGTATGCAAGCCTGGGAAGAGACGGGAGACATGGAGGACAAGGGAGGGGTCTGAGCATGTAAATATCTAAGGGGATTTAATTAACAAGAGCGAGAAACAAAAGAAAAACAAACCTATGATAAAAAAACCCTATCTGAAAATAGTTCCTTACTTTGCAAAAACATTACAACATATTAAAATACAAGTCTTGTTGCCATGGCACAAACTTTATATGAAATAACATATAAAGCACTTTATTAAGATCTTTATTGTAATAAAATATTGATATATTAAAGGTTGGGTGATTCCCCTAGTAGTAAGATTGAGCTGGTAACTGTGATTGTGGGTTCTGCTCAACCTTTTCTCCCCATATCCTCTGTGGCTGGTAATACTGTTGGCCAAATATTTATTTGGCAGCAGTCCCATAGATCTAAATAGAACTCATTTAACAGCCGAATGGGGCCAGAATATAAACAGCATCATTGATTCGACTGGTTTTAAAAGAAACTGCGGTTAAAAATAAAAAAACTTTCAAAAGAAATTCCTTTGTCTTACCTGCAAATTGATCCACCGTTGACTGTTCTATCTTAAATAGTTTAGAAGACTGATGAAATACTGTATCTGGCCCTTACTCTGGGGACACTAACAGAACTGTAACTCTCTTCTCCAAGCAGTGCAGGAATGTGGCATCATATCCAGATGGTGCAAAAGATGTAACAACGCAAAGGGCAAACCAAACCTGCCGGTTACATACAGTATGTGGATGTAAGGAGCTGTCCTCTGTGAAGCTCCAGATCTTCTAAACACTTTAAAGGGCAAGTCCATCCCTCAAATGAACATTTTTTTATATAGGTAAATCACACCCCAAAATTGCAATAGATAGAAATCTGAAAGATATAAGACTAACCTTAAATGCTGCGCAATGTCCTGTTGCCCTGGTTTCTGCTTCCTGGTTCCCCTCTGAGCATGCTCAAGTTCATAACCAGCTCACTCAATTGTTGATGGGGGCATGAGCAAATATAGCTATTAGCACACATTACTCCTATACTATCCAGGAGCATAGCATGCATAATCTAATGATTCCAGTGGACAAGGTAGGATATCTCAACATACTTTAAAGGGTCCGTTATTTTCTAAAAAAAATGTGTAAACATGTGGCTGGAGTTGTCCTTTAACATACAACAGTGAATAATAGATTGATTTGCAAGTAGGATTAAGGCTGAGGCCACACTGCAATTCACAGGAATTGCACACAAAATCACGAGCGTTATTGTTTTACGTTTGCGCATGCGTTTTGCTCATGCGTTTTTGCCATTTTCCGTTATGGAAATGCATGCGTTAACGCACCAAAAATGGTGAACGCATACGTTACCAAAAGGCGAATGGCCGCGCAATCGCATACACATAGGAAATTGTGGGAATTTTCACGTTCCCACAATTTCCATTTTACCGAACATCACAGGCACAAACGCGAACGTGAAACGCGTGCGCAAACGCATGGAAAACGCGTTGGTGTGGCCTAGCCCTAGGTCCTTTGTTTATACAAAAAAATAATTTTTTATCACAGTTCAACTTTTTTGTTGCCATTTGTGTTGCCATTTTTAAAGGTAAATATATAGGAGCTTTTGTCCCAAGGAATATCCCAAACTTACTGTTTTATTTATTTCTTTTTTAAAATGATGATGTTCAAACCTAGGATCTTGAAAGAATATTAAACTCGTCTCTTACTCAATTTTTAAAAAACACTTTCATCAAGAATGTCATGGACTCTGCCAAGTAAAAGGAATGAAGACTTTAGAAGCAGTGCACAAAAAGTTCTCCAAGATATAGAACATATCTTAAATGGTCAACAAATTGAATGTACACATGTATATCTGTAAGTCAAAAGATACTTGTTTTTATAGCAATTCTCTCAGCCCTTACCAAACAGTGCCTGGTGTTTTGTTAAATACTTCTTCTCAATCTTCTCTTTCCCATACTAACTTACAACTGTGTACCTGTCAAGATGTGTGCACAGTGCTTTTCTTTGAGACACTGACAAGATAGAGATACTGTTTACATTGACTCTAGACTTTTCACCATGTTATACCACCCTTGCCCTTGCATGCCCCATATCAAATACTGACAGGATTTGGGTTCTTCTATCCAGTCATATTGATTTGAAGAGGAGTGAGACTCTGTCTGAGTATTTGTCTGTGTGTCAGAAAGTGTCAGAAGAAAGTGTATACGTGTGCACCTCCAGCCACACCATGATGTTCTGAATAGTGTGGATCTTTAGTAGACTATTGTCGGCCAGAAAGGAAGTAGTATTTGCAGACCACCATGGGAAAGTTCCTAAGGGTTTTTTTCATTTTAACCTTCACTTTCTAAAACATTACTGGTAACCTTTGGAACTACATTTGAAGGAAATGATCCACGGAAGCATCTTTAGTACGACATCATTAAGTAAAAGCAGTGGACTCGTGTTTGGTGTTTCATTCATTTGCCTTCAGAAAAGCTTTGACAGAATTACACACATTAGCTCTTTTATTTCCCCTCTCAGAGGACGTAGTTGTTATTTTTTTCCCCCCAATGTGCTGTAATTAAGTTTGACATACGCACATGGATTAAATATGTGGGCTGGTGACAGAGGGCGGCTCCCTTTCTTTTTTTCTGCACCCATATGGAGAATGTAACAAAATAATGTGTAAACTTCACAGAAATGAAAGGCTGCTGAGCGGTGGCCTCATTAGTGACAGAGCCGCTTATTTTACTGCAGTGTTTTGTGTTAATCATTCAGCTGCTGTCGCACCAGCAATGAAACTGCTCTACATACTATGAAAACCACCAGTAAAAACTACTTTCATTCTGTCAAATGAAATCCTTTTAGCTTTTAAGACATTAACTATGAAGAGCAAATATTAAACCAATATGGCTCTCACTTTGCATCAGTGTCACACCAACTTCACACATGTGCAAAGACTACCACAGAATATAGACAGTGTGTCAAACCATTGCATCCAAATTGCGGGTGGATTTTAAACACTTTAATTTACTATCATGCGATCATGTCTATCAAAAAAAAATTGCTGCCAGTATTTGGTATTTCTGCTAACCATTAGGCAGGGTGAGACACTCGCCTCAATACAGACTTCACAAACTTCCTTGCCTGAGAGCCTGTACTAAGAGGCAATGAAGAGTGTTGGTGGCAGTTTAGGTACCAAGTATTTTGTTAAGAAACAATTTATAAGCAGGTTTAGTACACAAAATGTAATCATTTGAGGTGAATGAACTAATAAGCCAAAAGGATGGCTTTCTCTCGTTTCTGTAGGTATGGCAGTATATCAATGAACCCTTAGTAAAGGTAACTGTTTAAAAAACCTTTAGGGTACACACTAGCAGACTTTTGATCAATATTCTTTATGACCAATTTAGTGATCAATATACTGATCAGTCTGTTGGTACAGCCACTATTTCTTCCAAACCATTAATTTTGTGTGCAGAACTTTGCATGTTTGGCCATGATTTACCTGAAAAGACAACGATTTTACATAGAATGAGCAATTGATCAGATGTTTCTTCCAATCCTTAGACAATCTGATCATATTATCAGATAAATCAAAAAAGAAAAAAAATCTACCTATATTTTCTAGACCTTACTGGTAGCTCTGCAATTTCTTTTTAGCTACAAGTATGACTACCCCCAGGATAACTTTTTGAGTGGAACAAACAGAACATGTGGGGTCAGTTGTTCACTGATTCTGGGGGCAATTTAAAGGGCCCCAATCACAATCCCCTGAGCCCCTCTGATAATGTAATTTGGCCCTCATTTTCCTGTTACCAGATGTATGGCTGGTATTAAATTTGTCTCAAAAAATGGTGCAAACCCCATAATCACCAAAATGTCATCCTGGATAATAAAATAAAATTTCACGCTTGACCCATCTTTTTTTGGCACAAAAACCAATCATTGGTTAGGCAAAGACTATCAGTGTCTCTTTCCAGCTGTTAAACTACTGATCTGTACATGAATCAGTCATTAAGATAGGATAAAAGTCTGCTCATTGGTACCAAACCAAAAAAAGTAGCATCACCCTATACCCCAAAACTGCAATATGTATCTAAAAGATTTAAGTCTAACCAGAAATGTTGCACATAGTCCTGTTACCCCTTATTCTGCTTCCTGGTTCTTCCAGTTAAAAACTGGCACTCATGGATATGACAGTGTGTTAGCCAATGACTGAATGTTATTTCCCTAGCTGCCTCCTCTAGGAGTGCAAACTCATAATAAGCTCAGAAAGCTTGGAGAGTAGGTGAAAAACATTTGGGAGGCATGAAGGGGACGAACATGTTGCTGCCTAGCAACTGTCAGTATTTAAACTATCATTTTCTATTTCAGGGGTGGTACTGTATTGCCCTTAAAGTAGAAGGTGGGAAAAGACTATGAAGCTCCTCATTCATCCAGGTCATTCACAATTCAGAAAGCTGAACTGACTAGCAAAATGTCTTCAAGAACTAAGATTCAAGTCCAGTTGATCTAACTGAATACCACAGATAAAACATCAACAGGGAGATGTAATAAAAGTTCTTATTGTTAAAAATGGTGCTTATTTTCCCAGCCAATAAGATGTTAGCTTTTAAATGGCAAATAGCATCTAATTGGTTGACAATTGGTTAACAATAAGAACTTTTATTACATCTGCCTGCAAGAGTATTAGTCTTTCTAGCCATGTAATATTAAATGTGTTTGTCTGCCTGGAAAGGAAATTTGATGGGAATTTCTCCATCATATAAAAAGTTAAATGTTAAATATCTGTAACACTAAGACAATAGATGGAAAAAATGGTTTTGTGGTGGCCACAAAGTTCTAAAAGTGACAAAAGTCTTACTGATGCTCCAATTATCATGGTTCTGAACAATGTAATTAGTCCCAACCTCCATTAAACCTAAGGATTGTGTATGTGTTCCACATATTCAATGCAGACAAGTTTAATAGAGAACTTTTCCTGTGTTGAAGTTACCATATTTAACCTAATACCCCAGCAGCACTGAAAGTGTTAAACAGCAGATTTCTTTATCCTTTCATTTTCCTAAACCCCAAGATGCAGTTCACACTAATCCTGGTTTATTTTGGATTTATCTGTGTTATTAATTCCAGTGATGGATGTTGCATAGTACAGGGGAGGGTGACAGTGTGAAGTTTGGACATAGTTGTTCCTTCCTTTTCCCTTAGCCTCCCTAAGCACACGCCGCTTGCTACACAAAGGATTTCTCAGGATGAGCTGACTGCAATAATTTGATGTGTTTTGTTTCCACATAAATATCTTGTCATATCTCTCTTGCACTAATCTGGATTTAATGTGGATTTAAATATTAACAATGCAAAATAATTTGGGTTAAAAATAATCTCTTTGGATAAAGTAGGGGATAAAATACCAAACATTATCTGCTCTGAGAGCACAGGAGTATATTTACATATGCAAATCATTGCACAAAAAAGTGTTTCTTCCTTAACTTGGTCTTGAATTCTGGCAACTATCAACCTTGCATTGTAATAAAATGTGAATATGAATAGGAGTATGAGTCGAAAAATAAAAGATTCAGGAGAAAGGAAAACTAAAGCTACAATGTAAACTAGAAAGGGAAAGTTTAATTATAAACTTTGAATTTGGCTTGAAAGACTGCATTTTGGAAGGGAATTTGTGTGTTTGTGCTGCAGATTTTAAAACTCAATAATGTCAATGAAGAGGACATTGTTGTTTTTTACTTACCCTTTAAATATGTCACATGCATTAAAGGTAGGTCAGTTGATGTGTGTGTATTCATATCAGGTTGGGGGATAAAATACTAACTTTTTTGATGATTGGTCAAAATAAGTTTTTTTGACTTTAGTTACCCTTTACGTATGGCTGGCAAAGTAATGGATAAGTAGATCAGTAGGTGTGTGTACCTGTGTCGGGTTGAGAGTTTAAAAAAAAACTTTTTTGATGATTGGTCAAAATTATTTTTTTTGACTTTAGTTACCCTTTAAAGTATGGCTTCCACAGTAATGGATAAGTAGATCAGTAGGTATGTGTACCTGGGTCTGGTTGAGGGGTATGTCTTTTTTGTGTTTACAACCATAAAACTATTTTTTATTGAGGATAAATCTAAATTAGTTTTTTTTCTTCAGTTACCCTTTAAGTTTGGCTGTCACTGTAATGGATAAGTAGATCAGTAGGTGTGTGTACGTGTCGGGTTGAGAGTTTAAAAAAAAACTTTTGATGATTGGTCAAAATTATTTTTTTGACTTTAGTTACCCTTTAAGTATGGCTGCAACAGTAATGGAGGTGGGAGGGTAGGTCAGTAGCTTTGTATACCTGTATCAAGTTTGGGGTTAAAAAACAAAGTTTTTTTGGATTATTGATCAAAATGTTTTTTTTACTTTAGTTACCCTTTAAGTTTGGCTGTCACTGTAATGGATAAGTAGATCAGTAGGTGTGTGTACCCGTGTCGGGTTGAGAGTTTAAAAAAAAACTTTTTTGATGATTGGTCAAAATTATTTTTTTTGACTTTAGTTACCCTTTAAGTATGGCTGCAACAGTAATGGAGGGGTAGGTCAGTAGCTTTGTATACCTGTATCACGTTTGGGGTTAAAAAAACAAAGTTTTTTTGATTATTGATCAAAATTAGTTTTTTTGACTTTAGTTACCCTTTAAAGTATGGCTTCCACAGTAATGGATAAGTAGATCAGTAGGTATGTTTACCTGGGTCTGGTTGAGGTGGTCTTTTTTTTTGTGTTTACAACCATAAAACTATTTTTTATTGAGGATAAATCTAAATTAGTTTTTTTTACTTTAGTTACCCTTTAAGTATGGCTGTCACTGTAATGGATAAGTAGATCAGTAGGTGTGTGTACCTGGGTTTGGTTGAAGGGGTATGTCTTTTTTGTGTTTACAACCATAAAACTATCTTTTATTGAGGATAAATCTAAATTTGTTTTTTTGACTTTAGTTACCCTTTAAATATGGCTTCCATGGGAATGGAAAAGTAGGTTAGTAGGTGGTGTACCTGGGTCTGTGTGGGTGGTTGGGGATATCATCATTTGTATTTATGACCACGAAACAAACTGTTTTGAAATATCCACATTTGAGGATTGTTACCATTATAGTCTATGGGAAAAAATTTGCAGATAACGCCATAACGCTTCTGCGGATTCCTTAGCTAGAAGATAGCACACTTCTCCTATATGCCCCGCACGTCTGTCTCTAGCTCAAAAACTGTGGAAGGAGATACGGTCCAAAAAAGCGGAAGAAGAAAACGGAAGAAGAAAAAGAAGAAGAAGACGAAGAAATAGAAAGAACAGTAATTTGGCTTTTTCAAGCCAAATTAATGAATGGGTTCTATATTCCTAACTAGCAGATAGTAATTCTCACCACTGCAAAAGCATTTGCTGACTCTTTCCAAGTGACATGTATTGAATTTATACATCCATGAGCTGTTCCACCATTTCTTACACCACTTCTATTCCTATGGGCCCCACCAAATATGTTTGAATCCATTTTTCATACCTTATGATATTGCGTCAACAGTTGCCAGTACTGGATTTCCAAGTAGGGGAATCCTAAAAGGGTTTTCATGGGCAGTTGTGAAATCTGTGTACACTTTTAAAGGTCACCCCCAACTCACAGTATATTTTCTGCGACATAGCAGCCAAAGGTAAAAGAAAGAACAATTCCCTAAAGCACATTTTAGTTGTCTTCTCTCCTAGAGGCCATAGGACACTTGGCTGGATACAGGGAGAGGGACTATTGGCAGTGATGCCCCTAAAATGTTTGCTGCCTCAGTTGAACAGCAAAGCAGTGTCTCCCCCCCCCCCCCCCCCCAACCATCCTGGATCATCCAGTACAAACCCAATATTAAGGGTGTTGAACTTCTAGCTTTGTCCTGCAGGTGGGAAGCATTATAGTGTGAGCAACGTATTTCAGGGTGTGGCCCAACATTCCGGGGGCCCTGCCGAAGATTTTTTTGTTTTGAGATATGACAACATACTGCAAGAAGAATTGCGTCTGGGGGCCTCTGAATTAAAGCAATAGTATTCCCAGACAGTACATGCTTTGAGTTTGAGGGATAAGTTACTGCAGCCAGAGTGACTTGTTAAAGGGCATGTCTACCCCCAAAATTACATTTTATATTTTGATAGAGAAGCCCCCCAAACCCTCAGATCATTATATGCACAATGCCCAGAACTACACACAAAGCATGATCCCTGCAAGCAATTTGCTGAGAGCAGGGGAAGCTTAGAGTTTTCAAGCATGCTCAGGTAAGCTTTCCACTGCTCACTATGGAAAAGCCTCCAGGTAACTCATTCGTCATTGGCTGTGACATCATATATCACTGCTGTGACTCTGGCTTGATGGAGGGATTGGGCTGAATAATTAGCTTTGTGGGCAGTTTTGGGAAGTGCGAGCATAATGATCTTAGGGTTTGGGGGGCTTTTTTATCAAAATTTTAAGTGTTCTCTTAGGGGCGGACATACCTTTTAAAGGGCATGTCCACCCACAAAATGTTTTAGATTTTTTAATTTTTAAAAAATTCTTACCTTACATCTTTGCTCCAAATGGTTCTCCTGCAGTGTCTATCCAAAGTCCAGCAAATTGAAGAGTAGGAGCTGTCTTCCTCAGTGAAAGGTTTCCACCTCCTCCTTGTCCTATGAGAGTACAGTGACATGTGCAGGGGAGCCCTTTCCCCCCTTCCCTTCATCCCTTTGTAGCCCTCTTTGCTGCCAGGTACCCTATCTCTAAAACTTCTTAAGATATGGTAGGGCATCCAATCCCACCACCAACCACTAAGTCCATTTGTTTAAAAAGCTTCAGAACTCTACTTACAATCCTTTGTTCCCTCAGTGTTCTGTATTGTGGCAGTTGCGTCACTGATTGGTTGCCTCTCAGCCAATCAGAGATGCAGCTGTCGGTCTGGCCCCCTGCTTGTAGTTCCAGCAAGCAGAGGGCAGAGATCAGATCGAAGAAGCTTTTTTAAACAAACAGACTTAGTGGTTGGGGGTGGGATAGGGTGCCCTACCATATGTTAAAACATTATTTTATAGTTTCCAAAGACGCTCCTGAACTTGCTTACCTGACCCGGTCACTCGCCGATCCTACGCTGGCTCTGCTACTGACAGCCACTCCATATCCTGGTTGCGGCTGTCATTTAAGGCGTGACATGATGTCACGCCCAATCGCCTGACAGTTGCGACCAGGAAGTGAAGCGGCTGTCGGCGAAGAAGTCCCCTGCTCCTGTATTTGCACCGGGTCAGGTAAGCACATTCAGAACCATTTTGAATATCACGTATTGAATATAAGTTGGGTTTGAATATAAGTTGGGTTTGGCGGGGTAATCTACAGTTTGGAAGTTTTATTTTTAGTGGACTTGCCTTTTAAATGGAGGAAAATTGTATGGAGATCAAAGTTTCCTTTTAGGGCTAGGCCACACTAATGCGTTTTTCACGCGTTTGTGCACATGTTTTCACTTGCAATTGCGCATGCGATGGAAATCGCAGGAATGCAAAAATTAATGCGATTTTCGGTGCACTTCCGTTTCCTTTTTGCGATCCACCTTGTTTTTCACAAACGCATGAGTTTCTCTAATTAAAAATAGCAAAATCGCATGCGCATGGAACAACATGCAACGCACCAGAATCGCAACGATTTCACACACGCTACGGTGCGTTATAGTGGGGCCTCACCCTTAAGGTGGGTACACACACGAACAAGAAAGCCACCAAATGTCTGTAGCTCTGCTTTTTGCTTGCTTGTATGTTAATAAGGATTTTGGTGTCACCAGGGGCATATAAGATTCAAAATGCGCAAACTATTGCCTACACATGTGTTAAATGGTTATTTAAATACTAGCAAACCTCCGATTCTTTTCAGAATTGTCCCCTTGTCGCGTGCATTCTTACCCAGCGTGCGGTAAATGCCCCCCTCACGTGCAGCCTCTCACACACCCATGTCACGTCGCCAGTGCGAGCAAATGGGTCCAGCGCCAGTGAGTGAAAACTCTCTTAGTATATAAGCTTTGTCAAGGGTCCCCAGGGATGTGAAAAGCTGGAATAGTTGTCCCCCTCTATGCCTCTATGATGTAAAAAGCTGGAATAATTGACCCCCTCTATGCCTGTTTTGCAGAGGAATGTATTTACAAATATGTGGGAGGGGCAAATCACATTGATAAAAAGTTAAAAAAAATACTATATTTTTACATTTGCACAAAACATTTAAAAACATTTTTAAAGAATGTATGTAAGAAGAATTGCCATCATTAAAAGGGGGGGTTAATTAATCACTACAGAGAATTAAGCTCTACAGAGAAAAGCAGCAATCTTATAATTATATCAATGAACAGAGCAGCATGGCAGCAACACTAAGCTATATACAGACTTTATACAATTGTCATACACAATTGTCAGGCCAGCTGATCGTTACAACTGTATAATATAGAAAAAGAGTTTGTTGCTATGATATGAATCTAACATGTATAGAGGTCCTTATTGACATTGTTTAGTGAACCGTTCAGCTGAATCGCTAAGCAATGTTGGGGAGTATTTTTTAACCTGGGAAATTGCAACCCTAAAAACACCAGGAGTGCTTTTAACCAGGTCATTTTATAATCCAGGATTAAACTTTTGGATCATAATTCTGAGGGTCGGATGAATAGGAAATAATTTACCCTCCTAGATAAAAAAAAAGTCAATAGAAAGTTTGTTTAGCAAGGACTAAGGAGTGATAGTTACAGAATTGCAACCAGATCTCTAAATGGTGGCTTTACAGATGCCAGATCAGTTTTTCTCATCCAGAGGTCCAGGGATCATTAGGGTTCTTTGAGAAGATGCTAGTTGTTCCTCAAGAGACAGTGATAGAAACTGTACAGGTCCACCCTTGTGATTATACAAAAAAGAGCATCTGGACAGATGGCCAGTTAAGATCCTATACTAAAGACCCAAAGTCCAAAGGCACTCCTCTGCCACAAATCCCACATAAATATAACAAACGGTATGGTAGGCCCACAGGGGTAACCAATATAACCATACACAAAACAAGACCACACTTGTGATTAATTTGAGTGCATAAAAATGATGCCTTTTGATGAATTGATGACTGTGGAAGGGCAGGGGAAAAATGTATAATATTTTTTATGAACGGGTTAACTGAGACTGAGACATGAAAAGAGTTTAAAGGAGAAATATTGTTCTAGATTGTCTAGTGAAATGATTGTTGGCCTGCATTTATGTGGCTTAACCCTCTTATACCCCAGAAAAATTAACATGATCCAAGCTACATCCAAAGCTGTAGATGTGTAGAGTTGCTCTCTTTAGACTGAGTTTGATGGATTACTAAATAAGTCTTAGAGGTACAGATTTCAAAACCTAATTATGAACCCCATAAAAACTGAAAATCTTTAATCTATATTTAATTTAATCTATCTAAAGTGTTAAAGTAGAATACAAAATATTCTAGTACCTTGATCTAGCAGATATGTACTTTTCCTGCATCCCTGTAAATAGCAGCAGTATTTGGATTAAGTGCATGGTGGCTCAGTAGTTAGAATTGATACCTTACAGTACTAAGTCCTGGGTTTAAGTTCACATTCAAAATATGGCTCAGTAGATCTATCGGTAAAAATAGATCAGGTGGTAGAGCCTAATCCATCAGTAATCTATTTTGATTCCCATCCAGACTATCCTCTTTTGATATGCTGATCGGAATAGTTTCGAGGGCCCTACATACAATGACTCACTTCTTTATAGTTTGGTCAACTAGGCTGAGCCACACTACAATGCACCAAATCGCGGGATTCTCAGCGTTTGGGCATGCATGCGATTTAGCGTTTTCTGTTATGGAAACGCATGCATTAACGCACCAAAAATGGTGAACGCATGCGTTACCAAAACGCGAACGGACACATGCGCATTGGAAATTTCCGATGCGCATGCGCCCGTTCGCGTTTTGGCAACGCATGCGTTCACCATTTTTGGTGCGTAATGCATGCGTTCCATAACAGAAAACGCTAAAATCGCTTGCATGCGTCAAACGCATTAGAATCCCGCGATTTGGTGCGTTGTAGTGTGGCCTCAGCCTAAGTGACCGAAACTACAAAGAAGTGAAAATTTACTTTTGATTTTTAGTGAAAATCGCGAGCGCAAAACGCATGCGCAATTGTGCACAAAACTCGCTAGTGTGACCTAGCCCTTAAGCCGGACCCACCATCACCACTAACAGAATTTTGTCTTCAGCTTGAATGAGCAATTCTATCTTACAGTCTCAGAATCATATTGTTAGCTCCCACAGCTAGATTGATAGATTGTGAAATCCCTTTATAATCCCTGCCTATGTATGGTCATTTTAAGGCCCACGAAAGAGCAAACCAGCCAAAAGGTTTACAGGTTTTTTTAGTAAGTGAGTAAATCTTTTGGAGAAGCACAAAAAGGTTAAAAGATCATGACAATTATTGTGTTGAATATAGCAAACCATGTGTGCAGAATTCAAATCCACAGAGTACTGAGTAAATTATAAAAGAATTCCACAAAATAACATATTCTTCTACATACTATATGTGTTTCATATTTCCATATTCCATATTCATATGTGTGTATATATATGTGTTTCATATTTCCAAAAAAAGAACTGGGGTATTTTTGTTGTGAAATATGAAATGTGCCTCAAAAACAAATCAAATCCAGTTATTATTTTCAAAGCACTGTTTTACCTCTAATAAATAGATGGCTCCCATAAAGTGGTTAAAGGGTATGTATGCTGAAAAAAATCACTTTTCTTCATCTTAATCTATAAATAATAACATGTAAGTAGTACTTTATCTGAGGTGTGTGTGTTGCTGCATGCCTTCAATACAGTACTTTTTTTGTTTAGGCTCTGACCACTGACCTATTTTCCCACACCAACTGTCAAACTATTCCGGCTACAGCAAAACTGCTTACAGAAATGCTGAAATGTAAGATGTTTTAGATTGGATATTTCAATAAATAGGGGACAGACCAACAAAAAATGAGACAGTGATAGTTGGGATGAATTATAGTTTCCACTAATGGGCAATTTAAAAAAAACAAATTTGCCAGTGTACATACCCTTAAGAGACAAAATAATATGAGCAAGTAAACCCAATTTATGTCTATGCATGAACAGAAATGATCAGAGCATTCCTTTATATGTTTCATTGTCTCGTCTTGGACAATCCATTGTTTACTGCACAAGTTATCCAGGGGTTAATTTAATGCAAAATAAATGATGTTTCCATCCATTGATAAATGCAAAAGGATTGTAAAATCTATTTTTAAAAAAAGAAGTATTCATTTAAATGTTATCCATTGCTAAAAAGTCACCGCTATGGACAGACATAGGTAAGGATTATTCAAGTGTGAAAAATCAGGCCATCAATAAACTGCTCCATAGGGTCAGTCAATGAACTTCTTTTACTATGTTACTAGTTTAGAGCTGCCTCTGCCACAATCATCAAAGAGTCTTTAGCTGTTATCAGCCAATTCCATCAGCTGTTAAGAATGGCAGTTTTCCAATAATGCTTATACTTTTCTTCCCCTGGGTAAGGCCAAACTCAGCAGGAGGTGGACATCATGTCTGAACTGCACAGATCTGACAACCTTGTTAGCCTACACTCTAATAGCAAGTGGCTACATGATCTCTGACCTTGGAATTGACCCACAGATCATCCAACAGGTTAAAGTATTTGATTTTTAAAGTAGCTTCATTTGTATTTTACACCATCAATTTTAATTTGGTACTTATTAGATCAATAAAGTAATGTACACAGATGCTGAGTTTGCAGTTTCTATTTAGTTATTTTACACCATATAATAATTCCCATCTACACACCACAGATATAAGTGAGCGTTCGGTCTAGTATCTTAAATATGGTCGTGAAAATGATCGTTGCATATTACTTATATTGTATATGTTGTATTTCTCCAGCTGAAATAACATTATAATGAGACCGTTAGAACAAATCAAATGTATCTATGTGCAGTTTGTTAAATGTTTAGTAGATATATTAAGGTTCACCTTATGCCATATAGCTCCAGCACCGTCTCAAGGTTCTACCCAGGGTCTCCAATTGCAACCCAAAATACTAATGTCAAACAAAAAATAGGGTTGGCAGACAAAGACTAAAGATACAGACTATGCTGTACTACAAATAAAACCTTCACGGCATAGTCTGTATTTTTAATCTCTCTCTTCTACCCCTTTTTTGTTTTAAATGTTTAGTAGACCAGTCCTGTATTTACTTTAGATATACAATGGATCTAACAGCTACTTTTAGCCTTTTTACTTTGAGTGCAGCTGAGCATATCAGTCCCACTGGGAGAGGGAAGAGGTAATGAGGAAATAAGGGCAAGTATATACAGGCAGACTTGCATGCATGATATTTCTGCAAACAACCTTCCAAAACTGACCAGCAGTCTGTCGGAGAGTAAAAGTTCTCACGGCACTATAATGGACCACTGGATCAACCATGATTTATTTTACATAATAATCATTCAGGGATGCTCCTTAGTGTCTGTGATTGTGGCTGATGTTTTGGTATGATCAACCAAAATATGGACCCAGAATATTAAGCCTTTATATATAAATCCTAAAGATTTTACTGATTTTACCTAATTGCATCTTTGGTATACTTTATTAAGCGATTACTGGGGAAGTTAGTTTTATTATGCGATTACTGGGGAAGTTAGTCTGTAGATCTCCTTTAAACGGCATGTCCACCCCCAAAACTAGAATTTAACCCACTACTGGCCCCACTGTGTAGTGTAATAAAATCCTTACCTTACATCCCTGCTCCAAATGGTTCTCCTGTAATGTCCATGTAAAGTCCCAAAAACTGGCCACCAGGAGCCTGGCAGGGAGGGAAATTGTTTCTGCCTCTGAGGCATCCTCCCAGAGGTTTTTGGCTTGCTCAGGGCCCCTTTGGGGTATTGTAGGGCTTCCTCCCCCAGCCCTAACCACTATATTAATATTTGCAGAAACTCCCTCGGTCATTACTTACCTTACCTCTCTCCTCTGGTGTTCTGGATAGCCAGAAGCCGCTTCCGTGATTGGCGGCCTCTCAGCCAATCACAGACGCGGCTGCCGGTCCGGCCCCTTGGGGGCCAGGACAGTACGCCGGAGCCGGAGGAAAGAGGTAAGGTAAGTAATAAACGTGGGAGTTTCTGTAAATATTAAAATAGCGGTTGGGGCTGGGGGAGGAAGCCCTACAGTACCCCAAAATTTACAAAAAGGGGTGGACATGCCCTTTAAAGTGTAATGTTTAAATTACAATTAAATACTGTGGACGTGTTGCTGAAGATAAAATACATACAATTAAATTATGAAAGTTTTCCCATGAACCCATAATCATTAGTTGGAAGGTAGGAGGCTTTCCCATACTGGTTAAGTCATACTATGATCCTTCTACCTCTGCCCATTATCATGGGTCTGTTAAATTGCTTATTACAAATCAGCAAAGTTCCTTTGGCACACTATTGTTGGCTATTTAGCCAGACAAGTTGGTAGGTGCAGGGCTACCTGAGGAAGGGACCTGTGAGTCCCGAAATGTTGTATGCAAAGTTGTTGTATGAAAAGTTTTTGCACTAAATAAAAGAATTCATCATCCAAGTAGTGTGCTTCTCCACTCTTAACCTTGCTTAAATTGCTTATTACCCACGTTTATCTAAAACAAGTTACTGATCCAGATTTCAAGGATTCTTCCAATAGCCATTTAGGCTGAGGCCACACAGTACTGCGCTTGTGCGTGCACAAAAGCACAAGCACAAACGCTTGCATTTGCACATGCATTGCCGATGCTCACTCGCGGTTGCGATCACCCAGTGATTCGCAATCAGAGAGCATGCCATTGCGCAAAAAAATGCGGAACACATGCACTGTGATTTACGAGTTGCATCATTCCCTAGCGCTTTTAAAAGTGCGATTGGATCACACTTAAAATCGCTTCAGTGTGGCCTAGCCCTTACAGTTATTTGCCTTCCTCAAAATTAACTGTTTGGTAGGCATTATGGGAAGTCTAAAAAGGTTGGAGAAGATTCACAAATTTATTTTTCCAACTTCCATTAGTATGTTACCATGTTATCCAACAGCAGTTTGTTAGAGGCAAGTTTTTCCTCGGTATGAATCTAAGGGGGGAAAAAACAACTAATACTGTATTACTGTTAAAGGGCATGTCCACCCCCAAAACTATAATCCCCCCAACTACTGGCCCCACCATGTAGTGTAGTTTAATCCTTACCTCACATCCCAGCCTCATAGGGTTCTCCTGAGTCCCCCCCCAAAGTCCCAAAAAATGACTACCAGGAGCTAGCAGAGTCCATATAGGACACTGCCTGCTAGCTGGCCTCAGAGATTTTTGCCATGCGTACTGCAGCCCTTCTCCCCCCTACCTCCCCCTCCCTCTCCCTCCCTCTCCCTCCCTCTCCCTCCGTTCTACTATCCCTCCCCCTAGCATAAAACCCCTTCAGTAATGATTTCCCCCATGTCTCCCAGCCCCAACCGCATATTTTTTTTTTTAGAAAGCTCCCCAACTCTTACTTACCTCTCCTCTTTCCTCCGGCGAAGTGAGCTGCCGGCAGCCGCGTCTGTGATTGGCTGCCGCTCAGCCATCACGACGAGGGCTCCGTCCCGCCCTCTGCTTGCATTTCCTTGCAAGCAGAGGGCCGGGAGCGCGGCGGAGGATCGAGGGGAGGTAAGTAGAGTTTGGGGGCTTTCTAAAAAAAAATTATAGCGGTTGGGGCTGGGAGCCCAGGGGGGATCTTATATGAAAAAATAAATTTTAGGGTGGACATAGCCTTTAACTAAGATCCATTATTTCAAGCAAATTTTTGCAAGATTTGTTTTTACTTTTGTAAGCACCTTTATTTTTGCTGTAGTCTTGTTAGTAGTGGTATCATACATGTTTTTCTGTCTGACCTATTCATTAAATAATGTTGTATATGTAATAATCATATGATTTGAAAGTTTATATAACAAAAAAAGGAGATATTAAGAGTTGTTAATGCTTTGGGGTGTGGAATGTTCATAACCATGTATTTACCTCATGGGCTGTTGGGTGGGTCAAATATGTAACTTTTTTTCTAAAAGGGTTGACCAAATAAGTCTTGCTACAACAAAATCTTTATCCCAGGGTAGTAGGAAATCCTATTCCTCACTTCATGGTATCAATTTTTAGGAACAGTGAGGAGTCAAACTATCTTGTGTTGATTGCTGGAAGATACTGGCAGTGAGGTGGACGCCTGGTGGGTACCGAGTCATATGCTAAGTTCAGTCAAAGTACTGTTTGCGCAGCAGCTGGCAGCTCACTTCTCTCTTCACTGTATCCTTAGTGTGACTAACTCCATTTACATTACAGGGTACAGTCACATTGGTGCAGTGAAGGTTGTGGTGAGCTTTCAGCTACTGGACAAGTGGTACTTAAACAGCTCACCGATTTTGTATACGGCCTCCCAGGAAGGAATAGGACTTTGTAATGGCAAGATTGTTTTGTGTTTGGGGGTACAGTTGCCCTTTAAGGTAATTGGAATGAGAAAACTCTCCTTTCATTCTTTGAAAGCATGTGTATTTGCTCTTAACTCTCTGAATTAAAACTGGAAGCACAAAGTAAATAATCCAAGGCAAAGAGTACAGTAAAAAATAAAAATAAAAAAACAGGACATTCAGTTACATGTTGTGTACACAAGAACTAATGTTATGTATGTTTAGGAATTAAAACAAGATTTTTATTTGGAATTGATTTCATCTCTAGACTTTTAATACCTTCCATCTTGAGGGAATAGTATATTTGTAGTTCAGTTGATTTTACTTCTGAATATTGGCTAAAGGTTTGCCAAGGGATTGACCTAAATATTCTATGTTAAAAGGAGAACATTAGCAAATAGCAAAAAATACTGCTTATTGCCATTCACTGGGGTTCTTAAAGGGTACACCCCCCCAAACAGACATTTGCCCCCCAAAGCTTCAACCTCCCAAGGTTCACAATGCTGAGACGTGCTCCTAAATCTGCTTACCAGCCCTCATTCTCTCTGCTCCTTTCCATGCAAGGAAGCTGTAGAAGGGTCTGGCTCAGCTGGCTGTGGGGTGGACATACCCTTTCATTTGGAAAATATAATAGTAATAAACAGTGCAAATTCATGTTATGGTATTTCCTGATTCAAGTATTATGAGGTAAACATGTAATAATATTACATGCAGGCCCGTATTTACTATTAGGCACATTAGACACATACCTAGGCGCACCTGTGGTTGGAGGGGCAGATGTGATTTTCCCCCCACCCCTCCATCACATATATAGTTTATTTTCTTACCAAAAAAAAGAGAAAATGGGTGTGGTGTAGGAATGTGGTCTGAGTTTAGGGTTGGGGCTAAGGGCACCAGACTTTCTGTGCATACAGGCTTCAGAGGTGTAAACCCACTGATTGCAACCCCTTGATTGCATGCTACTTTCTATATACAGTATACACCTAGAGCACTGTTGCTTGCAAAGCTTTTACTTTCTTCAGAAGGTAAGATCCTTTTATATATATACTATTTCCCATTAGAGTTAAAAGTAAGACATTTTTGTTTTATACACTGTTATTTACCTTTCTTATCACATGTATTTTATCCATTCCCAAAGACTAGTGTAAGGACTTTATATGGACAGATATTTATTGGATGGATACAATAGGAGGATTGAACAAAAGATAATCAATGCACATTCCTAGGCCCCATACAATATCATATTATCTGAACACTGGCATACTTTATAAACAAAGGGGTTTTAGTATACATTACGGTGATCAAATGAATGAAAAGCCTTCCAACCACGTCAAGGTAACACCAGTCTGGAAGGTCAAAACTTCTAACCTTTTTTACTTAGTTACGATTAGCAATCTTTTGCATTTTACATACTTGCAGACTGGATCAATATAACAGGCTTTCTCACTTCCCCCAGCCCATTGGCTTTTTAAAATGAGGGAAGAGGCCTTCCATCCAGTGTTTTATATTAAAGACATAGGACAAACGTGACCTAAAACATAATTACTATGCATAACTGGTGCTGGATCCTGTGTTGGGGGTGCTTTTACCACATGGAAGCTTGACCATGCTTCCTAAGGACTGTAGAAGCACTTCTTAGGCTTAATTACAATGACATTTTGCGGAAGTGCTACTGGTCTGGTGAAACATTTATACAAATAAAGAAAAGATAATCAATGCACATTCCTGGGCCCAATACAATATCATATTATCTGCACACATGCATTCATTATAAACAAAGGAAGCATGGTCAAGCTTAGTATAGGAAGCATAGTCAAGCTTCCATGTATTAATAGCACCCCCAACACAGGATCCAGCACAAAATATGCATAGTAATTATGTTTTAGGTCACATTTGTTCTGATACCTTCTACTGGGCCCTACCTGATATTGCTTGCTGACAGACTAACTGTCGATAAACCAAATCAGTAGTAGAGATGGACTAGAACTCAAACTCCTCAATGGCAGCTAACCTAATTGTATGTGCGTATAGGGCTTAAATTTAATGTATATATATTACATATTAATAAAATATATTATAATAAAATGTTATGTACAACTGTAATACAACTACTGCATACCTGCATTTCTGCCTGCCACCAACCACTCCAAGCTTCACCCTCGTTTGTGAGTTTGATTTCCTGAATAAGGTGTCTAATTCGCCTTTAAAAAGTTCCTTGCCTATTTTCATCCACACTTGCCATGTCTGGTGGTTATCTATACACCCTTCCCTTTATCATATATACCCAGTCCCTGTATCATAAAGCTCTGGAAGTTGTTGCACTTTGTAATATGGTCATCAGTGGACAATCTCTTTTTGGTGGAGGTCATTTTGCTACAATATGGAAAAATGACCACCTTAGTTAAACCCAACTCACAAAAACAACCACATACGAACACGCAGACCAACTCGCAAAACATGACAAACACCTACACTAAAGCTGGGTACACACATAATCGATAAGCATCGGCATTGAAAACAGACATTCTAACTGGAAAATTTCCTTGGTCGCTGTCGCCCCCTGTACTTGCAGATTCTCTCTGTCATCTTTGACAGATTGGTACAGTATGTACTCACCTTAACTTAAAAACAAACAAGTTTTTTTTTTTATCTCTCTCATACCTCCCTGAAAACTTATATACAGGTAAATCACCCCCCAAAACCCTAAGCATTAATACTTTGAAATCTCAGACATCCCACCCAGCCGATTCTGGCTTCCAGGCAGGGTGGGGAGAAGGGGGCATGGCAAAGTGACATGACATCACTGACGTCACAAAAGAGGCGGGGCGTGGGTGCGGTTAGGGGTGGGGCGCACTATGTGATGTAAATCTAGTCACATTAGGGGCGTGACCGGGCCGTGTGACATAATTTACATCACATAAGAGGTGTGGTTGGGGGCGGAGTTATCTGGTAGGTTCGGTTCACAGGATTTTGGGGTGGTCTTGCGGGTGCAGGAGACCACCCCAAAATCAGGGAGACTCCCGCGATTTCTGGGAGGGGTGGGATGCCTGAAATCTGAAATACTGTATATGTCTATCCTGAAATCCTGCACAATGTATGTTACCCCTTTCTGCTTCCTGGTTCTTCCATAAATATAGAAGAGGAGATCCGCACAAAATGATGCCAGAAGGAGCATGCAATACAACTGCTTACTGCTAGAAAAACAATCCTTTATTGAAAACGGTCTGACGCGTTTCGGACCTCTTGGTCCTTAATCATAGGCACCATGGTTCCTGTTTTTTCCAGTTAGCAAATGTCAGTTATGAATTTGACGGTTGAGATCACAGCAAATGACTGAATGCTATTCCTCTAGCTGCCTCTTCTAAGCATGCTCAGTCTCAGTACCAGGTCACTAAATTGCTCAGTTTCCATGAGGCTTTCCAGAAGCATAGCAGGCATACAGTAATGAATTCATAGGGTGAAGTAGAACATATCAACATATTTTAGAGGTCATTCTTTCTAAAATATGAGGGTGGAGTTGTCCTTTAAACCATACCTTTCCCTCAAAGGACCAAGATCAAAGGAAAAAGTGATTCTGGGAACAATGCACCAAAATTGCATTGCATTAATGTGCGTTTGTATCCACCATTTCTGCCCTTGTATTACACTTTTATTACAATGACTTGTATTACAATGTTTTGAGGACAGAAACAGACCAAAAATTATGCTCTTGTGCATTTGAAGAAGAGAAAGCTGGGCCTTTTGCCTACTATTTCCATTTTCATTGCTGATCACAAAATGTGCATCTACAAAACAAACTGAAATGTGTGCAATATGGCCTAACCACTGATGATGTGATTCCTCTTGGCAGTAAAAAGAAGTGGGTTTTGGTCAGTGGCAGTGTAGTAAGTATGGGTTTCTAGAAGTTTTTCAGATGCACATTGTTCTTTTAGGGGTATTATTCTTTATAGGAATATAACAAATGTAATTTCATTAGAAAGTTGTAATTGGATAGCAAACCAACAAAAAAAATGCAATACTTGATTACCTTGAGCAGCAGTGGATAACTTTGGTTGGTTGATATATATGCCATAAACAAAATACAAAATTCTGCCTGGTCTTTTTATCAACCTTTAAGTAATTAATTGGGAAAAGTTTCTGTTTTGTGTGTGTGTGTGTGTGTGTGTGTCTGCGTTTGCAATACCTGAATTTGCATATAGATGGAATATGTTTTTTGTGTTTAGTTTTTCCATTGTTATTCCACATTTTTTATTGTTTGGCAGTAAGTACTTTTTAATAGACTTGATAAATAAGAAAATTAAACAGTCATAAACATATTGGAAGTTCTTTTAAATTATATCTGAAGTTGAATTTATTTTTGAACTGTAGGGGGCTGAAGCAATAAAAGGTGCAAAAGTTGTGTTCATGCTTTTTATCTGCAGCAACCAATCAAATGTTCTTTTAGGCTGGGTACACACAAGCAGACTTTCCAGCCCAACTGACCGGTATTTCGTTGTATCGGTCGTTTGTGGCAAAAATCTAAGGTGATTTTGCAGGCTACGGCGACTGGACATGTTGGTAAATCACAGCAGAAGAATAAGTATTGGGGGAGCACACTAAGTAGGTGAATCCAAAATTGTGTTTATTAAAACAACATATACGACGTTTCGGGACGCACTGTCCCTTCCTCAGGTACCTGAGGAAGGGACAGTGCGTCCCGAAACATCGTATATGTTGTAATAAACACAATTTTGGATTCACCTACTTAATGTGCTCCCCCAATACTTATTCTTGTGCTATAGAATTATTCGGCCCTTGGAGTGGAGGGCTAGAGGGTTAGCACCTATCCAGTTGTCTGGCAAACAGACAACATCGGTGTGCTGGAGTGTACTCTGAACAGCACTGTTTAAATCACAGCAGATCATGCAAACTGTCGCCCACGAGTGATGGTCACCATGACCAACAGTAATTTGTCCCGGCCAACCGCTCACTAGTGTCAAAAAGTCAGTCAAGACGAACTATTCGTTCATGTGTACCCAGTAACACACCATTAGATTCTTCATCTGTACCCATGGCTGATGCGGTCTTCTATGTCCGATCATATAGAATCAGACATAGAAGACCATATGATAGTCCGTGATTTACTGATCACCCAGCAGGTTTTAGACAAGACCGAACGATACACAGTAATATCGTTCAGTTGACACAAACAATCTGTGTACCTGGCCTGACTGCAATAACCCAGTAAAAAATAACATCTGATTGGTTGAAGGTTTGCACTTTATATTGAATCAGAAATTACATAGAAATGATATACGATATTTAAGTTGTTCTTGTCTTTCTACTCTTTGCCCACTGTGATGGTTGGGGGGGGGGCACTTATGTATTCAACTTCTTGATTTACTGTTACAGTATAGATATAATTATGTGTATGTCTTTATATTTTAGTTGATATCGGATTATCCTCATCCAGCAGCTGTCTGAAACCTCTTTAATGCAAAGAAGTGTTTTATCACACAGCAATAATTGGTAAATGTGGCTATTATATTGCTAATGTTCTACTTGCAAAGTCTCCTCCTTAAAAGACCATAGTAATGATCTCACACCTATCTAATGCCTGCTTAATAGACTCACTAATGGGCCATTTTTCCCCAGTGGTTTATGAACCCTCTTGATGGCTCTTGGTGGGATTCCCAGTGTTTACTGCCATGTTCTCATTCACATACTACAATTCTCAGCAGTTTCTAAAGCTTCCACCTCTCCACCTTACTGCTAGGAAAAGAATCTGTTGGAGCCTCCTGTGTCCTTAATTAATTGTTTCCTTTCTGTTGCATATTCTGGCTCAATGCCCAAATGCACCAGAAATGCTCCCCTAGAGCAGCAGGTCCCAACTGTTCCCATCACAAAGGCCCCAGACTGGTAATTTAATGTGGGCAGGTGTTGGGTTCTAGCTTCAAACCCCTAAGGCTTTTAAAACCATAAGCCACGTGGCAAATGAATAAATATGTCTCTCTCAAAAGAAAAAATATTTCTATTAAAATTATGTACTTGTTTGAATTGAGAATGCATATTATTTACAAAACATATAAATTGAAAAAACCCCACAATAAAACATAGTAATGGATGTCCAATTTTATTAGAATTAGACATATATTTGCTCCAGGTGATTTCAAATTGAATAATATATAAGCCAGGTGGTATATAACATAACTGTAAAATGAACTATATTTCTCTAAGTTTACATTTCATACAAATTCTAATTATCAAAAATGGTAAAGGGTAAATCCATCCACCCCCTCCAGTGTCCATGTAGATAGCTCACCAATGATCGCAGGCCCAAGCTAACTTGCATTTCTTCTGGGTAGCAGCTTTCAGCCATTGGTATGACTTCTGCTTTCCAAGCTGCCTTCTCTGTGCATGTGCAAGCTCGTAAAACATCTCACAAAGCTTTGAGATGAGATGGCAACCTCTCCAGAAGTGTTGGTGTTGTTGACGCTAAGTGTAGTTGCAGGGGTATTCCAAATACACAGGATTCCAAAACTGCACCATGTATTCCAAATGAGGCCTTACAAGTGCTTCATAAAAAGCAGCACAATATGTCAACCTATCTAGATCCACCTGCAATGATTGCACATCATCTATAGCTTTTAATGGTTTTTTGTTTTTTGTTGCCGACAATAACCGCTTCCAAATCTTTAATAAACAAAGTGGCCTCAGCACAGAACCCTGTGGCACCCCACCTAGAACTTTAGTCCATATTGATGAAGCACCATTACTACTTAAATGGTCATTCCTTAAAAAACATACTCTAGAATACGTTTCCATTTCAAACTGAAGTTAAACTTACAGGTCTTTAATTACCCGGCTGTGAACGACTACCCTTTTTAAATACTGTAATTACATTCAACCTGGGAAGGTTTTTTAAAGGGCATGTCCACCCTCCTAAGAAAATTTTTAGGTGACATAATTCAGATGTGCCACAAACCCCATTTTCGTTTTACGTTTACCTTTCAAAGAAGTTCCCAGGTTCAGATATTCTACTTATGAACTCCCCGATGCCTCGCTGGCGTGGACACTCCTCCTCTGATGCTGTTGCGAGCTGGTTAGTTACAAGCATGCACAGTAGGGGAGGAGTCTCGTTCTGTAATGGGCATCAGCCATTGGCCGTACTGTCACTATCATAGATGAATAGAGGAGCTGCGTTTTTTTAAGAAGAATATCTGAGCCTGGGATCCTGTTTGAAAGGTTTAAGTAAAACAAAAGGGGGTTTGTGGGACTAAACTACATGAGGTAAAATCTTTCTTAGGAGGGTGGAATTATGTCTGCAAGGGACCTGGTAGAGCTCCCTTTAGCTCTGGGCCCCATAGCAATCGCTATGGTTGCTATGGTGATCCCTACGCCCCTGGCTTTTGTTAACCTTATTTAGTTGTTTCTGAACCATATCCTCAAGTAACCAAAGTGCACTTGCATATTTCATACCATTATTGCTACTATATTATATGCTATCTGTACTTGGATCTTCTATAGTCTATACAGAGGAAAACATTTTTTGTGAACTTACCCTTTAACTTACCATGTTCTAAAAAGCTCTCAATTTAACTTGTCTATAACACACTAATGCAGGCCAGATATTTCTTAAATTACCACAAACATAACTGTCTGGACCAATCATTTTGCAATCAACATTATGTGCTAATATCTTCCACATGTGAATAAGTCAAGCTGGAGAATGGTGACCTGTACAATATGTCCACTGAACAGCCAATATTAGATTGATTCAATGATCAATTGTTGAAAATCAGTTACACAAAGTTTTTCAGGCTCAATAATAAATAAAGTATCATCATAAATAAAATATATTCAATTTACTAGAAATACAATACAGAAAAAATAAATTTATTTTAACTATAAAACAATAATATAAAAACAATTTATATGACTGTTGAGCCTGGTAATGTACATTGATTGTGAATGTGAATATTGTATTGCTTTGCTTGCAAATAGGAAACTTTCTGTCAACTTCTCTCCTATGCACACTTCATTTTCACGAAGCCTTTCCTGAACACATTTTCCGCAGTGGGCAGGGAGACAAATCTGACTCAGGGAGAACAACTTCCTCACGGTGGGAGAATCTGAACTTTTGAAATTCTCATGTAAAGAAGGAATAGCAGCTAGGAGACACTTCCACAACCACTGTAGCCTGATCATCAGAGGCTGCCCAGCTCATTTTGTATTTAAATACTTACATTGAGATTTGCCAAAAGCAACACAGCCTCTGGTGAATCTTTTCCGGGAGATATGCTTGAGCAGCTCTGGGTGAACTTCCCTGAATAGGAAATAGTCTTGTATTTAAACCAAACCATAATTTTGGCCTATACTTCTCCTTTAGCCAAACAAGTTTTTCACCTGAAACAGGGTTTAAAATGTTTATTATTGGATGTTTGACTGAACTTAGACAGGATTGTCCCATTGGGAATTTGCAGTTAAAATTTGAAAAGCTTTTAAAAGCTATCAGGATGATAGTTTGGACAGGGTCGCCTGGTTAAAACCATTAAACACTGGACATTTTTAAATGATAATCCCCTGCCATAAGGAAGAAAGACCTACATGCTGATTGCAAAGCTTATTTTATTGCCTGTCAACCCAATTGATACAACTCTATGATGTATGTATGTATGTACAGTATGTATTTTATTTCTTATATGGCGCTACATATTCTACATATTCCGCAGCGCTTTACTTAGTTTATTATTATTATTTAGTCAATTCACATCAGGCCCTGCCCCAAAGAGCTTACAATCTAATCACTTTATGTACACATACAACCTATCAGTATGTCTTTATGATAACTGTGTTCTACCAATGAATGCATTAAGGTTTGTGATAGGTCAGCTGTTTGATAGGAAAGAAAAGAGTTATGGTTGGGAAAGGAGCATTATCTTTAAGGAATAAACATGGAAATTTACATTGTTAAACACATCCTTAAAAGGAACAATATTGTCCCAATAAACAAGCTGTGCCTCACCGCTCCCTTTGCTGTCACTTCTGGGTGATTTATTAAAAACTAACCTGTGTGTACTAGGGGTCAGCTCCTATAATCCACCTTATCTGGGTGAAACCCAGCTATGTGCATGCAGTACACTTCACATGCTCTGTAGTGCCAAACAGATCAAAAGTTGCAGCTTTGCTTCCTAGAAGCTGATAGCCAATCATATATCAGCAGAGATTCTAACTCTCCCTGACACAAAAAAGGATTTCGGTTTTCCCATTCCTGTCCTAACAATAATATAATACTTTGCTTTTCAAAAAAAAAAAAAATCTTTGCAGTGTGTTTCTTAGATACCATGGATGTAAGAAACAGAACATCAACATTTCAGCAAAAAAAAAAAGCACCGTAAGCCTAGGGAATTAAACCTGCAACCTCCCCTACTCTGTCTTTCTAGAAGCAGAGATTTTACCCCCTAAACCAATAGACATACTATGTGGAACACTGCTGCACGTGAAATTTATTTTTTGCATAGAACACAATGGAAACAAACAAATAAACAAAAAAAGCCCTGGGGATTTGAACTTGTTTCCTTGTGTGCTGTGTGATTCTAAAACAAGTACTTTAACGGGTGAGCCACCAGAGCACATGCAAGGTATTCAGGAAGGATGTATGCAATTTACACTACTGGTAAATAACCTGCAGGTTAGCAAGCAGCTTTCAAAGTCTTATTAGAGACTTCCAAATTGGTGTGGTATAGAGACAGTGAATACTGAGGTCAGGGGCGTGGCTCCTTGAAGACTACATAGTCTGTGAGTTGTAATCCCAACACTGAAACCTTCTTAGTTGCAAAATCTATTACTTACATGTTCTAAATGCAACTTACTAGAAAAGAGAAATGCTTTCCTATTACGATTTTTAAAAATTAAGTTTAGTTATCCTTTAAAGATATTTGTTTTCCTGATTCCAGCATAATCTCCTGATTCCAGCAAAATCGACCAACAATGTCTAGAGTTACACCCACAAACACGGTCCGTTTTGTTTTCACTGTCATTGTTTTTATTTCCACCCTCATAATGACACATTTTTAAAAGAAAATATTGAGAAATCCTACCTTCTCTGGAATTATAAGTTTTTACCTGCTATGACAGGGGTATTGCGTGTTAACGGCTATATTTGTTCATGCCCTGTCAGCAATTTAGTGAGCTGGTTATGAGCTTGAACATGCTCACCCTTACCCATTAAGATCCTCAGACTGAAGAAGGATACCGATATAACTTCTGGCCTACTAAAGTACATTTCTGTTCCAATAGACACTGCATTCTTAAAATTTGATCCCTCATATGTTATGTGTGAAACACTTGCTTTTCAGGAGGAAGTGTATATATATATATATATATATATATATTATATAATATAATATATATATATAGTATGCAGATGCAGGCTCTCAGAGCCTGGGTGCTGTTGGAATATCAAATATGTAGAAGCAGAAGCAGACAAGCCTGCACTGTGATGTATTAATAAAGTATTTGGAAGACTAAGTCTTGAGAGTGCATTGGACCGTTATTCTGTTTCAATATATATATTTTATATAAATATACAAGCAAAGGTGTGAGTATGTTTGGCTATATTTATAGAAATATCATGAGAAACATTCACTAACGTATGGGCACCATTAAGGCCCTGGAACCTGGAGTTATTTCATCTTGTGTTTGTATTACTGAATTCGTTACAACACCAAAGACCAAGTACTTTTCTACCTTGTGTTGACTGTGTGGGTATCTTTTATATCTCCTATAAAATCATATTCCAGTTTGTGAGAACCAGTTTGGATGGTACTTTAAGTAAAGTGTTCCATGTTCTTTCCTCCACATTGTCATTAGAGATGTCCGAACTTCGCAAAATCCGGTCCGCTCGAGGAACTGCGAATTTTAGAAAAAAATTCGAAAATCCGCGAGCGGATCCATTAAAATAAAAAATATCCTCGAAATTACGAGATTTCTCGTAATTTCCAAAATTTTCGAAAATTTCCAAAAATACGAGAAATCCTTGTAATTTCGAAAATTTTCGAAAATACGGATTTTTCGAAAATACGAGTAATCCTCATAATTTCGGAAATTTTCAAAAATACGTATTTACGAAAATAAGAGAAATCCTCGTATTTTCGAAAATTTTTGAAATTACGAGAAATCTCGTAATTTCGGAAATTTTCAAAAATACGTATTTACGAAAATAATACGAAAAATCCGCGGTTCAGAAGTTCGGAAGGCGGAAAATCCAGAAAAATCCGCCGTTCGCGAACGGGATAAATCCGCGGCGGATCCGAGTTCGGATCCGCGAACCGGCCATCCCTAATTGTCATGTGCCACTTGACAGGTAAATAATTACAAACCCCCAGAGTCTGCCCATGATCAGGAAAAGGCAGGAAGTAGAAGTCTGAAAACAGATTAAATAGCAGCATTCAGAGAAGGAAGAAAAAGGAAACAACAATACACTGCAAGGGAGAACTATCACAGATCTTTGTAAAGCTGGCCATACACTGTGTATAAGTTGTTAAGACCAATTAGATGTTTGTTGTGACAATGTTCTTAACATCTTCTTGCCAAGTGGTTGTTACCTGCAGCATTCATGCAACTTTCCACGGATGGATTACCCGAATGACATTACAGCTGAATCATCTGTCATAAAGTGGATCAGGAAATTTAGTTTGGGGGAATGTCACGGGTAAGTTACTAGTGTATGGGCACTTTTAGCCACTTTTAGCAATCAAGTCAATTGGAAAGGCTCGTTTTGGACCCAGCATTATTATATTGGAAATTACAGAAATTAAAAGTAAAAATATTATCTTTTTTAAAAGATAGAACATCAATCCCAGGATTTCTGCCTTAAATTTTCCAAACATTATTAGTTTTAAAGTTACTTACCTTTGTGTCTAGCATTGGTCTGTATTCAATGCCAGTGGAAGTCCTGCATTGGCCCAGTGCAACAGAGCAAAGAGGCTAATACTTCAGCCCCCATTATTAATGGTGGACTGCCAGCTGGAAAAACAAGGAGGATCGCTGCATTAATTTATACAAAATTAAGATTTTTAGTTCACCTTTAGAAGGGAACTGTGGTCTCCATACAAGTGTTCTCTATAAAAAAAAAAAAAGAGAAAACTACCCTTAAAATTACTCCAGGATCATGCTTCTATCTATGCTTCTAACAAAATTCACACTAGTATAAAAGTTGGTACGTCCAGCGCCAGCAAACCCCCGGCTTGAGCATGCCCACTTGTATCCGACTGCTGGGATAGAGCATTATGAGATGTATTATAATCCCTACCACCAGAGTGCATTATAATTCGATTTTCAAGGTTGGGTCTTAAGACACAGCTTATTACAGAGGCAGTACAGAGTAGGTAGAGAGAATTTAAACTTACAAGCCTATAAATTTGGATTGACAATAGCTAGAGACAATAGATATTAGAGAGCTCTTTCCAATGGAAGATGTGTGTAGACCATGGTGACCCTAGATTGAACACATATTACCTCCCATTCTTTATCCAATCCAGAACATTCTGGTATAGAATATGGCCAAAAGGACATCTGGTTGTGACTTCCCTACCCAACTTTTTCTGCTCCTTTTGCATGGACACACACATATAAGATAAGCTGGGACACAGAGCAGAGGAAGATAAACCAGAAGTCCTTGCAGTTAATATCTTTACTTTTACTAAACAATGGGAGGTAGGAATACTGTCTCCTACCTTATATATTATTCTACAATTAAGGGACAAAACTTATTATGGAGTATAGTTTCAGTGGTGTAACAATCGCACTTCACTTGTAAACAGTTGATCCCAACAAACAAGAAGGCTTGTGTCATTTAATGAAATTATATTACTCAAAACTGATTAAACAAGGAATTTGTATTATATTCCTACTTTAGGTATATGCATGGACCCCGTAAGACAATTATATTTTTATGTAAAAATAAATTATTTTACATGTGATATATTGTTTTATGTTAGTAGTTTTTAGCCAGAATGTCAGGGGAGGTAGATAGTTCTGATGTTGTGTATGATTCTTCCTTGCCCTTTGTACTGACAATTTTTGAAAATACCACTTTTTTTTCACGAGGTTCTAATAAACTTGGTTGTTTATTTTGCAGTGCCCTCAGGGTTTTCCATTTTGTGAATAGGCACTCCCTGGTTATGGCTAAACAGTGTAGAAACATAAAGAACATCAGGACAAACCAGAAAATCCTGGATTTTGATTTCAATCCAAGAAATGATTTCCCCTGGCTTTGTTAAACACATCTAAATATATCTTCTATCTACACCTGCCATAAAGCTGTAAACAGCCAACAGCTTGCAGTTCTAGTGTGTTGGCAAATATTTCAAAAAGAAAAGTTCTTGTAATTAAATTATTTTGTTTGAACATTCATGTTCACATATAACTGAGATCTCTAACAGGTTTTTGGTGCCACGTAAGTTAATTGTAACTAGCAAGTAGCATTATCTATGGCATTGTACCAATTTATCCCCCAATATGGCCAGTTGGTTTGGTTGGCATGAGAGCAGTTTAGTCGTATGGTTAGTCAATTTTTCAAAAGGGATATGCAGTTTCCGTATTGCTTTTGCAGTGTGGCCATACATACAAGACCAAATTTTCCTATTCTTATTAGTGTGAGTAGAAATGAACAAAGCATAAATAACTGCAATTAGTATTATTTGCAAATATATTTTTGTCTTTAAAAGAAAAATTCATAGGCTGCTAGGGAGAAGACTGCATTTATTATTAGGAAGCAACAGTAATATTTGCATCCCTTACTTCCATGACAGTATGTAAAATGCCATTGGCTTTATGAAGCAAATCACTTGAATTTTAAGACTTCATTTTTGACCTGAGTTAATTGTATATGGCAAAGATTATATTATTGAGCAGGTTCCAGCTGTATCGTTGCACAGAAATGTACTGCTCTTTAAAACTAGGTACACCTAGGTTGATTTTTCCTCCTGGAGACTGATCATTGCTATCAACAGGGCAGACGGCCAAAATATTGTTGGTAGATGCAAAAATCACTTGGCCAAAATTTATCAAAATGTCCAATCAAACTTTCAGCCAATTTGGAAGAAATAACAACCGACAGCAGCGGGTGAAAAAGAACTGCCAATATTACAGCCAGATCAACCGAAATATCAACCTTTGTAAAGCTAGCCTAAGACAAAAGCACTGAATGCAAAAGAGACTTGCTCATTCAATTATGGTTCAACATGCACTTAAGCTGGGTACACACGATGAGATATTTCGGTCCGATCGACCGATAGTTCAGTGTATCGGTCGATCGGACCGAAATTATCGCATCCGAATGTGCCCATGTCCGATCGACCGTTCGTCCAAATCGGACGAAAGGACGATCGGACAGGGTGGACCGCACGATCTATGGACCGCACGATCGGTCGCGGTGACTATCGGACGCGGCTGCTTTTGCCACGACCGACAGTCCTTCCTCCTGGCCGACCGTTCGAAAGTATCGAACGGTCGGTCAGGAGGAAAAATCGCTAGGTGTGTACCTAGCTTTAGAGAAAAAATCTTGTAGGCTGATGCAATAAAAAGTTCAAAAGCTTGCCTGTGATAATAATCTGCAGCAACCAATCAGGTGTTATATAACTGCAGTACCCCAGTAAAAGGTAACATCTGACTGGTTGCTGCAAATTATTAACAAAGGCAAACTGGCCTTTACATTTTAAAGAGCCTTTAAAGGGCATGTCCAGTGTAAAAATAAATAGCTATGAATCAACCCCCCAAACCTCGGTTTCGCATTAATAAAATTTTTCTAAGATGCCCCTATAGTTCCTTACCTGACCGGGTCCTTCACTGCTCCTCATCTGCTCTGCGGCTGACAGCACTTCCAGGTTGCAGCAGTCAGTAAAGGACGCAACATTACGTCACGCCCAATCGCCTGAAAGCCGCGACCAGGAAGTGGAGGGGCGGTCAGCACAGAAACCCTCTGCTCCTGTTTTTTGCTCGAAACAGAAGCAGGGGGCGGTGCCCAGGCAGCACGGGACCCTGTCAGGTAAGTGACTTCAAGGGCATCTTAAGAAAAGTTTAGGTTTGGGGGGGTTGATTCTCATTCCAAGCTAAAGTTATTTTTACACTGGACTTGCCCTTTAAGAGGTGCTTTTTTTCTGCTCTGTTAGGGCTAGGCAACATGCGATCCGATCACAATCGCTCTCTGAATGCTCTTTAAAAAGCACACACAAAGCTAGTGTTGGCCAATTGGTCTGGTCATTTTCTTGTAAATTGCATGTGCTCCGATAGCGCAACATTGCAGCACAACTGCCCGGTGTAGTATGGTGTCAATATTCGCTAAGCTTTTTATGTTACCAGCATCTGTTCCAACACTATTTTGAGACTGTTGCCCCAGTGGAGGTAATACTACACAGTAAATTGAAATTTGCTGCACTATAATGCATATCCAGTGTCTTTTGTGTAACTTGTACAAACCTTGCACGGTATTGTCTGTGTAATTGCACCTTAAATTAATGAGAAAAAGAAAAATAATTTTACTTATAAGGAGAAGAGATAGATAATCAGTTAGACAGAAAGACAGACAGAACAATAAATAGACAACATGAATAAACAAAAAAAAAGATAAAAACAGGCACATTCATTCTATAATTTACTTGGCAGACTCACCTAAATATTTCCTGTAGTTAAATAGCAGATGCCAAGTAAAAGAGAGCAGGATTTTGTAAATATTTATTTCCTCCTCTACCCATCCAAGAGTGCACCAATGCTCTCAAATGAACTTGGGATGTTGTGCTGTGCTGTGCTGCTATTGGCGACACTCTGGTATTTGCATGGCTCGTATAAGGAAAAGAATAAGATATTATGAAAGTGGTAACATATTTAGGTGAGCATCCTTATGGCTATTGATGATTTTATTCTTCCCTTATACACACATGTCCATGCACGGACACACAAAAATACCCATATTTATTGGGGGGGGGGGGGAGAACACAGCTTGAGTGCAAACATCAATTTAACATTATTTTCAAAATAGATATAAAATTTATATAATGAACAGAATTTGCATCAAAGCAATATGGCAACTTATATTCATATTTATAAATACAGTTTTTCTAAATAAATTATCTATACACTAAATAAGAAATATGAAAAAAGATTAATCCAAATCACCACTCACTGTTATATGGAGGTCCTTAGTCTTCTACCTCCACTGCAAAGAAGTCCAACTAATATCCAAGCAAAAATGAGAAGAGAATAAATCCTCCAAGTATATGTGAAAACAGTGTTATATCATTTATTCACCCCTCTGTACACAACACGGCAATGACACAACACGGCAATGTTGCCATGTTGTTTACAGAGGGGTGAATAAATGATATAACACTGTTTTCACATATACTTGCTATATAAACAAGCTTACTCACTCATTTTGGTCATCTACCTAATATCATTCTAGGATATCGGTATTTGGTAGGATGTAAGTATTGCACTATTAGAGCAAATTATTTTTTGGGGAATGGTGGGTATTTTTAAAATCAATGGTCAATAACACATCAGTTTTGTGTACCCTGGACCCTTGTCCCATCTAAGGTCCATTTTGGGTGCACTGTGCTCTGCTTCTTGTATTTAAAGGGCAAGTGCATTGCCCAAAACTCGTTTATAGAAATTAATACATACCATTGCCAATCTTTTTAGATTGCAGCTAACGGCTCTCCATCCTTCCCAACATGCCAAGTCATCAATGTCCCTAGTCAAATGCCCGTACACGAACCGATTGCCATGTCGGTTGTTTATCAGGCAGTCGTACGTCACGGGTCCTGGCTGCAATGCACTCCTGTCCCTCGCTTTAGGCCTGTTGGGGAGGTTATCTGACAAAAGTGATCCTGTGTGTACCAGGCCTAAATCTGTCTCTCCCTCACCTCCTATCTCTCATTCTCAGTCTTCCTTTCCTACCTCCCACTGTCTCCCAGTTCCTCTGTCAGTCTGTGTTCTCCTTTAGGCTCCCAGCCTAAGGCCCGGTATTTTGACTAACTCTTCTATATTTTGGCCCATTTGGTTGAAATATTAGTGGTGTGGTTTTCACTGCAACAGACCAATATCAGTCAAACCTTTGTCCAAATTGGGCAAAAGTTTAATCTGACATGTCGGTTATTTTCTATGGAATGGTTTTCTTCAGACCACGCAACTGGTAGCCAAAATATCGTTGGCGGAAATTTTTGCTACCAGTCAATTCGGACAAAATATTGCAACTTTTATTCCTAGCCTGAGTTCCTTTCTCCCTTTCTTTCTTACACCAATATTCACCAAATCAGGAGAAGCCTGTGATCTGTCCTATTGGGCAATCACATAGTGGACCACCACTATGTGGTGGCCGCTTTTTCCATCAGGCTGCAGTGCGCATCAGACAGGTTGCAGGTGCTTCTGGTTTTGGTCAATATTCCAAATGAAAAAATAGGGTTGTCCAGTCGTTAATTTGTTCCAAGGGGTAATCCCATTTTATTAGTGATTTAACTCACTAATTACCACTTCTTACCAGACACAGAGGCAAACAACAAGTTTGACAAAACCATTTAAGTGCCAAAAGCTTCACAGTGACAGTACAGTTTTCTGACCCCATACTGTATGAGCCAAGTTCATTGGCCCTATTCAGTAAAACCATCCAAAAAGAGCAGAAGTTACTGACACCATACAGTAATAGCAAAGTTCATTTTCTATTTACACCAAGAGTAAAAATCATTGTCTCCATATATTTAAAGCAGAAATCATTGGTCCCTGTTACATAAATGATTCTGCATTAGGTAACATCAAAAGGGCAAAGTCAAGGGTGCAGAGTGATATGAATTACAAGCATCTACAACAATCCTGCAAATAAAAATCTCCCTCACAAAGTTGTGTTGTGCAGCAATCTATTGAAAAAAAAACATAACCATACAAAACAGGGCTGTTACAGCAGAAAAAAACTGAACTACAAGTGTGTGTGTATGTGTGTTTATATAGCAGGAAAAACAGGTGCATGTTTCTCTTTCAAGAATACTAGGCCTTTAAACTAGTCCAGATTTTATAAAATGGTTTTATAGTTCAGATATGGTAGGTTTAAAGTATTTTAAGGTTTTAAGGTAGCATTAATACATATATTGCAATTAACATGATTCTGCACATCTATGAAAAGAAAGTATTTTATCACTGCCAATAGGAATATTGTATCTAGAAATAAATACTTTTTATTATACATGCTCAATGTATACATTTCTAACACATAACTTAAGGAGATGTTTTTGCTAATATCATATGTATTCATCTCCACTCAGTGCAGACCCATAAAGGGCAGGTGTTTGCCCAGCACTTCTTTACAGGCAAGTATTAGCCATTTGTGTCTGAAAAAATATTAGGGGCAGGCTGGTATTGAGCTATCCCTGGGCAACAACCTGCAGGGATCTGGGTAGCACAAAATTAATTGCACAACTGGTTAAAATGTATAATAGACAGATAATAGATAGATAGATAGATAGATAGATAGATAGATAGATAGATAGACAGACAGACAGACAGATAGATAGATAGATAGATAGATAGATAGATAGATAGATAGATAGATAGATAGATAGATAGATAGATAGATAGATAGATAGATAGATAGAAGATAGACGGATAAATGAGAGATTGACAGATGATAAATAGACAAACATGAAATATAAATATATAAGTAGTGAGAAAAAGAGAGAGTAGACAGATGACAGACAGACAGACAGACAGATAGTAACAGACAGTTTTCCCTTATACACCATAATTATAGTTCATCATTTGGATTCAGGACCTGGACACACTTGGCCTAAAATTAGACAAATCGATAATAGAAAGAGGATAGGTAAGCAGTGGAGAGCTTGGTGGTTCAGTGGTTAACACTAATGCTAAAGAAAGATAAGAGATAGAGATAGAGATAGAGATAGAGATAGAGATGATAGATAGATGTAGATCGATAGATAGATAGATAGATAGATAGATAGATAGATAGATAATTATAGCATAACCATAAACATTAAACTATATGTGCAGTTAATAGAAAACGTTATGTTTCTACACAGAGTTACAGTAGCATGGGTTTTAATTCTGCCTGTCTGATCAATGAATGGGGTGGCAGTGAGATGAATACTGGGTTATTGGGCATAGAATGTGTGCAGGGGGTGGGAAAGGTCAGGTTATATGTAACCTTATAGTGAGCTGTCTGACTAGCTCTGACCTGCGCTTATTTCATTTCTACTTGTCTGCTTCTGGGGATTTGGGTTAGCATCACCATAATAACTATTTGGGGTTGCCTGTAGAACCCATTGATAATCATATTATGTGACTATTCAGTAATAGACTAGATTGTTTACCTGTTGCTGGGTGTCAGTGTGTAGTATAGTCATAAAGGAACCACCATGTCTATGTGAACTGATGACCCTGATAGCTGTCAATTTGCTCTGTGTCTTGTCCTTGTGTCAAATATTTCCCTATGTGGCTCCCTCTGATGTTCTCTGATTCCTCCCGGACCCCCAGCCATTCATCTCTCAGTGCGTTCCACTTCTTTGTTCCAGATGCACTGTCCTCCCTCTACTCTAACCCTTTCCTCTGCCTTTCTATGTCTCCCTGACCCCAGTGGCATCTATGTCAATGGCCCAAATCAATCTGCCCAGTCAGCACTATGGTTCCTTTCTCTTTCTCTCTCTCTACTCTATCTATATAGTCATATATATATGCCCAGAATATGTACATCTCATTGAACATAACCCCTATACTTACCACTAGTCCCATTTAGACACTGTCCATCCTGGGTTGCCTATTACAGGACTGGGGGCAGGGGGGTCTATGTATATTTCCAGTTCTATTCTTTCACGTTGTAATTAGTACATTCTATCAGGGTTCCATAATATTTCCCTTTTATATTTATTAAAGTGTCAAACTGGATATTTCCCTAGATTAATATACAGAGAGAAATGGGGGAAATCTCCCACTTAGAGATCAGACAAGGTCATTGTATAATGTGCCATTATATAGATATTATATATTAGACATTATGTGATATATATATATATAGAAATATTATACATATTTATTTTATATATATTTTTTTTTTACATCACGTGGCATTTGATATATATTTGATATATATATATATATATATTAGTATGTGTTTAAAATGAGCAGTCTAACTTATCTAACACACACATATATATACATATATATAATCTCATTTATGCAGATTTCATGTGTCTTCATATTTTTAATGGAAACATTAGAATCTCTTTTCATACCAAACACAGAATAAATATACACACATGTACTACACACACATATGTATTGCATGGCAGGAGAATACGGTCAGTGATCACAGGGTCACAACATACAGTCTGCAGTGTGTCCCCCAGTATAGAAACCGTATTGTGGAACTTTCAGCTAAACAAAATCCCAAGTCTTCCCGATCCCTCCTACTAATGACAATAAGGGTAATTCTAATACGGTCAGTAATGATAGTATTATATGTACAATATATCCCTACTAATGACAATAAGGGTAATTCTAATAGGTCAGTAATGATAGTATATTATATGTATAATATATCCGTACTAATGACAATAAGGGTAATTCTAATAGGTCAGTAATGATTGTATTATATATATAATATATCCCTACTAATACTTGCCAGGTCCCCAGTAAATCCCCTAATATCCAAGTCCATGACATATCTCCCAGGCAAAGCAGGGCTAGACCTCCCTGGGCACATCGTTCACTGTACACATTATGGCACACTGTGCAGGACCCTATAAATAACAATATCCACCGATCGGTCACTTTGCAGACTTTTCCCACATCTTTCCCAATCGCTAATAAATGTCTTCGAACGAAAACCCACCTGTCCGGCTCCAACCCAACAACCCACAACGAATAAACACCGCCTGCGATCAACACCATCTCCCTGGAACGAATCTCCATGGAATGGAACAGAACAGCCAGTGGGGAGAACGAACATTCCTCTGTCCCCAGCCCAGGACCCTGGTACTTACAATAGACTGTCGCCCCCTGAAGCTTTTCGCCTATCTGGCAATCGATCGATCGATAGACATTTTTTTATCTACATCTTCCTATAGGACAGGCATGTACACATTTCCATAGAAAAGCAGCGATGGTTGTTTCTAAAAACTTGCTGACATTGGTTTAGTTATAAGATTTTCCTCCATGTGCACTCAGACACAGTATATGGGGAGATCAGTGTATGTACTAACCTTCTAGTACCTGCCCCACTGCAGGTAAGTCATATTACAGTGTGTATACACATAAGGGGCTGTGACACCCACAGGACCTTGTGTGTGCGAGGATAACCTGACATTCTCCCTGTGTGTGTGTATGTTTAGAAAGATCTAGATAGTATATATGAAGATAGACCTATACACTATATATCACCAATACTGTGGACCGACATCTATACTGAGAGTAGAAAAATGGAATTCACAAATATATTTCCAGTGTGACCTGTCCTACATCTGGGTCTTCTCTGTCTCCCCAGGATAAGACCCATTTGCTATATTTACTGTATTTATGGGATAATCAGGGGCCCTAATCCCACCTGTCTCCCTCTACAGGGTTTTAAATTCTAGTACCTGTGTCTGGGGCAGCAAGGGGAGGAGGCTGCAAATGGGGATGGGGCACAGGTGAGACAAATTAAAACAGGTTTGAATCAAATACCCAGACCAGAGACAAAGGTGAGACTTACCTAGATAGAATCCATCCTGCCAGTACAACACACATCATGGGCACCAAGCAAACTAAATATATAAGCACACTAAGAATTTGGAATTTACCATATACATATATACACACTATCTATATCTATATCATTATAATATATATATAATATATTATATCTATATATATATTAATATATATATATATACATACACTGAAAGAAAATAATTAAAGCATTGTGAAAAATAAATCCTGTGTGCAGTACTGAATCTATCTATCTATAATATATACTGATATATATAATAAACACACTAAGAATGTGGATTAACCATATACATATATACACACTATATATATATATATATATATATATAATATACATACACCCACAATTGACACCAATATATGTACAAAATCCATTTTTTTCTGAACGCACCAAATGAGAAACGGAATAACAATGTGTGTAGTTATTATTGACAATGTTAAATTAGTTCATCTATCTATTATCTATCAATAGCTATACATTCTTAGCAATTGCACAACACAAATGTTGGATGATATGGTTGCTTGGATGATGTGTGTGTATACATATATCTGTGAATGTATATATATATATGTGTGTGTGTGTATATATTGTGTGTGTGTGTGTGTGTGTATATATATTGTGTGTGTGTGTGTGTGTGATGTGTGTGTATATGTATTTATACACACATATATATGTGTATATGTCCCTAGTAGTCAGGTGGGGGGTATAGACTCCTTACCTGGGAAGTGCAGCCCCCACCTCTTGCGAAACATAAGTGGCATTGAAGACAAGTACCTGGAACCTCCTGCCCTTCATATGGGTTCAAACCAAGGGCCTCCCTTTCCTACAATTTCCCTGTGGCACAACAGTCTGGATACATGTCATTCTATAGAAAAAACTGGAACTAAACCTGGAACATCGCGCCAGGCGGTGATCGAACCCAGCTACAAGCATAGCGTAAAACTGCTGCACTCCGGGCAGCAAGTACAAACTACACTATACTGCCCGAGCGGGTGGGCCGCACCGGTAGAGTCCATGTCTATAGTTGGGACGGTGCTATCGTGTCGCAGGTGAAAATTGCTGTCCTGGGAATAATACATGTATATCTATCTACCTACCTACCTCTCTTTCCTATCATCTATCTACCTACCTGCCAACCTATCTATCTATCTATCTATCTATCTATCTATCTATCTATCTATCTATCATCTATTTATCTACCTATCTACCTATCTACCTACCTATCCATCTATCTATCTACCTACTTACCTACCTACCTACCTATCTATCTAATCTATCTTCTATCCATCCATTCCCTATAAGCAATCTATCTATCTATCTATCTATCTATCTATCTATCTATCTATCTATCTATCTATCTATCTATCTATCTATCTATCTATCTATCTATCCTGTATACTAGGAGCAGCAGCTGATTATTGGTGTCCCTGGGTTATCGCCAAACAAAACGAGTCCCAGAAATATGTCAGGGTCAGCGGTGCCAACTCCCTCTGCCCCTCCCCACATCCCCGTTCCCATTCACACACCTATTGGTCTGTCTGTCTATCTCTTGCACAACTTTTGGACCTTTCTAGTAGAGAGAGTGAAGTGTGCACGGGCTCTACCATCCTCAGCATCACTGACTCACTGCACATGAACACGTCATTAGGCACATGCAAGGAATTCCTCCTGTGTGTACCTGCACACAATACAAGGAGAACAGTAATAGTCTGACCATTAGATGGTTACCATTTGGAGATGCCTGGGTACTTTAACTATTCCATTTTAGGATTTCCCATATCCCCTTTTCCCTCGCCCTATCATTTCCTAGGATGTCCCTTTGTCATCCATCCATCCATTCCCATCACTTATGGCTCCTATACTTTCTTCGCACTTCCCACACATTGAATTGCATTTGGGACATAGCAATGTCTTTAATAAGAAAACAGACGAGAGTGTATTGGATTGAGGCAGATGAACAAACTTTAGCCCTATTATCTAACCAGGTCCAGTTCATCTGATCAGCTCCACCCCAATTATCTACCTATTATATCCCTCTATGACCCCCCCATACAGGTCATGTTCATTGTCACCCAACCAATTCTATTATTCCCCTTTACTTTCTGCTGACAGTGCCTCCCTCCCCCCCAGTAGTCCCATTCCTCACTCTGCCCCCTTTGCCCTCTCCCTGTGCCCCCCAGTCCATTCCTTTACCCTCTAGTCCCATTCCAGTGCAGTGTCCCCCATCCCCACTGCCTCTCCCCTCTCCTCCCCTGTCCCTCTCCCCCCCCAGCTCTCCTCTCCTCCCCTGTCCCTCTCTCCCCCCTCTCCTCTCCCCTCTGAATCTCATTGATCCAGGCGCTGGTAATTAGCCCTTCCCGTCGTGCCTGTGTAATGAAGCACATGCGCACTGAATTAATCAGCCATTTTTTGCAGGAAACTAATTAGCAGAATAAAGATCCAAAGACTTTTTTTCTTGGCGACCATCAGATGTGAGTGCGGGCTCCTGGTGTCCGGAGCTTCTTCCCCGCTCCCCATGTGCTCGGGCTGCCCTCCGGAGCCCGACACCCGCCCTGCACCGCTTCGGGGCTGAACCCGAGCGGCTTCATGGGACCCCGAGCCAAACCAAAGCGGACTAATCCGAGCCGAGCCGAGCTGTGCCGAAGCGCGCCCAGGACGCAGCGCCCGAGAGCCAGCAGCCCGCGCCCGTGTAAGTGACAACTTTCCTCGGCTGTTCTCCCTCAGGGCCCCCCCGGGGCCCCCCCCACCCCCACCCCCCAAACTTGGGGATACAGAACGGGTACTGACCTGTTACGGTCCGGGACATGTCCGGGAGAACAAGGTCCGTGCTGGGTCCAGAACACTGGGATCTGCCTGGCTGCAGTTTCTCTTCTACTCCTATGTACCGTGCTACAGACAGATGGACTCCTGGATGTGTGTGTGTGTGTGTGAGACCTTTGTGGCTGTGTGTGTACATATCCCTGATTTCCAGCTGCTCCACTGTCCTCCACTGTCCATGGGTCTGGATGGGGCAGCGGTTCTCATTGTGTTCCCCGGTCCTTGCTATTCTGTCAGTCTGATACACTGGGGTGTTGTTAGAAGGTAGATCCAGGCAGGGGGACCTGGGATGTGGTACCTGCCTCCCCCACTGCTTACAGCTTCAACCCCAGTGCATTGTGTGTTCATGTACAAAGTCTGGGGCTTCATGTTTCCTTTAAGGTAAAGGCATTTTTGGGATGAGAGCCAGGGAGTTATTTCCAATGGAAACTGTTGTTAGTTCATTTTGCTACTATGGATGGGAAAGCCCTGTGTCATAGTGCTGGACTTGGTAGATTGAAACCTGTTTGTCTTGTCTCATCCTTTATTATGTGCCTTGGGTTTTTTTGTTTTTTTTTTGATTGGGTAAGATTCTCCTCCATGGATTTTAACTTTTTGCATTAAAATAAATGCTTTCCAGTGGAGGGGAACCACAATCTCCAATTCATTTCCATAATCAATATGGGTTTGTAGGAAATCCTTTTTCTTCATTTCCTGGACTTTTTTTTTTTTTTGATGATGTTGTGTCTTTCTTCCCCATGGTCAGAGCTGTACAGGCAGGCAGACATTTGGTTGTGCACATCAGATCTGTATTTTGTTTGCAGACATGTTACTTTGCATCTCATTCTTCTGTCCAGTTATTTTACTTGGTTCCTTTCCCTGTTTCCCCTATAGTGCTTTAGGATAAGAGATCAGTAATGCTGTTCCAGGTTGGGGTATTTACTAAGTATTGGTCATAATATGCATCCAGTATGTGTTAACTGGGTGTGTGTCTTCCTCTCTTTTTTTTCTCCCCTTCTATTTCTCTCTGACTCCTTTTTTGTGTTGAATGGTCACTTTTTATATGTCAGAGGGTTATCTATGACTCCCGTAGGAATTGCCCCTAAAATATTTCTAAATATTTTGGCAGTGAGTTTTAAGTGACATCACCTACCCTGTACATAGGGAAACAGAATTTACAGACTACGGTACACTGCATTGTTACTAAACATCTCTAGCTCTTCAGATAGGTGACTTAAACCTATTTCATTTTCCACCCACACTGCCATGCTTTCAATATCTTAATGTCAAATTTCATGCTGCTTTATGCAAACATTTTCAGTTTTTTTTATTTTTTTTTTTGTTTCATTTTATTTTCAAAAGAAAGTCGATGATTATTTTATATTCTTGCATGTTTGTGTTTTTTTAAAATTTGTATTAATACCAGTTTATTTTATTCATTTTTCAAGTAGATTTTATTATTAACTTGTGGTTTTAAGCCAGCAGCAATGGTTTCAGACTGTCCGTGTTCCCAGATGTGCCTATGTATCAGTGGATAGGCCCATGTGCCTGTATACAAATGCTGTAGCCAGGGCTTTCTTTCGATGAGCCCCAAGGAATCATTTTCCCTGGGTTCATTGATTTCCTCCTTAGGGTCACATCAAGTTCGACACTGTGAAGGAAGGTGCGGGGAATCTTGGAATGAGAGGAATAAAAGCTGCCTGACAAAACGGGGTCAGCTCATATGCTAGAAGGTGACTATAGCAGAAAGACTAAGAGAAAAGAATACCAGCTGCTTCAGTTTTGTTATTTTGGGTTTTAATCTTTCTTGCCCCTTCCTCCCTCTTGTGTGGTAGTGGGTAGTGTATTTTTTTTTTTTTTTTTGTTGCTCCAACCCCCCCTTTCATTTTTCACTGTTTCCCTTTCTCTTGTGTTACAGATTGCGACCTGCCTGTGAAGTATTTGCTCTAAAGCTTAGCTAAAAACAAAACCAGCAAAAACCCTATTGAATTCAGGCAAATAAGGTTAGGTCTGCAGCTCATATTACAAAGCAGTTTTGAATATGCTGTCCATCGTACCAGACCAGTTATTCCTGTTGATTCAACTTGAGAAAAAGAGACATTTAAATAGTAATTTGTTAGCACAAGAAAATGGAAAGTATTTTAAGCTTCTTTTTCTACCTGATAATTGTATTTGAGCCCAACCCTTCCCCCCATTTGAAAATAATAATAATTAAAAAATCTAATGATAATGTTACAGTTCTTTTCTTTGTATGTTGCACTGTTATGAGAACCAGAGGTATATTTTTCTTTAAGACAGTTCTTTCTAAACATTTAAGGCATATTGCAAAATGTATCATTCTTTAGAGTGGATGGAAGTTGCTCTGGGAATTCTGTGGTTTTGCAGTTTCACAACATGTTATCACATTTGTAATCGCTAAATCATTGCCGTGGTTATGGATTTACAATTGTAGGGTATTGCATGCAGGGAAGATGAGGTTAGATATGCTCACTAAAGATGTTACCATTACCATTGAGCACTAGGGCTTATTCCACCTTTTACGAACAGATTGGTTTCACGTTTCTTACCCGTTCTAGACCCCAATATTTTAATTCCCGAGATTGTGAGTATGGTGACGTTATACTATACTGGGCTGTATTCACTATTTAGGCCTTGTGGCTTGGTTTTATTGTATCCATCTTTAACTTTCCCTCCCCTTTGCAAACACTTGCTTGTTTGACAAAAAGAAACACCAGCCTTGCCCTGTTATTTGGAAAGTTTTCTCTTTTGCAGAATGGTGTGTGTGCGTCAGATTTATGCTGTTAAAGAGGCGGATGCTTCCATACCATAAATTGTCCCGAGGGAGTATATAAATTTAAATGTCCATATACTATTTAAGGCCTGATTATTGTTTGCTTTATTTATTTTTTTAATTATTATGTAACAGAATCCAAAGCAGCATTAAAAATTCAGCATTACAGGCTGATTGTAATGCTGCCTCATTAGAGGCTCTGTCTGGGCCTGTATTAAGTCAAACACAAAGCAGTAGCTTTTAGAATTTAAACACCAATAAATATTAAGTATGTGAACAAGAAGACCTGCAATTGCTAAGGCCATTTTTTGCTTAGTTTTTCCCTTACTTTTAGCATTGTATTTTGGCATTGACTTATCTTCACTTGGCTATATTTATGTCAGTGAGATATATTTATCAGCTGAAGGCATCCTAGCGTTTTCATGATTTTAGCTTGGGCTTTTTGTTTGTGTGTGTGTGTATATATGTATATATATATATATATATATTTTAGTACATATATAGTTTATACACTTGGGTTGACTGTTGTATGGTATTCTGCTAGAATGTTTGGGGTTTTTTTTGTTTCTTTATTATGGCTTTGGAATCTAAATGTATAAACTGTATGCACAGTAGGTATTCACATTAAACTTCCTTCCTGTAATGTATGGTCTTTTGCTTTCTTTATTTTCTCTTCATCCATTTCTGCTTTTTTTACAAATTTTCATCCTATAAAGAGGGTAAAAAACACAACAGAAACGTGATAATGTTTACTGAGTTGAAATCATGGCTTTTCTTGCTTGTTTCCTGCTAGGGAAACTGAATATGTACTGGTATTTTATAGCTATTATATATATAATAATATATATATATATATATATATTATATAATTTTAATTTCAGTTGGATAAATTAGATTTTTTTTTAACATTTCATTTTGAGGAATCCCCCTTTATTTTGTACATAATGCAAAAAAAAAAAAAATACTTTTTTAAATTGGGGTTTAAATATAGCTGGGTGAGTTCAGTGCTGGGATTTGTGTTCATCGTTGTCCCTGCTTCCAGCAGTCTGTAATGGCTGAAAGTGCCTCTCTGTTGACATTTTGGCTTGCTGTGTAACCCTAGGGTAACCTCTCAGGGCTTTTCTGCTGCCGGTCTTTTGTTCTAGAAGAATCGAGCTAAGGTGCTTTTTACAGACTGAAGGGGGAAAAAAGACCCATGTGTGCTCCTTGCCTTCAGAATTCAGGCTGCTAGTATTAATGTCAGAGGATAAAATAAACTTCTTTCCTCCTTATTGTAGAAACTGTCAAATTGATATAGGGTGAAAATAGTAAACAATAAACACCCAGGTGTTTATTTTGTTTTATTATTAACTTCCCAGTTGAATATACATTATTTTTCCTCTTAAACTGCAAAAGAAAGTCTTGCCAGTGTGTGACGTTTTTGGTTTTAGTCTAAATATTACTTCATGCACGCGGCCTTATTTTTTCCCATCCTTTATCTTTCATGTATATATATATATTTGACGACCACCCTTTACTACTTTTATTGTGGTGACCTAGGTGACCTTTTATTATTTTCATTTTATTTAAAAGTCTTGTAGGCGTTTTGTTTTTTTTTAACTTGGTTTCAATTATTTATTATTGCATTTATTAATTTTTTTTTCCATAAACTGATTTTCTGTAACATTTTCATATTTTTTGAATCTGTATCACAATATTTACAATATATTCGTAGCATCATAAATTTTTTAAGCTTAATACTGTACTTAATGTTCATTCTTACCAAGATTCTTCAGAAAGGTATGCGTTCAGAGGCTACTTACATACAGCCAATCTCAAAACAACATTTTTCCAAAACCCGCCTTTGTCTGCAAAGAATATCCAGTTAGGCAAACTGAACATTGGTCTCCACAGCAACAAGACCTGAAGGACATTCATCAAAATATATATATATATATATATATATAATTTAACAAAAGCTTGGTATTAAAGGTCCTGTACAATTAAAGACACAATTCTCCATGCAGCACCATCCTTACGTTAGACCTACAAAGGCATTTGTCTCATTTACACTTCAGTTGGAGGATTATGTGCATCATTTCCTCAAACCTCATGCAAAGATATAAGATGAAAGCTGCAGGTAAACTAGTTTTATGTTTGGCCTGTCTGGGTGGCTTGGCATCATGGGGCAAGCAGCATGCTGTGCTCTGACCCCCATAGTTAATATCTGTAGAGGACCATTTATTACATGTACTACTAAAATTAAACCCTTAAACAGCATTTCCAATAGATTCTATTGTAAAAGAGTTGTTTTAGCCAAAGATTAGTATATGGCTACATTTGCACTGGCCATGCTGAATTTAATTTATTCATTTTTTAAGGGCTTCCAGGCCCAGTGTTTATTTGGGAATAAATAGGTGTTTGAAACTCTTAATTGTGCAGTGGGAAATCGTGTTTTATGAGCTTTCCTGGTCTTGGAGAAATAAGAGTAAAACTTATTTCTATCCTTGTCCTTTCATGTATGATTGACTGTATTGTTATGTGAGAATATTCTATAATAATGAACAGGAGCAGAGATTTGATATGCACAAATGGGGTTTTTCCTAGGGCATGTCGTTTTTTTTTTTTTTTTTTTTCTATTTGCCTGTAATATGTCAACATACCAATATGTGATGAGGCATGAGAACCCCTGAGAAGGCCAATTGGGGACATGCAGTACCATGTATTATGGCCTTTACAATTTTTCTCTTATAGTCTATTATTTCTTTGCAAGCATTTGTAAACTGTACTCTAAACTGCTAATAGAGCTACATTTCCTTGAGAGATTAAAGCTGATTAGAGAACTATTTCATGCTGTGGCTGTGCATGGGGAGATTTGACTTTCACTCTTTATAGTACTTTATCCTCAAGGAAAGGCAGAATCTTCTACCCATAGAAGATTTTGTGTTTCTGTGTTTATGTATGTGTGCTCCCTGTTGATGTGCATGTATTTTTGTTTCACTTGTATGCCTAATTGCCATATCTTTCTTGTCTGACTCGGCAAACATCCAAAGTAGGTAATGACTGTCATTGAATCCCAATGATGCTTACTACATGTTAATGAAATCACAGTATATACAAGGTGTGTACTTTAAATGTTCTATTGATCATGGTGCTAACAATCATGCAGCATGTTTACTGTTTGTTACCATATATAGTGGCCTTTGTTGTTCTTATGGTGCTCTCTGACTTGTGTTTGTGATTAGATGCTGCTGGGATCAGCTCAAACTGAGGTTGAACAGTTACTGACAGGAGGGAGCGCAGCTGTAGTAGTGTAAGCTCTTATACAGGGATGTTTGTTTTATGTAAAGAAGCATAGGTACACAGAATACCCCCCCCCCCATGGCATATTTCGTGTTATTGAGTGTGGGTACTTCAAATCGTAACATTTGCATGGTCTGAATACAAAAATAAGGATATTCTACTGACCACTTCCAAAATTGTGTAGGCAATGAAGAGGGAGGGGATTCTGATCATTGTAATCATGGCTGTGATGATGCTGTGGGAAGGATTTGGGTTTTTGTGTAACTTTGTCATTGCAGGTAAGTAACCCACAGCACAGAGATCTAGATCCTGAGGGCATATTAATGTATTTCTTCCGCCTCTGAAAGATGGTTTATGGAAATGTATGGCATGATATATGCATGTTCATTGTATTTTTGTAGTGCAATAGGGGATAAAGAATTTAATAGAAGGCCATAGGTTAGTATTCCCCTGCTCGTGTTTATTCATGGAATGATAAGCATAGTATAGTTCTCCCAGTTTTATTGAAAGCGATGGCACATGTCAAGCTTATGTCTGTACACATGGGGAGTGTAGCTGGACTGCAGGGAGATATTTGCTTTTGAGAGATTTTTCAGCTGTCATAGTGATTCCTCTCTTCCTATTATCCCTGCTTGGTGGGAATTTTCCAAGAATAGACGATGGAGGCAGCACTGTTCTTCATAGCTCTTTAATTCATATATAATGTGGTGACATTGTTGTACCTGAATGATAGCATCTTCCTTCCTCACACATAATAAATGTACCTTTGCTGTAGGTCATGCATAGAAATTGTTGCTTGGGTGCAGTTGTGGTTCATCATTAAAAAGGAATTTGAGAACCCATGATTATCAGTTCAAATTAAATTAAATCTTCATTTGATGGTCATATTTTGGAAGATGTTATTATTCTTGGTTTTTACATTTCCTCGTGTGCCTGTAGCTACCAGTCCCTTTAACTTCTCTAAAACAGAATCAAGTTTTTGACCTTAAAATGTATAAAAATAGCTCAAATACTATAAGTTCTGTTTCCCACTCTCCTGTTAAAAACATGAACTTTTCAGCCCCTACCTTTGCTTGACGTATGTATATACAGAAAGCTGTTGACCTTACTTGCAGTCTGGCAAAATACATTTCTGCTGTGCAACAGATACAAATATTACAAATGGGTACTCTTGTATCTGCCATTTAATGATTATTTTATCTAAAGCTAAATATTTGAAACGGAGCATGCCTCTCTCTACTTGAATTGATCTTGTGCTGTTAATATGTATTTCCACACCATCTAATATTTTCCTTTTACTGGTGCTCTTTATTCCTCGCACCCATCCAAATTTCTTATTCTTTGTCATGTAAGCAAATGTTGACCTACACCTGCCATTGTTTCATAAAACTAGACATACATTCAAAGTTACATGGATCCATTGCTCGATCCAACATGAATGACCAATCGATCATAACATCGAGTGAAACAGCGGTTTTACCTGATGATATTCCTGCAACGTTTCCCAGCAGGATCATTGTTTACGATTTATATTCGGATCATATTGGTCTCAAGATGATCCGTCCACTAAGTTGTCAGAACATCTCAGGGTTTCTAGTGAATGGCCAGTTTAAGTTTCTTCTTGAATTAATTAGAAATTACTATTCTGGTAGTACAAGAAGAGTGCATATAACATTGTTTTCCCAGATTCATATTTAATACACACAGGGGAGCACACTGATAGTGTATGCTTTCTTGAAAAAAAGGAATATTGTAGCTTATTTTTATGATTGGAAGTTTTACATTTTCTACCAGGTTGCATTTTAAATGCAGATGTTTGCATGTGAAATGTTTACTTTGTACTTGATTTGATTAACATTTTTCCTAAACACATCATCAGATCAGTCTGGTATTCACAGTGTATCACAGTCCGTACCTGTACTCCGGGAGCTCTGCGATGTCTGGACCCAGTGCTCAAACGTCTTGAAGAATATCTCTGTCTACCCAGCGGTCCGATCCTATATCCAAAAGTAATTCAAGCAGGCTACCGCAGTCCATTGAGGTGAAATAAAAAGTTCAACTTTATTCAAACATTTAAAATCAACATTCCCACGTGGCTAGTGGATCAGACAGGGCATAACTTCGTCCTACACGTTTTGTGGCACTACACTTCATCAGGGGCTCTCAGGAAGTGGCGTGTAGTGCTGTCTGATCCACTAGCCATGTGGGAATGTTGATTTTAAATGTTTGAATAAAGTTGAACTTTTTATTTCACTTCACCAGACTGCGGTAGCCTGCTTGAATTACTTACTTTTGGATGTAGGATCAGTCTAGTGCACCATCACAGGCTTTTGTAAATAGCCTTATGGGCTCTTAATGAAATGCACAGACCTATGTGTTGGGCTTTTGATTACAAATGGCCAATGGTGACACTGGTGGCATGAAAAGTGCATCAGGATATGCTTGCTGTCAGCTCTGAACACCTCCAATAGAAATTCTAGCACCCTCAATACTGTATTTTGTAGCATACCAGGTTGAACAATTCTTGGTGTGTTAAGACATTGTATACTGTATACTATTAAATAAAGAATTGTTCTCAGTTTGTAGCTATATTAGAATTAAATATGTTTATCGCTTATTTATAAAAAAAACTAATTTCTGTGTTATATTGGTTAAACAAAAAGTATTCTACTCCTTTAAGTTTTACAATACAAAGGGTTAAGGGAGACTTAACAAGCAGCTGTCCACACAGACCTGTCCTTCTGCATTCCTCTATAATATCTGTTTGATTAACATAAGAAATCTTGTAGTAACAGGACTGTGGAGAATTAAGGAGGTTGTGAGCAATGAGATTTCCTCAGTGAATTCTCATACTGGATGGATATAAGGGTAAACCTAGCCATACACATGTGACTTATCACAAATTCCTGGCAGATAGCATTGGAATCTGCCATTGATTTGCAATAACACTCTCCCAATTGACCAGTGATTTGCATTTACTTTCCCAATAGACCACTCTATGCTTGTATAGGGATCAATTGTTCAGGTGACTACAGATTACTGCAATTGCTATAGAGAGCTAGTAACAACATACAACATGAATTCCCAACCTGAACGAACAAACCTGTGTCCGACTGCAACATTTTAATTTCTATGCATGCTCAATAATCAATACATCTCACACTCGACTGGATTTGCCTATTATCGGGCATGGATATGGTCAGTTTAACATTTACTCCTCTTAAGGATGTGACTGATTTTTTTTATATGGTAATAGAAAGAAATAAACCATAGAACTAAGTGATTCCTTGCTAGTCCTTTTCTTAAATTCTAAATATTTAAATATCAACCATCAGTATCTCTCTGATTTGAACATGGTCAATGCAGGCATAACTAACATAAGCTATATTGACGGCATTAGGTTAAATCCAAGCAATCTCCACAGTTACAGGAAAGTATCCCATGGTAATCAGCAGTTTATGGTGTGGATCCTTTGCTCCCCCCTCTTTGCCACACCAAGTAAAGAAGGTTCTTTGGGTCACTAGCATGTCATGTTCTTCTTTATTTCGCCATCCATAAGTACAGCTTTTGCTTTGTTTTCTGCCAGTGATTTGCGCCTGGTAACTGCAAAAGTAAATGACCTCCAATAACCTGTTAGTGGTTCTGATTTGTTCTTTAGTGCTGCAGTGATACTGTGTCCTAGACTATAAGCAGCACCCTAACATTTCCTGCATGTTACATAGTTATTTTGGGTTGAAAAAGGACAATAACCCATCATGTTCAACCTCTCAATGCTAAACCCAGCACCCCCAATCCAGATTCTCCACCCAACCAACGCATGCCCCCCGGTACGCTAACCTGATCAAATCGCACGTGTCCACATATTGATTAAGTCACCAGCTGATGTAAGTAAAGGTTATTTCTGTTTTTGAAATTGCCGTTTCTTCTAACCCATTTTGAAATCTGCTTCCTAAACACACTCCTACAATAGCCAGAATTTAGTTTAGTGATTCAGGCACCCTTCCCTAGAGCACTTGCTGCTAATCGCAGTATTTGCTTTGATTTGTTTACAAGTGCGACAAATGAATATAAACAACCCTAGTACCCTCCCTGTGCCATCTTACTCCATCAATTAATCTGGTTGAATGTGAAAGGGGATTGCAGATTCCCTGTGGGGTTAATGTTTATCTAAGCTCCCATTCCAACATTAACAAGGAGATCTGTTAAGCTGCCTGGGGGAGGATTAGTGACCTCACTTCTGTGGAATGGCTCCCCCCTCCAGAGACACTACACTAGGATATAGGGAGATGTGCCTGCAACAGGTAAAATTCGGAATTTACCTTTCAGTCTTGATCAGGTAATAAGGGATGTGACATCCCTGCAGTTTAAGCCTTATTGACTTTTACATTTTAGATTTTGTATTTTCATTCTGTATGTCTACTGATTTTAGTGCAATATACCAGTAGTCCAGTGTATAGTAAAACTGTATATATCCACTGTTTGTATGCTGAGAAAATGTAGTCTTTTATTTATTTACAATAATTAATTGTAGACATGTATTCTCAGGGATGCAATTAATGTCCAAGACAAATTCCATATACATAAATGCATCTAGGTGTAATACGGATATGCTTTTTACCCGCTGATCCCCACTGGTATCCTGTTGATAATTTGGTGTTTCTTTGACAGAAAACAGATGGTTCTCTCTTAGCATTTTTACCCTCTAAGTTGTTAAAGGAGTATACAGTATGTAGGTGAGAGGAGTTCCTGTTTTGTAATGATAAAGACAATGAACTGTTCTTCTTTTATCTCCGTTTACATTGAACACCTCAAAACAGAAAAAAGTTGTCTGCCATTACTTAAATAGCATCCTATATCTGTTTTAAAACATGTTGACCAAATGTAATCTTTGCTACTTCCAAAAAGAAAGAAAAACAAGTACGGTAAGATTTGTCATGTCTAAAATAGTCAACTTTAAATAAGTAAATTTCCTCAGCATACAAACAGTGGATATATACAATTGTACTACATAAACTGGACTAGTGGTATACTGCACTAAAAGAAACACATATACAAAATAAAATAAATTCGCAATGCACTCGAATATTTTAATCTGTTACAGAATGTCAGCGTGACCTGGCCGCGACACCTGATTTTCCTAGCAATTTCCTTATTCTACTCCATAGCTTGGTTATTTTGCATTAGTGCAAGGCCTACAACAGTGCCCCTTTCTTGTTGGGCTGTATAATATGGGTGGCAGAATTGTTTTTCATAATTTCTTTACATCTTTTAACTGACTAGCAAGCAGATAAGAAAACATTCTACTAATACACTGGTAGTGCTTACAAGTTACGCACTCATTCTTACTAGACACGTTTCAGTGTGCATTTCTTAACACATGGGTTTTGAAATCTGTAAGGTAATATGGTGTTCTTCTGAAATTTCATTTAACGTTCCCACTTAATGATGCAATGCAATGCAAATGTACTGTTAAATGCATTTCTAAAGAATGATAGAATATGCAAATGGACGGTAAGGGCTAGGCCACGCTTGCACGATTTTTCTGCATTTGCGCATGCGTTTTTCTGAACATAGGCAATGCACCGCAAACGCGCGTTTTCGGGTGTGATGCGATTGCACATCCATTTGCGATACGCAGTCGCATGCGTTCACATTTTTATGCGCAATCACATGCGATTTTGTATCTCAAAAGGAGAAATCTCTTGCTCAAACACACAGGAATCACGTGCGATTCCGTGTGTGATTGCGTGTGCAGCGCAGTGTGGCCGTGCTCTAAAACGCACCAAAAAAAGCAGAGAAAAGAATAGGGTTTTTTTGCAGCATGTTGCATTTTTATAAAGACAATCCAGTGTATCTTCCAACAGGGTTTACAAAAAAACATATTTTCAGATTTAGAATCTATAGGATATATACTTTTCTTTCAGTCTCCAAGTTCACAATAAAGGGCATGTCCACCCCCAAAACTATAATCCCCCCCCCCCCCACTACTGGCCCCACTCTGTAGTGTAATAAAATCCATACCTTATATCCCAGCTCCAAATGGTTCTCCTGAATCCCCCCCCCGAAAGTCTGAAAAACTGGCCACCAGGAGGATAGCAGAGTCCATATAGGACTCTGCCTCCTGTATTTTCTCCGGGAGAATTTTGTCCTGCGCACTGCAGGCCTCCCCAACCCTCTCCCTCCCATTTTGCAAGCCCTCCCCCTACCATTAAAACCCTTTGCCCATTAGTAGGTTGTCTTCCTCCAGCTCCAACCGCATTATTCAATTTTCCAGAGACTCCCCCGAAAGTTACTTACCGTACCTCTTTCCCCCAGCGTTCTGAACTGCCGGCAGCCGCGTCCGTGATTGTCTGCCTCTCAGCCAATCAGGGCCGCGGCTGTCTGTCCTGCCCCCTGCTTGCAGTTCTGTGCAAGCAGAGGGCCGGGATTGTGCGGCAGGGGAAAGAGTTACTTACCTTACCTATTGGGGCACTTTCTGGAAAATCTAATGTTGGGGGCTGGGGGAAGGTGCCCTACTGCATCTAAAATTTATTTTAAAAGTGTGGACATGCCCTCTAAGGAAAGACTATATTGAATGGAGATTACAAACATCACCTGTTTAATAGTTAAATAAAGCACTTCCAACAAATACAATACCCAAATGCATAGATCCCAGTACCCTCTAATCATCCACACACACTTGGTGTCAATGCTATGATAGTAAGCACTCTGGATTTGGGGCTGCATGCCCCAGACCAGTTGCAAGGCAGGCACAAGTAAAAACTTGCAACCCTCTCTAAAGTTTGAGTCATATAGGCTTGTCAAGAAAGCATAATTATTATTATTATTATTCACAGACTTGTAGTTTCCAAACAGATCTGCCCAAGGGCTAATACATACAGGTCATCATATTGAAAGATCATTTTTGGATAATCTTGGTAGTAGTGAACAGCCTTTTCTTTATTATGGGGAGGGGAAGCATTTAGGAGACCTCCCATGGCACAATAGAAAAAAATATATGGTCACTCTCCAATGTCCCCAGAATAGATCACCTGACAATGTTTAGCAGAACCTCCATGCACATTTTGGCTGACCGTGCTCTTATGAATAATGTTGGAATGACCTTATCAAGTCAGTCTTTATCAAAAATGGGTACACAGCAAAAAGGTGACCATACACTTTGCTGATAATGGACAAAACTTGTTGGATATAGGCTGCATATATTGTATAAAAAAGATAGACCGCCAATGTCGATAAATTACAGCAATTGTCATTGGGTTCAGCCAAATTAATTGCTATGTGTGCAGTCTATACAATGATCACTTCCTTTACATATTTAAAGGCTTGTACACACATCCAATCTTGGCATCGACCACAACGCACACCGGCAGCAACCGCTCGTTTCAACTGATAATCGCACGTGTTTGTGTTCGGTCGGAGTTTGTTCGTTGGTCCACCATGGCAGATCAAGGAACGCCCCCCAATCGAATGCATACACACGTGCGAATATCGGGCCGAAATGGCCATTCATCATGTGCATTAGGTCATGTGTCGGTGCCAAGATCGGACGTGTGTACGAGGCTTAAAGGGCAAGTCCAGCCCTAAAATGAAAACTTACATACAGATAAATCACCCCCCAAAACCCTAAACTGTAATAGTTTGAAATCTGAAATATATGTCTAACCTGAAATCCTGTACAATGTCTGGTTTCCCCTGTTTCTGCTTCCTGGTTCCTCCAGTTAGTAACTGTTAGTTATTGAGTTGACATCACAGCCAATGAATGAATGCTAATCCCCTAGCTGCCTCTTCTGAGCATGCCCAGGCTCAGTAAATGCTCAGTACAGGTTTCTAAATTGCTCAGTTTCCATGAGGCATTCAGAAGCATAGCAGGCATACAGTAATGAATTCATAGGACAAAGTATGATATATCAACATATTTTAAAGAGGCCATTCTTGTGTTCTTATGAGGGTGAAGTTGTCCTTCAAGAAGCAGGTTGTTGCCGTGGATTTGATGGGCACATTTAATTTGTGACAGATTTCATAAGCTGTAGGGTATTTTATAAAAAAAAGCACATTCCTACCTTTAAAGGGTATGTCCACCCTTAAAATTTTTTTTGATATATGATATATATCAAAAATATATATTTGATATATGATTCCCCCTGTCCCCCCAGTTCCCCAAACTTTACTTACCTCCCATCTTTTCTCCGCCACGCTGCCGGCCCTCTGCTTGCGAGAAAATGAAAGCAGAGGGGCGGGACCGGCAGTCGCGTCTGTGATTGGCTGAGCGGCAGCCAATCACGGACGCGGCTGCCGGGAGTTCATTGTGGCGGGGGAAAGAGGGAAGGTAAGTAAAGTTTGGGACACTTTCTAAGAATAAAAATGGAGCGGTTGGGGCTGGGGGGACAGGGGGAATCATATCTAAAGGGTTTTACGCTAGGGAGAGGGAATCCTGAGAGGGAGGGGGAGAAGGGCTGCAGTACGCATGCCAAAACTTCTCCCGGAGGCCAGGTAGGAGGCAGAGTCCTATATGGACTCTGCTATTCTCCTGGTGGGCAGTTTTTGGGACTTTGGGGGGGGGACTACAGGAGAACCATATGGAGCTGGGATGTGAGGTAAGGATTAAACTACACTACACAATGGGGCCAGTAGTGGGGGGGATTATAGTTTTGTGGGTGGACATGCCCTTTAAAACAACTCCGGGATCATGCTTCCATCTATGCAAACTTATAGCAGTATAAAGGGTGATGTTTCCTGCTAGAACTATGAGTTGTAACATCACCAGCACCATTGCTTTGCCCCCTGCCATAGGCGGGAGCATGCCCAGTTGTATCCTACTGCTGTAACTGCCTTTTAAATAGCTTCAGAAAAGATCATTTTTTGAGGGTGAGTGAGGCTTCTTACTCAGCAGATCATGTGACTGTCACACACTCCCTTGTTTATCCTGACTGTTTGAGTGTAATTTTACAAGCCTATAACTTAAGAACCAGAGAAGCTAGAGGCATTATCCTAGGTTTAGCTGTGTACATACAGTAATGATAAAGCCCCGATACCGTGTGTACCTTTGTTTTCCGAACGAGCATGCGGCTGCCGAACGCTTGTTCGATAAAGATTGAAAATTTCCATTGGTCGCGCTAGACTCCATATATAGAAGTCTGCCACGGCCGAGGGAAACACAGTCCTGAGCGTTCTCCCTATGATGTGTATAGGGAGAACCCTCGGGATTGTGCATATGCAGATCCTGTCTGTCATCTTTCACTGATGTGTACTGTGTGTACCCAGCTTTTGTTTGACAGGTATAAGAAAGAACAATTGGATGAGACCACAGTTACCCTTTAAGTTCTGATGTTTATGGGAACGATAAGGGAACAGTGGCATGTAGTACCACTGCTCTGCCCTATACTATACTATGAGTAATTAAAGGGTATGGCCACCCTAAAATCGATTTTTTTTATATATGATCCCCCCTGGGCTCCCAGCCCCAACCGCATTATTTTTTTTTTAGAAAGCCCCCCAAACTCTACTTACCTCCCCTCTTTCCTGCGCCGCGCTCCCGGCCCTCTGCTTGCGAGGAAATGCAAGCAGAGGGGCGGGACCGGCAGCCGCGTCTGTGATTGGCTGAGCGGCAGCCAATCACGGACGCGGCTGCCGGCAGCTCACTTCCGCGTAGGAAAGCGGAGAGGTAAGTAAGATTGGGAGCTTTCTAAAATAAAAAATAGCGGTTGGGGCTGGGAACAGGGGAATACAGTATAAAATGGGTTTTATGCTAGGGGGAGGGATAGCAGAACGGGAGGGAGAGGGAGGGGGAGGAGAAGGGATGCAATACGCATGCAAAGATCTCCGGAGGCCGGTAGCAGGCAGTGTCCTATATGGACCTCTAGCCTCCTGGTGGGCATTTTTTGGGACTTTGGGGGGGACTACAGGAGAACCATATAGAGCTGGGATGTAGGTAAGGATTAAACTACACTACATGATGGGGCCAGTATTGGTGGGGGATTATAGTTTTGGGGGTGAACTGCCCTTTAAATGTATGTGATATTGAATTTGGATTAGTTTATATGTTGAGCCATTGAATGGCCAGCATTAGACAAACCAAATAAAAACAGGTATATACATTTTACTGCCTTAATACACGTGCAAATACAATTTTTCCAAATATATCTCAAAATATTTTTTTGGTGGGGAATTTGTCAATATAGATTTGTCTTTCTCTGCAAGTTGAAAACCCACCTTTATCAAGTATTGTGATAAGAAGAGATGTTGGGCCTAATTAGTAAGCACCTTCTCATTAGAGCATTATGTTTTTTGTTCTGGCAGTTTGTAAGTACTGGATACTTGTCTCAATGAAATGCAAAACAGCAATTAAACATAGACCTGTTGGTATAGAGTAGACATTTACACACCAGGATGGTACAGAGCTGTCTGTACACAGGGAATTTTAGATTTACAATCCTTTTATCTTTTATTTTCAGTTATTAGTTCACTTACTTCCTGTTGCCAGGTATTTCTAGTTATTGAAAGATGTTTTTGCACAAACAAGACAAGTGATCATTTTCTGGTGTATAGGATGGGGGGATTGTAAATGCCTTTTTGTACTGATTTCCTGCAGAGATATCTGGACTGTAAAATAAAATGAACAGTATTTGCAAAACAAAGTTGTGTCAGTGACTGTTCCAGAGAAAATTTCAACTAAAAATGCAATTCGACTGAACAAATCGGAAGCAGCCTTTTTACATTTTGCAAGGGGGCAGCTTGGTGGCTATTTATTTATTTAATTAAAACTGTATCTGATGATTTCTGATAAATTGATAACAGGAATTGTGTGAGTCAATAGAGATGTAGACAGTTTGCCAATAGAACCCCCAGAGCTATTGATCTAGCAGTAAATTAAAGTCTTACTTAGTAGCTGCCAATATTTCTAATCTCTTCCTTCACCAATTACAAGCTTGCAGCTACCTTCAGCCTGGGGGTAGAGAACAGAATAGGGACAGTGACAAGGCATGTTTTAAGGTTATTCCACCTTAATACTGCCACTTTATTTAGTTGGGTAGCAGTGGCATCCCACTTGAGACATCCACATTGAATAAGGGAATCCGTTGGTTGGGCTGATAGGCTCTCAAGCGACCGTTTGTCTGAAAGGCATCTTTAAAGTCTCCTTTAGGATGGAGTCAGCAGTCAGGTTTCAGGGAAAAAAACCTCTTGGTAAATGCTATGTTCTTTCTAATACCCTAGAGCGAAAATCAATAGGAGGTATAATTCCTACAATTGTCCTACAGCGGCTTTCAAGTGCTCTGCCTGATCCTGCAACCTCAGATGGCTGCATTCTGCTGTTGTTTGTGGAAGGGTCCAGCTTATTCGTTGTAGAAAGTATATATGGGTTCACAGCTTTGTGCTGGCAGTCACTTAGTCTGAGGCCACATTATGGAGGACATTTGTGCTGGGATTCGTGAAATAGTCCGCAATCGGGGCACATGGCATCCGCAAAAAAATGGTGACTGCATGCGCTCTGGAAACGGATTGCCTTGCATTTAACACCTACATTGACATGTACTGCTCTGCGATTTTCGCACGCTAATTGATCGGAACGCAATTGTTAGCACGTGAGAAAACACAGCCGTGTGGCCTTGCCCTTAATGCCCTTCACACTAGTAGAGGTAAATATGTTAGGATGGGGTATTTCAGTTTGTGGAGATTGAGTGTTTTTTGTTTTAGTTTCTTTTGTCAGTGAAGACAGAAAGGAATATGCTCATCCTAGCGCAAAGCTAAAAAAGTGCTGGCTATAAAGTATAGCTGAACTAATAAAAGCAGTCTGTATGTTGCAGCTCTTAAGAGCTTAGGAATTTGTGTGAATGGGCAGTATATTAAACAAGACTAAATGTAGGAGGCTAGTATATCAGAGGAAGAGATAAGCAGAGCTCACTGATTGCAGATCAATAAAGGTTAGTGACATCATATCTCAACGTGAGAGAGCCTTCTTAATGCAGCTCTATTTATCAGATGGGGCAAGGAGCCAGTAACCCTTCTCTCACCTAGCGTGTCTCACACTTCCTGATGTTTTGATGTTAAATTGTGATAAGTGAAGGTAGAGAATGCAGTGTAGTATATTGTATCTTCCAGGTAAACGTGCCTGGTAAAGCCTTTCCTTCTCCTGACTCAATTCTCTTGGTTTGTATATACGGATTGTAGTATGTGGGATGGCGCATAGTGTTTGTTCATGCAGGCTCACCGAGGTATCTGTCTAGGAAATGAATTGGGAGTCATCCAAAAGGCCTCACTTCCTGACACACTGATGACTCGACAGCCAAGTTCGTGTCCTTTTGCAGGGGGAGTGACTAAACAGGGAGATGTGAATCTGTAAAAGCCAAGTGTGTTTTCTAGATCAGGTTTAGGCAGGTAGTAAAAGGATGTGAGCAGTGTTAGTATAGCATGCTGTACCTTGGTATTCAGATGGGCAGTGTAAATGACCCTTTGCTTGCTAACAAAAATCACAGAACCTACATTTTGCAGAATGCTAAAGGATTGCCTTCTGACATAAATTAACATCTCTGTGTTTCTAGTTGTGGTATACTTTAGGAAGTATTACAGCATACTTGGAAGGCAGCAAAAAGCCTGGAGCTACCACATAAACAGACACCTTGCCATAAGTATTCAGCAATTTATTGAGCTTTATGTTACCTGCAGTTATTTTGTTTTGCTCTTCGGCTCTTGAGCTAAAGACACATTGTTTTGCTTTTAAATGTTAAAAAGATAAATCGTCTTCCAAGCGATATGACCTTCCATGTACCATGAATATACTTCTGTGTATACAGGTCACTTCATTACTCATTCTGAGAGCCTGAATGCTTAGCTTTTGTTTGATGGGTGGCTATATTTGTGGACAGGCTAGAATCTCAATTCAGTGACTGGATAGAGCCTTGCGGTAGAGGGCAGAAGGGTTGGGGGGTATTGTAATATGATCTTGTTTATGGGTGGAAGAGAGGCAGAGTCAAAGACTTGGCAGGTCCTTTTGCTGGGTCAATGGGAGTGTCTCCCAGCTGTGTGCTACCATGAGGTTTAATGCATCTTGCCTACGGATTATAATATTAATTACCGTCCAGACAAAGAGGGATTTAGTGAAACTGCTCTAGTCATTTACTTGCGGGGCCCGTTTTCCCTGTGAGAGATAGTCTTAGTGAATTTTTAGCCCATGTGAGACTTTCATGTTTATACATTTAAACCTGACAAAATAATCCTTTGCTTTCTTTAACTCTGCCAGTACTATTTCATTTGGCAGGCTGTTAGTAGTTTGCTATACAGACATTACCCCATTTTTGTTTAATAATTAGTTTGTTGTCAGTAGTTATCTAGCAGTGCTGATCTATTTTGGTTAAAAACAGAGGTGTCGGTACTTTTTTATTGCTTGTTCACTGACTTTTATAAAGTTCTGACCCTAAACTATCAGGCCCTAAAGTTGGGTCTCCTTTTAGGGTAAGCTTAGATAGGCATTTTTTAAGTCCAGTGCAAATACACATGCTTTTAAGAAAAAAGAGCAGTATTTTTCCATCCCAATGGTCTTACCCTGCCCATGCAGCATTATGTCTGTGTATAAATAAATGCAACTGAAATACTGACTTCCTGTTTGCAGGACCCCCTATTAGAGACCGTTATGGTTTGGCCCTTGACCCAGTGCCTGGGTTGATTCAGTTGCTTAGAGATCCGTCCAACAGCCAATCAGTAGAAATTACTGATGGGAACATTCCAAGGATGTGGTGCATTCTGGGAAGAAGAATGACTGTTAGAACCTGAAATATCAGGTCACCATTGTTAACAGCAGGTAATAGCAAGGGGTATAAATTCAATGGATTTTTTAAAATGGAAGAGAATATGTAGAATAACTAGGTATGCATAGTGAAAACGAAGAGTTTAAAAAATATTTTCCACTGAACTTTTACTTTAACTAGGTGCTGGTTCTACCTTGCCTCAGGTGTTCTGTCTGTCTCCCTACCCCCTCTAAGGAATTTGCATTCAACTTCATGGTTTTCTTTGAAGTTGCAGAAAGTAAGCAATAAGAAGGCTGAGCTGCAGCCTCTGGCATTTCCTTCATTGTGAGCAATGGGAGTGAGGTTACCCAGCTGAGAGAGCAGAGCTCACACCAAGTCTAGGGTACAAAAAGGTATTCCATATAGCAGTATAACTCTTTGGGCCTGCAGATACTAGCTGGACAGTCTGATGGTCAACCTCCATGTTGTGAACTACAAGTTTTCTGCTGCCAGGGAAACCCCAAATCCTGCCAATGACTGCTTGCAGAGAACAAGGAGAAAATACTGTTTTAATCATTTATTTTTTTAATTAGGGTCTCTGCAATTATCTTAATAAACAGTTTTATCATTTTCTTTGCAATCAATATTGCGGCTGAGGCTAGAGTATTATCTCAGAGGTATTGATTACTTTTAACAGCTCCGCTGTGGGCCGCGTTTACTAACCCCACCATTATGTTTCTCTGTGTCAAACTTGTGTTACTGCATTTACAGCAGCAATGTTAGACTACAAACCATTTTGCCACATCAACTTCTACTCCAAGAATGCTTAACAAGCAAAACACTGACAATTAGAGTTAACGCACTACAATGTATACATTGTATACATTGTTCATACATGCGTCTATTTCCTTTAAATGTTCTGTTGGTTTATTTCGTCAAAGACTGGGTACACATGTTAGGATCCTTCGTCCAACCGACTGCTCAACACTTGCGAATGGTCAGCCAGGATGAAGGACTGTCGGTCGCAAAAGTAGCTGCGGCTGACAGTTTGACGTGATGAGCATAGGGTCCAAAGAGGTTTTCCGACCTGTCCGATAGCCCATTCATCTGGTTCAGATGAATTTAAACACCTGGAGGGCCACAGCACAGTTTGGACATCCCTGATATAAATATTTTCTTTTCAATTGATTTGCCTAAAGTTGACTATACATGCAACAATCTCGATTGTACAATCCCCGTATCGGGATTAAAAAAATGTCAACTTCTCAGATAGGAGCGAAATTGCACCAATATTGTAAGATCGTTGTAAGATTTTCCATACATGATACAATATCGGAATATATATAATATATCCCGATATGGTATAATCCAAGATCTTTGCATGTTTAAATAAGGGGTTGGAGGTATCACGTAAGCATTTCTGTAATGGTGGCTATAGTATTGCAGCCAACGGCAATCCTGACCTAATAAAAATATGGTCATTCTAGTGCCACCTGCCCCTTTTCTTGGGTAATCCTGACCAAACTTCTTTAAAATGTTATAAATGAACTGTCGCTATCTATTTATACAACATGTAGTTATAAAGATTATTGGGGTTATTCAAAAAACTTTCTTATCGTTAAAAATGGCGCTAATTTTGCCCCAACCAATCAGATGTTAGCCTATAAATGTTAAATAAGATCTGATTGGTTGGGGCAAAATTAGCACCATTTTAAACGATAAGAACTTTTATTGAATCTCCCTGTATGTCTCTAAATCTCTACAGGCTTTAATGTGTTTACTGTATTCTTTGTCGCGTATTGCACGTGTCCCTGCAATTGAAGAAAAAACAAAACTTCTAGTCAGCTACAACATTTAAATCAAGAATATGTGCAGAAATGTTCCTAAAGTGGCACCGATTAAAGGGTTGTCAAAAAAGTTGGTAAATAAATTTAAAATTCAATTTAAGCATGGTTCCATACCATCATATGGGGATTGCATTGAGTTTTTAGGAGCTACCAATGAGGTGGGGGGTATAGGATATTACATATAGGAAAGGTGTATATGTATGTGTGTACTATCTTACTATTTCCATTTAAATGACCATCGATTAAATGTATATAAAGTATAGCACTGACTTATATTAGGTACAAGACAAAATATACAACTTATACAAAATATAAAAAACTTACAGATAGTCAAAATGGGAGCTTAAACCACACCCCTGTGACTGCTATGGGGTCTCTGTGGATACTGAAAGGATGTAAAAATGTCAGTATAACATCCAATGATGTGCTGTTTGTAAAACATGTGGCAGTCATAGCCAATCCCAAAAAAAGTTTCTGTATTCTACGCAGGATGTGATGTGTATATTGACATATACACCAAGGTTCCTTATATACCACCTCCAGCCTGCAGGTGGTATCAGTGCATAATAAGACAAGACATCCCTGCTCTCTATGGCTAGGAGGAGAGAAAGTAAAATTAGATAGAAGTTTGTGATATGTGCTCCTGCTGGGACTGATCTGGAATGATATTAAATGCAACATAAGATCCTGTTACCACCTGTTGGGAGGACAGATTATTGGACAGACAATTTACCTTATTGGATACAAACTCTGAGGCAACAGATAGGTTTACACCTACTTACAAGGACATAAAATATACAGGCCTGGTCAGTATTCAAAGTGGTGTACCATAGGCAGGGACTACGCCATTACTGCATATGTTATGTGGGGAAACTGTTGTTGTTTTGTTGTTAAATTATTGCAATACTTACTGTTAATGTAATTAAAACTGGTTTATCTTGTTTAAAGAAAGTAAGTGGACTGTCTGCTTTGTGCCAGAGCACCAGTGTAACATACTGTGTGCCATGCTACCCATGCATCATTCCATAAAACAGTGATCTGGTACAAATTGGTGGCAGCAGCTTTTAATACCATTTATTCTCTCTGTTTTCTCTGTGTATTTGTACTCTGTATTAAGCTATGGAGGCTGCTACTGATTTAAATCTTGTAAGCTCTACAGGACAGGGACCTCCTTACCTTTTGTGGCAAAGTTCTAGCACTTCTATTTATATAATTTATATATTTATGTACTGAACTATCTATGTATTTGTTCCCCTTGTATGACTTTATTGTATTTTATTACTGTACAGCGCTGTATCCCCAACTGGCGCTTTATAAATAAACTATACATCCTCCTGTCCTTGTACCTGCAGATGAAATGCCCCAATTAGACTCAATAGCTCTACCAGGCCCAATTGCCAAACCTATTTTTTAAACCTGGTCCATTTTAAGGGGTAACTAGGAAGTGGACAGATTGGCTAGAACAATTTAAATTGGCAGCCACTATTAATGGTTAGGATAAAGGTGCTCGCTTGCAGGTCCTTTTGCTTAGTGGTAAAGCCAGGCAGGTATAAGGATTTAATACTGAAATAAAAAGCAGTTACTGTATCAGTAAAAAGTGCTTTGAAGCAAGTTATATCTGTATGAAAGACTATATAAAGGATAATACTTTGCATGTTCCTGCCCATTTCTCTAGGTAGTCTGGGAATGAGAAATATTTGTTTATATGTTAGATTATTAGGGCAATGCGATTATAATAACATGAGGCTGTGAGGTAGCTTCTGTTATAAGAAGGCTCTGTTTCATTTTATACTCTGGGGAGTTTTTAGTCCTAACTAATAAACAACTGTAAATCTGGAACTTGCTGTGATTATTACTAATAAGTATGAACATAGCATGTTTATCTGCATCCTGTTTAGCGTCTCGGGTCACCCAGTGGTGCGGTTTAGTTTGAACTGCAAATTGTGGCAAGGTTGTCTGGGTCTATTCTCAGACCTGCAGGTTTATAAAGGTGCCCATATACTATCTAAGACATTAGACTGATGTCCAATCTCTCACAAGATAAATGTCCAATCTATCTAGAACTGCCTAGCCAGTTCTTTCATACAACCAATTTGAGATCACAAAATTAATGGGTCAGATAGGAACATCTCAAGATAAAAAATTGCTGCTTGTAAAATGTGGTCTTAAATCTATCTAATATCGGTGTATGTATGGCCAGCTTAGATTTAGACCCCCTGGATTCTAGCTGGCAGGTAGATGCAATAGGAAAGTGAGGGCAAGTTTGGTTAGGTTCATAACTCCTACTGCCTGAAGTGACCTAAATAATCCTTCCCTAGGCCAATAGTGTAATAGCTATGGAAGTAAGGGAAGGGCAGATGGATCACTTGCATAATCGAGCCCTTGGGTAGGAATCGCTAAAGCACGAAAAATGGCTTTATTCTAGGATGTATAAAAACAAAATTTTTCAGCAATCTGTGCAGCCAGAGAATGCTGTGAGTTGTAGTTTATAAACATGTGAAAAGTTCAACACCCGTGCTCTATTTCATTAGGCTGTATTGCATCTGTATACATTCAAGGAGAAATTTACTGCTAATGGAGAACGCTGGGAGTTGTAGTTTTCAAACTTGAAAGGTCAGTGAGAACTATGTGTTGATATGTTAGATTATTAGGGCAATGCTATTCTAACATGAGGCTGTGAGGAAACTTCTGTTAAAAGAAGGCTCTATTTCATTTTATACTCTCTGGGGTGCGTTTAGCACCTTTAACCCCACCTTACCTTAATCTATAAAGCTGATCAGTATCCTGTGCTCCCAAGTTGTAACATAGGCATCTATAAATGTGGAACTTGCCGTGGTCAATATGAATAAGTATGAACATAGCATGTTTAGTTTTGATTTACTGTCCTAGCTGTAAATCATCTGTAAACACAGTTAAAGCCAAATATATATACTCCATGTAAACCTAACCAAAATGTTGCCAATTTCTTTATGAAAAAAAGCAAGTCTGCTGCTGAATTAGTTGGATACCAACACATACTGATTTGTTTCTGACTGTTACACAAGGATACACACTACTCTGTTTAAGTAAATTAAGGTATCCTCTTTTAAATAAATCTAGATACGGTTTGCATGTTTTCCTACAATTCTTATGATTGAGGCTGCAGGACCTTATGTTGAGAAATCTTGAACTGAAGTGTTCCTTTGGGAGGGACCCATATAACCTATTGTTGAACGCTGGTCATGCTGGTTATACACTAGGTAGACATTAGATAGATTAAACTTTCATTCATAGACAAACGTCAAATATTATTTTTTCAAAAGGTTAGTACATGGTCTCCTTAATCCATATACAGGGAGATTCAATAAAAGTTCTTATAATTAAAAATGGTGCTAATTTTGCCCCAACCAATCAGATATTATTTAACATTTGAAAGCTAACATCTGGCATTAGCACCATTTTAAACGATAAGAGCGTTTGAGTTACCCTGATAGTCTCTTGCCTTGAATGATGCCGGGGGTGGGGGCTAAGAGGTGCAAAGGTTTTCATTGCTATAATTTGCAGCTACCAACAAAATCATAGCTTTTTATTGGGTTTCTGCTAAAAGATTGCATGGTAAAATGTTGCACCTCTTAGGACTAGGTCTTACTATCACGCAGAGCACCGCATGCAAGAGTTTTTGCAATGTGCTGCTATGTGTGATAAGCTATGTGTTCTACGATCTTGTACACAAAGTCGCGGAAGCATGCATACCAATTAGGGATCAGTGCGCAGGGCACAGAGTGGGAACACTCGGATAGCGTTTGATTAGCATGTGTCCCTTATCTTACAAATCTATGCAATGTAACAGTAAAAAAAAAAACTTCCTTACTGATATACTTTGCTACAGGATTTGGTCAGTTCAATTTCCTCAGTGAAAGCACATTAGGCTAAAGGGTAGAAGGAGGACACAGGACCTACTTATTCCCACCCACACCTCACCCTCCCCGAGCAAGGCTGGGAAACCAGGTGCTTGTGTCTAATGGAATTTCCCATCACTTACTGCCTGCTGATTTCTGATCAATGAAAATGAATTTGTTAGCTCATTGCAGGCTGGTCAGAGTTCTACTGCTTCCAACCGTGTCAGTTCCGGTAAAACCTGCTCATCAGCAGCACGAATGGATAAAATGAAATAAAAGATTGAGCGCAGAAGTAATAGTCCATCAGTACATTTAACTGTTTGCGTGCTGTATTGTTACTTGAACATTTTTTTAGATATTTACATACATGGCTTTGGGGGATGTAAAAACATATACAATCTGGTCTGTTTTCAAACAGAAATGCTTGGAATGATCATTTGATTAAATGCTGTTAATCACTTTATTCACTCGATTGGCAAATCTTTGATTTTGGTGCGAGCGCGTATTCTTCACAGTACTTAAAAGGGGTTAATTATCTGACTAGACTTAATTATTCAGCTGCTGCTATAACAAAATCAATGTCTGCCTTGTTTCATGGGTTTGAATTTGGAAGTGTTTGTCATTCAAATGTTTCCTCTCTTCTTATATTTTGTCATGCGAGGACAGTCAGAGGTGGTCAATTTGCTTGTTTTGGCCACCGGTATGCTGTCAGGGCAATTTGAATCCCGTCTACAATTCACCAAAAGGAGAATGCACATATTTAAATTCACACTACTTGTGATTAAAGCTCTGGATATACAATGTTGTATTTAATTTTAGGAAAACCTTTTATTTTGGGCAACAATATATAATTTTTTGTATGATCGTGTTTAATATCTTGTACAGTCTTATGCAAAACCTTAGTTAAATGATAAGTGCACTGTAAAATCAAGTTATGCTCATTTGGGAGCTGCAGCTTTAAAAATACGCATTGCCATATTTTTTTTTTTACCTATGCCCTTCAGAGCCTAGCTTTGTGCCTTGAATGATGCTGACATCTTGTTACTGGTTTGCTGAATGTTAAGCTCCGCCCCTGAGATTTTCCGTGCCCTTTCTCCTGCTTGACCATCAAACAGTAATGCCTGTGAGTTCCGTGCATGTGCGTGTGCACGGAACTCACAAGCATTACTGTTTGAGGCTCATGCAGGAGAAAGCAGAGGAAATCTCAGAGGGGCGGAGCTTAACATTCAGCAAACCAGTAACAAGATGTCAGCAACTTTCAAGGCACAAAGCTAGGCTCTGGAGGGGCATAGGTAAAAAAAAAATATGGCAACAGTATTTTTAAAGCTGCAGCTTCCAAATAAACATAACTTGATTTTACAGTGCACTTATCCTTTAATTTATAAAATACGGCACTACAATTTTTTTCTATATTAATTTATAAAAGGTTCTATTGTCTTCAGTTTTCTAGTTTGAGTTAAAGAATTCAGGATAGCTAGACTACTATAATTGTTGTAAAATGGCACTGTTTAGCAAAAGCAAGATTAAACTTCTGAGAAACTGCAGATGACAATTGCTTAAATTATTCAAATAGTTATACCATGTTGATTTAAACTCATAAAGGGTAAGTGTGGTGCAGATATTACTTTAGGTAAATGACAGGAATTGCTTTCCTGAGTATTTTTGAAAATTACTGGGGGGGGGGGTTGTTTTTTTTACATAGTTTTGAATATATTTACATTTATATGTGTGATATGGTAGCAGCATCCCCCCTGCACTTTCTGCTCTGAAACCATGTGAAAGTCTCTGTGACGTTAAATTTACAGGCCTCACACACTTCCTACTGTGGGCTGTACTGTTCTCCAACCCTCCTCCTCTTAAGTGCTCCTTCAGTCACTGTAACTCGATCTCTTCCTTGTTTCTTCTGCACTGAGCATGTGCCAACCACAGGTTAGAAAGAGGAACTAGTATTTGTGATTCAGATTCAGAACCTCCCACTTTCAGTGATTTCTTTATACTTTGGGCTTTGCGGTTGGTGACTCATTTTAAAGGTAGGAACCTGGCCCTTCATTCAAAAGCTTGTTTGGAGACTACAGTTCCCCTTTAAGCTTTCTTCACACAATGATTTGGTTGGCTAACTCACTCATTCCTGGCTATAGTGCATTGATCCTTCAGGTGGTCACCTTTTTAGGTCTTTTGTAATCTGATAGATTTTCCCATTGCCTTTTTTGTATTTAATGTTTCAAGATAATCAATATTGGGTGAAGAATCAATCAGGCCCTGATCAGGCGAATCTGCAAATGCTCAGTGAACCTATAAGTATGTAACAATTAATAAGATCAATTTCTTTTTGATTAAATGAATACATACATACATCAGTACTGAATCATACCAGTCGATCATAATGTAAATCAATCCAACACAAATCGACCCACTTGGAGCTACTTTAATCAGAATGTGTGGGAATTAAGATATTATTGTGTTTGTTATATTTTTGAATGATATGGTTAGGTAGAAACATGTAGTAAAGGTCACACAGCTCTCAAACCCTTACAGGTGGAGTTGCTGCATTTTGACAAAACAGTTTGTATTATTTGGGCCTATCCAGTATATCAGTATATTTAACCAAATTACAAGTCTAACAAGCTGTACTTTTCTCATTCTTGTTAGCTTCACATTTAAATTTAGTCCAGTACATGACTTTTACAATTTCTCACAATGAAACAGGACTTCAGGAGTCTGTTATAGTCCCTGTTAATACGTCTGGTATTTGCATGGGAGACCTCCTAGGTTTTAGATAAACTCCACAAATGAAGAATCAATGAGATTGTGAAAAGGCTGCGATCCAGCCAAGGGACTAAATCAATAGTAGGATTTATCTGTCACATAAAATATCCCAGCAGCTGGTAGAAAAACTGCATTAAAACTAACCATGCCTCACTTTCTGCAGGCCACAACTGCCCACAAATAAGTCAGACCATTTATAGAACATCATGCCAGTCAAGGGAGGAAGTTGGCGGTGTTGCTCTGTGTGTGAGACAGGCTGGCACGCAGTACACATTTTTCCACTAGTGATCCCTAGCCTGTAACCGAGCCGCCAGCAGTCTTGTTTGGTTTGGTAGTTTCTTTAAGCATCCTGCTGTTAGAAAAGCTGTTTATGCTAATGAGCCTATTAAGATTTGAAGGCCTTTGCCATTCCCTGTTTCTTTGTGAGTGCACTGTGCCCCATTAATGAGCATGTATAGGGCAATTCTTGTTTGTATTGTCATGGTGCCAATTCCGGCACCCTGTGCCAGAGCAACGGAGAAAAAAACAGCTGTTGATGGTAGACTTTCACCTCAAGTCTCTTCATGCTGAGAAGTAAACACAGAGGGCCAGAGCTGTACAAGAGGCACTTCTCAATCCCAGGAAGCTTGGAGCAGTGAAAGGGCATGTGCACCTGAGCAAATGAAAGTTGCTGGTTGCTAAAGGAAAATCTCAACAGAATTATATTCTTTTAACTCTGTATAAAACAACTTGCATTTATTATGAGATTGCTTTTTGACTCTAAGGTTTGCTAGCAGCTGCTACAGCTGTTATACCAGGATTTTTGTTTACATTTGCTGGGGGTCTGAATTCTCTTTGTATTTTTATGTAGTGGTTTACTGTTCCTTTGACCACAATAAATTCTTCTTAAGGTCGCTTCCTCTTAGAAACTACTGAGCTGGCACTTTCTCCTTCCAGATTTCTACACATACAGTTCATGCTGGAAATGGCAGCGATCCCAAGCAAAACTGAAACTAGCAACCACAACACAGCACTTGTATTAGTACAAGACAAACATTTGGCAGCCTATATTACTAAGCTTTCAATACTCCCTACTGTAGGTACAGTGTTACGGTGCACTATTATACATTTTCTGGTGTTTTGTGGCTGCTTTTTTGTAACATTGATTGTTTATAGTACCATTGAGAATTTTAACATGTCACTTTAGTGCCAAGTCGTCCATGTAGATAGAATATTTTTCAGGACTAAAAGGTACTTGGATAAACCTAAATAAACCGGTCGACTTGTGTCAGAGAACTAATAAATCTTTTATTTATACAGCCACAAAGATGGGTAATTGTTCTAAGGCCAACCAGCCGCCAATATCAATTGGTCGGTTGGGGCAAAATACCGCTGGTCTTGTCAAAAATCGCCACGGACACTATTTCAATGCAACCTGTTGTGCACTCCGTAGAAGACTGCACAGTTGGCCGAAATTTATTGACTATACCGATCAAACTTTCGTCCCATTTGGGGGGGAAATAACTGCTAATTGGCATTGTGTCAGTAGTCACCACCGATTGTGTGAGACTGCTTTTGGTGCCATTTCTTGGTGTTAATTCTATTGCAATGATCTCTTTTGCATGTTTTCTAAAAGGACTCTTAAAAATTGTATCAAATTCCCTTTCCATTTGCAGTCTTTATCCAAATGCAATAGTTCTGTTGAGCTGCATAATTGTAGGAGTTTATCCCTCCCATTGGAGTTTATTCCCCCATTGTTTGTAAAGCCACCTCAACACGGGCTCAACATTTTGAGTGAATTTGACATTTGATCAACCGCTCAACAATGTCAGAGGGCTCCTGGTAGGGTAACAGATTAAACAGATTTTGGTAGCTTTGACAGAGGTTGTCTTAACATTTCTCCACTGTAAAGTTACAGTTTGGGTATATTCTTCTTAGGATATTGGCTTTTAAATTTATAAGACGGACTTTTGGCATTTGCGACACATTTCAAGGGTTGACAAATGGATGGTTCTGTTCAAGTCTATGTAACTAAACAATATGGTAAGCTTGCTGACATGTAAATGAAAGCATGGCTCTTTGGACATGGTGAGTTTTGCTATGTTTATTATTTAAGTAAGGGAAGCAAATGGCAGCTATCATACCTTTATAAACATCTTGCTTTTACCTTTATATACTACAGGAACAAAAGCAACCAAACAAAATCCATGCACTTTGGTAACACTTTTATCTTTATTAATCATGAACATGTAAAAGAAAATAATTTTACGTTTTAGTTTCCCTTTAAAGAGGCCAGAAGTTCATTTTTATGTAACTTACTCTGGCATTTTATTAATCTGGTCAAAATTCTATGTAATTTATTCTTTTACTTCTTTTTGGTTTGCTGCCAAATAGCCTCTTGTAAAAGAACCACCTAATTAACATTGTACTAATTAACCATTTTAGATTGCACAGTGCTGCAGCTCAGATTTAATCATTAGGATATCTGGGTGGTATGGCCCTTCCCCCTGTTGAAAAATCCCAATTTCATGCCTTTTCATCTTAATTATTTATTTATTGCTCATGGTATTTAGGAAATTACTTCCTGGCTAGGATTGGCATTCTGCCATCCATGACCTCTATATAAGAACTCTCCAATTTAAAGTTGTTCATCTACTGCTGTTTGGCCTTCTGCAATGCTACTTTTTCTATAAACCGCGTGGTCCAGAAATATGCTTATAATTTAACATGTGCATTCTATTGAATATATGTTATATACATTTATATAGCTTAAAAGAGAATTACTCCTATCCCTAAAATGTCAGGTTTGTTAAGCAATGTGTACATCCATGTCTAGTTATCTTTCTGGCTTATAGCAAAACGTGAAGCTCAGAAATATTCTGCTTTCGCTTCTGCACTCTGATTGGGGGTCATTGATTTTATGGGAAAACCTGTTTATAGACCGTGCTGATCGACCTGAAGAGTTTGACTTTTGCTTCCTTAAGTAAGAGCTGCCTTTCTTCTATTGACTGACAATCAAAGCTAGGGGAAAAAAAGGCAGCAGAAATATGGAACAGGTTCTCATATTATGGGCATGTCATACAGAATACATTTTGTATATTTTTATACACGGGGAAATGAAATCCTCATTTTCCAAATGTTGATTTTGAATTAAAATGTTGAAATCAGAGATTCAATTTTATTATTGTTATTAATAATCATAACTAGAAGCTGGAATTGTGCCATTTTACAGTGATGTTTTGTAAGTGTGACCATTCATGAAGAATATGTTTAAAAAAAAAAAAAAAAATGTTTGTATATTTCTTGTCCACCCAGATGCTTGTTTGGCATCCACCTTTGGGATTTTGTTTGGATATCCATTGCTTTTTTTCCGAGTGATAATCTGTAGAATTAATTTTAGACCATTCTCCCTTTCCTGGCTTGGGGAGCACAACAGGCTTTGCATCAATAAACAAATCCCTGGTGCCCCGTCAGAGTGTTTCTCACCGCTCATTGCCTCCCCTTCCCACAGCTTCCTGGAACTTACCAAGCTTTTATGGCATTGATTTTACAACCAGCCTGTTAACCCTCCAGTACTTCAAGGCTTGCCAATGCTACTACTTGGATATGTCAGTCATCCCCTAATACCAAAGTCCCTATGTGGGATTGAATGAGTAACTGGGAGGGGTGGATGGGGGGGGGGTGTTTTGAATCGCCCAATGTGTGATCTTGTGGGGATTGCTTAGTATGCATTTCTTGTTAGTTTTTATCCTGATTTGTGAAATAGTCTATAGGTGGGTACACACAGTACAGATCTTCAAAAGATGACAGACAGAGTCTTTAAGATTTTATTTTAAAGAGCCCCCTACACACAGTCCTGAGCATTCTCCCTATGTAAAGCATAGGGAGAACATTTGGGACTGCACATTTCCTTAAGCTGCAGCCAACGTCCTATACTAGTACAGGGGGATGACCAAAGAAAATGTTTGCCCACTTTCAAGCCATCCAGGGGCCGAAGGTGAATGTTTGCGGTAGGCAGTAGATGCTATTGTCATAGCAAAAACTATTCTGCAGTAAAATAACATAAATATTGTTTACAAAACTGTACATACTTTTACTGACTTCTCCCCCTGTCTGTCTTCCTTTCAGATCCAATACGTTTTGAGGGCAATGAACTCTTCATGTAGTCCTCACCATGGAAGGCTGTGACACTCCTGTCATCCCTGGGAAGGATAATGGGTGTAGCATTTCTTCGAAGAAACAATGGACTGATCATAGCTGTGCTCTTCATCTTGACAAGTCAAGCAACATGGAGCATTCCAGCATTGACAGTCATGGGTCTCTGGAAGGTTTGAGGACCTCATTCAATGAATGCATCTCTGAAAGCTCTAAAGCTGGTGCCATCTCTGAGCCTGCCAGCAGAAAAGTCTGTTGTAACGAATGTTCATCCTCCTTTCCTAGTTTGCAGGACTATATGGAGCATCACTGTCCTGGTACGCTTCCCTCTCTCACAATGAAAGAGGAAAGTGAGAGTGATGTGAGTGATGAGGGGGAGGAAGAAAGTGATGTGGAGAATTTAGCTGGGGAAATTGTCTACCAGCCTGATGGGTCTGCCTATATTGTGGAAAATGTCAGCCAGCTTCTGCAGAGTGGTGAAGCTTGTGACGGCAGTCTTGGAGGGCCTTTTCTTTCTATGTACGCAAACCCTTTGCCCAGCACTGCTGGGAAATCTGAGGAGACACCTACTGTTGGTTCTGTTTACCCACAAATTATCAACACTTTTCACATAGCTTCATCTTTTAGGAAGTGGTTTGAGAGTTCAGACAAGTCTTTCCTGAATACCTCAGCCCTTGCGGGTGTAAGCCCTGTACTACACAGCTTCCGAGTTTTTGATGTGCGACATAAAAGCAACAATGATTATCTAAACAGTGATGGTTCTGCCAAAAGTTCATGTGTATCCAAAGATGTCCCTAACAATGTAGATCTGTCCAAATATGATGGCTTTGTACTGTATGGTAAGAGAAAACCAATTCTAATGTGTTTTTTGTGCAAACTTTCCTTTGGTTATGTTCGATCATTTGTGACCCATGCTGTGCATGACCACCGAATGACTCTTAGTGAGGACGAGCGGAAAATTCTTAGTAACAAAAACATTTCTGCCATAATTCAAGGCATTGGTAAAGATAAGGAACCTCTTATTAGTTTTCTAGAACCAAAAAGCAAAAGTTTTCAGCACCCCTTAGTTTCTTCAACAAATCCTTCTACTACTGGTAATAGTTTTTATGGAAAATTTAGTGGCATAAGAGTTGAGGGGGATGAGGCTCTGCAAGCTAGCTTAGCCCTTCTGCAAGATAATGACGCTGCTGCCAGTGCAGTTGGCCAAACACAACCGAACATCTTGACAAAAAATGCTCTTCTTAATCTTGGAGGGCTACCTAATTCATCTCTCAGTACTCCTCTAACCTCTGACCCATTGAACTCCTTAGACTCTGGCCAACCAAACCTTTCCAACAGCAAAGATCAAGAAACGACAGATTTGGAAAAAGAGAAGTGTGTCAAACAGGGACAAATATCTGAAAGGGTTGAACTAGATGAGGAGGATGAGGAAGAAGAAATGGAGGAAGATGATGATGAAGAGGACTGCAAAGCACTGCTGCCAGAGGGGCTTGAGCATGATATGGTGAATCAGACTCAGGATGAGTCTGGGATGTGTACCGGGAACAGTGGCCAGAAGGACCTGTCTCTCACAAACCAAAGTATTTCAAAATCTAATTTAATGCCTAACATGCCCCAGCCTTCTCAGAGGGGCACAACTTCTACTAGTTCTTCTTCCTTTGTTGACTTTGATTGTGCAAACAAGAGGAACCATTTAAGCTTTAATAGTGATGGCTTTGGTGCCAGCATGGCAGGGGATGGGAGGAAATTGGACCTTAATGATGAATGTGCCAATAGGGACAATGCCACAGCACCTGAACCAAATGAAAGTGCAGAGGGTGAGGATGTAAACTTTACCACTCACCACCAGCATGCCGATATCCCCTGTGAGCTTGTGTTAGGGGAATGTGCTTCTGGTAGCGGAGTGGAGTGTCCAAAATGTGACACTGTGTTGGGCTCCTCTCGCTCACTTGGTGGACATATGACAATGATGCACTCTCGGAACTCATGCAAGACTCTTAAATGTCCAAAGTGTAACTGGCATTATAAGTACCAGCAGACGCTGGAAGCGCACATGAAAGAGAAGCACCCTGAACCAGGTGGCTCATGTGGTTATTGCAAATCTGGACAGCCTCATCCTCGCCTTGCCAGGGGAGAGAGTTATACTTGTGGTTACAAACCTTTTCGTTGCGAGGTATGTAACTACTCCACCACTACCAAAGGCAACCTCAGTATTCATATGCAGTCGGATAAGCATTTAAACAACATGCAAAACCTGCAAAATGGAGGTACTGACCAAGTCTTCAGCCACACTGCCGGGGTAGCAGTTGCTGCTGCTACAGCAGCAGCTGCTGCTGCTGCTTCCAACATTAGCAACTCTTGTGGGGCTCCCTCGCCCACAAAACCAAAAACAAAACCCACTTGGCGTTGTGAAGTGTGTGATTATGAAACCAATGTTGCTAGGAACTTACGTATTCATATGACCAGTGAGAAGCACATGCACAATATGATGTTGCTTCAGCAGAACATGACCCAGATCCAACATAACAGACACTTAGGTCTCAGCAGTCTCCCCTCTCCTGCTGAAGCTGAGCTCTATCAATTCTACTTGGCACAAAATATAAACATGAAAATGGAAAACACAGCAACAGATCCTCAGTACATAATGGGTGGTTTTCAGCTGGATGCTGCAAGCCCAATGGCTGGAATGGCTCCTTCTCTTGGTGAGTACTAAGTTAACATTTGTACTAAGCTATGTACTGCATGACAAGGAAGCTGTTGCCAGTATTTTACTGCTTTGCTTTTGCGTTAGTAAATGAAGCATATAAGATAAATATATATTATAATTCACAATTATTGTTTTTAGCATTGTGTTATAAATTATGCCAAGGCCAAATATGGGCAGAACAAAATGGCTGCACCTGTAAAAAAATGCTTGAGTAGATTTTATGGGCAATGGCTGAAAATCACAAGTATTGATTGTGTCCAGTTTATCATCTTTTAACCATAAATTTCAGTAATGATAAATATATCCCTGCTCTAACTATGGTCTGCAGTCCAGTGGCTTACCTACCGTAGAGACCTATTTTTTGGGTGGTGGCTGGTTCTATAGACATTGATACAATACGTACTAAAAGTTAGTTGGCAAGTAAATTCCATGTCACATTAGCCACCTGGCTCCTGAGATTGGTCCAGTCTTGACACATAACATTTTAAAGCTATGGCATTTATATTAGTACATAATATTTATTGAAACTATTTTCAACACATAATTCAGATGGCTCCTGAACTTGCAGTAGGGCTGTATTTTTTCATTGCCCTTGCATCCATTTTACTACATAAGCTGACATACACCAGTAAGATGTTAAAGCGATTCATCGTTCAAGCCGGCGAACGGCAAATCCGCTTTTACTTCTTGTTGTCTGGCAGGTTCTTAACCGCCCCTTCTTGCTGCCGGATTACACTTTACGATTCATGTTACAGCTGTGGATCAGAAAATCCAGTTTGGGAAATGTAGGGGGTAAGTAAACGGTGTTTGGGCATCTATACTTTTTCATACACAAGGTGGGAAGATCTTAACTGTGAGTGAAGCTTAGCTCTTCTATAGCACCTGCTTCCTTAATGTGCCCTTTGTTGAGCTATATTCATTAGGTGCCCATGGTAGAATTCCACTTATGCACAATTTGGATATTTGGAGACCATTGGTACTTTTTTATTTTTCACCATTTAGTGCGCTTGTCTAGTCTAAGGATTTGTGGATTTGTGTATCTGCTTAGTTTTCAGCCATCCTTGAAGCATCTCTCTGGAATCCGTTACAGGTTTGTTTATGTTCACTGATGCTGTATAAAAGTTCAGAAACACTGGATCTGTTTCTTTTCAATTTCCCATCACCAGCGACTCCAATATAAGTAACATTGTCTTGGTATTCAGCTTTTTTGTATTATGTACTGGTCTTTTATATCTTTAAATATGTATTCATTCCCTCAACAGTTGGAGGTGAGATCCCTCTGGATATGCGGCTTGGTGGTGGACAGCTGGTGTCGGAAGAGCTTATGAACCTTGGTGAAAGCTTCACACAAACAAATGATCCCTCCCTTAAGCTTTTCCAGTGTGCTGTATGTAACCGATTCACCACGGATAACCTGGATGTTCTGGGGCTGCATATGGGTGTGGAACGCAACCTTCCAGAGGAGGAATGGAAGGCAGTGGTGGGAGATTCCTATCAGTGTAATCTTTGTCATTATAACACACAACTCAAAGCTAACTTCCAGCTGCACTGTAAAACTGACAAACATGTTCAAAAATATCAGCTTGTTGCTCACATCAAAGAGGGTGGCAAAGCTAATGAGTGGAGGCTGAAGTGCGTGGCAATTGGAAACCCCATTCATCTAAAATGCAATGCCTGTGACTACTACACAAACAGTCTGGAAAAACTGCGCCTGCACACAGTCAACTCAAGACATGAAGCCAGCCTCAAGTTGTACAAGGTGAGATAACCCAGCTTCATGGTGGTAGCTTTACTCTAGTAAAAAGGTTTCTCAGACTGTGTTCTTGGACACACTGGTGTGTCTACAGAGACCTAGAGGCTTGCCTCTAAACTTTTAACCTGACATTTTTTATTTTCATTATGTCTAAAGCTAGGTACACACAGTACTGATAAAGCCCCCATACCTTCGGAGCCAATCCATTCGGGTCGGCTGAGCGCTCATTTGGAAAAGAGGGAAAATTTCCCTTACCTGCGGTAGACTCCCTATAGTGGAGACTGCTGTGGCTGAGGGAAACGCACAGTCCTGAGCGTTCTCCCTAAAGGAGAAACTGTGTGTATGCAGATCTTTAAAAAATGACAGACAGGATCTTGGTGTGTACCCGGCTTTACTCTAAAAATAGATTTAAAAGCAAAAATGATCAAAGTAGGATATACTGTAAAGTGTATACAATACTTAAAATTTACAATATCAGCGCAAAGTGGTTTAGTTTAGAAATCAATTGAATTATTAATTATTTTTCTAAATTTTGTAACCTCCTTGTTCCCTTTCTTTCAGTAGTATGTAGTTCTGTAGAGCTCATGCTAACAATTTCCTTTGGTTATGTTGACATTAAAACTTAATGACATTTTAAATCATAAAGTCGAATTTAAACATAAAATCTAAACCCACCTCCCTCCAGAGTATTCTGTATATACAACTAGCAATGACTCTAGAATGACTCTATTAGCCCCATTCCCTGACTCGTGCCCCTGTGCAATGGGCCACTCTTCTTAAGTGTGTTTTTGCTTAGTAAAGCATAAGCTTTTCAGCTTATTACAGACCTGTTACTGGACATGGCAGGGGTATATACTAGTAAAGAGTGAAAATGTAAATGAAATTATTATGCTAGGAACAGGTTGAGCTGACTATGTTGTATTGCCCCAGGAAGGCTGTATACAATTCATGCTGTCTGGGAAATAAACTGCAGGGTAAAGAGCAGCTTTCAAAGTCTTATCTGGAACTTCCATATTGGTGTGGAGGCAATATAGAATAGAGAGAGTAAATACTGGGGGCTAGGGGGCATGCCCAATAAGTGCACATGCTCATAAGGCTATTTGAAGACTATTTGGGCTGTGAATTGTGCTGGCAACCACATTGAATCCTTCTTTGTAACAGAATCTCTTTTTCATATGCACTAAATGCAACTGACTAGAGAAGAATCTAACAATGCATAGGTATTTTGGTGAGAAAAGCTTTCACATTAGGATTTTTTTTTAAGTTAAGTTTCTTGTTTAAAGTCATGTTATCCAATTTTAAAACAGTTACTACAGGATAATATACAGGTTAATATGTTGACTGTAGGGCTGGTATCTAAATAATTTAAAAATCCAAATGTAAGAAAGCATGATTTTATAGAATGCTACAGACTCTCTTAAATCTTTTAGTTGCTAAATTATTTTGGTTGGATTAAATTAACATTGTTTCTCGTGCATTTATTAAAACAGTTTTCCTGGAGTTGATTTTATCTGTTTGTTGCAAAGTCAGGGAAGGATGTTTGCTAATATGTAACACTCCTATTACACAAAAAAAGATACTTCAGCAATGTTTCAAATTGCAACAAGCATGTCTGGTGGCTAGTAAGAGTTCAAGCTGCATTGTTTTAGATTACTCTGGTGCAGTGCACACTATGATATTGCCCTTAAATTAAGTTTTGTACTTGGATTGTAAAACAACCTTACCCGACCACACTTACCTGCAGTAATTTTCACAAAGTGCTTCCTGCGTCACAGTATCATGGTCAAGTTAGAAAAGCAATATCCCCTAAAGTAAATAAATTATCACTGTTCTGCTTTAACGTCCATTTGTGCTGTGATCCATACAGTAGTCCATTATCAGAGCGCATGCGAGTTACAAAAAAAAAGGTGATCGCATGTGCTCTGAAAATGGATCACAGCGCAAGCAATGTGGCCACCTACTTTGACATACAATTCTCATTTGCTAACGGATTGCAAGTGTAATCTTTAGCATGTGAGAATGCAGCAGTGTGGCCTAACCCTAAACAGACATTTCTGTTTGTTTATTGCTTCTTTTCCCCCCTCCAGCCCGACCTGCATTACCATTTGTGGTCACCTGTGGCAAATAAGACTTGGCAGTGGACAGCGGTGGGACTAGGTAGAATTGGAGCAGATCAGTGCAGAGTTTAATCCACCTCCTTATGTTGCACTTTTTCAGGTCAAGGGCTGCATAATTGTCATTTCACGACTTCTAGTATGAATGCAACAAAACTGCAAGAAATGCTCTTTGCATTGAATAGTTTGTAGCCATATAACTTTTGTAACTTATAGTTACAAAACTGGATGAAGGCTGTATATTTTTTTTGTTTGTTTTAAAAATGTATTTCTAAGAATAAATAACATTACTGCTTTGTTGTCTCTAACACATTTTCATGTAACTCAGGCATCTCCTTTTCTTATAGGAATGATAAAGCTATAGAATTGGTATTTGGTGAATAAAACAAGATAATCTTCCTTTAATGATGTGGCTTAATTTTTACAAGCACATATTTTATTTCTTATAGCTCTAGAAACAAGTGTGACACAGTAGATTTCCTAGAATATTTTTTTGTTAGGATGACAACAAATCTTGTTGCATACTGGGGTAAGCTCTAGTATGCTACAATTTGTTTGAATGGTTCTAATAGTGGTCAGGGGTATTCTTGAACTTATTTACTAAAGATATGTGTTCCACTAGTATGCTATGTACAGGTAATGGTCTTTGCAGATTTCTGTCACACAGGCTATTTAACACTGTTCTCTCTCATTGGAGAGTGGAGCGATCCAAAGGACTCCAGCAATATAAGAGAACAATAGGGTACACACTAAGGCTAGGTACACACAAGCAAATATCTGCAGTCATTTTTCTGCCGCGGGCAGCTAATGTCTTCAGCCAATGTAATCATTTGACAACCATATCAAAATCACTGTTGATCACCTGGACAATCAGAACAAAATATTAAGCCAGGAGATCAATTGTGTTGAAATAATAGCCTGTGTGTACCAGGCCTTCAGTTGCCACTATCAACTGAACATTAGGGCCAAAAATGCCTCAGTCACGCCAAAAGCCAATGAAGCTGAAAGTTAACAGCGACTAATTGCGTGGTCCATAGGAGACTGCATGCTCGGTCGTGATTTACCAACATGTCTTATTGTCCTTTCATCCAATTTGGACAAAAGGATGACTGGCATTGGGGCCCATAAAAACGGTTCTGATATTTCATGCTAGTCGTACCAAGCCTTTCAATGAAAAAGGATTAAAATGAAATCGGATACCGAGACGTTTATCACAATTGGTTGAGATGAGGAATAATGTATCATATGATAAAGGGATAAATAAAGAAATGTGACCCGTTTTATAGCACAATGTATGAAAATCTTGCCCATTTGATACATATACTTGACAAAGTGGAAATGCTGCTTTTTTTTAACTCACTTCTCTAACCCATAACTGGTGGAATTGGTTTAACCACTATGTGCTGTAATCCTAGAGACATAGAAGATCCTGTAAATAGCCTTTCACCCCTCAGAATCTCTCCAGACAAATGTATTGATTTTCACTGGCCGTAAAGCCTCAACCTCCCTTCTAATCATTTCATAATGACTTAAGTATGAATGGTCAGGTACAGGTTTCAATAAATCTTATAAGCCTTTTTATTTCACTTCCACACATCTACAAACAAATCTTTAGATTTTTGTGCAGCCACAGACTACCAGCAATAGCAGTACACCCAACTGTTTGTTAGTCCAATTTATCAATCCAAGTGGTTTGTATTTAAGTCTGATTTGAGAAGGCTGGCCATTTATTTTTAGATATTTGTATTATTATTTTTGGGGGGGTGCAGATTAGATCACTTGCCGATTGATTTTTAAGTGCAGGCTAAGGGAATATTTGTGTGACTGTCTGTTTAGTTTCTTTATATCTGGCCTTACCCATGATGATTTTAGGCCACATACAGCCCCCTATTCTATTCTCATTGTATCAAACAATGCTTAGGTTGACAGCTAAGATAAAGCTATGTACCCATGGGCGTTTTAACATGCAGGGTTCATAAGGAGCATGTATTGTGTTCTCTCCAGCCATCTAAATACCATCCATCTCCATTTCCGTGCCTAGTATTTCATTTAATGCATGTTTGGTGTGTATTCCATCCAGGAACACACCTTAGCTTGAATGCATGCTAAGCCACCTGTGTGTACATAGCCTTAAGAGGTGATAGAGGAGTTTTCACAAGAAAAGATAACAATAACTTCTATAGATGCGAGGGGGGGGGGGGAAATCTGTAAACATGGCACTGAACACCTCTACAGATGCATGTTGAAATATAATAATTGTAGACTATAGCATAAGCCTGTAGCAAACTTATTATTGCATTATTGTCAACCATGGAATGTATGGCCGTACTCCTCCATTTTACCAATCATAGTGATTTTCCTTGATGCCACATAATTGATGCAGTCTTATTTCCCACAGCTGATGAGGATTAGAGGAACCTAGTTTAACAGTCTTATTTTCTAGTCCCAAAGCATGCTTGTTTTAATGTGTTTAAGTTAATGAGCTAGAAGGGAGGAGGGGTTGTTACTTAATGTTTTACATGAAGCTGTTAGTCTCCATTTCACAAGAGCTGCAGTTTGCAGCTCAGGCAGTCTGAACTGAATCCTACTTTTATCTGGCATGGTAAGGGTGAATGCCCTCCTGCTAGAATGGGCACAAAGCCACCGGAAAAGTGTTAACCCTTTTTCTGCTTCCACGGGAAATTCCTACTTGACTGAGCTTTCTGAAAGAAGTGTTCTGTTGTGCTAGTTCAATCAACATCTCTTAATGTTGTTACTAGTGCACACTGAAGTTCAGAGACTTGGAAGTGACAAGGCTTAAGCCTTTGGGGACCATTCTAATAGATACACAGGCTGAAACTAACAAAATGCAGACTCTTCAGCTGGCAGCTTGAAGCCATATGGAGAGCTTCTGTTTGTCTAGTGGGGAAGGTGGAGTGTCTGTTGTTACCATATAATGGGCCAGCTCAGCTACAAGTGAAAGCTGTTATCTCTGCCCTGGCACAAGTCCAGTCCCCCTGGCACGAGCTTGCTGTCAGCTCAGCAGAGCACACGAATCTTTTCCCCAAGGCAAAGCCACCGTTGGTTTAAGTAGGCATTAAACAATTACCCAGCCTTAGTTCTCTTCACCTTCTACAGATTGGCTCTATAAATTGTCAGCTTGCTGACATTTTAATGTGAATTATGTCATGTGGTATCCCCTTTGATTTCAACATGCCTCAGTTTGTAAATACATGAGCCACTCAAAGGCTTGTGGTTAGTTTATACAGAGAAGGCCTGGGGCTTTTTGGTGGAGAGAAAGCAGGAACTGATGTTGCCTTCATTCAGACTTACTGAATGACTGAGAAAAAGTGCTCTCTAAATGGATAAAGGTCCTGTGCATCTTAAAGGAGCAGTGTGAATTTAGGCTATACAGGGAAAAGGTCACAGTAAAACAGCTGCCGTGTGCTAAACTGTGTGTTTGTGGTAAACTAAAGAAATTTTTTTTTTTTTTTATGAAACTTGCTGGTTCATTGTGTGACTTCAGGGACAGCTGAGAATGGTGATCATTGCTCTTTTACTAGTAGTCCATGCAATATATATTATACTACTTGTGAAGATTTGGTCTGCGTAGGTTAAAGCGGGCTGGATAAATACCAGGAGCCAGGTGGCAAATGGATAAATAAGAACGCTTATGTAGTTCTTAATGTCAAAAACCCCTGGGTGAAAGCAGATTGTTCCAGGCCACTTTTTATAAGTCTGTGAATGTGTATTCATTTTTCTATTGCTGTTCCTGCTGACTACACTGTATTGGCAAAAAGGCTGATATCTGCCTATATTTACAATATATTTTATACTTTTAATAGTTGTTACAGTTTGTAGTAAATGTATGGATTTATTGGCCTGTTTAATATATAACTATAAAAATGCACAAAGGATCAATGCTTTGTACATGTCATGGAAGCTGACTTCTAATATTCTTGTATTTACAATAAGGCAAGAAGTACATTGTTTCACATAAATGTTTTTAAAGGGAACTACATCTAAATCTGTCCCCAGTTAGTTGTTGCAAGGCCAGCTATTCTTATATTTGAATCCATCTGAGCTTAAAGGGCATGTCCACCCCCAAAACTAAAATTTAACCCCTTACTGGCCACATTAAGAAGTTTAAAACAAGCCTTACCTTACATTTCTGCTCAAAATGGTTCCCCTACTGTGCCCCTCCAAAGTCCAGGAAAGTGCTGTGTAGAAGCAGTGTGTGACTCATGCTGTGCCCGAGTCTGCCTCAACCTCGTCAAGGTTTGAGACATGCTCAGTGCAGCCCTCCTGTTTATCTCTCCCTCCCCCTAACGTTAAAACCTTTGGGTATACGGTAGGGCATGCTCCCCCAGCCCCAACCACATTCCCGGCGGCCGCAACCGTGATTGGCTGCCTCTCAGCCAATCACGGACGCGGCTGCCGGTCCCGCCCCCTGCTTGCAATTCCATGCAAGCAGAGGGCCGGAACACTGCGGCGGAGGAAAGAGGGAAGGTAAGAAAGGATCGGGGGACTTTCTAACAATAATATTAATGCGGTTGGGGCTGAAGGAGCATGCCCTGCCGCATATCAAAAGTTTTCAAAAGGGGTGGACATGCCCTTTAATTCATCATTAGACATTATTTGTTCTTTAATCGGTAACTTTAAAACCTACCATAATTTTTCTCTGTGCAATATAATTTTAACCCATTCAAGCTTGTTCTACACGAGGTAAAGAAATCTGGGTGTTGCCAGGATTTAAAACCAGAGAATAATGAATCCATATATTGCAGATATTGCTGCTATTGGCTATTGCTCTTAATAGTTGCATATATCCCTACAACTCCCAGTTTCCCTAGGTAATACTTTTGCTTTTTTTTTTGTCATAAGCTTCACCTATTTCTTACTTTCCCCAGCTGGGACAGTGCCAGCTGGTTGTCAGAGGGTTGCTAGGAAACATCCAGGCCTCTTTACTGTTTCCTAAGGACAAGGCCTGGCTCAGCACTCCAAGACCTGAAAACAGCAAGCATCAAAGCTAACACAATAGAGACAAGTAGGAGGCTGTGACCTCAGCCTCATTCCATCTACCTCCCCCTTACACTCCATGCTTTCTCTGCAGACAAGCTTCTTGGAAATTAATCTCGGTGAATCGGTGGCAGAGGTAGCAGATGTGTGTACAAGGCTGCACTTTCATTTTTATCTCTCTTACTTTTTTGGTGCATGTCATGTGGTTACTGGATTAAAGAGAATTGTCTCATTACAATGAGAAATCTACTTTAATTGTTTGACTGTTAAAGGAATATAGGATACATTTCCCAGTTCTCAAAAGTAGCTGAAGGGGAAGTTTATGAACGTCTGGCTTGATAATGGAGGAGCTTGCTAAATGTGCGTTAATGTTTTTAATATGTGTAACTACATTCCTATGCTGATGAAATAGAAAGGAAGAACATCTGCATGATGTTATTACAGAATCCTATAGTGTTTATTTATTTTTTTACCTTCTGTCATTTTATTTACATATCTTGTTCCCCTGTTGTTATCCCAAGTCTGGCAGGATAGAGATTTCACTCATTATAACTGATCACTCTTTTGAGAGCAATTTGCTGCTTGATTTTCAAAGAGAATAGGACCTACCAATGAGAGGAGCACAGCGACTCATCCACTCAGGGAATGAACCTGGCTCAGCATTGATAAATGCTAACCTTACTCTAAGCACAATTAAGGCTAGAAGAACGCAATCCAAGATGGAGCTAATTTGGGAACGTATTGTTTTGTGTTAATCTATTTTGTTTTCTGTCCCGTGAGGGGAGAGGCTTATTGCTCAGTGAAGCATGCATAAACTGCAAGCTCATTAAGAGATGGTCTGTTTATCAGCCTCTGCTAAAGCCCACAGCTCAGGCTCAGACAGCTCTACTGGTGCAGGTTCCCTCTGGGCTTTGGCCCCTCCTCATTAAGTCCGTCCTGGCTATTGATTGGGAAGCTGTGTTTGAAAGAGTCTTACTTACTCCATGCATTATCTTGACAGATTGATCAGACCTGATTGAGAACCTCTTAAAGGAACGAGCAGCTGTAATGGGAAAGTTGGACTCTGTCATCCGTTAGGGTGATTCTGAGAGCGAGAAGAACAAGCTGACATCTTGGAGCAATTGTATTTACAATTAACATGGCTGAAAACGATTGGCTATATTGATTCCCCTTCCTGCAATTACATATCCATTGTTTACATTCCAGCACTTCAGTTATAAAAAAGGAAATCCAATAATTATTGCATTATTTAAAGTTAAAGTGCCACAGAATTTGCTAGTTGTACGAAGTGCTTGATTTACTGTTTAGTGAGGCCTATGCTACATCCCTAATCTGAAAGTCAAAAGAAATTGGCTTTTAATGAAGCTAAAAAATAAATTCATATGTCCCTATTTGACCAAATGTTCTTTTTATTTGAGTTAAAATAATTATGCCATTGACCGCTGACACAGAATATGCCACCGGTTCATAGAACTTTTGCACATCATAACCTGCTAAATGTAAGGAATGGTATCCATTGCATGGGAGATAATAAACCTTGAGTTCAGCTAAATTTTTTTGAATGGCCAATTTTATTTTATTATTAACATTAGCTTAGAAGGCACCAATATATCCTCCAGGACATTAAAATGTCTTATGAAAGGGATCAGCTAATGTGTAATGCAGGACAAATCCCAGGAGCTTCTAAAAAGGCCATTCCTGGGTCTAATTTTTTTCTATATTTAACACACAGTATGTCAACAATGCAAATTCCTTTTCCTGGAACAGTTTTTTCTTTATATAATTAGACACAATATTTTTCAAATGTGATTCCCCTGTTTCAGTAATATAGTTAATCCCATACAATTAAATATGTGATTGTTTAGAAAAAGTATGCATTTGCCTTGTGCATATTTAGCTAATCATACCACTAATGATGGCCATACACTGCCAATTACACAAAAGATTCTGATGGATTCTGCCTGTAATTTTGTTGCAATATCATTGTGCAAGCCAAGAATTAACTTTCCTTACCTCTGCATGGAGATGGAATGCTACTGCAAATACTGCCAGGCCTATTCTCATTGCAGGAGATAACAACTAACAATCACATGACTGACATAGTTTGCCTGGTCGTGTCAGGATTGGTTATTTTGAATATGTTGAAGGGATATGCTGCCTGTGTGCATATGGCTAAATATGTGTGGATGTTTGCCTTTTTAAAGCTATCTTAATGTTTTTATTTGTTTGTAAGTTGATCAGCCACGGGTCTGTGCCATTGCTGACCCTTTTAGATTTCCAGACCTTTTCTTTGCTAAGGCTGAGTTGTGGATTTATGCCAAAGTTACAGAACAACTAACCAAGTTTCATTTTTGTCCATCACTGTCTGCAAGAAAAAACATGTAGTCACATTCCAATCTGTTCCTTTCTTCTTTGTTTTTATACTGTTTTGATAGGAGAAACTGGAAATATTGTAATTTCTACAGTTTTAAAGAGTTTCTTGTACAGTGTAAGAAGGACATTTTAAGTTTTGACTTAACAGTAACCAAAGCCACATGGTTACAGGTCCTGGCCAAGAGTTAAAAATCGCAATATACAGCAGACTGCGGTAAAGGAAATGCAGGTCCCTTTAGCATGGCTTCATAAAAAGCACACTGAATCCAAGTGTGAACAAGCTATAAAACAGATGGTTACTTGCAACAAAAGGCAAATAAAACTATTTATCAATTACTTCTCTTTGTATTTTAAGCTTGGGGATAAAACTGTAGCTTCTAAGAAAAGTAAAAATGTCTAAATATTATAATATTACATACTGTATATACTCGAGTATAAGTCGATCCGAGTATAAGTCGAGGTACCTATTTTTACCTAAAAAATTTGTAAAAACTGATTGACTCGAGTATAAGTCGAGGGTAGAATTTATCACCACTACTGCCTTCTGATTCTGTGTTGTTTTTAGGCTTTAGTTGCCCTTTAAATGGACAGCAGGATTCCCATACATGAATCCCATACAGTAATAGCCAAATCCAGTACCAGTAACCTCCAATTCCTTGGCACTCCAGATGTTTGGAAACTACAACTCCCAGCATGCTTTGTTGCTGGGCGTTTCAGTTTCTAAACGTGTGGAGTGGCAAGGTTCAGTAAACATTTTATTAAGCTTACCATCATTTACAATTCTCCTGAACCCCATATTGTAAAGGACACTCTGACCCCATATAGTAAAGAACTCTCTGACCCCAATAGTTAAAAATGTCACCTGTGAGTTGTAGTTTCAAGCTGTCATTTGCACTGTACTAGCAGCTGTTTTTTGCCCCAAACTGAGGAGACCCATCAGATTTACAGCATCCAGATGAGCAGTGACAGTGCTAAGTGACTCCAGCAGCCAGACTACAGGAAGCAGGAAGTGTAAAGGCAGATCAGCTCCTGTAACTTTCTATGCAGGTTAACACAGCGCCACCTACTGGTTTCTATCTGCAATTGCAGAATTTGGATCTAAATTAGGACTTGACCCGAGTATAAGTCGAGGTTAGGTTTTCAGGCTAATTTTAAAGCCTGAAAAATTCGACTTATACTCGAGTATATACGGTAGTTGTGTAGCTTATGGTATCGTTATTGATACTGGAGTTCCAGCTAAAGATGCAAAGGTAAGAGTGGCGGAATGAGCTGGCTAGCAGTGTATATTAGTTTGCAGGTTGTTTTTTTTCCTTTGATTCATTTTTAGTCTATAGATCGGTTTATAATCTGCAGTCTATAAACTTTTTTTTACCTATAGCACTATAGAGGAAAAATGTTCAGTCTGCCTCCTGTACCTAAAATAGCAATTAAATATATAAAAAGTACCTTCATTTTAAAATGGCTTACAGGGCATCTATACCGAAAAGTAGGTTATTTTAAAATGACCATAACTGGAAACTATAATTTTTCCCAACTGTATCTGTGTCATTTTATTGTTGATCTGTCCCCTATTCTTTAGATATCCAATCTAAAACTTCTTACATTTCAGCTGTTAATCAAGTTCCTTGCTCTCAAAAACTATTCTTCTGTGAGTAGTTTTACTGTAGCTGGAATGGTGACCGTTTTGACAGTTGGAATGCTGTGTGCAGGCTTGACAGTTGGTTTGTGGGAAAAAAGTCAGGTTGGATGGAAGTGGTTAAAAGAGGGAGGGGGAATACTGCTCCTAAATAAAATGGGTGCTGGATTGAAGGTATGCAGTAACACATGCAAATCAGTGTAAGTGATACTTGCATGTATTCAATTATAGATTAAGATGAGGCAAAGTCATTTTTTCAGTATAGTGTCCCTTTTAATATCCAAAGTGTTATTCTCAAGTAAACGTTAATGATTTCAATCTTTTGTGTCAATGTATCCCTTAGTTGCTTCCATCCAAGTTCAGTTCCATTTTTCCACTTCTCCACAGTTTCTCATTTTCTCTTGCCTATTCCTATTTTACAACAGTTTGTTTTTCCATCTTTTACTTTATTTAATATACTATACCCATCATTTGGAGTTTCTTTCTATTCCTTAGCATTCAAATCATTTGCACAAATTGTATTGACTAAAGATATTAGAAAGATAACCATGCAGGTCAAAGAAGGTTAAGTACAAATTGGCCAAATCAAAAAAACACCTTGTGGAACAGATAAATGTTCAAACTGCATAAGTAAATAGTTTATTACAGTTTTGCAGTTGTGTTCTCAAGCTACTTGGATTGCAGTTCTAGCAGACCATTAGGCACTTTTACAGATGTGTCTGGCTTACAACAATTTGACAATGTTGGTCTAGCATTCATAGTCAAAGAAGTGGAAACCATTTCTTCCGATCTGACCTGTTTATGTTATGTGCACAGTATGACTGATGGCTGTTAGTTCTGTGAGTTCTTTCTCCACTAATTAATTTTTCAATGCTGCAGCGTGTTTGCTCAATTTGTTAAAGAAGAAATATTAACATCATCAGAAATTGGAAGAAATTAACAAATGTAGGGAAGAAGAACACCCAAATAATAGATTTGTGCTATACAAAATGTGTGTTTTCTTTTTCTCATCTATACTGTTCTGAATTTCACTGATGTTTCAGCATTCTGTAGGTACATGGTACACAGTATGGATTGTACCTCCTGTTGTCAGTGTAAGGAAGGCACATTAGTAGATTTGAAAATATCTTGGAAAACAGATTCCATAACTACTTTACCAAGATATTCCAAGCCTGCCTGCAGATGGTGGACTGCTGAAGATGTATCCAGCCGTAGACTTTAATAGAGTTTCGGAGAAGGCCTGGGAGGACAGCTGTTCTTGCATAACTTTTTCATTAAGTAGATGGATTCTGCAGCTGAAGAGTTTTTGATTTATGGCTACAGCTTGTGCATATCATATACTAGGAGAGTGAGAGGTTTCTATGTTTTGCCTGAAAAGGAGGCATATGTGTATATGCGGTGGGTTCTTTATGTATTTTGCAGGAAAATAAATTTTCTAAGCATTTGCTGCATGCAGATTGTTTTCCTGGTGTGTTTAGAGATCAGATATTGGCTAAATTACATTTCCCTTATCTCTAGGCTCAAATTATTTGAGTCTGTACAACATTTCTCTGTCAGAGTAGCCTGCAACTAATTTAACACGGGCCATACTGTCATCACCACATGTTCTGGGCTAGCCTCTTTAAAATGACATATGAAAAAATGTGAACATGATTTGGTGTTTGGTTTTTTCATACTGGTCATTGGCTACTTTTGCTTTTATGTTGTTCTCTGTTTAGTCGTCGCTGCATCTTTCATCCCTAGAGTTTTCTCTGCCTTCCATCAGAATGTACTTCTGTCTGTTCTAGTTTAAAGTGGTGCTTCAGCTAAATTTGATCAATATTTTGCTTTCCATGCGTGAAGAACCAGATGTTAGAAGTTTCCTATTGTTGGGGGAAAACTGACCCACAAGCTTTCTAACAATCAATAGCGTAATACATGTGTGATGGTCTCATCAAATTGTGCAATTAGATTTTTCTCATTCACACTGAGCCTTTTCTTTTTCACTTGTTTTTGTCCCCACATTACTATTTATCTGCTACTTACAGAAGTTGTTCTTTGCCCTACATATTTCCATGACAATAAATTACCATACACATAGTTGTGTTAGTTGATCTATCCAACCAAATAGACTTGCAAGTTTTCAATAACTGATGTTTAATTCAAATACTCCAATCACATCGTAATGTCAGATTATCAAACAAAAGCTGACCACATCTGTCTTAAAAATGTCCACAATCCCTACAGCATCCACATTATTTTGAGTTGATTTCAAGATGAAATCCATTCATGGTGGACGGCACATGGTGGTACAGTTCAACTGATACTTTACAATTGAGTTTCATCAGGGAATTATTGGCAAAAACAATGTGCAGCCATCTAGCAGTGTATGGGCTGTTTTGGAGAGCTAGAATTCTAATTAAAGCTTCAGATAATTTATACTTCTGATAAAAGTTGCACAGTCGGGCTAAACAAATTACTGAATGCATCTATAAACTTTCTAGGAAATGAGTGGCATTTCTTCTAAATTAGAAAACCTGCTTTAAACAAAATACCTTGCAAATGTTTGACAAAAAAAAAAAATGTGCATATTTTGTAATAATATCATTTTCAGTCTGCAGACCCAATTGCTTTCAAGTATAAATTATGCAGGGCATTTTGACTGCTTTTAATAAATCTGGTCAACAATATAGGATCAAAACTTTTCAAACCCCTAAGCATTTCTTGGGCCCCCTTTGTTGCTTCCACAGTTCTGGTCTTGCTTACAAACTTTAGATTTGCTCAGACATTCCATTTGCTGAATATTCTTAGATGGAAGACCTGTACTATGTAGAAATCCATGTTTATCGGTAAATGCTGATGTGTCTACCTTTTAATTGTGCCACCCTTCCACAATGTGCCTGTTTTTACTCAGGTGTGGCTGGTGTTCAAAGTGGAACAGAGGTGCACTCCATTCAAGAGACATTGAGGACAAGCAATTAGTTGGTAGCAGCTCTAGCTATTTAATATAGATGTTGCAGCACTGGACAAATCCCGAACAAGATTAACTACTGCGTGATATTAATGGCAGCTGTTAGCTGGTGTTAAAAAGTCACAATAAAATGCAGAAGGGGTGCAAAAGTGATATTGCTTGCACCAGCTGCGTGCATGTCTTTCCTGCCTTAAATTCACACTAACCGCCGTTAAATAGGTTAGCTTGACTTTAAGAGTGGAATTTTAGCTCTGCTACTCTGGGTTTAATTGCCCTATTTTACACAAATTTTAAAAATCTGTGTTGTTGACATGCAGTTGTTGTTACGAGGCTGGAACTGTTAAAAGAAAGATTATTGATTGATATAGTGGTGAAAGTTAAAGTGTAAAAATACAATCTAATGTAAATACAACAATGGATACTACACAATGTACAAATAGTAGGTCATTTGTATTTTTACCAAGAATAGTGTTTGTCCCTCAGGAGAATTATTACTTACAATGTAAGTTTTCCTGAAAAGGCTTTAATGGCAAGAATGGCAGCATTAGGACTGGTTGGCAGATGTATATAATTTTTATCATCATTTTAAGGATATATGTATCCTTTAAATGAGGAGAAAAGGCCTACATATAAATAACATATGATACCCCACCCTTAAAATTACACATTCCAGAATCTATCTGCCCACTCTGGACCACCATTCTCTACTACTTCCGGCAGTCAGTGAGTGAACAAGCATAGACTTGCATCAATGGAATAAAACAGACCGCAGGACATAAAAGACAATAGGTGAAGGGATTAGCAAACATGGTTTTAATGGAAAATAGAGTGTGTGGTTGTCAGACAAACTAAATGTGCATACGCACAAGCAAACGCAAGCACAATATGTATACACAGCCAATTCGGCCCACAAATGTCGTGTGTGGGCACTTTGTGCCCGCCAGGTGGACCATCATGGGCCCCATCCATGCAGCCATTTTGGACAACAAAGTGCCCACACTCGCACAATTGTCGGGCAAAACAGCTGAGCACGATCGCACGTGTGTATGAAGGTTTACAAGGCCTGGTAAACAGGCTACAATTGTGTACCTATCTTCCAGATCAACAGACTACTAATGAATAAACTGATACATAATCTGCCAGTCTGAAGAAAGTGTTGTGGACAAAGTTTTGGCTGAAATTTACTGACAAAATTTAACACCAATATTTCAACCCGATTGACCGAAATATTGTGGCTGAAACATTGGACCACGCACCTAAGATTACTGTCACAATTTATTGTAATTAGTTTGCCTAATTTCCCATGGTCCATCACAGCTGAGAGAATTTTTTCTGCATGTCTTTTATTTTTTTATCTTTCTTTTTTGCAGCACTTGCAACAGCATGAAAATGGAGCAGAAGGGGAATCTTGGTACTACCACTGTGTGCTGTGCTCCTATTCCACCAAGGCTAAGCTGAACTTAATACAGCATGTGCGATCCATGAAACATCAGCGTAGCGAGAGCCTAAGAAAACTGCAACGAATACAGAAGGGACTCCCTGAGGAGGAGGAGGAGTTGGGGCAGATTTTTACTATCAGAACCTCTTCACCACCTGTAGAATCTGGTAAGAATCTGTCAAAGAAAAGAAGTAAATTGGGGTTGGTGTATTCTTCTGTGCTGCTATGTTGGGTTCTCGATTAATATGAGAGAAAAAGTAGACAATTTTATAGAAGTCTCTTAGAGACTTCTGTTATTTGCTAGCCTGCATCAGTCGATGCGCACCTGTACTCCAGATGTACAGCTGCCTTTAATGCATCTGCACTTTTCTGCTTTACCAAATTTTCCATCACCTGCCAATGGAGGTTTCTTTCTGCTAATTGCTTGCATAATTACTATGAAACAGTGTCTGGAGAGGCAGCTACCTTAAGTTCCATGCCACATGAAGAAGTTTATTATTTTTTTAAATATGTGTGCATCATTTAAAATTGTACATAGTTTATTCTTTTTTTTGTAATTTTATTCCAAAAGACACATTCTTATCTGTTGCTTTGTGTCATGCTTTTGCTCTCCAAACTTGTTGCTTGAAGGTGCTGCAGTCTTGTAAGCAAGCTGATAGGTATTGGCTCTGCCTCTTGCATTCCTATGCTAAGACAAGATCCATTTACTGGACATATTGTTTCAGCAGATTCTGCTAATCTCGGCAGAGTCCTTGGCATCTCTCCTCTAGCACATTGCCCTTATTGTTATTGGTCTCTGGTGAGAGTGAGGGGGGCAGCGCTAGGATGGAATCCAAAGCACAAAGCCTGTCCTCTGGTCTGAATAGAGCTTTTGTCAAGACAGGAAAAGAGTGAACATTACTGTCAGCTCATGATTCTACCAAGTGAGTGTGCTAGTGTACAGAGCTCCACCTCTTTATCATGTCAGCAGACTACAGGGAACTCTTTCTTTGTGTAAAGATCAAACTTAAAAAGTTTACTCACAAATTTTTCTCATCGTACCTGTCATTTGAACATTCTGATATATATAATAATTATAATTCCTGACATGAATATATAACATTGTGCAGCTGTTCTACATTAATTTGCTATTAGTAATGCTCCTAAACACCCCCAAAAGTCGATTGCTTGTACTTAATGGAGAAATCCACCCAAAAATACCTTTTACCCCTGCCTTGCAGGCCAGAAACTGTTTAATAAAAGAATGTTTCGCTCATCTTTCTGTGTAACGCCTAATCAAAGATACACACTAAATACTTACAGTACAGAGAGCCCTGCAGTTACTGCCCCTTCCCATGTTGAGCTCAGGCATGCTCAGTGTGATTCCAATATACTCTGTTTGGGCCTAGGCGCACACAGTGGCAATGTGTCAGTCCCTTTGAAGGTTCTCCCTCTGTCAGTCTCTACCCTGGGACTGCATGCTATAGCACAAGCAAGAAAGTGAACCGTGATGCACACTTTCTCTTTGGATTTTTCTGTTTATTAGCAAATCACAACGTTTCAGGGGTCACCTTCATCAGGTATCAAGGGGACAAGGTGATCCCCAAAACGTTGTGTTTTGTGATTCACTAATAAATTGGGAAATCCAAAGAGAGAGTGCGCACCTCAGTTCAATTTCTTGCTTATGCTCAGTGCGATCCATCCAGAAATATGGAGAGCAGAGGAAAAGATTGAAAGAAGTAAAATGTTTTTCTGTAAAGATTTTATTTCATGTATATTCAGGTATATCTTTATTTAGGAATTACATGGAAAGACAAATGAGGTATTCTAATTAGCAGTTTCTGACCTTTTAGTCATGGAAATTTTTTATTTTAAAGGTTAATTCTGTTAATCTCTACATTTTGCATTTTGTGTTATTGTTCAATATTCTGAATCTGGGCAGCAGTACACTCTGAGCACATAATGGCCTCTTTAGCGGTTAAAGGGCCATGGTAAGGTGTGTTCTAGCTCTAAGACTGACTTGCACAGTTGTGAGGGTTGAGTTCACTGACTACTGTATTATATTGTTGCCGCTGGCAGTGTTTTTGAATGAATTGTGCTCAGGGGCAGGAAGATTCAGACAGTTAGAGAGAGACCAGGAATGTCAGCAATGTTATGGAGTCTGTTTCTTGTTTGCTTTCTCCTGCTTGGAGCTGAGCGGCTTGGAAAAGGATATGAAACTCTTTATCCTGCTCATTTTCTTTTTATTAAAGTGTTTGCCATATAATTCCAGCTTCTATTTAAACTGCCCCCAGCTGCAAACAGAAAGCAGGAGAGCAGGCATGGAATGGGACACAAATATTTTCTAATTCTTCTCAAAACATTCATCTTCAATATGTAGAATCTTAAAGCCTAGAGGGCACAAAGGGCAGATATTGAAGGATGTTGCAGGCTGTGGAATGTGTTTGTCATAAACATTCAGATGAGCCACTGAGAGTTTAAGTTTAGTATAAACACAAAAGTAATCTCCTCCGTGCGTGACGTGTAGTGTCTGCAGATTTCAGAGATTATATCGTGCACGCAGAATTCAGGAATACAATAAAAAATAGATGTTCTTTAGTACAGGAGGTACATTGTCTTCAGTATTTAACAACACTGTCGGCACGAGAATCAAAATCTCTTGCTTAATTTATGGATGGCATTGTATTGTAGTGCAGCATATAACGTATTGGCTTGATTAGTACACTATAAAAAAAGAAAACATAATGTAAAAGTTCCTATCCAATGCAAGCAGAAGTAAAGCTAGTTCTACATCAGCTAGAACTGATCCTATGCATGAAGCTGTGTTTGTGCACATCAAAACTAGTAGTTCTCTAAAGAGTTTCCAGCATTGCTGCTTATACAATGGGAAACAAAAACCAAAAGGACAAAAAGGAGTGTCTATCCATCCTCCTCTTCCCCCAACAAACACCACCCCCTCCACTCACTCATTTCGACTCCCTGCGCAAATTGAAAACGACTAACCTTGTCATATTTAGTGCACTGCTCACAGCCGCTGCCTTCCAGGGCTAATCAGGCACAAACATATTCACAAAGTTGCTAAGCTTTGAGCTGTCTTCTAAGCATTAAAGTGTCCTGCCTGCCTGGGAGGTCACTCCTATCTTGGATGTGCCGCTCATGTATGGCCTGTAGTATTGATTGATTAATGTATAAAAAGCATCAAATCCATTTGCTTCTATGAAACAAAGCAAAGTGCAGTTACTAGCTTTGGATTTTCACCTCATGCATTTGTTTGAAGGACATGAGTGCCAGTGCATTTATACTGTGTTGTTCTAATTAGATATATTTACAAGTATACGTTCTTATCTGCTTTTGTGCTTTGCTCCTGTTGTTGATCTTTCAGTTTGTTCAGAATTTTTGTTCTTGTTTAATTTGCTATGAAAGCACTAATCTCACAAAGGGGGCATTCATTCAAAATGGCACATGTGAGTATTCCCTTAAGGTTTGCATGATTCACTCTTGTTGTACATTAACTTCTTTAACTGCAGGGCCAGGAGCCACACCCATGATGCTGAGTAAGCACCTGAACTTCCCTTATTGATTTAATATGGTGTCATAACGCAAACACATATTTATTGGACTGCAAATTCCTTGGTCCTTTGCTTTACTATTTAACTGCTGTTGTGGGTTAGCAATGTGTAGCTGTGTAAGTCCCCTGCAATTGTGGCCTCTTAGAAAAGCAAGATACAGTTATTCTGAGTGCTGTATTGTTGCCTAATATTTGAGTATTTTCATGCAAATATGATTTATCATTTAGCGCTGTAAGGGGGTCCCTCCCTCCCTGCTTTATCTACAGTGGTTGCACTGGTAGTTACTTATGTAATGGTGTAACTAGAAATATACTGTATTGGATATTGGTATCCCCTTCCTGATTCATTTACAATGGTTTTCTGTAGTAGAGGGGTGTATCTATGCTAACAATTGAGCCTCTCAGTGGTCACAGGGGCTGCTCCTGTGATAGTTACCTCTGCACCTATGAGTACTATTGTAGTTTCACAACTCTCTTTATATGGATGTAAGGAAATATGTTATTGCTGGAGGACTTTTTAATTAGCAGTGTACTTGATAACGGTAAAGTAAAGCTGGGCAACACACAGGCAGATGTCTCGGCCTGGCCGACCATTCAATGCTTCAGAGTGGTCAGCCGGGCCTAAACATTATCAATCATGGCAACGTTCGGCACCTCTGATCATTCTGCATGAACATTTGTGCAGTTGAATGCACGCCCGGTCATCGTTTTCCTTCAGGTACATTTGGTCTTTTCATCTTGCCAGAAAACTGATTGGACGATTGCAGCACATAGTATCACAGACATTTTGGACTGAGCGACTGAAATTTTAAAATATTGGCTAGGCCCAAAATGTCTGCTTGCATGTACACAGCCTAAATAAATTGAATAATATATTACAATGCCCAATTGAATACACTATATGCAATCTGCCCATGCATGTTGATTAAAAAAATTTACTTTTATAGCAAATTGTATAAACCTGCACAAATATATGTACACAAAAGCAAAGTGTTGCAAAAAGTTTGTATTGCTGAAATACTCAAAAAAATGTTCAAGTACAAATAAAATAGAAAAATAACTTTTAATGGATGGGGTGGGGATTTGTGACAGAAAAATAAGCAACTAAATAATTAGGAAAACCTGATTGCACAGTGTCCAACAGAACATGCCAGTTAATGTAGTTACTAAATTAAAAGAAGACATTTCCAAAATTTTGGTCAGATGGCAAGTGGACACAAGAAAAACTGGACATGCATGATGGATGATTAAGATTATCCCTTTAAGGACTGATATAATTTCTACTTGCTTAAGTAGAAGATGCAGAAGATGAGGTTAAGCTGACTGATTAAATCTTCTGATAGGGGCTTGAGCAAATGAGCCCAGATCGGATCAAGAGCAAATGTAGTTGCTAAAAAGCGGGGGGGAAACTTTTATTTTCTGACTGAAAATGCAGCTCAGCTTGCGAAGCATTAAGGGGGTCTGTTTGTGTGTACAACCAACCTTGCTTACCTGTTAATCTTCTTGATTCATAAGGTGTTCAGAGAAATGTCTTAACATAGGAAAATTTTTTCAGTGTACCCAGCAACGATAATTAAAGTTGATTTTAGGAGCTCCATCTACAAGAATGTGGCCTTTTCTAGAGCCTCTGAAACATCATTGTATCAGAAAGCATAACAGTGAAAAGTGAATTTTCTCCTGTACCCTTAAGTGGGAAGTCAGGCTAATTGTAAATCAATGCATCTTAAAATGTGCCATTGATCTGCAGCTGCAAGTTAGCAGATAAACTGTAATTACTCCCTTATTTAGGTGCTTTTCCAGAGAAAATAAAGATATGGACAGCAAAATATTAGCTTACCTCTCCGTTATAGTCACTATTCTAAAGTAAAATGTCTGGTCCAACTTCTGTTCTGCTTGTATTCTTTATCTTAACACTTGGATGTTTAACAGAATGGCCGTGTTAATATAGAGGGATTATAAGTTATATATAAATGTAAACTGTCAACCAAGTCAGTGCTAGTAATGTTTCAACACAATCTGTCTTTGTTTTATATATGTGGATCCTCGCAGCCCATTACAAGTATTGCACTTTTTATTTTCCCACTTTACCAAAATGTGTATGAGTGAGTTAGATGTGGTAATTTCACAGTAAATTTCAAAAATTAGGAATAACCAAACCCACCTGGTACTGCATTTTTGTAATATATCAAGAAATCTCCTAATCAGATAGGAAGTGTATGGTAATATGGTCACTGATTTTTGAATGTACCAAGATTATTACCTAATACTTAATCTGGGGAGTCTAGTTTGATGTTTGTTCTGCTGCAGTCTCCTAACAAGCATGGAACAATTGGCAGCTGCTTGCAAGAAATTGATTTAATTAATTGCTATGCCAATAGGCCAGCTCATTACGTCGGCTATTGGTTAGTAGAATGGCTAACAAGTCTGCTGATCAATGGGGCCAATAAAGATTTTACTCATTAATAAGCAGTGCACTAATTACTGTTATCTGGTGACCAATTAGACATAGTTGCTAGAACTGGTACATGCACTTACCTCTTGGTGTATAGATAAGGTCATTTTATAATCGTTAAAGAACAAGGAATATTATGACACTATGGGGCTTATTTAATAAGAGATGCTAAAATTTTCACATAATGTTAAATTGCAGCAACCATCAGATTATACCTTTTTTGTTGGTCTACTACAGTTAAACATTTCATAACATCTGATTGGTTGCTGCAGAATAAGCACGGGCAACATTTTGCACCTCTTATTAAATAATCCTGATATATGTAGGTTATTTGTCAAGGCACAAGCAGTGGAAGTTAAAAAAAAGTATGGAGAACTATTAAAATGTTAAAAGAACAATAATTTTAGTCTCAAAAACAAGTTGTATTCTTTCAACTGTAATTAAAATGCAGATAAACTACAGATGATCTAATCCTGTTTTTTTTCTGGCAAGCAATACTTCATGCTCTTAAAAATAAGAACTAATAAAGGTCAAAGGTATAAATTCAGATATATGGAAATATATGTCCCTTTCGCCCATAAATGCTTTGTGATGTTTATAAAAACCCAAACTAAAAACATTTTGGAAGGGAACATGCGATAGTTGCACAAAGCCTTATTTTAATGTGTTTGTTGCAATTTGTTTCTCAATCAATAATATTGCAATGAAAGAGGGCATGTACATTTTAAACTTTTAATCTGAGTAAATACTTTTTTTAATTTGTGATTTTATTTTGAAGTGTGTGTTTTGTTTGTGAGTTTTTGTGTAAGAAACACAATGTACACCTTAAATTCAGGTGCATACCTCAAAAAGTTCCCATTCCAAATGATTGGGTAAAAAATTCTGTGAATTCAGATAACATATATAACATATATACACTTCTTTGGGGGGGGGGGAGCACACCAATCGTGTGTCCTGCAGGTCTGAGTTTTGTGTCTCTAGCTTGAAAACATTTAGAGATAATTGGGAAGGATAAAAAGGAAAGAAAAATCTTTAAAAAAAACAAACTACCTAGTAATTAAAAGAACAGTAATTTTGCCTTTTTATGAAAAGCAAAAAAAGGGTTTAGATGTAAATCATATACGTAAAATGTTTTAACATAGATTGTGCATCAGTCACTGTGGGTGTTAATATATATATAATAATATATATATATAGATATTATAATATAATATATATATATATATATATATATATATATATAATAGTCTTTGGCATCATGTATTGACTAGTCACTGTGGGCATTGTGTATTGACAGGCATTGTGTATTGACCAGTCACTGTGGGCATTGTGTATTGACCAGTCACTGTGGGCATTGTGTATTGACCAGTCACTGTGGGCATTGTGTATTGACCAGTCACTGTGGGACATTGTGTATTGACCAGTCACTGTGGGCATTGTGTATGACCAGTCACTGTGGGCATTGTGTATTGACCAGTCACTGTGGGCATTGTGTATTGACCAGTCACTGTGGGCATTGTGTATTGACCAGTCACTGTGGGCATCGTGTATTGACCAGTCACTGTGGGCATCGTGTATTGACCAGTCACTGTGGGCATCTTTTTTTTTTTTTTTTTTTTTCCAGTTTAAGTTCATTAGCCACTGTTAGGTCAGCCCTCCAATTCAACAGCCAATGTTAGGTCAGTCCTTCAGTTCACCACAAAGTGTTCATCAGCCCACCACACCCACATCCACAAATTACACCTGAAGACATGCCCACATCCACTAGCCACACACACTTTTTTTGCAGAACTTTCAGGAGCAGCTTTACAAAATTGTTTCAGGTGACAAAAGATTTAGATACCTACAATCCTGGCTGCTCAAAGCTATGTTGTTGAACTACAGCTTGCAACATCAGATTTTCAGTTTGCTGGAAATTTGTTGTCTATTTCCAAAAACTATTCCTTTTGCATTAAAAAAACACATTCTTTACCTACCCTCACTGTCTGCATCCTCCTTGGCCTCACTTTAGTATCCCAGATACCTTGTAGAACATAAAAATGAATTTTCAGATCTGCCATTTTGAAAGCAGACTGCACCAGCCATAGATTATTTTACTTTGAAATTAATAGAGAGAGTTGGGTTATTAATGGAATAACTGCTCAACTGGCCTTCACTGAAAAAAAAATGTACGTTTAGTTTTTAATTGCCTATTACTGGAAATTGTTATTCTTCCCAAGTATCACTGTATCATATTTTTTTTTTTTTGCTCAAGTGCCTTAGTATCATAAACACTTCTGCTGCATGCAGTTTTGCAGTAGCTGGAATGGTGGCAGATGGTACGTGTGAATTGCATGGTAGGTTCACTCACCTAATGCTGGCTTATCGTTATTACCGAGCATGCATGCCCTCACAGAAGTTGGGTTAGATGGATGGAGAAGTTGATTAAGCGTGGGAGGGGGCAGAGGTATAAAACCACAGGAAGAACCCCTGTGATAGGTCTCTGGGGGGCAAAGGAGATCCAAATTCTTACAAATTTAGACATACACAACATCAAACCAGGTACAGTAGCTGAGCTGCTGTGGCTGTTTGAAAACCCAGCATATACTTATAGTCAAAAGATGCCCATTGTCGTGATGAATATTCTCCAATGTGAATGCTTTAAACGATATACAAGCATACATTCATAAATAGATGGAAAAAGGAAACTGGCAAGGGCATCCGGAAATCACTGGACACCCCACACACACACACATACATACACTCCTAGCAAAACTAAAATGAGCCCGTCTGCTTTATTTACAGTGGTTGCCTGAAGGGGGGTTAGTTGCTTCTGTGGGAAGGAGAGTAACATGGGTCCACATCTGCAGTCACAGGGTCTGCTCCCTTGGCAGTTGCACATAAGGGAACTGGTTACATTGTGTTTAGAGGAATCTTTCTTCTCCGCTTTTTTTGTTCCTTCCCTTATTGACCTGGTCAGACCCCTTGTGTACTCCCTAATTGAAAATTAATACAGGATCAATGCTGAAGGTGATTTGCATATTGATTATGCACAGCCCTAAATGCGCCATATGTGTAGCAGATTGATCAGGATTCTTAGACAGCTGACAGAAAATAGACATCTTACATTTGTTGTTCAGATGTCAAGGTTAGCTATCGGGAACTTACTGTCATTTTTTAAAGAGAAAAACTAGCAAAATTGTCAGCTATTAAAGAAACTTTTTAATTTTTACATTCTTTTAAAGTATCATAATTCAATATGTCCACTTTTGGATCGTATAAACGTGACATCAACCTTTATTATTCATGTTATCTTTTCTGTTCAGATCAAAGTTGTAATTTCTTATTGTGCTTAGAGGTGAGCAGAACAGGCTAGATTAGTCTACTGTACAATGGAATTTCATTTGACTTTCATGGGCCTAGTTCTGCATTGGTCTCCAGAAACCTTTCAGTAATAAGCACAAATTTTTAAGTATATCACATTTTATAAATTGATTGCTTTGTGTGTATATGTGCTAAGGCTGCAGGTCCTTACATCTATATTATTTGACCTGGTTGTTTCTTATCACTGTAACTATATTTTACTATTGTGCCTACACAAATTTTCAGTACGGTATATGTAATGCTGAATGGAACCTCCGTGTGAGCTATACATACATATGTCACACTGTGATTGCAAAAATGATGGAACAATATACTTTACTCATTGTGCCTCATTTTTCAGGTCGGACATTTCTAAATTTGTTCAGTGTACAGACGTTTCAGTACATATGGTTATGATATATCAATGTGTTTGTCATATCAGACATAGCTCTGGAAGGTGTTCAGTCTCTGTCTGCTTGGCTTAGGCTGATTGGTGCCCTTTCTTACATTCCCTCCTGTGCCTCTCTATGGTAAGGATGACACCTGTAGGCAGACTAAGGAACTGAACATTAAATTCTGTGTTAGAAATGGTAATCTGCCAAGATTTCAGCTTATTTTGTCCACGGATGCTGTTCTTTTGCAATTGCTTCATATGGTTTTGCCTTTATTATTTTAGGGTTTTATTTAATTCTATTTAAAGTTTAGTTATAAAGATGCTGTACACAAGACAAAATATTATTTCAGCATCAAACAAATTTTATATCAAAGTCTAAAAAAAATTATGATCCACTGAAAATGCACATATGCCTGGTAAAGCAGCATAGACTCCCTATAATGTGTGTTATAGCTGCACAGCCGAATAGTGCACATACATTTGGTTGACTGATTTTTAGATTTTTATTTCAGAATTCCTAATATCAGTGCAGATTTGCCTAGAGACACTATATCATAACGCACTGGTCGGGTTTATTTAAAAAAAAAATAGCTTATCTGTATTACATCAGTGTGATAGAAAACTATTATCCAAAGATAATAAGTGATTAGTACAAATTGCATGTACTTGACTAGGTTGACATACACTGTTTACATGTTCACAGTTGAAAAGAGATACAAGTGAGAGCAATATTCAAAATATGAATCCTCTGTTACTTTTGTCCTTACAATACCTTTTCTATTGCTTTGCAGAGGAACCCTTAGAAGATGCAGAAGGTTTGTGTGACACTGGGACTGATGCGGAAGAAGTAACGAAAGAACAAGAGAATGAAAGTGCAAAGGACACAAGTAGAGGAATGGGTATGGTGCAAAAATAGAATTACACAGTGATGCTGAATGAGGCTTTTATTGGTCTCTAAAGCACTATGTTAGTGTTAATATAGTAGATGTGTAATTGATGTGCAGAGACACGCACTCTTTTTATAGTACAGTATTCATTTCGTTTTTTTGCAATAAACAATAGAAATTATATATATATAGGTAGGAAACTTTAAAAAAAATGCTGTTCTCAAACTTTTGCTTTTTTCCTGACTCCTTAGCTCCATCTCATCCTCTGGAAAAGGATCTTTCAGAGAACATACCAACAAAACACCCATTCTCTGCAGGCACTGAGCCATCTTTGCCCCCCAAGTATGCAAAACCCTCAGAGGAAAAGAAACATGACCAGGTACAAGCTCCACTGAGTTGATTGTGGATAATTTTCTGCTCTCTGGATGATATGAAACTATTGTCATTTAATTAAATTTTTTTGCAGTTGTACCAGTGTCCATATTGTAAGTACAGTAATGCTGATGTGAATCGCCTACGTGTTCATGCCATGACGCAGCATTCAGTGCAGCCCCTATTGCGTTGCCCTCTCTGCCAAGATATGTTAAACAACAAGATCCACCTGCAGCTGCACCTAACACATCTGCACAGTGTGGCACCTGATTGTGTGGACAAGCTTATTGTCACAGTAAGTATCATGGTAGATGAAAGGACCCTATCCCTACCCTATTTTTGTTCCAGAATGGCTATGCTGTGTATCCTTGGAACCATAGCTTAAATAACAGTATTTGTATATGTTACCTTGTTATTTCAGGGCAGTGTGAACAGTGGATTTTATTTATTGCTACTCCCTCAGCAATTTGGCAGAAGTGCAAGAATACATTTACCTTAATAAAGCAAAAATAAATTAGAGACAGCCAACCGAATGATCTAGTGCAATTTATTTGTGGGACAAATAAGCACATGCACATTATATGCACTCACGTAATCTGCCTAATAATAACTCAGACAGTGCTCTGGAACTTGCACTATGGTCTGTCTGTTTCCACGGTAACTAGGGTTTTGCCTTTTCTCCACATTTTGTTTCTGTCCATCCGTCCTCCAAACTCCACTGCCTATCTGCTCCTTTTTATCTAACCATTGACCTTATCCATTGAGGTATTATTGTTTCCTTGCTGTCCAGATAAACGTGAGCACGCAAATCCCCTGTTTTTTTCCCAAAGAGTCTTCAATTCTTATGCTTGCATTAAAGTGCAGGGACTGCAAGATCAGGCTGCCTGGCCTATGTTTGCCAATTAGATAGTGGAAATGTGAAATGACCTTTGTGTCCTCCCCTTGCTAACGAGTTCTCTCTCCAGTCCTTGCCCTCTTTGTAATGGAAATATGCAGTCTGTCTGCAAGTGGGATTTGCATGTTGGACCTCTGCAATACAGTCAGAAGGGGTGGGCTTTTTTTGCTGACCCTGTCCTTTGTGTGTATCCATAGCTCTTATCTAAGTGTAATTTATTTTTCTCTCACATCCATATTTTTTTTCTTCCTTTTGCTTTCACTGCTGTTAGCCCCTTCCCCCAATACCACTACATGAGTGAGATCTGGGGTATAGGGCAAGTTTACAAACGTATCTTACACGTCTTAAGTCCCCAGCATGGTGTAAACACATCTCTGAAGATGTGACTCTGTGTTTTGTCAGCTGGGCCTCCTCACACAATTAGCATGTAATTATTTTGTGTGATGGGCAGCCAAAGAAGAGCCATCTGACATGTTGCATAGGTGACCTGCAAGTCAGAGATCAATGGGCACAGGGAGCAGGGAGTGAAGTGGGCTTTAATGATGTCATTTACATATTTGCCCAAGAAACTCTGTATTATAGTAGTCTTTGTTAGAGTATGATGTCTGGTAGGTAATGATTACCTGCTTGCAGCTTGGCATCTCCTCTGTTTGCTAGTGACCATCTCTCAACAACTTTGTGAGGCTTATGTTATAGAAGACAAGTTTGCAAGTAATGTAGGACTCTTATACTGAAATTTGAAATATTAAGCTCTGCATGCTTGACCTTATATCAGTTTCCTAAAGCTCCCTGCACTGCCAGTTTAAAACTGTTGTTGGGTTGCTGAGGTATGCAGATTTATTTCTTTACTATTTATCTCGGGGGATCTTATTAATTTGTTCCATAAACACTATACAAGCAATGTGCCCTTAGGTTTTATGACAGTTTTACTATGTTTCTTGCCTAAAAGTTGATCCAGAACCTTTAGTTGGACAATGTAAGATTAGTGATGGTAATTTAGTACAGGAATACTTGGTTGGTGCACATTGTTAAGTTGGCAACAAGATTAGAAAGAACTATATAGCATCCAAACACAAGCGGTGGAGACTTTAAGAAGACGGTAAGGAGGCTTCAAGTATGGTTTTCAAGTTCGGTTTCTGTTTGATGTGGGAGGCAGTTTGGGAGACTAGACATAAAAAAGGGAGCTGGCCTATTAGACCTCTCAAAACCTGCCAGAATTCAAATCAGAAAAGATGATTAAAGTGGAGAGCAGACAACGTCTCGCTCACCTCCTCGACTGCCGTCATTCACACTTGATTGACTTCAACCTTTCAAGTACAGAAGTCTTTCTCTTATTATTCAAGGCCAGGCAAGGTTTTCTAATTAAAGTGTATGAAAACAATTATAGAGCTGTCTTGTGGAGCTGGAATTTTGAAAGATTTTAAACAGAATTGCTCTTGCTGAGTGTGGGATATGGATGCATACTCCTTCTGTCATTATTAAGAAAAAATGCATCCACTTCCTGCCACCATGTATTCTTTTCTAATGTTAAGCCTTATTTATAATGTGATCTGTGAAGAAAGTTTTCTTTCCAAACAGTTCTGTGCTGTGGATTGTTGTTGTTTACATCCCCTTTATGTGGATTCCCACAGATTTAGTTAAAAAAAAATTACAACTCTGTCTAAAGGGCACAATATGAACACACTATATAATTTTAATTATCAATTTCTATTCTATATCTGCAGCAACAGTCCTGTCTTGCATAATAAAGCTTTTAAACCCACAGCTGTGTCGAGTGCCATGAAGGACATTTGACCCCTGTTTATGAGCAAGTAATTACTTAAACAATTGTATTCTAAATAATGCATGAGTTATTTGCTATGCAAAATGAGCCCCAGAGCCCTACAGAATTCAGTATGGCAGCTACCAGTTAGTTCACTGTATTTCTCACGTTTAAAGCTTGTGATGAAAACATTGTTGTGTGCTGATTAAGCCACAAGGTTCAAATCTGTTGCCTTCTATGGCTCCGATATTGACTGCCTAATACAGTGATAAGGTGGCGATATTCGCGTCATATGTTGTCTAAACACTTTCTAGGGTACAACTGACAACATAATGCTAAACTACTACATTTTAAGTCGTTGGGAATAAATGCGAAGGAAAGGGCCTAACAGGGTATTGTACATCACATTTCCACAAATGCAGTTCAGCTCACCACATCTCCTATAGACTTTGGTTGCCCAGATGTCTGTTCCTGGACATAAATTCAAAATAAAAGTGTGTAGTATAGAGCAACCAAAAAACTCGGACAACCCCACAGGTATTGCTATAAACAAACGTGCATTTATTGTGCACACCACGACATGTTTCGGACAGTCTAGGTCCTTTCCACACTTGAGGACCTAGAAACATGTCGTGGTGTGCACAATAAATGCACGTTTGTTTATAGCGATACCTGTGGGGTTGTCTGAGTTTTTGGTCATCACATTTCCACCCTCATTTAATAAGTACTGGTAAATTACTATGGTAAATGTATCTATTGATTTTGCTGTTTTACCTATTTATAGACATAACAGCCCTGTAAAATACAATTACTTCTTTTAAACATTCTTGGATTTTTTTGTCCCAGAATTGGCATACGCACAGGGTTAACTTATTCACCAGAAGTGCCACTAATAACGGGATTGTTACATCTAAATTGTGAGTTGGCTCTTTCTTTCTCAATGCTACTAGAAGTGATACAGTAGGGCAGTTTTTATTCTGGGTTTACATTCAAAGATTTCCAATTGTGTGTGTGGAGTAGACTCTGGCAACATTTCTGTAGCAGAGAGAAGGGAAAAGAAGTTCCTTTCAGCCTATAGGGGTGGGGATGGACCTTAGAGGCTCTGTTTACATACTGCTATTGGCTTCCTTTAATTAAAGTAGAGGGAGCTTATACAAGTGAACTGTGTATGGGCGCATGGTCAACCAATTCCCCCTACAGCTTATGGGATGTTGGTTGGGTCTGTGTGTGTGGTTATCTCTGCATATTGCCAACAGTGATCTGTCTGCAGACAACCCCTCCAAAAACACAGACCCCAACACAACAGGAAAAAAGCACAGTCTTATTGATTAAAATGATACATGCCCCTCAGTACACAAACTAAACAAGGAAACAACCAAACACCCATGCTCACACAAGATGCAGTTGCCAGCTTTAACAATGCAATGATAATTACATATCTATGGCCACCTATACTTGGGTAACATTTGCTTCTGTAATTTTATGGGCCCAAATGCCCCAGAAAAGCATTGCCAGACATTATCATTTCCACAATGATAATAGTCGTATTCCTAGGCAGGTGTTTCACTCATAACCTATAGCATCACTCTTGGCACAATAAGGAGAAAACATGGGTATTGTTAAAAACAATACATAAACATGTTCCTCATTTCTTAATTTCAGTTAGTTAATCCAAAACAGTTCCATGTGGAGACTGCATTTGAAACCCCCTTATGCAAACATTTATTAATATACACATTATACAATGAGTTAATGGCTTCTTGTCTACTGTAGTGAACACTAAAACTGCATAGTCATTGTGTTATAAAGACTGAAGGATGTACTAAAGACGAGTGATATTCTGTGTGTGCTAGATGAGTCAGCGCATATTATTTATTTCCACCAAGATCATTTTATTTTCTGAGTTCTCCACCCTTCGATCAGCATATAGAAAGGCAAGTGGGCTGCTTCTTTCACACCAGAATACAGCACAGTTTCTATTTAGCAATCTGAATTAATTAGGGGTGTTAATATATGCTTGGTAGATTAAGCAGAGAGGGGGAACTTCTAGAGCAACTCTATAATTGGCTGCCCTACAGCCTGTAACAAAACATTCTTTGTGATCAAAGTCAGGATTCTGTAGAAAGGAAAAATATTAATTAGAAGATTATTCTCTTAGTGTGTACTGATAATTAGAGTTGGCCACCTCCTGAGTAATGGTTGGGGGAATTGTTGAGCAGCTGTGTATTTTCTCAGCAGCTAGCTGTGAGGTGAGGGACAGCATGGGCGTTTGGGCACTTTTAACATCTTGTCTTTTTCTACAGGTGACCTCTCCAGAGATGCTTATGCCAAGTTCTATGTTCCTTCCTGTGGCTTCACCAGAGCGAGAGAGTAGTGTTTTGACCTGCTCTGCAGAGAATACAGAAAAACTGCCTGGTAAGGTTGCATAATTAATTATAGGCGTTACTACATATCTGACAAATGCTGTTGTTTTTAGTGTGTTTTTTTAACAAAAGCATAACAAATATCATCCTTTTACAGAATCTGCTGAAGAAATGTCCAAGAATACAGCCATTTCAGAGGAAACTGATATTCGTTTAGAACAGAGAACTCCTGCAAGTGACCACAGCTCTGTCAGAGAGGACTCCGGTTTCTTGTGCTGGAAGAAAGGGTGCAACCAAGTCTTTAAAACCTCTGCTGCACTACAAACACATTTTAATGAAATTCACAACAAGCGCCCACAACTGCCAGTTTCTGACCGCCATGTTTACAAGTATCGTTGCAACCAGTGCAGCTTGGCATTTAAAACTGTTGAAAAGCTTCAGCTGCATACACAATACCATGTGATTCGGGCAGCAACTATGTGCTGCCTTTGCCAGAGAAGCTTTCGCACATTTCAGGCTCTAAAAAAACATCTCGAAACCAGTCATCTGGAATTGAGTGAATCTGACATCCAACAGTTGTACAGTGGACTTCTTGTAAATGGAGACATCATGGCCATGGGAGATGCATCTATGGTTGAAGACCATAGTATGATGGTGGATGATGATAAAGAAGATGAAAGTGATATAGAAGAAAAGCAGAGTCCAACTGGAAGTGATTCAGGGTCTTTGCAGGAAGATCAAGGCTGTGAACCTAAAAGAGCTCTGCCTTTTCGTAAGGGGCCAAATTTTACAATGGAAAAATTTCTGGACCCCTCTCGTCCTTATAAGTGTACAGTTTGTAAAGAGTCCTTCACACAAAAAAACATTTTACTAGTTCATTACAATTCCGTGTCCCATCTGCATAAATTAAAAAGAGCTTTGCAAGAATCAACAGCAGGACCGCCTGAGCCTACTAGTAGCCCCGATAATAAGCCTTTTAAATGCAACACTTGTAGTGTTGCTTACAGCCAAAGTTCCACCTTAGAGATTCACATGCGGTCTGTATTACATCAGACCAAAGCACGAGCAGCAAAATTGGAAGCTGCTAGTGGCGGCAGCAGCAGCAATGGTGCAAGTGGCAACAGCAACTGTACATCTACAAGTTTAACACCTGTAAATAATAATGCCACCACCACTTCAAATTGCACAAGTCCAGTTACCACATCAACATCACATCCAAATTTAATAAATCAAATTTCCATGGAGCCAGTGGGAAACAGTGGTTCAAGCAGTGTGGTTGCTGCTAGTGTTCCCTGTTCTTCTGAGAATAAAGAGGTACATCGCAAGAAACTGGCAGATATGATTGCTTCACGACAGCAACAACAGCAGCAAGCCCAAACTATGGCACAAGCACAGGTGCAAGCTCATCTACAACAAGAGCTGCAGCAACAAGCTGCCATTCTTCAGTCCCAGCTGTTAAATCCAACAATTCTCCCTCACTTTCCCATGACAACAGAAACCTTGTTACAGCTTCAACAACAGCAGCATCTCTTGTTCCCGTTTTATATCCCAAGTGCTGATTTTCAGTTCAACACTGAAGTCAGTTTGCCACTAACAAGTGGGACATTTACACTTACTGGAAGTAATTCTAGTTTGCTGGAAGATCTTAAGCCACAATTACCAATCCCACCACAGACTCACACCCACCACCAGCATGTCCTGCAGCAGCAAGGTCAGATATGTTTGCCAGAAACCCATTCGGTGCTTTTACAAACACCAGAACAAAGACTGAAATCTGTTAAAGAAAATTATAAGGAATTAAAGAAAGAGAGAGAGCTCTCTGACAAATTAGATGAAAACTCTGCAAATTCTGAGTTATTGCATGTTGAGGGTACAAAATACAAAGAGAAGAAAGAGCTTGCATCTGGATCCTGTTCCGATTCCTCTTTGCTTCCACCACGTATTGCATCAGATGCTCGAGGAAATGCTACCAAAGCCTTGCTTGAGAACTTTGGTTTTGAACTTGTAATCCAGTATAATGAAAACAAACAGAAAGCTCAAAAAAAGAATGGAAAGAGTGAGCATACAGACTGTCTAGACAAACTGGAATGCAGTTCATGTGGAAAAATGTTTTCCAATATCTTGATACTTAAGAGTCACCAGGAACATGTGCATCAGCGATATCTGCCCTTTAAGCAGTTGGAGCACTTCGCAATGCAGTATAGAGATCACTATGATAAATTATATCCACTAAGGCCTCAAACACCAGAGGCCCCTCCTCCTCCGCCACCACCACCTCCTCCACCTCCTCCACCTGCAACGCCTCAGCCAGCTATTCCCCCAACTGTCCCCACTTCATCTACTCCTATAACGCCTCCCAGTATTTCACCAGCTCAGTCTTCAGTGTCCCTAGCACAGCTCTCAATGCCAATGGAGCTACCCATCTTTTCTCCCCTTATGATGCAAACAATGCCTTTACAACCTATGCCAGCTCAGCTGCAACCACAGATGGGGTCAGTGGATACACTTTCTGCAGACTTGGCTCATTTATACCAACATCAGCTTAATTCAAACCTTTTGCAACAACAAAACAAAAGGCCACGAACTCGGATAACTGATGACCAGCTGAGGGTTCTACGCCAGTATTTTGATATAAATAATTCTCCAAGTGAAGAACAGATAAAAGAAATGGCTGACAAGTCTGGTTTGCCACAGAAAGTAATTAAGCACTGGTTTAGAAACACCCTTTTTAAGGAACGTCAGCGCAATAAAGATTCCCCTTATAATTTTAATAATCCTCCTATTACTACCTTAGAAGAACTGAAAATTGACTCTAGGCCTCCATCTCCAGAACCACAAAAGCATGAGTACTGGGGAAGCAAAAGATCATCTAGAACCCGCTTTACAGACTACCAACTTCGTGTTCTTCAGGACTTTTTTGATGCAAATGCATACCCAAAAGATGATGAATTTGAACAGCTTTCAAACCTGTTAAATCTTCCAACACGTGTTATTGTTGTGTGGTTTCAGAATGCCCGTCAGAAAGCACGAAAGAATTATGAAAATCAAGTTGATGGCAAGGATGGAGAGAAACGAGAACTCACCAACGACCGGTATATTCGTACAAGCAATTTGAATTACCAATGCAAAAAATGTAATTTAGTTTTTCAGAGGATATTCGATCTTATTAAACATCAGAAAAAAATTTGTTACAAAGATGAAGATGAAGATCTGAATGATGATAGCCAAAATGAAGACTCAATGGATGCCACTGATTTATTGACTCCCTCAAGTTCTACATGTAGCACTCCTATGACCTTTCCATCTTTCAGCACAACAGTATCATCCACTGCAAACACATGCTGTACTTCATTCCCCCAACTTACCACAGATATGGAAGAAAATCTTGTGTATAGTACCAAATCTGAGGCTTCTCATGATGATAAACCAAAGCATTTTGAGCCAATAAAGACACAGCAAAACCAAACACAAGATCAGTCACTACAACCAAAGCAAGAACCCCTGCAGCCACAGTTAACCCAATCACAGCCTTCTCAACATGACCAAGCAGAAGAGAAAATGAGTCTAACTCCACAAAAACATCCACCTCTTTCATCTTCTTCCTCCCAACCTTCTCAATGTACAGTAGATCAGACTAGCCCAAGTTCGACACAGATTTCTCATCTTCCAATTAAACCCCTTCACACATCCAGTCCACAACAACTTGCAAGTTTGCCACCTCCACTTTTACCCTATCAGTGTGATCAATGTAAACTGGCTTTTCCATCATTTGAACATTGGCAGGAACATCAGCAACTTCATTTTCTAAGTGCACAAAATCAGTTCATCCATCCTCAGTTTTTAGATCGTTCCATGGATATGTCCTTTATGCTTTTCGACCCAAGTAATCCACTTCTTGCTAGTCAGCTTCTTTCAGGAGGCATCTCTCAAATACCTACTGGGTCGGCAACATCTCCTTCCACACCATCAACAACAATGAACACTCTTAAAAGAAAACTAGAGGAAAAAGCCAGTGCAAGCCCTGGGGAAAATGATAGTGGGACAGGTGGAGAAGAACCTCAAAGAGATAAACGCTTAAGAACAACAATCACCCCTGAACAACTGGAGATTTTATATCAGAAATATCTTCTAGACTCAAATCCAACACGCAAAATGTTAGACCATATTGCTCATGAAGTGGGTTTAAAGAAACGTGTAGTTCAAGTCTGGTTTCAAAATACCAGAGCTCGAGAACGGAAGGGACAATTTAGAGCAGTTGGTCCAGCTCAGGCCCATAGACGCTGCCCATTTTGCAGAGCGCTCTTTAAAGCAAAAACTGCATTAGAAGCTCACATCAGATCCCGACATTGGCATGAAGCAAAACGAGCTGGATATAATATGAGTTTATCCTCAATGCTTGTTGATTGTGATGGTGGAGTTCAATTAAAAGGAGATCTGTTTGACAGTGTTGGATTTCATAGCCTTCCACAAAGTAGCAATGAGGGGCAATGCATTTCTCTTTCTCCAGTGAGCAAGTCTATGGAACTTTCTCCTAGAACATTGCTTAGTCCATCTTCTATTAAAGTTGAAGGGATGGAAGATTTTGAAAGCCCTTCAATGTCATCTGTCAACTTAAGCTTTGACCAAACTAAGCTGGACAATGATGATTGCTCCTCTGTCAATACTGCTATAACAGATACAACAACGGGAGATGAAGGAAATGCTGACAATGACAGCACAACGGGTATCATAGCTGAAACCAAATCTACATCAATTTCCAGCGATGGCTTGCCAAAGTCTGCCATGATAACAATGACTGAATATGAGGACCAGATGTCATCCGGTTTGGTCAGCCCAGCACCAAGTTATTACAGCAAAGAGTATGAGAATGAAGGTATAATTGATTACAGTGAAACTTCCAGCCTAGCAGATCCTTGCTCTCCTAGCCCAGGTGCAAGTGGCTCAGGGGGCAAATCAGGTGATAGTGGGGATCGCCCTGGTCAAAAACGCTTTAGAACACAAATGACAAACCTTCAGTTGAAACTTCTTAAATCCTGCTTTAATGACTATAGAACACCCACCATGCTGGAGTGTGAAGTTCTGGGTAATGATATCGGACTGCCAAAGAGAGTCGTCCAAGTCTGGTTTCAGAATGCCCGGGCCAAGGAAAAGAAGTCCAAACTAAGCATGGCAAAGCACTTCGGAATAAACCAAACAAACTACGAGGGACCCAAAACAGAGTGCACTTTGTGTGGTATCAAGTACAGCGCACGCCTGTCTGTTCGGGATCATATATTTTCCCAGCAGCATATTTCCAAAGTAAAAGATGCTATTGGAAGTCAACTGGACAAGGAGAAAGAATATTTTGATCCTGCTACTGTTCGCCAGCTGATGGCCCAACAGGAACTGGACCGCATTAAAAAGGCCAATGAGGTTTTGGGTCTGGCATCCCAACAGCAAAGTGTATTTGATAACCCTTCATTGCAAGCACTAAATCTTCCAACAGCCTATCCTGCTCTTCAAGGCATCCCTCCAGTTCTGATGCCAGGTCTCAGCAGTCCATCCTTACCGGGCTTTACTCCTTCTAATACAGGTAGATACTTTAACTCTTATTGGTGTGTAAAAAATAAAACCGGGCCAAATTTGTTTTCTTTAAAAAAAAAAATCTTGTTTACCTAAAATGCTGTCTGATTTTGGATGCTGCCTTGCTACCTTTTAGTTATCACCTGGATGTAAAAATATATATCATACATGAAAAAGAAGTGCAGCACAATAATTTAGCAAATAACTTACCATATTTGAACTTGTTTTGTCCCTGCAAAAAGCTTTAGGTTGCATCCCACTATTGTCATGAAAATTACCTTAACCACGTGACCATGTGAGGGCACAGATGTCCCTTCACTGTTTGTGTTAAAGGAATCTATAGTGAAAATGTTCTTTTCCAGATTAAAACAGGGAGGTAGGGAAATACACCTTTTCCTGTTCTGCAATAGTAGACAGACAGTGAACTGTTGGTGCTCATCCTTGTTTGTCAGTTTCACTGCTCCTTCCCCAGTCTGCAAACATGACTCCCCTTCCATATGTAACATGGGCATGCATGCATACAATTTTAGGCCTTGTACACATGCTAGATAAGTGTGAACATCCACTTCGGCGAGCAATATAAAGTGTATGGTACCTTTTATAGTTATGTGTCCTGCCTGATCACTTAGGCTGGGTACACACGGTAAGATCTTTTTGGCCGACCAACCGATAATGCCGTGTATTGGTCGGTTGGCTGAAAATATCTTATGGTGTGTGCGGGGCAGCCACGACGAGCTTGGATCGGACGGCCACTGTTGCTGTAACCAACAGTCATTTGTCCCGATCCTGCACTCGCTAGTAGCAAACGCTCGGTCAGGACAAATAATTTCCCCATGTGTACCCAGCCTTAATCATGTTTTAGCAATCAAATCTTTTACTAATTTAGTGTGTGTACAGAGCTATAAAGCGAGAGGCAAGGCAGCTAGGGGAACAAGCGGGGTCAGCCCATACAAGCAGCATTTCCGATAGCTTGTGTGCCATTGTAGAAAGGGAGGTACTGCTAACTTATTTTCTCTTACCTCCTTGGCAATATAGATTTTAATCAGATAAGGTACATTTAAAGTCAATGCCTTAAAAGGCTATTTTGTCATAGTAATGTAATATGCAGGTCTCCAGTTTTCTGAGATTTATACAAAGCTTTTTTTCTTACTGCTAAATTTCTGCATGAAATAACTGATAATGCATTTTGAAGTATTTGGTAGGAGAGACAGTAGTACAGAACTAGAACAATACTTGTTACTTAAATGTCCAACACTGCATAAAGAAGATGGGGAAGAAAAGTGCACACAAGAACTTGCACACGCGACGTCTTAAAAAAAACAATTGCTTTATTGAAACATATGGAACCTACAAATACTAAGCCTAGCACGTTTCGAATATATCAACCGTTCTTAGTCATAGGCATCTTTGCTATGAGTTCAGGTGTGCCCTTTTCTTCCCCCTTCTTCTTTGTGCTGTGTTGGACGTATTGTTAGCCAATAGCGACAGGCCTTGGGCAGGCAGCAGCCGGGCCACTGAGAACGAGTGGTGAGTATATGCTTGAGATATTAAGATAGTTTTAATGTGTACTAGGGCCCTGCTATATTTACATGTTTGCTATATAGTTTCTATTTTTAAATGCAAACTGATTATTTTCTTTGTAATAAAAAAGTAGGAGATAAAATGTGCTCCAACCAGCTCTCTAAAAACTCCTGCTGCAGCAAATAAGCAGGTCCATTAACTCCACCTCCCTTATTAAAGGGAAGTTCAGTGCAAATACATATTCTTTTCAGATTAAGGTCATCCCAATGACCTTAATCTGCCAATTCAGCATTTTGTCTGTGTATAAATAAATGCAACCGAAATACTGACTTCCTGTTTGCAGGACCCTTGACCCAGTGCCTGGGTTGATTCCATTTGCTCAGTAGAGATCTGAGCATGTTTGACCCATCCAACAGCCAATCAGCAGAAATTACTCTTAGGAACATTCCAAGGATGTGGTGCATCCTGGGAAGAAGGACCGTTAGAACCTAAAATGTCAGCTCACTAATGTCAACGGCAGGGAACAGCAAAGGGTATAAAATCAACTGATTTTTCAAAATGGAAGAGAATATGTAGAATAACTAAGAAGGCATTACACAAACTAACAATTTAACAAATATTGATCATTTCCACTGAACTGTCCCTTTAACATGCACCTCCATCAGTTACTGAGGAGGACCCATATTTTCACTTTAAACAAAAAGTTGAGAGTACAATTAAGCAAACCGAAGATAATATATTATGGAACTAAAATATAACAAATATATTTTCAAATGCTTTCAAATGTGTCTGGTTATATTATGAATATCTGATTATATAACAGACTAATGATCTCTATTTGTTTTCATAGCAATTAATTCCTGTTGTATACAAAGAAATTGCTTTAACCAAGCTTCATTTTGCTAATCCGCAATTTTCGCTTTAGCTGGAGGTGTACTGTTATGTTCTATCTTTGCAGGACTATTCCCCATCCTTTTAGAAACTATTTAGTCCCCCCCAAATTTACACTGAAGCTTGAGAATTTTAATGTTTATGTTAAAGCATGACTTGGCAGATTATGCATAATTATTTATTCATTTTAATAAGGGTAATTTCAGCACTATTTGGATGCCCATGAAACTTAAATGCCCCCCCCCCCCCTTTCCACACTGGCAATCCTACATAAAGGATTGTTGTTGCAGAAGCTGTTCCCTTTCTTGCTAATAATATATGTAAGGGAGAGGGGGTTGTTGATAAAAATGATTTACTGATTCAACTGTGTGATTTCTTTTTTCTTTTTTTGTCTTTTTCTTGTAGCTTTAAGTTCCCCCAAATCCAATATGATGGGAGTGTCTAGCACAACTATCCCTTCCCCTGGCCTTCCCACTTCTGGACAACCAAATAAGCAGCCCCCTAAATCATTAAGCCCCACTGTTTCCACACAGACACACTCATTATCTGCATCCCATACTCCTGAAGTACAAAAAGAAAAAGGGTCTGAGAAGTCTAAAGAGAAAGATAAGGGGAAAGGAAAGAGGGAACCATCCCCTGCAGCCAAGAAAGAGAAAGTAGAAACTCCAGTATCAGCTTCTACTTCAGTGTCTGGCATGGAGTATGTGGTGGATTCATCTCAGCTCCAAGCTTTACAGGCTGCATTGACATCGGATCCTGCTACACTGTTGACCAGCCAGTTCCTTCCTTATTTTGTTCCTGGATTCTCTCCCTATTACAGTGCACAGATACCTGGGGCCTTGCCTGGTGGATATTTGCAGCCAATGTATGGCATGGAGGGCCTGTTTCCTTACAACCCTGCCCTTTCCCAAGCATTGATGGGTCTTTCACCTAGCTCGTTGCTGCAGCAATACCAGCAGTACCAGCAAAGTTTGCAGGAAGCACTGCAGCAACAGCAGCGGCAGCTACAAATGCAGCAGAAACAGCATCACCACCATCAAAGACTGCAGCAGCAACAGCTCAAAGTTAGCCAAACCCCAGCACCTCCAATCATTACCCTTTCTGAAAAAGAGCCTGCCAAAGACTCCCCCAAGCAGGAAGAACATCATCCTGCATCAATCTCTAAGCCCCCAAATCACCAAGAAATGGAGAACCAAGGTGTGGACTCTCTCTTGGATCCCCTTATAGTCCCAAAGGTGCAGTATAAGTTGGTCTGCCGGAAGTGTGAGCTGAGCTTTAGCAGTGAGGAGGCAGCTCTCAACCACTTAAAGTCCCTCTGCTTCTTTGGCCAGTCTGTGGTGAACTTGCAAGAGCTGGTGGCATGCGTCCCCACTGGTGACACAAGTGGCTCTTACCGTTGCTTGGGCTGTGATGCCACTCTCTGTGGGGGCGATGCTCTGCGTCAACATCTAGAGTCACCCTTGCACAAACACAGAACAATCAAAAGAACAGCAAGAAATGCCAAAGAGCACCCTAGTTTATTACCTCACTCTGCCTGCTTCCCCAACCCTGACACCGCATCTACCTCTCAGTCTGCTGCTGACTCCAAAGCCAGCCACTCACCCACTCGCCCCTCAGCTTCTTCACCCAACACCACCACCACCACAAAATCTTGGGGTCACAATGCTTATAGGAAACCTCCTTTACCCACACACTCCACATCTTCAACAGTTACCTCAAGTCCTTGCAGCACCTCAGGGGTTGCAACCTTCTTTCCAACAGACGTTTTTTCTGAGGAATCTGATTCAGACCTCAGCCAAAAATCTGATGGGGCAGAGAGTCCTTTAGATGCTCCTGAGAATCCAGGCTGTCATGAGGATAACTCTCGAACTGCTGTGGGAGTGAGCTCTTTACGACTGTAGACTTCGATATATAGACGATGAAAAATAATAAATACAAATTTTAAATAATGATAAATAAACCAGTTTCACAAACAAAATACTGCAAATTCCAAAGCTTCTAACCAAATAAAGAGGATCCCTCCTTTCCCAGTATGAACCTCTTCATTCCTGCACCCATCCCTATGACCTGTTTTTCCCTCAATCCACGTTTATGTTGGGGCCCCATACAAAGGGAACTGGGTCTGCTTTTGTCCCCTTGGAATTTGGTCACCATGTGGTGGCAACATTTCTCTGCTCATAGGGCGTCGCTTTGCTAAGAAGAAACCAATGGAAATATTGTGTTATTCTCAGGTCAAATGCTCACACCGTGTTCTGGTTCTGGTCTTGGAGTTTTATATATACATATATATAGATAGGGATATATATGTGTGTATATATGTATTTATTTTATTTTTTTGTTCTGTAATTGATTTTTTATTTAGATTTTTGCTAACTTAATTGGGCAGAAGAGTTTCAGGACTGGGGTGAAGATGCCTCCCAGGGACAGAATGTTGGGTGGCATTCATTCTTTATAATTTCAACATCCAGGAACCACAACTCAAAAATATATACGTAAAAAAAAATAATGAACAGACTTGCTGTATTTCTTATAGAGGAGGCCATTGATTCAGGACAGTTTACAGAAGTGGCGTAGATTATTATTATCCTTTTTTATGATTATATTTTTTGTCAAATGTTTATTTGATGTTGTACTTAGCCTTTAAATCTCTGGTCACAGAATGACCACACCCCATCATAAAAGCAACTTAAATCTTAGCTCATAAACCAAAAGACACATTTTTCAACCTTCTGCCCTCTCTTTGTTCATATGATAACTAAGCTCTTACCAGCAGGAGATTGTCACTGCTAAATAAATACTTTTTTCATATGGCATTTTTTTCCCAGTGGGACTTAAAGCTCTTAACAAATCTAGCGTGCGGTATGCAACGCTTGACATAGTGTTTTACAGACACAGTTTCTACCCTTTGAGCTTACAATCAATAAAGCCCGATGATGGGTTTTTAAAAAGGAGGATTTACTGGTAAAAGGTGTAAATTTCTCTGATTGGTGTTTGTATTCTGCACACTTATTCCACCTTCAGTGTTAACTGTTTTTCTGTCTCTCATCATTAGACTGAATTACGTTCTGTTTAATGAAAGAAGAAAACAATTTTGTACGTGTGTATATTGTATATACACATACATACATAGTATATGTATGTATATATAAAATACACAATGACATACACACACTGTTACTACTTTATGAATGAAAACTAATGCTTTAAATAAAATCCAAAGAGTAGCCTCCCTTGTGTGATGTGGCTTGGAAGGCTTTGTTTTACTTGAAAATTTTATCTGCAAAGTCCAAAATAGTATCTAGTGATGTAAAGGAAGCTTTACCATTGATATCACCTGTAAACTTCTTGCAAAGGCATAAAGAAAAACCCACAAGTAGTAGTTTGTTTTTTTAATTTAAGAACGAACATTAGTTAGAAGTTACATTGACATTTTAAAATTCACATGATGATCATTAAAAAAAAAAAAATTACCCATTTTGAAGATCACCTCTTGTTTCTAATAGGTCTTATTTAATGGTCTACTTTTAGCCTCTGCTCCTTGTTACACACCTGGCAATGTTTGACTCTCTGATGGTTATGGATATAAACTGTCATTACAGTGTTTGCTTGAGGACTGGGAAATGCTCTTCTTAAGTACATTTGATTGTGGCCTAAAGAATATTTCAATCTCAAATTTAAGATGTTTAAAGGATTGTACTAAGTTGCAGTGACTTGTGTAAAGGGATGGAAAAGCAATTGAAATGTTTACATTCTGTTAACATGTTTGTTGTATTGTACCTATCAAACTTCAGAAAATACCAGTGCCTGTCACCCATGCAACTTGGCAGCTAAGCATTTTATAGCCAACTTTGTTCACCTCCTTCTTTCAAGTTTTGCGGTCTTAGCTTGAGAAAGGGCTAAATGCGCGAATAACTAGGCAACAACCTTCGCAAAGTAGTAATTTGCATCGTTAACATCAAATATCTCCCCCCCCATTTCCTCTATTGTCAAATGATGCAGGGATGATGAGTGTGATCAGGGTATGAGTACGTCATGGAACATATCACAAGTGCTGTTGTTTTAGCACAAAGTTGGCTTTGCCCAAAGTTAGACAAACCTTTACAAACGTATTTCAGCATTTATGTGATATGCTTAACCCAGTTCTTTTTGTAATACTGTGGCAAGTATCTATTTTACTAAATTCAATACCCCCAATATGCATTGGTTTTAATCAAATGAATCATTCGTTGTTTTCCAGAACATTTGTTATGTAGTCTTCAGATTTACCTTAGGGTTTAGCAACTTCCAGGGTTTCTAAGTAGGAAAGCAGTTAGGATTCATTTGTACTTTTTCAAGCACTTTTAAAGTAGCATCTTAATATATATATATAAATATATTTCATTGATTATTGTAGTGTACCGTATTGTTTTGGATGCAGACTGAGTTGTATGCTTCAGCCTGTTTCCCTTTGTTGTTCTTTGTGTATTTGTCTAACCCTAATTCTATGCTGTGCATAGAGGGCATTTTATCTGCAGGACAGTGCTTTTTCTTGAGATTGTCTCTGAAGGAATTAGGACAATCCTAACCCAACAGCAAGACATATCTTCATGATTTTGTTACATCATGCATCATGCTATGAGTGGACATCCTTGTTAAAGTATTTTTGTTGTTGTTGTTCCTCTCAAATTTCCTCACATTTCATATACAGCTGCCTGTGAAAGTAATCCGTTGCATCCTGTTATGCCATGGAACTTGAACATCTATAGACTTTTCTTTGTGTGGGCTACTGCAAAATATCACTTACCATTGCACTCCAGTGCATTTTCATTATCAAAGGAGCGCTGCACATTTAGAGGGGCCTGTTGTGAAGACCGGTAAATAGATTGAGCATTGACAGAATCTGAAGTCCCGTGCAAGAATACCATGGGTGCCAGAGAACCTGGTGATTTTACTACCACGAAGCAAAAGATGGAGGACACCATGGAAAACTTTTCTAAGCAAGCACTGACCTTTTTATTATTTTTTTTTTTATATTAAACATATTTATATATTTGAAAGTGGCCAATTCTCAGCAAATCAAAGATATGTTTTAATTAAAGTGTATTAACAACAACACTTGGGTAAGTGTATATGTGTGTAAATATGTGTATACACATACACCCGCTTTATTATTGTATGTCCAAGATGAACATGGATTTGAGATTTGGAAGCAGCCTGTGCTGACTGTGCCCCACTGTGATATATAGAATAAGAGGGGAAAGGCTTTCCCTATTTAGGCCAATACTCTGAATAGGGTCTGTGTTCCTGTGAAATATAAATCTTTTGCATTGTAAAAAAAAAAAAAAATAAAGGAAAAAAATAATAAAACAAAGAAAATTATTAGAGCAATCGAAAAAAAAGTCCCACCGCCTGACTCATTTTACGAAATGCAGGTTTTCCTTGTTTCATTCTTATGGAAACTAATGGATACTAAATGATTTTTACTGTATTTAAAAATAAAAACTAATTTAGCTTGTGGGACCTGAAAGAAAAACCCTAAAGCACATCTTAAAAAACATTTCTTGTTATCTTTATCGTATTTTTAAAAAATAAGAAATGCAAGTGGGAAAAGCATTAGTCTAAAAGAGTGCCTAAGGCTTGGGTACACACGAGGGGACTATGTGTCCCGACCGAGCGTTCGATACGAGCGAGCGCTCGGCCTAGACAAATGTCTATCGGTCGTGGCAATAGTGGCCGCGGCCAACAGTTTGTGCGACCGATCATGTAGTCCCACAGGGAACTGCATGATTGGCTGTTATTTACCGTATTGGACAAATGGGCGACAGACATTGGTCGCAGCTGCAGACCAAGGCAGCACAGATTTTTTTGGGCCCAACCATGTGGTTCAAACATCCCACAATGGTCAAAACAATAAAGCCAAACAAGTTTACAATGTATATTATTACAGTGCGCTGGTGCCCACACCCAGTTAATGAAAACCATGACTTTACAAGAGGTGAGGTACTTTTATTTTTATAAAGGTTCCCTGTAGAAAATTCTTTAGATCCTTAATCCATTTAGAGTGCTGCTCAGTTAACGGTCCATTGCCCAAACAATATACAGAAAATATACTTGTCTCTACTTTGTTCTAATAGTCACTGGAGCATGATAGATAAAATGTTAACTTTAAAAAGGTACATTTTAAAATATGCTAAATTATTCTCCAACTAATCACATGACAATCGATCGTGAGCGCACCACCAATGGCTTGTATTGAGCAGGGCCACTGTGCTGTGAGCAGGATTTTCACCCTGCTTAATGGAAGTGGCAGCTGTGAGCAAAGCTTATTCCTCTGTCACTTCATAGCTAATTGATGTAAGCAAGTGAACCCAAGTAACCAATCCCAGTTCTGAAGGTTTTTATTCCAGACTGCCAAAAAGTCCAATATTCATTGCAAAGTATGTAAAATGGACGTTTCTTCCAGGTTTTCGTGCAAATAAATTGTTACATTTATTTGTTCACCCATCTGTACATAGCATAACAATATTTCGGGAAAGACTGTGGATAAGTGATAAAGTGCTTCCATTTTATGTACTTTGCATAGCCAATTGATTCAGCATTAAAATCATGAAAAGGAATAAGCATTATCTGTTGCTCTGCGTACACACTGTCAGATTCTTCCTCCTAAGAAACTGTTTGGCACTTCTTACCGGTCGGCCAGGAGAAAAGGACTGTCTGTCATGGCAAAAGTAGCCGCGGCCAACAGCAGCAAATGAGCGTGCGGTCCATAGAGGACATGTCCGATCGTGTGTTTGTCAGATTCAAAAGAACGGTTGCGTCTGAAACTTCTGAAAAACCATGCAATTATTTCAACCCAATCAACTGATACATTGAACTATCGGTCGATCGGGAAGAAATGTTGCATGGTGTTTACCCAGCTTTACTGAGCCTGCAGTGAACAACAAATCCTGCAGTTAGCTGCTTTCTGTGTAACTATGGAGTCCTGTTCCTAAAGAAACCAATTCCAAAGCCCCTACACACACATACAAACCAAACTCCTAGAGATCCTAAATCTCTCATAGCTTAATTCAAGCAGTAATAACATTTGCCAGATTTGCTTACCATACTCATCGCAGGGAAGTGTCCTTTCACTATAATACAAAGTCACAGGGCAAATGCTATTTTCTGTAGCTCACTGTTTTGAGACACATCTGTTGTCATCTCTACTTCACATGCTCCCCCGCTTAAGCCAAGTCTCGGCTTCTGAGATGGGCTGAACACACAGAGATAGGGAATGTATACTAACTAGGAGTGGACTGAACAGGACATGAGATATGGCAAAAGGGAGCACTTAGGATCAAATTCCTGGCAGCTAAAAATATAGGAAAGGATAAAGGCAAGCGATTTTTTTCATTTAAGAACTAAACCAAAGGATCCCCCCCAATAACACCAATAAATTGCAAATAAGCACTCCAGTAAAAGGCATTAAAGTAAATATAAGCCCCTGAAAAACTGGATAAGAACTGTGTGTCTGTGCACTGGCTTACCACACCCCTGCTTAATATAGATTGTAACAGGATTGGTTAGAAACTACTAGTAGGCATGACCTGCTGTAACAAGTTCCTGCAGTATCTTGGTATTAGGCATGTAGAATACAATGGTCAGTGACCACACTGTGATACTGGAATGCTGGGGGGAAAAATACAAACTTGTGTTATGGTGACCATACACGAACCAATCTCAGTTGTATGATATTGTACGATCGACTGTGTGTGGGCGATAGTCATGCAAAAAAAATTTAATTGGCCCAATCGCTCGTTTGTACGACCGGGATTTGTTAGTTTTTGCAGGCACACTTTCACTACACATTTACATGCACATGGGGGGTTTATATCTTTGCTACTGAAACCCTGAGCCAGTCTAAGCCAATGGTTGGCTGAGGTGTAAAAATCAACCAAAGGCCTTTAGTCATAATATAGTACAAGGAATGCCAGGACTTAGAAAGAAAAAGCACCCAAAACAGACCTATAACATTCAAGGCTTACTACATCAGCCTTGTATATCATCTACCTTCTTGCTTCATTACATCTTTGCACATTAGTTCTTGCTCTGCATACTCATTACTCTACATAGCATGCAAAAAGTCCTTTTAGAGATATCTTAGTATCTAGGATTTTCTTTTCTTTTAATTGCCTATTACTGGAAACTATAATTTTTCCCAACTATTACTGTACAATTTGTTTTGTAGATATGTCCTTTATTTGTTTAGATATTTAGTCTGAAACATCTTAAATTTCAGCTGTCAATCAAGTGCCTTAGTATCATACACTCTTCTGTTATGTATAGTTTTGCTGTAGCTGGAATGGTAACAGTTGGTATGTGAAGTGCATGGTGGGAAATTCCCTCGCCCAACATAGTTATTACTGAGAATGCTTTCCCTCACAGAGAGTGAGAGAGTCTGGAAGGCGGCTGGGGAACTGATCGAGTGAGCTTAAACAACTGACTTGTAGCAGCCATTTCTTTTGAAGGCATTTCAACTCGTGCTAATATGGGGAGATATAGAACAGGTACACTGAACATCATAACCGTCCATAAGCAGAGCAGCCAAAAGGCGTATGTGCTACTAAGTTACCAAGATTTTTGTAATTAAAAGTCATTGCTTGTTCATTCATTCTAATGATTCTATTTTTATTGTATTTAACATTTTTACAGTGAAATATATTTTGCCTTTCAAAACATTACTTGGCACTGCATCAGTCCCAGTTAATAAAAATATATCATCAGACGTCCGTTACATCAGAAAGTTATTTATCTAAAACCTTTGCATAAACCTAGTAAGCAAACTTTTGCAGGGGTGCATTCCAGAGGATGACCTATTGGTGGGAAATTAAGCATTAAGTTAGTTACACAGTGGGGGATTAAAACCACAATTGGGGGGGAAACACATCCACTATGTAAATATCACAACATGGTATTTATTGATACACAGGGCAGAATATCTAATGTACAACTAACTGTATACACAGTGTCCTCCAAATGGAAGCATGTACAAAGAATTCTTATTTCTGCAAAGGTATTATATAATGCAGAAAACAACTTGGGTCATACTGCCCTTTAGTCACGGTTATTACTATATATTAAAATACTTCCATCACCTTACCTATGTAATGTTTAAAGGACAACTAAACATCTGAAAATATCCCCTCCAAAAACACCAATAAACTCCCACTAAATAGTACTAGTATTGCTTGACCTAAGGAAGAGAAAAGTATAGCTCTCGAAAGCTTGTCTGTAAAAATTAACTGTTGGTCCATAATAAAAGGGTATCGCCCTATCCCACAGTACTCCTTTTAGTATATGCTACTGGACAAACATGGCTACAACCATTTTATCTTTAAAGGGCATGTCCACCCCCAAAACTATAATCCCCCAACACTGGCCCCCCCCATTTAGTTTAGTTTAATCCTTACCTCACATCCCAGCTCCATAGGGTTCTCCTGTAAACCCCCCCCCCCCCCCCAAGTCCCAAAACTAACCACCAGGAGGATAGCAGGGCTCTGCCTGCTATCTTGCCTCCGGTAGATATTTGCCATGCGCACTGCAGCCCTTCTCCCCCCCCCTCCCTCTCCCTCCCGTTTCTACAATCCCTCCCCTAGCATTAAACCCCCTTAATATGCTGCTCCCCCATGTCCCCCAGCCCCAACCGCATGTTTTTTTTTTTCAAAAAGCTCCCCAAACTCTTACTTACCTCTCCGCTTTCCTCCGCTGCACTGAATGACCGGCCCGCGTCTGTGATTGCTGCCGCTCAGCCAATCACAGACGCGACTGCCGGTCCCGCCCCTCTGCTTGCATTCTCGCAAGCAGGGCCGGCAGTGCGGGCGAGGATCGAGGGGAGGTAAGTAAGAGTTTGGGGAGCTTTTGAAAAAAAGAAACATGCGTTGGGGCTGGGGGACATGGGGGAGCAGAATATTAAAAACCTATTTTAGGGGTGGACATACCCTTTAACTAAATAGCATTAAAGGGTCACTATACTCACTGAAACAACTTTACAATTTCCTGAAACTACAATTTGAGACAAGTAAAATGATGGTACTCACATTTATCTGTGCTTTAATTAATAATTAAATTATTAATGTTTAGTGAGTGCTCCTAATTCCCCCCACCCTCCCTTACTCACTGCCTTCTTTTAGTGTCTATGACACTTGTGTTCTGCACAGCCTAACCATGGACACTGCTCTACTAACACATCTTCCCCCTGCTTTCTTTTCTCTGCTGATTCTCTTAAATGTTGCAGTATGCAGGCAGGCAGGCAGGCAAAGAGGTCAAGCATGGGTTACATATTATAATTTCTGCTTCTGGAGTGACAGGTCTTTCCGTGTAAATGCTGTGATTAAAATGATTTCTCAGAATCTACAGCTCAGAAAAGTTTTGGAGGTACTATTTTTGAAAATTTTAATTCTTAGATTAAAGAATCTAACCCCTAAAGAACTGGATGAAACAATGGAGTGTATGTAAAGTGACTGATCTCCCTGATCTCAGTCACTTGCTCCCTTCCCTAATCTGTCCTGTAAAAGGAATTGGCTATAGGCTACTAGTGGGTGTGACCAACAGTCCTGCAGTATCTTGGGACTGAGCATGTGTAAAGAACACAATGGTCAGTGACAACATTGTGTAATACAGGTATGTTGGGAAATAAAACACCAACCTCATGTTAGAAAGAAAAATTTCCCAGCAACCATATCAAAATGAGAGTTGAGACACAGATTACTGCTTTTATATTCCTTCTGATTCAGTGTTATTCTTTAGTTGTCCTTTAAGGGTAACTGTGCTCTCCAAACAGAACATAGGTTATATTGCTGGGAATTTTTCAACAGCTTGTAGCTATGTGACCAGTCCTCTCCTCTTTCCCAGCATTAACTCTTAGAGCATGCTCACACCCTGGGAATGGGAGGAGCACAGTGTCAGGCGATGTCACTCAAGCTACTAGAAGCAGTACATTTGAATTTTATCGGCATATCATTTATCAGGCTACAACCAAATATGTGATCCAGGGTTTGTTTTAAATGAAAAAATGCTTTTATTTAACTCTTAACTTGTTCGGAGACCACAGTTAGCCTTTACTTTAAAAGGTCTCAAAAGGGATTTAATCACAGTGCAACTTAAATGCCAGCTATTAGCTGGCTTTAAATAGTTGAATTAAAAAAAAAACAGATTGAATTCTTTGCACTGGAGGTTCGGAAGTCTTTAGTGAAACCAGTGTAGGCGAGGATATTGAATCAGTTAGCATGATTTTAACCCAAAAAAGATAGATTGTCGTTCTGGGTAAATGAGCACCATTATCTTTGGCATTTCTGAGTCGTGAATGGATTTCTGACTGCTTGTTTTAACAACAGAGAGGTCATGGGTAGATCAGACAATAATTTAAAAATTCTGGAAGGGTAGGGAAATGTGGTACAGAGCTCACTGAGCATGTGCAGCTTGTTCAGATGTTCTCACACACTAGTTTCTTCAAAAGGCTGCTAATTTACTAGGTAAAAAATACAACTATCTTCAAGTTCATGCATTAAACATTATTAATATTTTAGTTTTGTGTTCTCCTTTAAATATGACCTAAATATTCTTGTTTTTGGTTTATCTTCTGCTATTTAAAAGGCAAGTTTACTAACCCAACATTTAAACCAAAGACAGAACCTTTAAAACATCATTCCCTTTCTTACCCTAAATGTACTTCTTTTTCCCTAAATGTGAAAGATTTACTGAAAACTTCTGTTACGCTGTAGTTCATTTTCCAGCCAGCATACATTACAGACAACCCACCCTGCCACATGTGGCTTCCAGGCGGGGTGGAGAGAAGGGGGCATAGAGGACCGGCATGACATGCATAACGTCATCAAAGGGGTGGAGGCAAAGTTAACGTGACGTTGCACGTGACATGTAATATGTCATAAAAGAGGTGGAGATGGGGGTGTGTGTGTATGTATTTTATTTCTCATATAGCGCTACATATTCCACAGCGCTTTACAATTATTTACTCAATTCACATCAGGCCCTGCCCCAAAGAGCTTACAATCTAATCACTTTATGTACACATACAACGTATCAGTATGTCTTTATGATTGTGGGGGAAATTGGAGTGCCCGGAGGAAACCCCAAGCATGGGGAGAACAAACTCCTTGCAGATGTGTCCAAGGGTGGAATCCAACTCAGGACCTCAGCGCTGCAAGGTATCAGTGCTAACCACTGAGCCATCCTACTGCCACTGGGCAGTGCCACTGGGCATTTTGGAGGCAGAGACTCCAGGTAAGTGCAGGTCATGGGAGTTTGGGGTGGTCTCGCTGGAGACCACCCAAAAATCCGGGTGACTCCCGCGATGTGGGTTGGGATACCTGGATAGCCTAACTGGAACAATACAAAATGGTCATCTGATTTTCCTGCCTTTTTTATTTTCTGCGTTCATTTTGTTCCAAGCAAAAGATAAAGTTCCTAAATGTACCAAAATGTTTTAGCTTAGGTATGTTAGTGGATTTGTACTCACACATCCCATGAGGTTACTGGTTCAAATCCCTGCACTTACTACATTTTTACTTCTGCCTCAATTCTGTATCGGAAATTACTTTTTTTGTATTATATGCAAAGGATAATTCTCTGTGTCCAGAGCTGTGCCTAACAGAGGTAAATGTCTGTGCTGTAATATGATTGTCTGTCAGCTTACTGGGAGCAAGGCTGCAGCCCCCTTTTTTTGATCTGCTTTTTACTAGAGAATATGTGAAAACAACTGCATACACTTAGACCTCCATAACAAAGAAATGGATTGTGGGAGCTGATACCTACTACCCATATGTTAATAAATCAACCAAAAGCTGCACCTGAGGAAGGGGGCTTTGCCTCCCAAAACGTTGTGTTGTGTTATACTTATCCACACAAGTATTAAAGCACTGTGAATTTGATATAAAAAGATATATAAAGTGTGCCTTTTTCCATTTCCTTGCTGCATATATACCTATTTGTACCTCAAAATTGCACCTTGCATCTCAATCTTTCCTGCATGGACTTAGCCTACCCTATTCAACCAAAAGCTACATAGCTTAACTCTGTCAATTGTGTCTTTTGGTCTTTCTATTGGGACAATGTTATCTGGTGACTTTATAAACTTTACCATTTTGGCAGCATATTAGATCATTGTTAGCACACAAGTGATTATAATCTACAGGATATCAACATACTAATGTGCACCAAAAGCATGCTCCACTTCAAACCTTGCAGCAGGAAGCACAGAAGACGACAAAAAGAAAAGCTATCAGGAGGGCTATTTGTTTTTTGAAGTTTGGAGAATGAATATAGGCCAGTGGTTCTGGCAAATGTTCAAGGCACACCTGTTGGACTTAATATTGTAGTTACAAAATGTGCTTCATAGTGTATATTGTGATCTAATTTGGTTGAAATGAGTGCCGTGTTAAGTTTTACAACCATATATTCGAAGAGAAATCAACAGACAGAAGGACTCTTTACAACCCAATACATTCTGGTGTTGCATTTATTAGCTTAGTGACACACAACATGTTATGGACCACAAGGGTCCTTTATCAAGTGTGACACTTGTTTAGTATTGACTGAAGGTGAGAGAGGTGTGAAGCAGGAAGACCAGTAAGTAGTAGGTTACAAAAGTCCATAGTAACCTAGGATGAGAGCATGCATAAGCATAGTGGTGATCAGGAGAGAAAGGAACCTGCGGATTTTTGCTATATTGTGAAGGAAAAAGCTGCAGGTTTTCACTAACATAGTTAATGTGTTAAGAAAAAGAGACAGGAGTCAATAATTACCCCTAAGCAGTGTGCTGATTGGATAGGATAATTTATATCTATATATAAATTGTGGAAGCACTCCTTGGGCTAAATTTCTACATTTTGTGGTGAGTGCTACTGATCTGGTCAAACATTTATACAAACATAGAAAAGATAATCAATGCACATTCCTAGGCCCCATACAATATCATATTATCTGCACACTGGCATACATTATAAACAAAGGGGTTTTAGGCTGAGGCCACATTACAACGCACCAAGCGCGTACACTTTCTGTGCGTTAGCGCGCGTTATTTTCGTGTTTGCACTCGCGTTTTCGCTATTTTGAAAACGCAAGTGATTGTGCAAAAAAATGCTTGCTGCAAAATGTGAACAGACACGCAATCGCATGCGCTTTGGAAATCGCAGGAACGTTCGCGTTCCGTTAGCAAAAATCGTAGGCGTGAGTGCAAAACGTGAACGCGCGAAAAACGCGCTAGTGTGGCCTAGCCCTTAGTGCATATTACTGTGAAGTTATGGAAGGTCCTGGAAGGGTAGTCAATTTTTTTTACTTAAATTATGATTAGCAAATATCTGTTGTATTCAGTTTGATAAACTGGACTTAAAATTTAGTTCTTGAAGACGTTTCGCTAGTCATCCGACTGGCTTTCTCAATTCAGAATGACTTGTACAAGAAACTGTTGGCAGTCCCAATTAGCATATCACAGCCAGGTGTTCATGACATTATGAATGCAAGGCGTGATTTCATTGTGGCTAAGGCTGGGTACACATGGCTGGACTATTTGTCCTGACCGAGCACTCGCTATGAGCGAGCGCTCGGCCGGGACAAATGTCCGTCGGTCGCTGCAAATTCGCCCGCGGCTGAATTTACAAACGATAGATTGTGCGTTCCCTTAGGGAACAGCACAATCGATCTGAATTTCCCGGTGCGTCCGATCGTTCGCTCGTCTGAACGAGCGATCGATGTCGATTGCGGCCGCCCGCCCCACACCAGCCGATATTTTCAGCCGACGAACCGAAAGTGCCGTGAATCGGTCAGTCGGCCGAAAATATCGTCTGGTGTGTACCCAGCCTAAGAGGTGTTATAGGAACGCCAGCATTGTACATGGCAGACAGTTGGTGTCGAACCCCCCCACCTCTATTCAGGCTTGGTTTCTTTATTTTCACATAAATGGCTTCTTTGACACCTCTCTTAAACCAGCCCTGTTCCTTTGAAAGGATGTTGACATTACAATCTTCCTTAAGATGCAGGTACACGGTTGAGTCATGACTCGAGGAATTGGCTCTTCTGTGCTGGGTCATACGTTGGTGCAGTTGCTGTTTGTTCTCCCCCACATACAAATCAGAGCACTCTTCACTGCACTGCACTGCATATATGATGTCACTTTTCTTATGTTTCGGTATTGGGTCTTTCAGGGGTACCAATTGTTGGCTCTATGTGTTATTTGGTTTAAAGCAGATAGGGATATGGTGTTTTTTGAAAATTCTTCTTAATTTCTTGGAGACCCTTGCTACATATGGGATGACCATGTTCTTCCTCCTGTCTTGCTTTTCCACCTCACTATTGGTATTCATGTTCTTTTCTTTCCTTCTACTTCTTTTGACAAAGGCCCAGCCTGGATATCCACAAGTTTTAAGGGCTCCTCTGAGATGTTTAATTTCTTTAGCCTTCGCCTCTGTGCTAGTGGGGATGTTCTCTGCTCTTTGTTGCAAGGTTCTGATGACACCCAGCTTGTGATCTAAAGGGTGGTGGGAGTCAAACATCAAATACTGGTCTGTGTGGGTTGGGTACTTCCAGTTTACCATTCTCCCTGACTTTTACCAAGCAGTCCAAGAAAGCCAGTGTGTTGTTTTGTACCTCTTCATTTGTAAATTTGATGTTCTGGTCTACAGCATTGATGTGTTCTGTGAAGGCTTCCTTCTGGCGGATTGTAACCCAGGTGTCATCCACGTATCTGAACCAGTGGCTGGGTGCTATTCCCCTAAATGTATTAAGCGCCTGTGCTTCCACTTCCTCCATGTAAATGTTTGCAACAATGGGTGAGACTGGAGATCCCATAGCACATCCAAGTTTTTGCTTATAGAACCGATAGTCATTCTGAATTGAGAAAGCCAGTCGGATGACTAGCAAAACGTCTTCAAGAACTAAATTTTAAGTCCAGTTGATCTAACTGAATACAACAGATATACCATGACCTGGATGAATGAGAACCTCCACAAGTATGATCAGCAAACTTGCATTTCTCATAGTTGCGCACTGGATCAATATAGCAGACTTTCTCACTTTCCCCCAGCCTTTTGGCTTTTTAAAATGTATTTATTAGGAAGCATGGTCAAGCTTCCATGTGGTAATAGCATCCCCAACACACTCCTTTAATGGGAGGTCCTATGCCTTTAATATAAAGCACTGGCTGGACGACCTCTTCCCTCATTTTAAAAATGAGGGACGTGAGCCTGCTATATTGATCCAGTGCGCAAGTATGAGAAATGCAAAAGTTTGCTAATCGTAACTAAAGTAAAAATGGTTAGAAGTTAGGACCTTCCAGACTGGGGTTACCTTGACGTGGTTGGAAGGCTTTTCATTCATGTGATCACAGTAATATATACTAAAACCCCTTTGTTTATAATGTATGCCAGTGTACAGATAATATGATATTGTATGGGCCCTAGGAATGTGCATTGATTATATTTGCTATTTTTGTATAAATGTTTTACCAGATGAGTAGCACTTCTGCAAAATGGTTGTAATTTAGCATAAGGAGTGCTTCCACAATTTTTCTATTGTATGTATTTATAAGGATGCATGGTCAAGCTTTCATATGGTAATAGCACCCCCAACACACTACTTTAATGGGAGGTCCTATGCCTATAACATAAAGCACTTGATGGTCGGCCTCTTCCTTAATTTTAAAAAGCCAAAGGGCTGGGGGGGGGGGGGGGGGGTGAGATCCCATTTTATTTTCATCCAGGGGGCAAGTATGAGAAATGCAAAAGTTTGCTAATCGTTATTGAAGTAAAAAAGGTTAGAAGTTAGGACCTTCCAGACCAGGGTTACCTTGATGTGGTTTGAGGGCTTTTCATTCATGTGATCACAGTAATGTGTACTAAAACCCCTTTGTTTATAATGTATGCCAGTGTGCAGATAGTATGATAATATGATAATATATTAGGCCCAGGAATGTGCATTGATGTATATAAAGGAATAGGGGACACATCAACAAAAATGGCGTTGATTGGGAACATTTTTTGTTTCCAGTAATGGTCCATTTAAAGGACCTGTAAACCCCCCTTAAGCCCCCAAAATAACTATGTCCCGTTCGTTTCTATTATTCACAGGGAGGTGAGAACCTGGAACTTACCTTACACGCCGCACCACTCGCAGCCGCTCCTGCACGGAAAGCCGCTCTGTCCCAACCACGCGCCCTATCTTATGCGCATGCGCGCCAATTCAAAAGATAGGGCGCGCGATCGGGACAGAACAGCTGTTCTGTGCAGGAGCGGCTGCGAGTGGAGCGGCAGGTAAGGTAAGTTCCAGGTCCCCCGATCGTCCTATTATTCACAGGGAGGTGAGAATAAGCGTTCTCACCTCCCTGTGAATAATACAAACGAATGGGACATAGTTAATTTTCGGGGTTTAGTGTTCCTTTAAAATAATTTTTTTGCTGTATAGATGCCATTTAACTCCCAATCCCACTCAGATACAGGTAAGCACACCTACTTATGCACCTCAATATAGGTAAATCACCCCACAAATCTGCATTAGTTGGAAAGGTGAAAGACTAACCTTACATGCTGCTCAATGTCCTGTTGCCCCTGTTTTTGCTTACTGTTTTTTCCAGTTAACAACTGTTAGTCATTGATGTGGCAGTTGCCATCAAAGCCAAAGTCTGTTTTCTTTAGTAGCCGCTGCTCCTCTTATTTATTTATTTATTTTTATTGAGCCTAGCTTTATTTATTTATTTTAGATTTGTTTTTCTTTCAAATTTGAGGTTTTTCTCATGGTCTTTTTTTAAATTTTACTTCATTACAAAACTTGACAGTTCCACACTGGGTTTGGAATTTTGCACATCAGCTTTTGTATTTAAGGTATCACTAGATTTATAGATGACCTCCTCAATATATTTTCAATTACAACTCTACTTGTGTCATATTTGCCCCTGGGTTTATTTTTGCCCATTGAGCTCTATTTTACAGTAATAAAATGTAGTTGTATAGAGCACCACTAGGCAAATTAATGTTGGTATAATGAGAGTTGGTAAATAAAATACTATTAGCTATTTTAAATAATTTTGTTTTATTATTATTCCAGGCTCTCCAAGTCAATTGAAATTCAGCAGCATCAGATAACCTAGAGATCAATTACTATAGGCTGTTGATCCCAACCGCAGGTACAAAGTTCAAATTAGTGTAAATATTGCTTAAAAAGCTTAATGGTTAAGTGCATCACACACACTGCACAGAGTCATTATCTGTATGTGTCTGTATATATCTGTGTATGTGTGTGTGTGTGTGTGTATATATATATATATATATAGAAAGAGAGAGAGTGAGAGAGACGTGATATAGCTGGGGAGCGGCTCTTGTTGCATTGCACAATATGTAAGAATTGATAGCAATATTTTAAGTAATATAATCAATAAATACTTACTGGATCCATCTTATCAGATTATATTATATGATCTAAGTTTGTAGTATTTTATTTTTAGCTGTTTAACAAAAAACTTAATCTCAAGAGAAAATGATGCTATGGACGTTAAGAATGCTTTATTTCAGGTAAAGATTTAGAAATACTTTGTTATAATAACAGTTAACAGAGTAATTTGTTATTCTGCTAAACAGAATGACAGAGTAATTTATGAAGAATCCATGTTTATTATCTTGTTAGGACCAGTGACAGGCCCACTAAACTTAAAATGCTAATTACTTAATTAAAAAGAATGAACTCAATGGTAATATGAATGGTTACCATTTTATTTTGAGTCATCTTGGGCAAAAAAAAATCTTAGATAAAAAGAAAATTTAAATGTATTGTTTTTTATTTTAAATTTAATTTTAAAAATTTTAATTTTAATTATGTTACAGACAAATTTGCTGTTTTCCCTAAAAACTCTAATTCTTCTTAATACAATACTACAAATATATATGTTTAAGCCACAATTTTATACTAAATTGGAAGGTATAAGTATTTATAAGTCCTCCTTAACAGCTGTCCGCTAAGCACATACCTTCCAACATTTGGAAAGTCCAATAAGAGACAAATGTAAAGTGTGCGGACAATTTTTTGACCACGCCCACTTTTCTAAAGATCCAAAAGAGAGGGGGCCAGAGTGCACACTAGTCTTAAGCAAAATGCTGTGTTTATTAACATGTAACGTTTCAGTGTCTAACACCTTCCTCACAGTAAAACAAAAGTGTTGTTAGACACCGAAACGTCACGTGCTAATAAACACGGCATTTTGCTTAAGACTGGTGTGCACTCTGGACTCTTTTTGGATGTATTGTAACCACTGGCTATGGTATTTGAGTAGCACCCAGCAAATTTTGAATCTATACAGGTATGCGGGAGAACTTACATTCTGATCACTTTTCTAAAGACACACCCACTTTTTTGAGGTAACGCCCAATTTAAAAACCACTACTCCATTTTACATTGTTAAGCTAACTAAACTGGCTAATGAACTGGAGGGCTGACTAACACTGGGTAATGAAACGGAGGTCTAACTAATACTGGGTAATGAACTGGAAGGCTGACTAACACTGGGTAATGAATTGGAGGTCTAACTAACACTGGCTAATGAATTGGAGGTCTGACTAACACTGGCTAATGAACTGGAGGTCTGACTAACACTGGCTAATGAAATGGAGGTCTGACTAACACTGGCTAATGAACTGGAGGTCTAACTAACACTGGCTAATGAATTGGAGGTCTGACTAACACTGGCTAATGAACTGGAGGTCTGACTAACACTGGCTAATGAAATGGAGGTCTGACTAACACTGGCTAATGAACTGGAGGTCTGACTAACACTGGGTAATGTGCTGGAGGGCTGACTAACATTGGCTAATGAACTGGAGAGCTGACTAACACTGGATAATGAACTGTAGCCCCCCCCCTCCACACACACACACACACACTCTTTTTCCAGACTATCACTTTTTAACATGTAACTATGTGCTGCCTTACTAGTTACATTTTAAACAGTGTCTCCCAACCAACATACCTGACATCACCTTCCATACAGAGGACAGTCCTCCTCCAGTCCTCCACAGTAGACAAGTTTCCTCCTGTGCTGGGCTCCTTGAGTTTTTAACAAAACTTTATTTAAACCTGACACTGCCAGCTGGGACAATGAAGAGAAAACAGGACACAGATCTGGGACAGTGGGATTTAAGGTGAAAACTAAGCATGTCCTGGACAATCCGGGACAGTTGGGAGGTAAACAGTGCCATGCTTTCATGCATATATGCAAAATAACTTATGTAGTACTGTACTTAACAGTCATTTATGCTTACAATACCAATACCAGATTGTCTATAAACCTAGGAAAAACGGATTTTAAGTTAGAAATATTGATTAAACCTATATGACAAATGAACCTCTCACTCAATGTAAATCTTAAAGGGACACTATTATTTACAGGGAGGTGAAAATGCTTATTCCCACCTCCCTGTGAATAAAAGAACGCCCTGGGGACACTGCAATACTTACCTTACCTGTGCTCCACTTGCGGCTGCTCCTTCGTGTGCCTATCTTTTGTATTTGCGCGCATGCACAGAAGATAGGCAGCTGGACAGCTGAGAAGGGGCCGAGTGGAGGGTCAGTAAGGCAGTTCGGCGGTGTTCCGTGGGCATTCTATTATTCACAGGGAGGTGGGAATAAGTGTGTACTCTACTCTCTTCTGCCTGCTGGGACAGAGGCAGAAGAGAGTAGAGACCCATAAATGGAGACACGGGTGTAACACATTTAGATACTTGTTGGGAGTTACTTTTCAGAAGCTAGAGACAGGCTTTCAATCAATATCTGTGCTTTTATCTCCCTATTGGCACCTTTATATATTTATCAATCACAAATTCTGTGGTTGTTAATAAGTGCCCATGTTAGTGCATGGATACTTCTTTAATTATTGACTGCACTGTTTACAGATTGGTAAATAACGACCAAATAATTAACAGATTGGTAAATAATGACTGCAATATTTGCCATCACTATATTGTAAATACTGCAGCTTTATAAATATGTAAGCAAATTTGAGAATTTGGTTGTCTGCTTGTGAAGGTTCTCATTCACCCAGGTCATGGTATATCTGTTATATTCAGTTAGATCAACTGGACTAAACTTCAAGTCCAGTTGATCTAAATAAATACAACAGATAATTTGATTGTCATGTATAAATGTGTTCAGTCCAATTACAGTTGTTTGGCTATGCAGGGGCATAAAGTTAAAAATCTTTCCAAATGTACGTTTAAAATGTACTTATTTATTCTGGCTTAATATTAGCTAAAACAGATCTCTCCCTGCATTCTGCATCATATTAGGGGGCTGTAAATAGATGATTAAAGGTCAGTTTTTCAGTGAAACCATGTGTCTCTGTATGCCATGTGTTTAAAGGATATAGTTACAGGTACATAAAAAAACACACATATTGCTTTCTTCAACCTTATGAATGAATTATGAAGTAAAATAGGTGCAAAACTTAATGTTTAGAATCAAGGCAAATCTTATTTTAGAATCTGTCACCACCCAGCGTGTTTTACAAAACACAGAAATAAACACTAGCCTAAAACCATCCATAAACAAATTGATAGCAGCCTACCAACTAGATTCAATTCGTTCCAGCACACATTTTTGGCTCTCAATACCATAAAATGTCAACTTAATGCAGCAAAAGTTTAGAATAGAAAATATTCCACTTTTACAAAAAACTTTTACACTAGAATTAATGATACAATTCCATTAAAATGGTGCAAATTTGACCCAGTGCACTAACCACCAATCAACAACAATAATAAATATAAAACAACTTTCTGATTGGTTTACTTCACAAGAAATACAAGCAGATAAGGGTGAATATACTGATCGACACATGTGCTCCTTGCTCAGGGAATTAACATCTTTAAAATTCTTCTGATTTTTCTTTTGTGAAGACATCTAAGTTTTAGATCCACACTTGCATGACTAGTTTATTTGGTATAGTCTTGTTTTGAGGCCCCTAAAAGATTTTGGGTTCTTCTGTTATCAACACAGATCCTAAATAGACAATATATAATACATTAAAGGTTCGTACACACGCTCAATTTGCGCCCGAGCCGACCCTGACGGCTTCACGCAACGAATGCCCATTGCGGCTGAGAATTGCCCATGTGTATGCATCCGCCGCCGGGGTCGTGGCTCGGGACGCACAACGTGCATGTGTACGAGCCTTAAAGGGCCATTCAGTGGAAATTAGCAATATTTGTTAAATTGTTAGCTTGTGTAATGCCTTCTTAGTTATTCTACATATTCTCTTTCATTTTGAAAAATCAGTTGATTTTATTCCCTTTGCTGTTCCCTGCTGTTGACATTAGTGAGCTGACATTTCAGGTTCTAACTGTCCTTCTTCTTCCCAGGATACACCACATCCTGGTGTTCCTAACAGTAATTTCTACTCATTGGCTGTTGGATGGGTCAAAGATGCTCAGATCTCTACTAAGCAACTTAATCAACCCAGGTGCTGGGTCAAGGGCAAGACCATAATGTTCTCTACTAGGGGTCCTGCAAATAGGAAGTCAGTATTTCGGTTGCATTTATTTATACACAGACAAAATGCTGAATTGGCAGATTAAGGTCATTGGGATTAAAAAAAATACTGCTCTTTTTTTTGAAAAGTATATGTATTTCCACTGAACTTCCCCTTTAAATTAAGGTGATTCCCTAAATCATAGGGACCTCTTTTTTTTTAACCTTAAAAATATTTAAATAATTGATCTGTGGCTGGTGATGCCTGTGTGGTTTGCTCCATATGAAGATTTGGCAATACGGAAAGGTGACTACAGCAGCAAATAATTGTGGGGAAAATGTGAAGTGGCACCAAAATCACGCTTACCTTTCTAAAACTAACTGATTTAATTTATCCATAGTAGGACAGGCAACACGTCCATTAAAAACTAGCATGTTTGCCATTTGAATTAAATTACTGTGCACTGGTATTCTATTTTTTATTTATTTATTAACCCTTTAAGTGTCACAGATAATAAATTTTACAATCTTGGTTACAGATTGCTGCAGGTCGTAAAATTTATGATGGGCACGCTATGGGTGATTGCTCCCTCAATCCCCCATAGGTTTCATCTGAAACCAATGAGGGGGAAATCGCAAAAAATTAACCCCTCAATTGCTGGGTTAAACAGGCATCTGGTTTCTGGCTTTCTATACAGAGCCGCAGTGGAAAAGGAATCCCATGACGTCAAATGACATTTAGGGCTTCCTTTAGGCTTCCACTATTTGGGTTTGGTTACAGTTTTCTACAGAGCTCACTAGAGGATGCAGGCACTTTTGCACAGGTATCATTGCAAAAGAGACAAAACTGGATTTTTAGGATCAGTAAGTAAAACCTGAGTGTTTAAGCATAAAAGTCCTAAGCCAACTATTAGGGCACTGAGAGGGTAATTCTTTTGAAAAATTCTGAAAATTCTTTTGGCACAGAATTCAATGATGGGAACTTCTGCTAGTATTAAAAGGGTTAAATGTGCACTGTATGTTGATGTACAAAGCCCTATTTTATATATTCAACCACAATTGCATCCATTTCCTGGGTAAGCATTAACATTTTTATAGTAAATATAAAATAGTTTAGGTGCTCGTAACCTAGATCATACGATCGCAAAATGAATGGGCCAGGCAGGACCTTGCGATCATGTGTCGCTTTTAAAGAAGATCTGGAAAAGAGGTTCCTGTAAAAATAATTGGATATCTATTTGCTAGCCTTGTCCCTCTCTAACATTGGATCATCTTTTTCATTAATTTTTTTAGAAAATCTCCTAAAAGCGTGAAATTCTATGAAGAATTATTTCCAGAATTCTGCATGTATATATGATGAGTTTGTGGTGGGGTGTATCCGATGTTGGAGGGAAATTATTTAGGATGGATTTTTTTTTCTCTGTAATGAATCTAATGAATGCCTAGGTCACCTTTGGGGTTAATTGAAATCTGTGCAAAAACCCATATATGTGGCTTAGTATTTGATTCAAGACACGTGGGAGATTGATATTAATGGGTGTTTTAACTTGTCGTGTGGGTTTGGGCAAGATTTCTAAATTTTAATCATCTTTTTCTTTCATTTTAGAAATCTCCTAAAAACATGAAATTATACGAAGATCTGCTTCCAGAAAGTAGGTTACTTACTTATGACTGGTATTATTGTACTTGGGAGAATCAGAGCTTTTAGAAGGATTTTTTTTGTATTGTAAAAATTTAAAGGGTATGTCCACCCCCCAAAAAAACTTTATATTTGGTTGGAAACCCCCCAAAACCTCAACCTCACGAGCTTTATAAAATCCAAAGATGCCCACTCAGCCTTCTTTCCCCCAAAGTGCTTCTGCTTGTTTCCATGCTTTTTCCATGCACGGAAGCAAGTAAAAGGGGCAAGACCAGCGGCGTTGTGGTCCGGCCCCTTTTACTTGCTTCCGTGCACAGAAAAGGCATGAAAGCATCTGCCAGGTTAGTGCCCTGAGCCTTCCTGTATTACAGACAATGCTGAAGGCAGGAGGAAGCCTGGCAGAAGCAGTTTTTCTTGTGCTGGCGCTCTATACAAAAATTATATTGGGAGATAGAAATTATCCTTTTTTTAAAAAAACTTTACATACACTACATGTCCTCTTTATAGATTTTATATTGTTTAGCATGGCTTAAAGGGCAAGTCCAGCCCTGAAATGAAAACTTAAATACAGGTAAATCACCCCCCAAAACCCTAAACTGTAATGTTTAAAATCTGAAATATATAAGTCTAACCTGAAATCCTGCACAATGTCCTGTTTCCCCTGTTTCTGCTTCCTGTTTCTTCCAGTTACCAACTGTCAGTTATGGATTTGACAGTTGACTTCACAGCTAATGACTGAATGCTAATCCCCTAGATGCCTCTTCTGAGCATGCTCAGTACAGATTTCTAAATTGCTCAGTTTCCATGAGGCCTTCAGAAGCATAGCAGGCATACAGTAATATGCCAGTACAAACTGTGATATATCAACATATTTTAAAGAGGCCATTCTTTCTAAAAGATGTTCTTATGAGGGTGGAGTTGTCCTTTAAAGTCCTTTATTGCGGCAGCTGCTCAGCTATAACCTGCGCAGCCACCGCAATCCATGTTATATGCCGATATCTGCATTTTATTCTGGCACTTTTACGTCTGCTAATGGCTGCCATTAAAAGGCTGAAATAGATTGGGGCACTTTGCCAGGCACCGAGAGCCGCTATCGGCATATAACATGGCCGGCGAGTTTGCACCAGGTAGCCAATAGCGGCTCTCAGTGCATCAGGCTGTAAATGTCCTATTTACTTGAAATTATTTAAATAGCTGGATTTACATATAAGTAGTATTCAAGAATAACACTTGTTTATATATTTCTGTAACCAAAAGCTATATAAAACAAGGATATTTAGCTATAAACTTGATAACTTACAGGGAATTCCTTTAAAGGGGAAATCTAAGAAGATTTCAAGGAATACCAGATAAGGCCTCTGATTGTTGCTGTTACAGTTACTTTTTATCCAGCATACCTGCAAAGGAGGCAAAAGGGCCCAGCAGTGAGATGCGATTGCAGTTGAGTGGGAAGGTTGTTGGGGGTTGTGGAGGCCCTGGGTCCAAACTTGCAGGGGATTCCAGGGCTTTGTATTAATGCTCCTTGGGGCAGGAGCAGAAAATTTGCATGTCTACACAATGCAATTGATGTAATAAGACAGAAATTGGCATTTTTTCGCATGTCTTTCTTAAAAACTGCATAGTATCAAGTCTTAATTAAGATGAGATATGGGGCTGGTAGGAGACTTTTTTTTATCAATTCCTTCATAAATGGTGTTTGAGGTTTTCTTCCAATTGTTTGATGTTTACAGTAGTATTGCTTCACTTGTTTCTAGGTTTTCCTTGCATGGTGTGTCAGTTAGTGGATGTAAGAGCTGATTTCTTATGTTTGTTTTTGCCCCTAACTGGCGGAGATATCTCTTGGGACATTATAACCAACATCACCTTAGCTCTGACAGTTATGTTTCAGCAAGCGGCAGTACTTTGTCACTGTAGGTTTTCCAAATAACGATGTAAAACAACAAAATAATCAAATGGTCTTCAATTTTATTCACAGTACTAGACAGCTGGTCCTCATCAGCAACTTTATACCTTACTGTAAGCATAATTTAAAAATATAGTTGAACAGAGTTACATGTTGATAAACATAAGGTGATGCATTTGGTGTTTAACAATCCTCAAAGGGTAACTATTGTCTCTTTTATTATAAAAGAGCACTGTTGTACCTTTCAAAAAAGCCTAGGATCTCTGGATCTTAATCCCAATCATAAAGTGTTCCACTATTCAGTGCTTGGCTTCAGGTTATTTTTAACATGTGCTTCCTTCCATAAGCACAAGCAATTCACATATAACTAATAATATTGTTGGAAGTAAAACTTGCTTTTAATCCATGTTCAACAGTCATGTTTCGGGCCACATGGACCCTTTGTCACGTATACAACATAGATTCACATGGGCAAATTTTTAATTTCTTAAACAGGAAGTGATAACATACAGGAAGTGATATCACACATGTTCAACATGAAAAGCACATACCTCTGTTAACCATTTAGTGATATAGTGCTCAGTGATTAATTATTCAATTTAAAGGGTCACTATACTCACTGAAACAACTTTACATTATTTGAAACTACAATTTGAGAGAAGTATCTGTGCTTGCTTTGTCATTAAATAAATAACGTTTAGTGAGTGCTCCTAATTGCCCCCACCGTCCCTTACTCACTGCTTTCTTGTAGTGTCTGCGACACTTAGAACTTCTGTACAGCCTCACAATGGACACTGCTCTGCTTACACATCTTCCCCTCCCTCCCCTTTTCTTTCTTTTCCCTGCTGATTCTCTTAAATGTTGCAGAACGTGTACTGGCAGACAAAACCAATTTGCCTTGATAAAGTGTATTGTTATAAATAGTTAAAACGTTAAACGTTATAAAACGTTAATAAAGATTATTGAACAAAACAAAAAAAAGAAAGTTTACTGGCAGCAGGGCCGTCTCGCTAATGATCCACATTGAGAAAGTAGCAGAGCGGCAATTTGTTCTCACTGTATGGGACCTTTACTGTCTGTTCTCACTGTAAGGGACCTTTACTGTCTGTTCTCACTGTATGGGACCTTTACTGTCTGTCAGTGAGAACAGGACAGTAAAGGTCCATACAGTGAGAACAGACAGTAAAGTCCCATACAGTGAGACAGACAGTAAAGGTCCCATACAGTGAGACAGACAGTAAAGGTCCCATATACAGTGAGAACAGACAGTAAAGGTCCCATACAGGAGAACAGACAGTAACAATCCGTTGCTACCAAAAATGCATGTTGCTACCAGCTAAGCGTTTATCTGAAAATTTCCAGTGAAGTACACTCCCCAGCCACCTAAGGGCACTGCCTTTGGTCGTTAGGTGCAATCCTCCCCCGCCACCTTAAGGGCCACAGCAATATAAGAAAATGCAAAACAGTTTGTAGGAGCACACTACTTTTTTCGTTTTCTTTTGCTGAAATAACACTGAAAACAAGTATTTTTTGTTTTTGTGTGCTCCTCCACTGTTTGCATTTGCTGATAATCTGTTATCTCTCAGGAACCTCCAAATCTTTTCCCATTACGATGCACTTAACACAGATTATTTATGGTGTAGGTGGCTAGGGATTATTAAAGGGCATGTCCCGACCCCGAAATTTAACGTTTGATATGTGGTAGGGCTGCTCCCCCAGCCCCAACCACATTAATATAATTGTTCGAAAAGTCCCCCGATTCTTACTTCCTGCCCGCTCTCCTCCGCCGCAGTGTTCAGGCCTCTGCTTGCCATGGAGCTTGCCAGCTGGGGTCCGGGACTGGCAGCCTGCGTTCCTGAATTGGCTGGAGGCAAGGAGGCTGCACTGAGCATGCCTAACCGTTGATGATGTTGCAGGAAGTCTCAGGAACAGCATGAGGATCACACACTGCTCCTTCCTACGACCAGCAGTTTTCCTTGACTTTGAGGGGCACAGCAGGGTACCTATTTTTGAGCAGGAATGTAAGGTTTAATGAATTGTTTTGACAACTACGTTAAGTGTCTCGTAAGGGGGTTAAATTTTAGTTTTGGTGGTGCACTGCCCTTGTAAATAATCCCAAATGCATCCTTACCTTTATCAACATTGAATCTCAATCTGCCATTCCCTGCCCATTTTTGATAATGTATCTAGTTCTGCTTGCAGCGACTTGGCACCTCATTTGCAGTTTTCCAAGCCTGCATAGTTATATGGTCATCAGGCAAGACACAGAGGATCTTGCTCTCATGCAGGTCCATGCAGTGGGAACAGACGGTAAAGGTCCCATACAGTGAGAACAGACGGTAAAAATCCCATACAGTGAGAACAGACGGTAAAGGTCCCATACGGTGAGAACAGACAGTAAAGGTCCCATACGGTGACAGCAAACAGTAAAGGTCCCATACAGTGAGAGCAGGCAGTAAAGGTCCCATTCGGTGAGAACAGACAGTAGGTCCAATACGGTGAGAATAGAAAGTAAAGGTCCCATACTGTGAAACAGTCAAGGTCCCAACGTGAGAACAGACCGTAAAGGTCCCTACAGTAGAACAGACAGTAAGGTCCCATACAGTGAGAACAGACAGTAAAGGTCCCATACAGTGAGAACAGACAGTAAAGGTCCCATACAGTGAGAGCAGACAGTAAAGGTCCCATACAGTGAGAGCAGACAGTAAAGGTCCCATTCTGTGAGGACAGTCAAGGTCCCATTCTGTGAGAACAGACAGTCAAGGTCCCATAAGTTGAGAACAGACCGTCAAGGTCCCATACATTGAGAACAGACCGTAAAGGTCCAATACGGTGAGAATAGACAGTAAAGGTCCCATACGGTGAGAACAGACAGTCAAGTCCCATACAGTGAGAACAAACAGTAAAGGTCCCATACATGAGAACAGACAGTAAAGGTCCCATACAGTAAGAACAGACAGTAAAGGTCCCATACAGTAAGAACAGACAGTAAAGGTCCCATACAGTAAGAACAGACGTAAAGGTCCCATACAGTGAGAACAGCAGTAAAGGTCCCATACATGAGACAGACAGTAAAGGTCCCTTACAGTGAGAACAGACAGTAAAGGTCCCTTACAGTGAGAACAGACAGTAAAGGTCCCATACAGTGAGAACAGACATTAAGGTCCCTTACAGTGAGAACAGACAGTAAAGGTCCCATACAGTGAGAACAAATTGCCGCTCTGCTACTTTCTCAATGTGGATCTTAGCGAGACGGCCCTGCTGCCAGTAAACTTTCTTTTTTTTGTTTTGTTCAATAATCTTTATTAACGTTTTATAACGTTTACGTTTTAACTATTTATAACAATACACTTTATCAAGGCAAATTGGTTTTGTCTGCCAGTACACGTTCGCAACATTTAAGAGAATCAGCAGGGAAAAGAAGAAAAGGGGAGGGAGGGAAGATGTGTAGCAGAGCAGTGTCCATTTTGAGGCTGTACAGAAGTTCTAAGTGTCGCAGACACTACAAGAAGCAGTGAGTAAGGACGGTGGGGGCAATTAGAGCACTCACTAAACGTATTTTATTTAATAGACAAAGCAAGCACAGATCTTCTCTCAAATTGTAGTTTCAAATAATGTAAAGTTGTTTCAGTGAGTATAGTGACCCTTTAAATTGAATAATTAATCACTGAGCACTATATCACTAAATGGTTAACAGAGGTATGTGCTTTTCATGTTGAACATGTGTATATCACTTCCTGTATGTTATCACTTCCTGTTTAAGAAATTAAAAATTTGCCCATGTGAATCTATGTTGTATACGTGACAAAGGGTCCATGTGGCCCGAAACATGACTGTTGAACATGGATAAAAGCAAGTTTTACTTCCAACAATATATTAGTTATATGTGAATTGCTTGTGGCTTATGGAAGAGCACATGTTAAATAACCTGAAGCCAAGCACTGAATAGTGGAACCTTTATATTGGGATAAGATCCAGAGATCCTAGGCTTTTTTGAAGGTACAACAGTGCTCTTTATAATAAAGAGACAATAGTTACCCTTTGAGATTGTTAAACACCAAATGCATCACCTTATGTTTATCAACATGTAACTCTGTTCAACTATATTTTTAAATTATGCTTACAGTAAGGTATAAAGTTGCTGATGAGGACCAGCTGTCTAGTACTGTGAATAAAATTGAAGACCATTTGATTATTTTGTTGTTTTACATCGTTATTTGGAAAACCTACAGTGACAAAGTATGCCGCTTGCTGAAACATAACTGTCAGAGCTAAGGTGATGTTGGTTATAATGTCCCAGAGATATCTCCGCCAGTTAGGGGCAAAAACAAACATAAGAAATCAGCTCTTCCATCCTAACTGACACACCATGCAAGGAAAACCTAGAAACAAGTGAAGCAATACTACTGTAAACATCAACAATTGGAAGAAAACCTCAAACACCATTTATGAAGGAATTGATAAAAAAAGTCTCCTACCAGCCCCATATCTCATCTTAATTAAACTTGATACTATGCAGTTTTTAAGAAGCACTGCGAAAAAATGCCAATTTCTGTCTTATTACATCAATTGCATTGTGTGACATGCAAATTTTTCTGCTCCTGCCCCAAGAGCATTAATACAAAGCCCTGGAATCCCCTGCAAGTTTGGACCCAGGGCTCCACAACCCCAACAACCTTCCCACTCAACTGCAATCGCATCTCACTGCTGGGCCCTTTTGCCTCCTTTGCGGTATGCTGGATAAAAAGTAACTGTAACAGCAACAATCAGAGGCCTTATCTGGTATTCCTGAAATCTTCTTAGATTTCCCCTTTAAAGGAATTCCCTGTAAGTTATCAGTTTATAGCTAAATATCCTTGTTTTATATAGCTTTTGGTTACAGAAATTATAAACAAGTGTTATTCTTGAATACTACTTATATGTAAATCCAGCTATTTAAATAATTTCAAGTAAATAGGACATTTACAGCCTGATGCACTGAGAGCCGCTATTGGCTACCTGGTGCAAACTCGCCCCATGTTATATGCCGATAGCGGCTCTCGGTGCCTGGCAAAGTGCCCCAATCTATTCAGCCTTTTAATGGCAGCCATAGCAGACGTAAAAGTGCCAGAATAAAATGCAGATATCGGCATATAACATGGATTGCGTGGCTGCGCAGGTTATAGCTGAGCAGCTGCCGCAATAAAGGACTTTAAAGGACAACTCCACCCTCATAAGAACATCTTTTAGAAAGAATGGCCTCTTTAAAATGTTGATATATCACAGTTTGTACTGGCTATTACTGTATGCCTGCTATGCTTCTGAAGGCCTCATGGAAACTAGCAATTTAGAAATCTGTACTGAGCTCTCAAAGAGGCATCTAGGGGAAGCATTCAGTCATTAGCTGTGAAGTCAACTGTCAAATCCATAACGACAGTTGGTAACTGGAAGAAACAGGAAGCAGAAACAGGGGAAACAGGACATTGTGCAGATTTCAGGTATACTTATATATTTCAGATTTAAACATTACAGTTTAGGGTTTTGGGGGGTGATTTACCTGTATTTAAGTTTTCATTTCAGGGCTGGACTTGCCCTTTAAGCCATGCTAAACAATATAAATCTATAAAGAGGACATGTAGTGTATGTAAAGTTTTTTTAAAAAAAGGATAATTTCTATCTCCCAATATAATTTTTGTATAGAGCGCCAGCACAAGAAAAACTGCTTCTGCCAGGCTTCCTCCTCCTTCAGCATTGTCTGTAATCAGGAAGGCTCAGGGCACTAACCTGGCAGATGCTTTCATGCCTTTTCTGGTCACGAAGCAAGTAAAAGGGGCCGGACCACAACCCTGGTCTTGCCCCTTTTACTTGCTTCCTTGCATGGAAAAAGCATGGAAACAAGCAGAAGCACTTTGGGGGAAAGAGGCTGAGTGGGCATCTTTGGATTTTATAAAGCTCGTGAGGTTGAGTTTTGGGGGGTTTCCAACCAAATATAAAGTTTTTTTGGGGGGGAACATACCCTTTATTTTTACAATACAAAAAATCCTTCTAAAAGCTCTGATTCTCCCAAGTACAAAATACCAGTCATAAGTAAGTAACCTACTTTCTGGAAGCAGATCTTCGTATAATTTCATGTTTTTGGAGATTTCTAAAATGAAAGAAAAAGATGATTAAAATTTAGAAATCTTCCCAAACCCACACGACAAGTTAAAACACCCATTAATATCAATCTCCCACGTGTCTTGAATCAAATACTAAGCCATATATGGGTTTTGCACAGATCAATTAACCCCAAAGGTGACCTAGGCATTCATTAGATTCATTACAGAGAAAAAAAATCCATCCTAAATAATTCCCTCCAACATCGGATACACCCCACCACAAACTCATCAATATACATGCAGAATTCTGGAAATAATTCTTCATAGAATTTCACGCTTTTAGGAGATTTTCTAAAAAATTAATGAAAAGATGATCCAATGTTAGAGAGGGACAAGGCTAGCAAATGATATCCATTATTTTTACAGGAACCTCTTTTCCAGATCTTCTTTAAAAGCGACACATGATCGCAAGGTCCTGCCTGGCCCATTCATTTTGCGATCGTATGATCTAGGTTACGAGCACCTAAACTATTTTATATTTACTATAAAAATGTTAAGGCTTACCCAGGAAATGGATGCAATTGTGGTTGAATATATAAAATAGGGCTTTGTACATCAACATACAGTGCACATTTAACCCTTTTAATACTAGCGAAGTTCCCATCATTGAATTCTGTGCCAAAAGAATTTTCAGAATTTTTCAAAATTACCCTCTCATTGCCCTAATAGTTGGCTTAGGACTTTTATGCTTAAACACTCAGGTTTTACTTACTGATCCTAAAAATCCAGTTTTGTCTCTTTTGCAATGATACCTGTGCAAAAGTGCCTGCATCCTCTAGTGAGCTCTGTAGAAAACTGTAACCAAACCCAATAGTGGAAGCCTAAAGGAAGCCCTAAATGTCATTTGACGTCATGGGATTCCTTTTCCACTGCGGCTCTGTATAGAAGCCAGAAACCGATGCCTGTTTAACCCAGCAATTGAGGGGTTAATTTTTTGCGATTTCCCCCTCATTGGTTTCAGATAAACCTATGGGGTTGAGGGAGCAATCACCCATAGCGTGCCCATCATAAATTTTACGACCTGCAGCAATCGTAACCAAGATTGTAAAATTTATTATCTGTGACACTTAAAGGGTTAATAAATAATAAAAAATAGAATACCAGTGCACAGTAATTTAATTCAAATGGCAAACATGCTAGTTTTTAATGGACGTGTTGCCTGTCCTACTAGGGATAAATTAAATCAGTTAGTTTTAGAAAGGTAGCGTGATTTTGGTGCCACTTCACATTTTCCCCACAATTATTTGCTGCTGTAGTCACCTTTCCTATTGCCAATCTTCATATGGAGCAAACCACACAGGCAATCACCAGCCACAGATCAATTATTTAAATATTTTTAAGGTTAAAAAAAAAGGGTCCCATATGATTTAGGGATCACCTTAATTTAAAGGGAATTTCAGTGGAAATCATATACTTTTCAAAAAAAAGAGCAGTATTTTTTTAATCCCAATGACCTTAATCTGCCAATTCAGCATTTTGTCTGTGTATAAATAAATGCAACCGAAATACTGACTTCCTATTTGCAGGACCCCTAGTAGAGAACATTATGGTCTTGCCCTTGACCCAGCACCTGGGTTGATTAGTTGCTTAGTAGAGATCTGAGCATCTTTGACCCATCCAACAGCCAATGAGTAAAATTTGTTAGGAACACCAGGATGTGGTGTATCCTGGGAAGAAGAAGACAGTTAGAACCTGAAATGTCAGCTCACTAATGTCAACAGCAGGGAACAGCAAAGGGAATAAAATCAACTGATTTTTCAAAATGAAAGAGAATATGTAGAATAACTAAGAAGGCATTACACAAGCTAACAATTTAACAAATATTGCTAATTTCCACTGAATGGCCCTTTAAGGCTCGTACACTGCACGTTGTGCGTCCCGAGCCAGACCCCGGCGGCGGATGCTACACATGGGCAATTCTCAGCCGCAATGGGCATTCGTTGCGTGAAGCCGTCAGGGTCGGCTCGGGCGCAAATTGACGTGTGTACGAACCTTTAATGTATTAATATTGTCTATTTAGGATCTGTGTTGATAACAGAAGAACCCAAAATCTTTTAGGGGCCTCAAAACAAGACTATACCAATAAACTAGTCATCAAGTGTGGATCTAAAACTTAGATGTCTTCACAAAAGAAAAATCAGAAGAATTTAAAGATGTTAATTCCTGAGCAAGGAGCCACATGTGTCGATCAGTATATTCACCCTTATCTGCTTGTATTTCTTGTGAATAAACCAATCAGAAAGTTGTTTTTATATTATTATTGTTGTTGATTGGTGGTTAGTGCACTGGGTCAATTTGCACCATTTTAATGGAATTGTATCATTAATTCTAGTGTAAAGTTTTTTGTAAAAGTGGAATATTTTCTATTCTAAACTTTTGCTGCATTAAGTTGACATTTTATGGTATTGAGACCAAAAATGTGTCTGGAACGAATTGAATCTAGTTGGTAGGCTGCTATCAATTTGTTTATGGATGGTTTTAGGCTGTGTTTATTTCTGTGTTTTGTAAAACACGCTGGGTGGTGACAGATTCTAAAATAAGATTTGCCTTGATTCTAAACATTAAGTTTTGCACCTATTTACTTCATTTCATTCATAAGGTTGAAGAAAGCAATATGTGTGTTTTTTTATGTACCTGTAACTATATCCTTTAACACACATGGCATACAGAGACACATGGTTTCACTGAAAAACGACCTTTAATCATCTATTTACAGCCCCCTAATATGATGCAGAATCAGGGAGAGATCTGTTTTAGCTAATATTAAGCCAGAATAAATAAGTACATTTTAAACGTACATTTGGAAAGATTTCTAACTTTATGCCCCTGCATAGCCAAACAACTGTAATTGGACTGAACACTTTATACATGACAATCAAATTATCTGTTGTATTATTTTAGATCAACTGGACTTGAAGTTTAGTCCAGTTGATCTAACTAATATAACAGATATACCATGACCTGGGTGAATGAGAACCTTCACAAGCGACAACCAAATTCTCAAATTTGCTTACATATTTATAAAGCTGCAGTATTTACAATTAGTGATGGCAAATTTGCAGTCATTATTTACCAATCTGTTATTATTGGTCGTTATTTACCAATCTGTAAACAGTGCAGTCAATAATTAAAGAAGTATCCATGCACCTAACAGGGGCACTATTAACAACCACAGAATTTGTGATTGATAAATATATAAAGGTGCCAATAGGGAGATAAAACACAGATATTGATGAAAGCCTGTCTCTAGCTTCTGAAAAGTAACTCCCAACAAGTATCTAAATGTGTTACACCGTGTCTCCATTTATGGGTCTCTACTCTCTTCTGCCTCTGTCCCAGCAGGCAGAAGAGATTAGAGTACACACTTATTCCCACCTCCCTGTGAATAATAGAATGCCCACGGAACACCGCCGAACTGCCTTACTGACCCTCCACTCGGCCCCTTCTCAGCTGTCCAGCTGCCTATCTTCTGTGCATGCGCGCAATACAAAAGAATGGCACACGAAGGAGCAGCCGCAAGTGGAGCACAGTAAGGTAAGTATTGCAGTGTCCCCAGGGCGTTCTTTTATTCACAGGGAGGTGGGAATAAGCATTTTCACCCCTGTAATAATAGTGTCCCTTTAAGATTTCATTGAGTAGAGGTTCATTTGTCATATAGGTTTATCAATATTTCTAACTAAAATCCGTTTTTCCTAGGTTTATAAGACAATCTGGTTTTGGTATTGTAAGCATAAATGACTGTTAAGTACAGTACTACAATAGTTATTTTGCATATATGCATGAAAGCATGGCACTGTTTACCTCCCAACTGTCCCGGATTGTCCAGGACATGCTTAGTTTTCACTTAAATCCCACTGTCCCAGATCTGTGTCCTGTTTTCTCTTCATTGTCCCAGCTGGCAGTGTCAGGTTTAAATAAAGTTTTTGTTAAAAACTCAGGGAGCCCAGCACAGGAGGAAACTTGTCTACTGTGGAGGACTGGAGGAGGACTGTCCTCTGTATGGAAGGTGATGTCAGGTATGTTGGTTGGGAGACACTGTTTAAAATGTAACTAGTAAGGCAGCACATAGTTACATGTTAAAAAGTGATAGTCTGGAAAAAGAGTGTGTGTGTGTGTGTGGTGGAGGGGGGGGCTACGTTCATTATCCAGTGTTAGTCAGCTCTCCAGTTCATTAGCCAATGTTAGTCAGCCCTCCAGCACATTACCCAGTGTTAGTCAGACCTCCATTCATTAGCCGTGTTAGTCAGACCTCCATTTCATTAGCCAGTGTTAGTCAACCTCCAGTTCATTAGCCAGTGTTAGTCAGACCTCCAATTCATTAGCCAGTGTTAGTTAGACCTCCAGTTCATTAGCCAGTGTTAGTCAGACCTCCATCATTAGCCAGTGTTAGTCAACCCTCCTTTCATTAGCCAGTGTTAGTCAGACCTCCATTCATTAGCCAGTGTTAGTAGACCTCCAATTCATTACCCTGTTAGTCAGCCTTCCAGTTCATTACCCAGTATTAGTTAGACCTCCGTTTCATTACCCAGTGTTAGTCCACCTCCAGTTCATTAGCCAGTTTATTAGCTTAACAATGTAAAATGGAGTAGTGGTTTTAAATTGGGGCTTCCCTCAAAAAAGTGGTGTGTCTTTAGAAAAGTGATCAGAATGTAGTTCTCCCGCATACCTGTATAGATTCAAAATTTGCTGGTGCTACTCAAATACCATAGCCAGTGGTTACAATACATCCAAAAGAGTCCAGATGCACACCAGTCTTAAGCAAAATGCCGTGTTTATTAGCACGTGACGTTTCGTGTCTAACAACACTTTTGTTTACTGTGAGAAGGTGTTAGACACTGAACGTTACATGTTAATAAACACAGCATTTTGCTTAAGACTAGTGTGCACTCTGGCCCCCTCTCTTTGGATCTTTAGAAAAGTGGGCGTGGTCAAAAAATTGTCCGCACACTTTACATTTGTCTCTTATTGGACTTTCCAAATGTTGGAAGGTATGTGCTTAGCGGACAGCTGTTAGGAGGACTATAAATACTTTTACCTTCCAATTTGTATAAAATTGTGGCTTAAACATATATATTTGTAGTATTGATATAAGAAGATTAGAGTTTTTAGGGAAAACAGCAAATTTGTCTGTAACATAATAAAATTAAAATTTTTAAAATTAAATTTAAATAAAAAACAATACATTTAAATTTCTTTTTATCTAAGATTTTTTTTTGCCCAAGATGACTCAAATAAAATGGTAACCATTCATATTACCATTGAGTTCATTCTTTTTAATTAAGTAATTAGCATTTTAAGTTTAGTGGGCCGTCACTGGTCCTAACAAGATAATAAACATGGTTCTTCATAAATTACTCTGTCATTCTGTTAGCAGAATAACAAATTACTCTGTTAACTGTTATTATACAAAGTTTCTAAATCTTTACCTGAAATAAAGCATTCTTAACGTCCATAGCATCATTTTCTCTTGAGATTAAGTTTTTTGTTAAACAGCTAAAAATAAATACTACAAACTTAGATCATATATATAATCTGATAAGATGGATCCAGTAAGTATTTATTGATTATCTTAAAATATTGCTATCAATTCTTACATATTGTGCAATGCAACAAGAGCCGCTCCCCAGCTATATCACGTCTCTCTCACTCTCTCTCTTTCTATATATATATTATATATACCACCACACACACACACATACACAGATATATACAACACATACAATAATGACTCTGTGCAGTGTGTGTTGATGCACTTACCATTAAGCTTTTTAAGCAATTTTACACTAATTTGAACTTTGTACCTGCGGTTGGGATCAACAGCCTATAGTAATTGTCTCTAGGTTATCTGTGCTGCTGAATTTCATGACTTGGAGAGCCTGGAATAATAATAAACAAAATTATTTAAAATAGCTAATAGTATTTTATTTACCAACTCTCATTATACCAACATTAATTTGCCTAGTGGTGCTCTATACAACTACATTTTATTACTGTAAAATAGAGCTCAATGGCACAAAATAAACCCAGGCAAATGACACAAGTAGAGTTGTAATTGAAATATATTGAGGAGGTCATCTATAAATCTAGTGATACCTTAAATACAAAGCTGTGCAAAATTCCAAACCCAGTGTGGAACTGTCAAGTTTTGTATGAAGTAAAATTTAAAAAAGACCATGAGAAAAACTCTCAAATTTGAAAGAAAAACAAATCTAAAATAAATAAATAAAGCTAGGCTCAATAAAAATAATAATATAAGAGGAGCACGCTACTAAAGAAAACAGACTTTGGCTTTGATGGCAACTGCCACATCAATGACTAACAGTTGTTACACTGGAAAAAACAAAGCAAAACAGGGGCACAGGACATTGAGCAGCATGTAAGGTTAGTCTTTCACCTTTCCAACTAATGCAGATTTGTGGGGTGATTTACCTATATTGAGGTGCATAAGTAGTGTGCTTACCTGTATCTGAGTGGGATTGGGAGTTAAATGGCATCTATACAGCAAAAAAATTATTTTAAAGGAACACTAAACCCCGAAAATTACCTATGTCCCATTCGTTTGTATTATTCACAGGGAGGTGAGAACGCTTATTCTCACCTCCCTGTGAATAATAGGCCGATCGGGGGCCCTGGAACTTACCTTACCTGCCGCTCCACTCGCAGCCGCTCCTGCACAGAACAGCTGTTCTGTCCCGATCGCGCGCCCATCTTTTGAATTGGCGCGCATGCGCATAAGATAGGGCGCGTGGTTGGGACAGAGCGGCTTTCCGTGCAGGAGCGGCTGCGATGGTGCGGCGTGTAAGGTAAGTTCCAGGTTCTCACCTCCCTGTGAATAATAGAAACGAACGGGACATAGTTATTTTGGGGGCTTAAGGGGGGTTTACAGTCCTTTAAATGGACCATTACTGGAAACAAAAAATGTTCCCAATCAACGCCATTTTTGTTGATGTGTCCCCTATTCCTTTATATACATCAATCACCATTCCTGGGCCTAATATATTATCATATTATCATACTATCTGCACACTGGGCATACATTATAAACAGGGGTTTTAGTACACATTACTGTGATCACATGAATGAAAAGCCCTCAAACCACATCAAGTAACCCTGGTCTGGAAGGTCCTAACTTCTAACCTTTTTTACTTCAATAACGATTAGCAAACTTTTGCATTTCTCATACTTGCCCACTGGAGAATATAATAGGATCTCACACTCCCCCCCCCCCCCAGCCCTTTGGCTTTTTAAAATTAAGGAAGAGGCCGACCATCAAGTAAAGGTCCCATACAGTGAGAACAGACAGTAAAGGTCCCATACAGTGAGAGCAGACAGTAAAGGTCCCATACAGTGAGAGCAGACAGTAAGCCGACAGTAAATTTTTTATTAATTTTGATATTATTTTTACTATTATTATTATTTATATTATTGTTATTATTATTTATATTATTAGTATTATCACTATTATTATTATTATGATATAACTGGTGTGGCTATACTAAGCTCTCAATAGGAGAACTGTCCTTTATTTGATTCACAGGGTTTTAGCCACCTGAGCCAAACATTGATTGCCGCCTATATGTGACACGCGTAGTGCACTGCTGGCGAAATGGGGTGGGCTATGGCTTCGTGGGTGCGAGCGCAGCTAGCCATTTGTCATTTTGAACTTTTCGCATCATTTATTTGTACACTTTCTTTAAAAAGACATTTACCCACCCCATAATAACAGAAGAATAAAGAATTTTGCCCAAAAGAGCCTGCCACCACGTCAAGGTAGACTCTTCAAACAGGACCCTAACTAACCTAACTAGTCTAACCTAGCCTAACCTAACAAACTATCTAAAGCTAATCTAACCGTGTGAAATGCCTTTTAACAATATCTAACACATTTATTAAAGAAAATATGAAAAAAAAAAAACATCTGCAGCAAAGTATGTTTGGTTCGAAAATCTAGTGCAGAACAGACAGTAAAGGTCCCATACAGTGAGAGCAGACAGTAAAGGTCCCATACAGTGAGAGCAGACAGTAAAGGTCCCATACAGTGAGAGCAGACAGTAAAGGTCCCATACTCTCCCTTAAGGGACCTTTACTGTCGTTCTCACTGTAAGGACCTTTACTGTCTGTTCTCACTGTAAGGGACCTTTACTGTCTGTTCTCACTGTATGGGACCTTTACTGTCTGTTCTTACTGTATGGGACCTTTACTGTCTGTTCTTACTGTATGGACCTTTACTGTCTGTTCTTACTGTATGGACCTTTACTGTCTGTTCTCACTGTATGGGACCTTTACTCTGTTTTGTTCTCACTGTATGGGACCTTGACTGTCTGTTCTCACCGTATGGGACCTTTACTGTCTATTCTCACCGTATTGGACCTTTACGGTCTGTTCTCAATGTAGGGACCTTGACGGTCGTTTCTCAACTTATGGGACCTTGACTGTCGTTCTCCACAGAATGGACCTTGACTGTCCTCACAGAATGGGACCTTTACTGTCTGCTCTCACTGTATGGGACCTTTACTGTCTGCTCTCACTGTATGGGACCTTTACTGTCTGTTCCACTGTATGGACTTTACTGTCTGTTCTCACTGTATGGGACCTTTACTGTCTGTTCTTACTGTATGGGACCTTTACGGTCTGTTCTCACCGTATGGGACCTTGACTGTTCTCACAGTATGGGACCTTTACTTTCTATTCTCACCGTATTGGACCTTTCTGTCTGTTCTCACCGAATGGGACCTTTTGCTCTGCTGCTCTCGTATATGACCTTTACTGTTTGCTGTCACCTTATGGGACCTTTACTGTCTGTTCTCACCGTATGGACCTTTACCGTCGTTCTCACTGTATGGGATTTTTACCGTCTGTTCTCACTGTATGGGACCTTTACCGTCTGTTCCCACTGCATGGGACCTTTACTGTCTGTTCTCACTGTATGGGACCTTTACTGTCTGTTCTCAATGTATGGGACCTTTACGGTCTGTTCTCAATGTATGGGACCTTGACTGTTCTCACAGTATGGGTGGGTAGACTGCTCAACCAAACATATACTTTGCTGCGCAGATGTTATTTTTCATATTTTCTTTACCAATGTCTTAGATATTGTTAAAAGGCATTTCATACGGTTAGATTAGCTTAAGATAGTTTTTAGGTTAGACTAGGTTAGACTAGTTAGGTAATTTAGGGCCCTATTAAAAGTGTTTACCTTGATGTGGAGGCAGGTTCTTTTGGGCAAAATTCTTTATTCTTCTGGAATATGGTGTGGATAAATGTCTTTATAAAGAAACTGTGCAAATAAATGTTGCGACCAACAAAGCCAAGCCCACACACACACCCACGCCAACTTTGTTCTGCCAGTGGCGTGCTGCGCGCACCGTATATGGGCGGAGATCAGGGTTTGGCTCAGTGGCAAAAACCAGAGACTCCCCTGACTGGCAGACACCACAAGATCCTTGTATGGTCAGGAATGGGACATATTATAATTTCTGCTTCTGGAGTGACAAGTCTTTTCCTGTAAATAAATCTACAGCTTAGATTTAACTCCGAAAAAAGTTTAGTGGCATCAAAACTTTTTAAAGTATAGATAACCCTTTAAAACATAGAAATAGCTCATTAGAATTGATTTGCCCAAAATATATTTTAATAAGTTATTGTGATAAATAATTAATTATTAAAAATGGCTAAAAATTATACACATACAGGGTTATTCAATAAAAGTTCTTACCGTTTAAAATGGTGCTAAATTTGCCCCAGCCAATCAGAACTTATTTATTTGAAAGCTAACATCTGATTTGTTGGGGCAAAATTAGCACCATTTTAACGATAAACTTTTATTAATAACCCTGTTAGTGTATAAACCCCCCAAAAAACAGACCTTAAAACGAAGACCAGACATAAATACATTAGACTAAGTAACTATTCTTACAACGTACAGATAATACTTCTACAACATGTGTGATGATAATTGATTAAAGTGCTTAGTGACTTGTCTTAGGACCCATATAATCTATATGGTGTTCTTCCTTGGAAGGCACGGAAGTCAAGCAGAAGGCGCTGGGGGAATGAAGGCTGGTAAGAACATTTGGGGGCATCTTTCACTGCTATAGACCTCGCAAGGTCGAGGTTTAAAGCCATTTCCAGGCACATAGTAAAAATTAGTTTGAGGGTGCATAGGGAATATAAAACATTAATTTACAACATTAATACATTAAATAGACATTAACTGTTTAGCAACATTAATACATTGCAAACAGGGAGATGCAGTATCCTGTGCTATGGGGAATAATAGTGCAAAACCCATGTTAACCGATGTAATATAGGGTTATCAAGGGTTTTTTACTCATTTTGCATTGCTTCACCCTTTCCAAAGGCTTTTGGAAATATACTTAAGAAAGGGTATGTATATACTTAAGAAAGGTCCATGGACTCAAAACATGTTGGTTGAACATGGATTAAAAGCAAGTTTAGGAAGTTTTCTGCCTGATCACCTGTTTTACTTCCAACAATATTATTAGTTACATGTCCTGGATCTTAATTATAGGCTGTAAGTAACACTTCTTTGTTTGTGCTCACTGTCTGAGTCTGTGACAGTCATATAATGTGTGCTGCGTAAGAAGCCCCACCTCCAATATTTTCTGAAGCTATTTAAAACCATTCTCTGTCCTTAACAAATGAAATGCGTGCTGTTATAACGTTTGTAAGAGCTAAAGACTCAAGACAATATTGTCCCAAAACACATAGCACATTCAAACATACAACATGCTGTGTCTCACCTTTGCTGTGGCGGCTGGGTGATTAATGAAATTAACCTGTGGATACTGGGGGGGAAATCCATCCAAGTGTCGCATACATGCACATGATCTGTAGAGCTCAACTGATTAAAACAAGGAAGTTGCAGCCTTGCTTCCTAAAGCCTAGAAGCTGACAGCCAATGCATAACCGCTCAGGCTCCGTCCCTCTAACACAGAACAGGGTTTTCATTTTTTTTTTTCAAATACATTCATACTCCTGTTCTAACAATGATATAATCCTGGAGAATTGAACCTGTGACTTTTGGACTGTTTGTTTCTTAAACAGCACTCACAAGCAAATGTCTGTAAAAATGAGCTGTTTTTTTTATTTACCTCAGGAAAGCTGTATGTAATTTACACTGGCTGGAAAACAATCTCAGGTTAACAAGCATCCATATTGGTGTGGAGACATCTGTATAGATGGAGGCGTGGATTTGCAGCATCCCACCCTGAGTTTTAGGCTTCCAGGCAGGGTGGGAAAGGGGTGTGTGGTGAGGGGGCGTGACATCACGGGGAGGTAAGGCTAGTGCCCTAGGATGGAGGGAGGCATTAGGGCGTTCTGGGGGCCTGGCTGGAGAAAAGGAAGTCGACTCGCAGGGTCTGGGGTGGTCTGGTAGAGGAATGAGGGAGAATCCCGGACAATCCAGAAGAGGTGGGATCCTTGGCTTTGAGGCACGTCAACATACTGCCCGATTGCGGACATAGCAAAAGCAGGAAATACTGCTAAACAGAGACAGAACAAGGTGGATTCCCAAACTATTAAAAGGGAAAGTATTATCACGGAACTGTGGATATTAATATACTTATACTAACCGAAAAACGGATTGCCAGGGAACATCCAATTTCGGAACACTGGAAGATATATGCTTCAAAGATACCAGTAACTTATTAAGCCAAATATAAATTTAATATTCCTATATTCATTGATCCGATTCTAATGTAGGTCACCATTATCAGTTTTTCTGTATATATATGGTCTAATTCTAATCAAGACTACATATAGATGTTGTTATATATTATTCTTTTATATATTTATAGCTTTTAAAAGGTTGCAGGCTAGCCAAAATTTTTTACTAGATATTAACGTTAAATATTTTTTTTCTATCATGCTAGTTGAATTGGAACCTTTATTTATTTCTAGTAGTACAGCTTGCAAGGGGTGTTTTTGATTGGGTTCGAGAACCCAGGTGGAACTTAAATAAACTAACAGTAAGATACATTGATACACTCTTGTCAATTGTTCTATCCAGTACTTGTTTTGCTCAGCCTACCACTCTTAACCGACTCCTCCTTCTATCTGACATGACTTTCTGTGAAGTCAGCATGCTCAGTAATCATTATGAATCAGCACTGGGTGGGTGAATTCAAACCATGTAATTTCACCCACCCATGCTGGGTTTTGTTTTTTTGGGGGTGATCTGTTGAATGCAAATTTTTGTAAGGGGGTGGACATGCCCTTTAAGACTACCTATACGTTAAATAAAAAATAAACAAAAAATAACGACCGAGAAATCAAACTGAGTATTCAGTATAAGCTATGACCTCATTCTCTGTATGCATAAATGAGAATAATTGATGATGAAGCTTGTTAAGATCAGGAATATTTTTAGATCAGCACATCTTCTGTGTATGATTTTAAGTAACAAACATCATTGGATTTTCTCCATATTTACTATTGTACGATTTAAAAAATTAAATAAATAAAAATGAGCATATTTTTAAGGGCATGTCTACCCCCAAAACTAAAACCTTCCCCACTACTGGCCCCACTGTGAAGTGTTTAAAAATCCTTACCTCTCTCTGCTCAAAATGGTTCTCCTGTAATGTCTGTCCAAAGTCCTAGAAAGTGAACACCGGGAGCCTGGCTGGGAAGAAATGTTTCCGCCTCTTGGCTGCCCTCTGAGAAGTTTCTGCTCCGATCCTCTCTTTGCTGCCCTGTGCCCTAGCGTGAAAAGCTTTTCCTGTAGTGTAGGGGACCCTATCCCACCCCCAACCGCTATATTTGATTATTAAAAAAATAATCCGAACTGTACTTACAGAGCCTCATTCCCCCAGCGTTCTACACTGCTGGCAACGCGGCTGCTAGTCTGGCCTCCTGCTTGCAGTTTCATTGAAGCGAGAGGATCAGGTCTGAACGCCGGGCAACAAAGCTTAGCAAGTAGTTAGGATTTTTTTTTTTACAATCAAATATAGCGTTTGGGCGTGGGATAGGGTCCCCTACACTACAGAATTTTTTTTTTTTTTTACAAGAGGTGGAGATAACCTTTAATGTCATTTTTATTTTGTTCACAAAGAACAAAGTATAATCTTAATATTTTATGTAGTGGTTGTAATTCCTTTTCATATGGTCTCTGTAATAACTGCCATATATGTAGCATATTATTGCATCCTACCTGGACTTGTTCCCATATGTAGTAACCACAGTAATTACTTGTATGAACACAAAAGGTAAGTTACGATCTTTTGCAAAGCTTTAAAGCTACAATTAAAAGGCTTTCATTTTTGTGCAAAAAACTAGTGGAAAAAATTATTGGTGCATTTATTGAATTGCTTGCAAATTCCAAAAATATTTGGAAATGGTTCAGGCAATGCAAAATGAGTAAAACCTGATATTACATTGGGTGGATGGGATTTGCAACACTCAACGAACTAACAAAATCTGTTTGTTTCCATAATTGAACAAGGCAAAAAATTATTTTGTAGATATATTGGCCGGTAATAATTCATGCTTTAGCCACCTAAGACCTATTTTTCTGTTTGAAGGACATTGGAAATAGATACACTGCACTGGGCAGCGTAAGCTAGACACAATTATACAACAAGAAATTACACTAAAGTTGGTCCAATGTTGTGATTTTGGGCCCTTACTGCCTGCTAATGCTTAAAAGCTGTTATTTTTTTCTTATTTTATTGGGTTTTAGCAAGAGGCACTAGAAAAATCATTTCATCCTGCATCTGGTTTTGGAAAATACAACCGGATATGCAGATGAGAGTTTAAACTATGGAAGGTAACAGTGAATGGCTGCAGTGTGCAGGGAATACTGTAGTTTCACCCTAAATCTGATTTTAGCACAAACTACCAGTTGGCAACTGAGCTTCTCTGAAGAAACTTAACATTGGATCACTGGAAATAATTAATAATTATCTAAAATCCAAAACAAAACTTGAAGTTTGGTTAACACTAGAGATGGGCGAACTGGGGAAAAAACACATGTATATAAAATGTATACTCTAATAGTACTATGTAGAAAAAAAATTAGCACCTTCAATCTATGCACTTGGTTTCAGCTTCTAGGACGCTACCCAAGAAATTGTGCTGCCCTGGGTCACACACACATATACTGTAAGGGAATGGCTGTGCTATCTGGTTTCACGAAAAGATGTTTTAATGGCATTAAAGGCTAACTTCAATGGATTTTTTTTTTTAATTCTTTGTATATAGTACAAATACCTAGATATACATATTCTTTTCCATTTTAAAGGAATAGTTCACTCTGATTGACTATTGAACTATTCCTTTAATATATTGATTAAATCGGGAGTTTAAGGATTTCAATCAGTATTGCAGGGCCCGAGAACGAAGATGGGAGCTAATTTACCTTTTAATCTCCATGCACGCTATGGCTGTATAGGAGGTGAAGCGGTCGGAGATTCCAGCTTGGCTGCGGTGGATCGCGTAAAAGGTAAGTTAGCTCCCATCTTCGTTGTCGGGCCCTACAATATGATTGAAGATCGGGAGGTAAGGCAGTGCTCCTTAACCCCCCGATCTTCAATCAGTATTTTAAAGGAATAGTTTAATTTGAGAGTGAACAGTTGATTTCATACACTATGAAATACCGCTATGCTGCGGTCAGTAGTGAGCTGCCATTTCAGGTTCTGCAACATGTTCTTCTTCTTCTCAAGATGCTCACTTCCTTGGAATGTTCCTAACAGTAATAACTACTGATTGGCTCCTGCAGGCGTCCTGTAAACAGAAGTATGTATTTCAGAAACATTTATTTATGCACAGACAATGCTGGATGGGCAGAGTGATTGAAAGGGGAAAATAATGCTTTTTCTTAAGAGCTCAAGTATTTGCGCTGAACTTTCCCTTAAAAAGAAAGAAACAAGCAACCCGAATATTAAGAAGCACTTTCAAACCTTTCATATTTATTTAATACCACAAATATTTAAAACAATATGGTTTTATAATACAAACTATACTATGCCTTTTCCCAGAACTTGCACAATATATATTCAGCCTTATGTGTAGTAATTATGAACCACCTACAAAAGGACCAAGGTTAAAAGAAAAGCAGTAATTAATCCCAACAGTGTAAAAAAGTGGTACATTTAATGATCAACTGAAGCATACATTACATTTCTTAAGGAACTTACGCACTAAAGAAACATTGACATTTTGATTATGTCAAGTGCATCATGAAGAAATCTTTTTGCTGTAGATAAAGTATACAGTTAATGATGAAACTGGAAACGCAAAGATTTCTGGGTCTTAGTTGTTTTAGCATTGCTTTTCTCGATGTTGTAATTAGAGTTAATTGAAGTTTCATGAATCCGTCAATAGAATGTTATATAGATGCTAAATTAAAGTGATGAATATAAAGAAACTGAGACCATTATTTTATCCAAAGATTTTGAGTCTGATGTCTAGACAGACAGTTTTAGGTTTCCTTTTAGGGCAAATAAAGTATGCAAAATTAGCCTATGGTTTGGCTTTCAGATTTTTGATTCTAAACTGTACACTGCATTAATTTGTTAATGGAACTTAGTAACAAGTGGTAGATTCTTCCTGGGGTTCAGGATGCTTCTTAGATAACAGTATACAGTACTTTCATTTTAATAGTACTGGGCAGTAAATGGCTTAATAATGGCACTGAGCAAAAAACCAGAATGCCACACTTTATGAGGCGGATAGGAAGCAGACCTTACCTGCGCCACATTCCTGCTGTGGTTCTCCATCTGTGTGTTGTCTTGGGGAAGCCTTGGGTTCTTCTGGGTCGTCTTCGGCCCCCTTCATGTCTTCTTGGCATTTGGCTCTGTCTCACAATCGGGTTCTTTGCACACAGGCACTTCTCCAATTAATTCAAAATACCACTTTCCTCCAATCCTGACACAGGCTCTTGCCTTCCCTTTTTCGCATTGCTCCCTCTGCCTGTACCTTCGTTTTACCATTGCTCTTTGTAGCGTTATGGCTAGCCCTTTGCTTTAGTCTTTCTCGTCATTATCCTGACCCAGTTTACTCCTGATCCCTATCTGTTACTGGATGTCCCTTGTTCCTGACCTTGACACCATGTTCTCCTGTCCCCTGCTCCTTTCTGTCTATCTTGCTGTTCCTTCTGAAAAATGGGGGCTTGGCGAAGACATAAGTGATAAATCAGGATTTAGGTGCTATAGGAATACCCAGGAATTCTAGGCATTACATTACAAACAAGCCTTAAAAATGCATGAATTCGGGAGAGCCCTGTTTCCTGACTTGACGCCTCGCAGTCCGCTTCTCCTTCCTGTCTATCTTGCTGTTTCTTCTCGTGTTTGCTATACCCACCATCAGCTCCTATATCTTGCAACTGTGTTCGAATAGACATATTAACAGAGAGATTCAATAAAAGTTCTTATCGTTAAAATGTGTCTAATTTTGCCCCAACCAATCAATCTTATTTAACATTTGAAAGCTACCATCCGATTGGTTGGGGCAAAATTAGCACCATTTTTACGATAAGACTTATATTGAATACCCTGTAAGTCTTCCATAAAAACGGGCGAACACGTGGTGATAGATCGGGGTATATGTGCTGAAGACATCACAGTGGCACTGGGCAGTAACAGGAAATTTTAAAAAAAAGAGACACATGTTACACTTGGAAAAGAGGCTCAGGACAGTAACTAGGCCTCCCCTTGCAACTCTGTGCATATGCCCATTTTGTAAAAACTTTGTTGAGCATATAGGGAAAGGTCAGTCTATAACAGGCTTAGTCTGAGTTCACACCATACAGATATACGGTCGGTTGCCCTTTCGACCAGATTGGGTATGCTGGTAAATCACGGGGATCGGGCAGTTCCCAATGGCCGCACGTCGGGCGATACAACTTTTGCCACGTCCGACAGTGATTTTTCCCAGCCAACTCTCAATAGTGGCGAACGGTCGGTCAGGACAAATCATCCCGTATGTACCCCAGCCTTAGCTTTTAGTCTTAAATTATTGCTTTCTATGTTCATTTGATTTGTAAAAGACAATTTCTTACTCTGCTCTGTCTTAGGCTGAGGCCACACTGCAACTCACAAGAATCGCGCACAAAATCAGGAGCGTAATCACACGCGATGTGTGCGCTTTTCTTGTGCGTTCGCGTTTTTGAACCAAAATGGTGAACGCATGCGTTACCAAAACGCGAACGGATGCGCAATCGCATGCGCATCGAATCGCGAGAATTTTCACGTTCCCGCGATTTCCATTTTAGCGAAAATCACGGGTGCAAACGCGAAAAACGCGCTAGTGTGGCCTAGCCCTTACTCTTGTTCTACAACAAGGCATTAGATAAAATATATTAGTGTTTCCACTTGATCACCAAATACTCAGGGTTATTCATAAAAGTTCTATTAGTTAAAAATGTTGCTAATTTTGCCCCAACCAATCAGATGTTGGCTTTTAAATGTTAAATAATATCTTATTGGTTGGGGCTAAAATTAGCACCATTTTTAATGCCAAGAACTTTTATTGAATCTCCCTGATAGTACTGTATTACATTATAAGGCATCAATCTGGCTTCTCCTTCTTTATTACGTCTGCAGGGCCCTTTCCTTGTGCATCTCTTTAAAACAATTATATTTTGATATTCATGTCTTTTTTTTCCCCACAGCGTTATTGAAAAATCACCATCAGTACAGTTGCATATAAACTATATATTTTAATATAAAACTTAAACATTTGACAACAACATTTGAGCAACAAGCACCATGGCTTCTTTTTTTTTGTGTTGCAGACTTTATGGTAGAGTAACCAATGCTTATATCTATTCATGCTGGCAATTTGTAAACAACTTACGTCATGTTTTGACTGGCAGGTCTCATGGCATTTTTAAAACACAACATTTTCCTCTTTACATATACCAAAATGGACACTAGTAGAACATTCAGAATCAAGTTGCATTAAGGAGAGCTATAGTGTTATAAGTTTTTTTTTTTAAAACAGTTAAAATGAACAGGGATATAGGATTGGTAATTCCTACCTCCCAATATTGTTTCTGTGGAGCACCAGCCCAAAGAAAAACTGATTTTCACTTGAAAAATAATGCATGGGCGTTCGAAACATGTTGTGTGTTTTAGTAGCAGTAAAATACTTGCTTTTTGCAAACATAGATTTGCGAGTGCCTCCCTGCTTTACTTACCTTTATAGTCCTAGACTATTCCTATATTAAATAGTGATGAAGCCAGGGGAAGACTGGCAGAATCCGTTTCTTTGGGCTGATGCTCCTCACAGAAACAATATTGGGAGGTAGGATTACCATTCCTATATTCCTGTTCATTTTAACCGTTTAAAAAAAAAAAAAAAAAAACTTTATACACACTATGCTGCAGGATGGACATGCCTAAAGGAGTGTGAGCCGCTGGACTAGAGATGGACAACAAGCCCGAGTTCGAGTCGAACCTTATGGGTTTGGACGAACTCAAACTATTGCATAGTCTGGTTCGAACTAGTTCGTTTCCCGGACTCGCGGCTGTATTTTCGATAATTCACCGACCTTCCGCTAACCCTAATAATGTATCGTTCGCTAACCCTAGAATGTTTGTTTTTGGTACCCCTCAAAAGTATTGTTCATTTTCAATAACCCTCGAATTTATGGTTTATTTTCGCTAACCCTCAAAGAATCGTTGGATACCTCAAATGTAGCTTGTGCAAAACCCGACAATCGCCCGCTTGTGTTTTAGAAGTGTTTTAACAAGTTTTGGTGAAGTTTTGGACTTTTCGAACTATCACTCTCCCATTGACTTTAATGGGTCCCAATTCAAACCTTCGAACTTTGACTGAAGTTCGGAAAAATGGACCAAACTTAGTCTAGGACTTACCTGGCAAATGAAAACTGTATGTGCTGTAGCTCATCCACTAAACAATATTGTGAGGTAGGAATATCAATCCAACCCTGCCCCAGGTACTTTCTATTATTAAAAAATACATTTTTAGAGTACAGTTATTCTCTAAACATGACTCTATCTCTATTGCTGTATTATGACTTGCTAAAAACATTTTCTTTCTCGCCGTAAAACCAATATCCTATATTTATTTTCACCATCTCAATACCTTGAATACAATCTTTTCAGAATATTGTGTTTTTTGGCATTGGGTTCTACCTTATTGGTCATCCTCCTTGAGTTTGTTCCATTGGTTACAGTAACCATCCAACATCTATTATCTGTCTTGGATCAATTATTTTTTCTATTTTTCTTATTTCATAGAATGTCATGAAATCATTTACATCTGTTCCTTCAATTGTTTGTCGAGAATGGCTGATGCACTGTTTCCAAAGTTGTAATGTGTTGCTTTCATTTCACTTAAGCTGTTTCCCATTTTGTTAAGTTTATTGTCTGTAGACTAGGTTTGACGTGTGTTATCTATTCCACATTTTATTCGTTGCTGATTGTTTTTATCTTTCAAGGAGATGTGCTATTTCTTTGTCTCTTGTGCCTTTGTTGGATGATGACAATTTCACTAAGTGTCCCTTATTGTTGCTTTATGACACACATCACACTGCGAGTCAATGTTCATACAGTATTTGTCCTGTTAATTATGAAGTATTGTTTTATTTGTTTATCAACTACCATTGCTATTTTATGGGGCTGTGAACATTTAAACATTAAACATTCTCTGAAACTGTTATATTGAAACAATTTCAGTAGGTGCATTAATCTGGTCTTTAGGGTAAGGAGAAAAAAATACTATATTATAAACCCTATGGGCTAGTGCCTCCTACCCTTATTTGCTTTTGTTCTTCTGTGCCACCAGTTTGTGATTGGTAACAGAAACTGAGCCTTAGCTGTCTGGTTCAGTCTTGAGTTACATAACTATCCAGAACAGGGAACATCAAATGGAAAACTGTATCTTAGGAACCAGGTGAGATATAAAGGAAGGTTTTACAGCAACTGTACAGCATCTGTAAACAGAGGCATACACAGAGAAGGGGTGTCAGTTTTTACTTCTCATTTTTAGGATGTATACAGTAATTTCTGTCAGGTTTAAAATGGTCACCCCCAAAACTAAAATTCTCCCCACTACTGGCCCCACTGTGTAGTGTTTAAGTCCCAGAATATGAAAAGCAGGAGTCTGTCTGTGTGTAAAAAGGTTTCTGCCCATCCTCTAAGAGTTTTCTGGCATGCACAGCTGAGCCCTCCTTCCCTCTGGATCCCTCCTTGCTGCCTGGTGTCCTACCGTAGGGGACCCTAGCCAACCCCACACCACCATGTTTGTTTTCTAAAAAAATCATCAGGCATGCAATTACATCAGATTGTTACCCCAGTGTTCTGCATTGCTGGCAGCCGTGTCTGTGATTGACTGCCTCTCAGCCAATCTCAGACACAGCTGCCTATCTGGCCCTGCCCCTGCTTGCAATTTTCTGCAAGCATAGAACCGGATCAGAACACCAGGGAACAAAGCTCTGTAAGTACATTCCTAATGATTTTTTTTAGCAAACAAACATGACGGTTGGGGGGTGGGCTATGGTCCTCTACACTACAGAAAAAGTTATTTTATAGGTAGAGATACACTTTAAATATTTTACGAGGATAATCATACTAATTAATCAATGTTTCTTAAGGGTATCTTTACTTTAGTTTTCAAAAGTGTACAGCAAATCCCACTGTTCCAAAACTTTTTGCAGATTTTAAATCTGAGCTGTATATCCTAAGAAATCATTATTTAAAATCATAGCATTTACAGGGAAAGACCTGCCAATCCAGAAACAGTAATGATAATGTGTCCTATTCCTGACCTTCTACTGGGATAGCTGCCTGCCAGCACACTTTCTCTGCAACATTTAGTCAGCAGAGAAAAAAAGAAGGGGAGGGAGGGGGAGATTTCTAAGCAGAGCAGTGTCTATGGTGAGGCTGTGCAGAACCTAGAAGTGTCACAGACACTACAAAAGGCAGTGAGTAAGGGAGGTGGGGGGCCATTAGGAGCACTCATTAACAATCATAATTTAAGGGCATGTCCACCCCCAAAACTATAATTTAACCCCTAGTGGCCCCACTCTGTAGTGTAATAAATCCTTATCTTATCTTAGCTCCAAATGGCTGCCCTGCTATGCCCCTCCAAAGTCCCAAAAGCCTGGCCACCAGGACCTGGCAGAGTCAATATAGGACTCTGCCTCCTGTCTCTCCTGGGAGATTTTACCATGCGCACCACAGCCCTCCCTCTCACATCCATTTTCCTCTCCCTCCCCCTAGCATAAATCCCCTTTTCTGTAGTGTAGGCTCCCTTCACCCAACCCCTATATAACTTTTACGAAAACTCCCCAACTGTACTTACCTTACATCTCTCCCCGTTGTTCTCCACTGCTGGCAGCCGCATCCATGATTGGCTGCCTCTCAGCCAATCACGGACGCGGCTGCTGGCCCGCCCCCTTCTTCAGTTTCATGCTGAGGGCCGGCAGTACGCCCAGGAAAGAGGTAAAGTAAGTATGATCGGGGGAGTTTCTGTAAAAACTATATAGCGGTTGGGGCTAGGGAAGGGAGCCCTACACTACAGAAAAAATTATAAAATGGGGTGGACATGCCCTTTAATGACAACCAAGTATGGATAAATATGTGAATACCACCATTTACTTCTCTTATATGTAATTTTTAAGATAAAGTTGTTTTAGTGAGTATAGTGACCCTTTAAGTAAGTGATTGATGATGTGTCCATGTACTGTACATATTTATGAATCAGTGGGACTAAAAATATTCCTCCTTTGGTTTTGTAGTACCCGCCTAAAGGGCAAGTCTAAAAATAAAAAATAAGCTCCCATCTGCATACTTTAATACTGTATAACTATAATTCAAAATGAAATACTTATTATGATAGCCTTTTCTCTTTTTCTCATCTGAAGGATGCCTTCAGGGTACGGCCACACTGCGCTGCAACGCACATGAAAATGTGGAACACGATTGCTACGCACACAGAAAATGTGCATTTTTGGTGCGTTGCCCGCGATTTCAATGATCGGGAAAAACACATTTGCAAACCCAAAAAGCACAATAGTGTGCCTAGCCTTTATAGTCAAAATATGTTGGTTTTTCCAATGTTTGATTTTATTTTTTCTTTTTTCGTATTGGTTTTTATTTATTTTTAACATTTAAACATTAGGCAACATATTTTCCCCATTAGAGACATTCTGGATAAAATATTTAGCAGGAGTTAGAAAATGTTATTAAAAGATCAAGCAAGATACAATCATACCTTTTGAAGATTGTAACGTCAACATCCTTCAAAGGAACAGGACTGGTTCAAGAGAGGTGTCAAGGAGGCCATTTATGTAAAAATAAAGAAGCCAAGCCTGAATAAGGTGGGGGGGTTCGACACCAACTGTCTGCCATGTAGAATGCTGTTTTGACGCCTTACCCTGGGCGTTCCTATAACACCTCTTAGCCACTATGCAATCACACGCCTTGCATTCATAATGTCATTACACCTGGCTGTGATATGGGACTTCCAGGGTACATAATTGCCAACAGATTCTTGTACATGTCATTCTGAAAGCCAGTCGGATGACTAGTGAAACGTCTTCAAGACTAAACTTTAAGTCCAGTTGCTCTAACTGAATACAACAGATATATATAAACCATGTTCCTGATTCTGTATAGTTTTTGAGGCATTAGTTGCCCTTTAAATGGACAGTAACCCCATTCCTTGGCACTCCAGATGTTTGAAACTACACCTGTAAACATCTGCAGTGGCAAGGAATTGGGGGTTACTCTATGGGATTACTGTCACCCCCCAAGCCCCTGGCAGCGGTTCGCTCTGCATCCACTGCTCTGCCGCCTGACACCACTACTTGGCCCGGGAAGTGGCACAGGCGCTGAGTAGTCAGGTCAGCAGCAGAACAGTGGATGCAGAGAGAGCGCAGCTGGATTGTTGGACTGGTGGTGAGTGCCCAAGTATAAGTCGAGTTTGTTTTTTTCAGGCTATTTTTAAAGGGCAAGTCCAGCCCTAAAATGAAACTTACATACAGGTAAATCACCCCCAAAACCCTAATGGTAATAGTTTGAAATGTGAAATATATAAGTCTAACCTGAAATCCTGCACAATGTCCTGTTTCCCCTGTTTCTGTTCTGCTTCCTGGTTCTTCCAGTTATAACTGTCATTTATGATTTGACAGTTGACATCCACAGCCTATGACTGAATGCTAATCCCCTAGCTACTTCTTCGGAGTATGCCCAGGCTCAGTACAGGTTTCTAATTGCTCAGTTTCCACAAGGCATCCAGAAGCATCAGGCATACAGTAATGAATTCAGAGGACAAAGTATGATAAATCAACATTTTTAATTAACCCTTTCACTGCCAGGAGATTTTCATTTTTTTTTTTGCGTTAACTGCCAGAAGAATTTTCAGGATTTTTCCCTCAATCGCTTTAGACTAATTTTACAGTAGGAAACCTTGCAGTAAATCAGGAATATTATACATTGTTTTTTTCAGCACAAAGTCTCACTTTAACATGGTAACAGAATTTTGTAACTTTTCTGGAAATTTTACTGGCATTATGGGTAAAATATGTAAAAAAAATGAAAAATTTGCAAATTTCATGGATTTTTCCCATTTTTACTTATAGTTATCTTAAGGTTACACACAAAAATCTTACTGTTTCTAAAGACTCAGATACTCCCGAGTACAACGATACCAGATATATGTAGGTACCCGACTTTTCCTGTACAGGAGACCCCCCCAAACTAAAACTGCACCTTCAAAAATTACACCAAATTAAATGTATAACCACTACTGACAGTTAACATAGAATATCTTCCAAATTAACTAAATATCCCCACAAGTAGATATTTTTAGAAACTACACACCCGCAGGATTTTATGATGTAGGTTAGTTTCGATCAAAATGCATACCGCGACGCTGCTCTTCGTCCAATTGTAAGTTATTTTCTCACATTTTCCTTTTTTTCCTCAACTGTAAAATCAGAGACAAAATCAAATGCGAATTTCAGCTAAAAACTGTGGAGGAAAGTTCAAACGCATCTCAATATGAGCCTAACCCTTCCCGAATAAAACGGTATGCCACATTCATGGGTGTACCCAGAGACATGGCTACAACTAACCCAGAGCGTGACCAGTGCCAAATGTTAGTAGCGCAAAAAAATTTAGCCAGTTTTGTATTTGAACAGTTTTTTCCACAAAACACCCCCCAACACCCCCCCCCCAACTCAGAAATACCCCCCACAAACTATTATTCCTGAAATCTACACACCTTCAGCTATGTAACGCTGTAGTTCGTTCATTCTAACATCAATGGTGGGTGCAGTTCTTCGTAGAAGTTTGCACTTTATACCAGATTTTCAAAAAAAATGAACATCAAACAACATTCAAAAAGGTAGAAATCATGGCCAAAACCCTATGGAATGTAAAAAAAAAGTTACTAAATATCAATCTCCCAAATGTCCTGAATCAAACGGTTGCCATATGTGTGGTTTACACACGTGGACGTGGAAGCGAAAAGCCACAAAGGCTTTACTGTCTGTTCTCACTGTATGGGACCTTTACTGTCTGTTCTCAATGTATGGGACCTTTACGGTCTGTTCTCAATGTATGGGACCTTGACTGTTCTCACAGTATGGGTGGGTAGACTGCTCAACCAAACATATACTTTGCTGCAGATGTTATTTTTTCATATTTTCTTTACCCAATGTCTTAGATATTGTTAAAAGGCATTTCATACGGTTAGATTAGCTTAAGATAGTTTGTTAGGTTAGACTAGGTTAGACTAGTTAGGTAATTTAGGGCCCTATTAAAAGTGTTTACCTTGATGTGGAGGCAGGTTCTTTTGGGCAAAATTCTTTATTCTTCTGGAATTATGGTGTGGATAAATGTCTTTATAAAGAAACTGTGCAAATAAATGTTGCGACCAACAAAGCCAAGCCCACACACAACCCACGCCAACTTTGTTCTGCCAGTGGCGTGCTGCGCGCACCGTATATGGGCGGAGATCAGGGTTTGGCTCAGGTGGCAAAAACCTAGAGACTCCCCTGACTGGCAGACAGCCAAAGATCCTTGTATGGGGTCAGGAATGGGACATATTATAATTTCTGCTTCTGGAGTGACAAGTCTTTTCCTGTAAATAAATCTACAGCTTAGATTTAAACTCCGAAAAAAGTTTAGTGGCATCAAAAAACTTTTTAAAGTATAGATAACCCTTTAAAACATAGAAATAGCTCATTAGAATTGATTTGCCCAAAATATATTTTAATAAAGTTAATTGTGATAAATAATTAATTATTAAAAATGGCTAAAAATTATACACATACAGGGTTATTCAATAAAAGTTCTTACCGTTTAAAATGGTGCTAAATTTGCCCCAGCCAATCAGAACTTATTTAACATTTGAAAGCTAACATCTGATTTGTTGGGGCAAAATTAGCACCATTTTAAACGATAAGAACTTTTATTGAATAACCCTGTTAGTGTATAAACCCCCCCAAAAAACAGTACCTTAAAACGAAGACCAGACATAAATACATTAGTACTAAGTAACTATTCTTACAACGTACAGATAATACTTCTACAGTACATGTGTGATGATAATTGATTAAAGTGCTTAGTGACTTGTCTTAGGATCCCATATAATCGATATATGGTGTTCTTCCTTGGAAAAGGCACGGAAGTCAAGCAGAAGGCGCTGGGGGAATGAAGGCTGGTAAGAACATTTGGGGGCATCTGTCACTGCTATAGACCTCGCAAGGTCGAGGTTTAAAGCCATTTCCAGGCACATAGTAAAAATTAGTTTGAGGGTGCATAAAGGGAATATAAAACATTAATTTTACAACATTAATACATTAAAATAGACATTAACTGTTTAGCAACATTAATACATTGCAAACAGGGAGATGCAGTATCCTGTGCTATGGGGAATAATAAGTGCAAAACCCATGTTAACCGATGTAATATAGGGTTATCAAGGGTTTTTTACTCATTTTGCATTGCTTGCACCCTTTCCAAAGGCTTTTGGAAATATACTTAAGAAAGGGTATGTATATACTTAAGAAAGGGTCCATGGACTCAAAACATGTTGGTTGAACATGGATTAAAAGCAAGTTTAGGAAGTTATTCTGCCTGATCACCTGTTTTACTTCCAACAATATTATTAGTTACATGTCTCTGGATCTTAAGTTATAGGCATGTAAAGTAACACTTCTTTGTTTGTGCTCACTGTCTGAGTCTGTGACAGTCATATAATGTGCTGCGTAAGAAGCCCCACCTCCAATATTTTCTGAAGCTAGTTAAAACCATTCTCTGTCCATTAACAAATGAAATGCAGTGCTGTTATAAGCGTTTGTAGAGAACTAAAGACTCAAGACAATATTGTCCCAAAACACATAGCACATTCAAACATACAACATGCTGTGTCTCACCTTTGCTGTGGCTGCTGGGTGATTAATGAAATTAACCTGTGGATACTGGGGGGGAAATCCATGCAAGTGTCGCAGTACATGCACATGATCTGTAGAGCTCAACTGATTAAAACAAGGAAGTTGCAGCCTTGCTTCCTAAAAGCCTAGAAGCTGACAGCCAATGCATAACCGCTCAGGCTCCGTCCCTCTAACACAGAACAGGGATTTCATTTTTTTTTTTCAAATACATTCAATACTCCTGTTCTAACAATGATATAATCCTGGAGAATTGAACCTGTGACTTTTGGACTGTTTGTTTCTTAAACATGCACTCACAAGCAAATGTCTGTAAAAATGAGCTGTTTTTTTATTTACCTCAGGAAAGCTGTATGTAATTTACACTGGCTGGAAAACAATCTGCAGGTTAACAAGCATCCATATTGGTGTGGAGACATCTGTATAGATGGAGGCGTGGATTTGCAGACATCCCACCCTGAAGTTTTAGGCTTCCAGGCAGGGTGGGAAAGGGGTGTGTGGTGAGGGGGCGTGACATCACGGGGAGGTAAGGCTAGTGCCCTAGGGATGGAGGGAGGCAGGGTTAGGGGCGTTCTGGGGGCCTGGCTGGAGAAAAGGAAGTCGACTCGCAGGAGTCTGGGGTGGTCTGGTAGGAGGAAATGAGGGAGAATCCCGGACAATCCAGAAGAGGTGGGATACCTTGGCTTTGAGGCACGTCAACATACTGCCCGATTGCGGACATAGCAAAAGCAGGAAATACTGCTAAACAGAGACAGAACAAGGTGGATTCCCAAACTATATAAAAGGGAAAGTATATCATCGGAACTGTGGATATTAATATACTTATACTAACCGAAAAACGGATTGCCAGGGAACATCCAGATTTCGGAACACTGGAAGATATATGCTTCAAAGATACCAGTAACTTATTAAGCCAAATATAAATTTAATATTCCATATATTCATTGATCCGATTCTAATGTAGGTCACCATTATCAGTTTTTCTGTATATATATGGTCTAATTCTAATCAAGACTACATATAGATGTTGTTATATATTATTCTTTTATATATTTATAGCTTTTAAAAGGTTGCAGGCTAGCCAAAATTTTTTACTAGATATTAACGTTAAATATTTTTTTCTATCATGCTAGTTGAATTGGAACCTTTATTTATTTCTAGTAGTACAGCTTGCAAGGGGTGTTTTTGATTGGGTTCGAGAACCCAGGTGGAACTTAAATAAACTAACAGTAAGGGATACATTGATACACTCTTTGTACAATTGTTCTATCCAGTACTTGTTTTGCTCAGCCTACCACTCTTAACCGACTCCTCCTTCTATCTGACATGACTTTCTGTGAAGTCAAGCATGCTCAGTAATCATTATGAATCAGCACTGGGTGGGTGAATTTCAAACCATGTAATTTCACCCACCCAGTGCTGGGTTTTGTTTTTTTGGGGGTGATCTGTTGAATGCAAAATTTTTGTAAGGGGGTGGACATGCCCTTTAAGACTACCTATACGTAAAATAAAAAATAAGACTAAAAATAACAGACCGAGAAATCAAACTGAGTATTCAGTATAAGCTATGACCTCATTCTCTGTATGCATAAATGAGAATAATTGATGATGAAGCTTGTTAAGATCTAGGAATATTTTTAGATCAGCACATCTTCTGTGTATGATTTATACAAGTACAAACATCATTGGATTTTCTCCAGTATTTACTATTGTACGATTTAAAAATTAAATAAATAAAAATGAGCATATTTTTAAGGGCATGTCTACCCCCAAAACTAAAACCTTCCCCACTACTGGCCCCACTGTGAAGTGTTTAAAAATCCTTACCTCTCTCTGCTCAAAATGGTTCTCCTGTAATGTCTGTCCAAAGTCCTAGAAAGTGAACACCGGGAGCCTGGCTGGGAAGAAAATGTTTCCGCCTCTTGGCTGCCCTCTGAGAAGTTTCTGGCTCCCGATCCCTCTTTGCTGCCCTGTGCCCTAGCGTGAAAAGCTTTTCCTGTAGTGTAGGGGACCCTATCCCACCCCCAACCGCTATATTTGATTATTAAAAAAATAATCCGAACTGTACTTACAGAGCCTCATTCCCCCAGCGTTCTACACTGCTGGCAGACGCGGCTGCTAGTCTGGCCTCCTGCTTGCAGTTTCATTGAAGCAGAGGATCAGGTCTGAACGCCGGGCAACAAAGCTTAGCAAGTAGTTAGGATTTTTTTTTTTACAATCAAATATAGCGTTTGGGCGTGGGATAGGGTCCCCTACACTACAGAATTTTTTTTTTTTTTTACAAGAGGTGGAGATAACCTTTAATGTCATTTTTATTTTGTTCACAAAGAACAAAGTATAATCTTAATAATTTTATGTAGTGGTTGTAATTCCTTTTCATGATGGTCTCTGTAATAACTGCCATATATGTAGCGATATTATTGCATCCTACCTGGACTTGTTCCCATGATGTAGTAACCACAGTTATTACATTGTATGAACACAAAAGGTAAGTTACGATCTTTTGCAAAGCTTTAAAGCTACAATTGAAAAGGCTTTCATTTTTGTGCAAAAAACTAGTGGAAAAAATTATTGGTGCATTTATTGAATTGCTTGCAAAATTCCAAAAATATTTGGAAATGGTTCATGCAATGCAAAATGAGTACAAACCTGATATTACATTGGGTAGGATGGGATTTGCAACACTCGACGAGACTAACAAAATCTGTTTGTTTCCATAATTGAACAAGGCAAAAAATTATTTTGTAGATATATTGGCCGGTAATAATTCATGCTTTAGCCACCTAAGACCTATTTTTCTGTTTTGAAGGACATTGGAAATAGATACACTGCACTTTGGCAGCGTAAGCATAGACACAAATTATACAACAAGAAATTACACTAAATGTGGTCCAATGTTGTGATTTTGGGCCCTTACTGCCTGCTAATGCTTAGAAAAGCTGTTATTTTTTTCTTATTTTATTGGGTTTTAGCAAGAGGCACTAGAAATATCATTTCATCCTGCATCTGGTTTTGGAAGAATACAACCGGATATGCAGATGAGAGTTTAAACTATGGAAGGTAACAGTGAATGGCTGCAGTGTGCAGGGAATACTGTAGTTTCACCCTAAATCTGATTTTAGCACAAAACTACCAGTTGGCAACTGAGCTTCTCTGAAGAAACTTAACATTGGATCACTGGAAATAATTAATAATTATCTAAAATCCAAAACAAAACTTGAAGTTTGGTTAACACTAGAGATGGGCGAACTGGGGAAAAAAACACATGTATATAAAATGTATACTCTAATAGTACTATGTAGAAAAAAAATTAGCACCTTCAATCTATGCACTTGGTTTTCAGCTTCTAGGACGCTACCCAAGAAATTGTGCTGCCCTGGGTCACACACACATATACTGTAAGGGAAATGGCTGTGCTATCTGGTTTCACGAAAAGAGTGTTTTAATGGCATTAAAGGCTAACTTCAATGGATTTTTTTTTTTAATTCTTTGTATATAGTACAAATACCTAGATATACATATTCTTTTCCATTTTAAAGGAATAGTTCACTCTTGAATTGAACTATTGAACTATTCCTTTAATATATTGATTGAAGATCGGGAGTTTAAGGATTTCAATCAGTATTGCAGGGCCCGAGAACGAAGATGGGAGCTAATTTACCTTTTAATCTCCATGCACGCTATGGCTGTATAGGAGAGTGAAGCGGTCGGAGATTCCAGCTTGGCTGCGGTGGATCGCGTAAAAGGTAAGTTAGCTCCCATCTTCGTTGTCGGGCCCTACAATAATGATTGAAGATCGGGAGGTAAGGCAGTGCTCCTTAACCCCCCGATCTTCAATCAGTATTTTAAAGGAATAGTTTAATTTGAGAGTGAACAGTTGATTTCATACACTATGAAATACCGCTATGCTGCGGTCAGTAGTGAGCTGCCATTTCAGGTTCTGCAACAGTTCTTCTTCTTCTCAAGATGCTCACTTCCTTGGAATGTTCCTAACAGTAATAACTACTGATTGGCTCCTGCAGGCGTCCTGTAAACAGGAAGTATGTATTTCAGAAACATTTATTTATGCACAGACAAAATGCTGGATGGGCAGAGTGATTGAAAGGGGAAAATAATGCTTTTTCTTAAGAGCTCAAGTATTTGCGCTGAACTTTCCCTTTAAAGAAGAGAACAAGACACCCGAATATTAAGAAGCACTTTCAAACCTTTCATATTTATTTAATACCACAAATATTTAAAACAATATGGTTTTATAATACAAACTATACTATGCCTTTTCCCAGAACTTGCACAATATATATTCAGCCTTATGTGTAGTAATTATGAACCACCTACAAAAGGACCAAGGTTAAAAGAAAAGCAGTAATTAATCCCAACAGTGTATAAAAGTGGTACATTTAATGATCAACTGGAAGCATACATTACATTTCTTAAGGAACTTACGCACTAAAGAAAACATTGACATTTTGATTATGTCAAGTGCATCATGAAGAAATCTTTTTGCTGTAGATAAAGTATACAGTTAATGATTGAAACTGGAAACGCAAAGATTTCTGGGTCTTAGTTGTTTTAGCATTGCTTTTCCGATGTTGTAATTAGAGTATATTGAAGTTTCATGAATCCAGTCAATAGAATGTTATAATAGATGCTAAATTAAAGTGATGAATATAAAGAAACTGAGACCATTATTTTATCCAAAGAGTTTGAGTCTGATGTCTAGACAGGACAGTTTTAGGTTTCCTTTTAGGGCAAATAAAGTATGCAAAATTAGCCTATGGTTTGGCTTTCAGATTTTTGATTCTAAACTGTACACTGCATTAATTTGTTAATGGAACTTAGTAACAAGTGGTAGATTCTTCACTGGGGTTCAGGATGCGTCTTAGATAACAGTATACAGTACTTTCATTTTAATAGTACTGGGCAGTAAATGGCTTAATAATGGCACTGAGCAAAAAACCAGGAATGCCACACTTTAATGAGGCGGATAGGAAGCAGACCTTACCTGCGCCACATTCCTGCTGTGGTTCTCCATCTGTGTGTTGTCTTGGGGAAGCCTTGGGTTCTTCTGGGTCGTCTTCGGCCCCCTTCATGTCTTCTTGGCATTTGGCTCTGTCTCACAATCGGGTTCTTTGCACACAGGCACTTCTCCAATTAATTCAAAATACCACTTTCCTCCAATCCTGACACATGGCTCTTGCCTTCCCTTTTTCGCATTGCTCCCTCTGCCTGTACCTTCGTTTTACCATTGCTCTTTGTAGCGTTATGGCTAGCCCTTTGCTTTAGGTCTTTCTCGTCATTATCCTGACCCAGTTTACTCCTGATCCTCATCTGTTACTGGATGTCCCTTGTTCCTGACCTTGACACCATGTTCTCCTGTCCCCTGCTCCTTTCTGTCTATCTTGCTGTTCCTTCTGAAAAATGGGGGCTTGGCGAAGACATAAGTGATAAATCAGGATTTAGGTGCTATAGGAATACCCAGGAATTCTAGGCATTACATTACAACAAGCCTTAAAAATGCATGAAATTCGGGAGAGCCCTTGTTCCTGACCTTGACGCCTCGCAGTCCGCTTCTCCTTCCTGTCTATCTTGCTGTTTCTTCTCGTGTTTGCTATACCCACCATCAGCTCCTATATCTTGCAACTGTGTTCGAATAGACATATTAACAGAGAGATTCAATAAAAGTTCTTATCGTTAAAAATGGTGCTAATTTTGCCCCAACCAATCAGATCTTATTTAACATTTGAAAGCTAACATCCGATTGGTTGGGGCAAAATTAGCACCATTTTTAACGATAAGAACTTATATTGAATAACCCTGTAAGTCTTCCATAAAAACGGGCGAACACAGTGGTGATAGATCGGGGTATATGTGCTGAAGACATCACAGTGGCACTGGGCAGTAACAGGAAATTTTAAAAAAAACGAGACACATGTTACACTTGGAAAAGAGGCTCAGGACAGTAACTAGGCCTCCCCTTGCAACTCTGTGCATATGCCCATGTTTGTAAAAACTTAAGTGTTGAGCATATAGGGAAAGGTCAGTCTATAACAGGCTTAGTCTGAGTTCACACCATACAGATATTACGGTCGGTTGCCCGTTCGACCAGATTGGGTATGCTGGTAAATCACGGGGATCGGGCAGTTCCCAATGGGGCCGCACGATCGGGCGATACAAGCTTTTGCCACGTCCGACAGTGATTTTTCCCAGCCAACTGCTCAATAGTGGCGAACGGTCGGTCAGGACAAATCATCCCGTATGTACCCAGCCTTAGCTTTTAGTCTTAAATTATTGCTTTCTATGTTCATTTGATTTTGTAAAAGACAATTTCTTAACTCTGTCTTAGGCTGAGGCCACACTGCAACTCACAAGAATCGCGCACAAAATCAGGAGCGTAATCACACGCGATTGTGTGCGCTTTTCTTGTGCGTTCGCGTTTTGTGAACCAAAAATGGTGAACGCATGCGTTACCAAAACGCGAACGGATGCGCAATCGCATGCGCATCGGAAATCGCGAGAATTTTCACGTTCCCGCGATTTCCATTTTAGCGAAAATCACGGGTGCAAACGCGAAAAACGCGCTAGTGTGGCCTAGCCCTTACTCTGTTCTACAACAAGGCATTAGATAAAATATATTAGTGTTTCCACTTGATCACCAAATACTCAGGGTTATTCATAAAAAGTTCTTATAGTTAAAAATGTTGCTAATTTTGCCCCAACCAATCAGATGTTGGCTTTTAAATGTTAAATAATATCTTATTGGTTGGGGCTAAAATTAGCACCATTTTTAATGCCAAGAACTTTTATTGAATCTCCCTGATAGTACTGTATATTACATTATAAGGCATCAATCTGGCTTCTCCTTCTTTACATTACGTCTGCAGGGCCCTTTCCTTGTGCATCTCTTTAAAACAATTATATTTTGATATTCATGTCTTTTTTTTCCCCACAGGCTTTATTGAAAAATCACCATCAGTACAGTTGCAATTATAACTATATATTTTTAATATAAAACTTTAACATTTGACAACAACATTTGAGCAACAAGCACCATGGCTTCTTTTTTTTGTTGTTGCAGACTTTATGGTAGAGTAACCAATGCTTATATCTATTCAATGCTGGCAATTTGTAAACATACTTACGTCATGTTTTGACTGGCAGGTCTCATGGCATTTTTAAAACACAACATTTTCCTCTTTACATATACCAAAATGGACACTAGTAGAACATTCAGAATCAAGTTGCATTAAAGGAGAGCTATAGTGTGTATAAAGTTTTTTTTTTTAAAACAGTTAAAATGAACAGGGATATAGGATTGGTAATTCCTACCTCCCAATATTGTTTCTGTGAGGAGCACCAGCCCAAAGAAAACTGATTTTCACTTGAAAAATAATGCATGGGCGTTCGAAACATGTTGTGTGTTTAGTAGCAGTAAAATACTTGCTTTTTGCAAACATAGATTTGCGAGTGCCTCCCTGCTTTACTTACCTTTATAGTCCTAGACTATTCCTATATTAAAGATAGTGCTGAAGCCAGGAGGAAGACTGGCAGAATCCGTTTTCTTTGGGCTGATGCTCCTCACAGAAACAATATTGGGAGGTAGGAATTACCATTCCTATATTCCTGTTCATTTTAACCGTTTAAAAAAAAAAAAAAAAAAAACTTTATACACACTATGCTGCAGGAGTGGACATGCCTAAAGGAGTGTGAGCCGCTGGGACTAGAGATGGACACAAAGCCCGAGTTCGAGTCGAACCTTATGGGTTTGGACGAACTCAAACTATTGCATAGTCTGGTTCGAACTAGTTCGTTTTCCCGGACTCGCGGCTGTATTTTCGATAATTACCGACCGTTCGCTAACCCTAGAATGTATCGTTCGCTAACCCTAGAATGTTTGTTTTTGGTAACCCTCAAAAGTATTGTTCATTTTCAATAACCCTCGAATTTATGGTTCTATTTTCGCTAACCCTCGAAAGAATCGTTTGGATACCTCAAATGTAGCTTGTGCAAAACCCGACAATCGCCCGCTTGTGTTTTAGAAGTGTTTTAACAAGTTTTGGTGATAGTTTTGGACTTTTCGAACTATCACTCTCCCATTGACTTTAATGGGTCCCAATTCAAACCTTCGAACTTTGACTGAAGTTCGGAAAAATGGACCAAACTTAGTCTAGGACTTACCTGGCAAATGAAAACTGTATGTGCTGTAGCTCATCCACTAAACAATATTGTGAGGTAGGAATAATCAATCCAACCCTGCCCCAGGTACTTTCTATTATTAAAAAATACATTTTTAGAGTACAGTTATTCTCTAAACATGACTCTATCTCTATTGCTGTATTATGACTTGCTAAAAACATTTTCTTTCTGCCGTAAAACCAATATTCCTATATTTATTTTCATCCATCTCAATACCTTGAATACAAATCTTTTCAGAATATTGTGTTTTTTGGCATTGGGTTCTACCTTATTGGTCATCCTCCTTGAGTTTGTTCCATTGGTTACAGTAACCATCCAAAGCATCTATTATCTGTCTTGGATCAATTATTTTTTCTATTTTTCTTTATTTCATAGAATGTCATGAAATCATTTTACATCTGTTCCTTCAATTGTTTGTCGGAGAATGGCTGATGCACTGTTTCCAAAGTTGTAATGTGTTGCTTTCATTTCACTTAAGCTGTTTCCCATTTTGTTAAGTGTTATTGTCTGTAGACTAGGTTTGACGTGTGTTATCTATTGCCACATTTATTCGTTGCTGATTGTTTTTATCTTTCAAGGAGATGTGCTATTTCTTTGTCTCTTGTGCCTTTGTTGGATGATGACAATTTCACTAAGTGGTCCCTTATTGTTGCTTTATGAACACATCACACTGCGAGTCAATGTTCATACAGTATTTGTCCTGTTAATTATGAAGTATTGTTTTATTTGTTTATCAATACCATTGCTATTTTATGGGGCTGTGAACATTTAAACATTAAACATTCTCTGAAACTGTTATATTGAAACAATTTCAGTAGGTGCATTAATCTGGTCTTTAGGGTAAGGAGAAAAAAATACTATATTATAAACCCTATGGGCTAGTGCCTCCTACCCTTATGCGGTGCTTTTGTTCTTCTGTGCCACCAGTTTGTGATTGGTAACAGAAACTGAGCCTATAGCTGTCTGGTTCAGTCTTGAGTTACATAACTATCCAGAACAGGGAACATCAAATGGAAAACTGTATCTTAGGAACCAGGTGAGATATAAAGGAAGGTTTTACAGCAACTGTACAGCATCTGTAAACAGAGGCAATACACAGAGAAAGGGGTGTCAGTTTTTACTTCTCATTTTTAGGATGTATAGCAGTAATTTCTGTCAGGTTTAAAATGGTCACCCCCAAAACTAAAATTCTCCCCACTACTGGCCCCACTGTGTAGTGTTTAAGTCCCAGAATATGAAAAGCAGGAGTCTGTCTGTGTGTAAAAAGGTTTCTGCCCATCCTCTAAGAGGTTTCTGGCATGCACAGCTGAGCCCTCCTTCCCTCTGGATCCCTCCTTGCTGCCTGGTGTCCTACCGTAGGGGACCCTAGCCAACCCCCAACCACCATGTTTGTTTTCTAAAAAAATCATCAGGCATGCAATTACATCAGATTGTTACCCCAGTGTTCTGCATTGCTGGCAGCCGTGTCTGTGATTGACTGCCTCTCAGCCAATCTCAGACACAGCTGCCTATCTGGCCCCCTGCTTGCAATTTTCTGCAAGCATAGAACCGGATCAGAACACCAGGGGAACAAAGCTCTGTAAGTACATTCCTAATGATTTTTTTTAGCAAACAAACATGACGGTTGGGGGGTGGGCTATGGTCCTCTACACTACAGAAAAAGTTATTTTATAGGTAGAGATACACTTTAAATATTTTACGAGGGATAATCATACTAATTAATCAATGTTTCTTAAAGGGTATCTTTACTTTAGTTTTCAAAAAGTGTACAGCAAGATCCCACTGTTCCAAAACTTTTTGCAGATTTTAAATCTGAGCTGTATATCCTAAGAAATCATTATTTAAAATCATAGCATTTACAGGGAAAGACCTGCCAATCCAGAAACAGTAATGATAATGTGTCCTATTCCTGACCTTCTACTGGGATAGCTGCCTGCCAGCACACTTTCTGCAACATTTAGTCAGCAGAGAAAAGAAAGAAGGGGGAGGGAGGGGGAGATTTCTAAGCAGAGCAGTGTCTATGGTGAGGCTGTGCAGAACCTAGAAGTGTCACAGACACTACAAGAAGGCAGTGAGTAAGGGAGGTGGGGGGCCATTAGGAGCACTCATTTAACAATCATAATTTAAAGGGCATGTCCACCCCCAAAACTATAATTTAACCCCTAGTGGCCCCACTCTGTAGTGTAATAAATCCTTATCTTATCTTAGCTCCAAATGGCTGCCCTGCTATGCCCCTCCAAAGTCCCAAAAACTGGCCACCAGGAGCCTGGCAGAGTCAATATAGGACTCTGCCTCCTGTCTCTCCTCCGGGAGAATTTTACCATGCGCACCACAGCCCTCCCTCTCACATCCATTTTCCTCTCCCTCCCCCTAGCATAAATCCCCTTTTCTGTAGTGTAGGGCTCCCTTCACCCAACCCCTATATAACTTTTACAGAAACTCCCTCAAACTGTACTTACCTTACATCTCTCCCCGTTGTTCTCCACTGCTGGCAGCCGCATCCATGATTGGCTGCCTCTCAGCCAATCACGGACGCGGCTGCTGGCCCGGCCCCCTTCTTGCAGTTTCATGCTGAGGGCCGGGACAGTACGCCCGAGGAAAGAGGTAAAGTAAGTAATGATCGGGGGAGTTTCTGTAAAAACTAATATAGCGGTTGGGGCTAGGGAAGGGAGCCCTACACTACAGAAAAAATTATAAAATGGGGTGGACATGCCCTTTAATGACAAACCAAGTATGGATAAATATGTGAATACCACCATTTTACTTCTCTTATATTGTAATTTTTAAGATAAAGTTGTTTTAGTGAGTATAGTGACCCTTTAAGTAAGTGATGATGATGTGTCCATGTACTGTACATATTTATGAATCAGTGGGACTAAAAAATATTCCTCCTTTGGTTTTGTAGTACCCGCCTAAAGGGCAAGTCTAAAAATAAAAAAATAAGCTCCCATCTGCATACTTTATAACTGTATAACTATAATTCAAAATGAAATACTTATTATGATAGCCTTTTCTCTTTTTCTCATCTGAAGGATGCCTTCAGGGTACGGCCACACTGCGCTGCAAACGCACATGAAAATGTGGAACACAGATTGCTACGCACACGAAAATGTGCATTTTTGGTGCGTTGCCGCGATTTCAATGATCGGGAAAAACACATTTGCAAACCCAAAAAAAGCACAATAGTGTGGCCTAGCCCTTATAGTCAAAAATCTGTTGGTTTTCCAAATGTTTGATTTTATTTTTCTTTTTTCGTATTGGTTTTTATTTATTTTTAACATTTAAACATTAGGCAACATATTTTCCCCATTAGAAGACATTCTGGATAAAATATTTTAGCAGGAGTTATAGAAAATGTTATTAAAAGATCAAGCAAGATACAATCATACCTTTTGAAGATTGTAACGTCAACATCCTTTCAAAGGAACAGGACTGGTTCAAGAGAGGTGTCAAGGAGGCCATTTATGTAAAAATAAAGAAGCCAAGCCTGAATAGAGGTGGGGGGGTTCGACACCAACTGTCTGCCATGTAGAATGCTGTTTTGACGCCTTACCCTGGGCGTTCCTATAACACCTCTTAGCCACTATGCAATCACGCCTTGCATTCATAATGTCATTAACACCTGGCTGTGATATGGGACTTTCCAGGGTACATAATTGCCAACAGATTCTTGTACATGTCATTCTGAAAGCCAGTCGGATGACTAGTGAAACGTCTTCAAGAACTAAACTTTAAGTCCAGTTGCTCTAACTGAATACAACAGATATAATATAAACCATGTTCCTGATTCTGTATAGTTTTGAGGCATTAGTTGCCCTTTAAATGGACAGTAACCCCATTCCTTGGCACTCCAGATGTTTGGAAACTACACCTGTAAACATCTGCAGTGGCAAGGAATTGGGGGTTACTCTATGGGATTACTGTCACCCCCCAAGAGCCCTGGCAGCGGTTCGCTCTGCATCCACTGCTCTGCCGCCTGACACCACTACTTGGCGCCGGGAAGTGGCACAGGCGCTGAGTAGTCAGGTCAGCAGGCAGAACAGTGGATGCAGAGAGAGCGGCAGCTGGATTGTTGGACTGGTGGTGAGTGGCCCAAGTATAAGTCGAGGTTTGTTTTTCAGGCTATTTTTAAAGGGCAAGTCCAGCCCTAAAATGAAAACTTACATACAGGTAAATCACCCCCAAAACCCTAATGGTAATAGTTTGAAATGTGAAATATATAAGTCTAACCTGAAATCCTGCACAATGTCCTGTTTCCCCTGTTTCTGCTTCCTGGTTCTTCCAGTTAGTAACTGTCAGTTATGGATTTGACAGTTGACATCACAGCCTATGACTGAATGCTAATCCCCTAGCTACTTCTTCGGAGTATGCCCAGGCTCAGTACAGGTTTCTAAATTGCTCAGTTTCCACAAGGCATCCAGAAGCATAGCAGGCATACAGTAATGAATTCAGAGGACAAAGTATGATAAATCAACATATTTTAACCCTTTCACTGCCAGGAGATTTTCATTTTTTTTTTGCGTTAACTGCCAGAAGAATTTTCAGGATTTTTCCCTCAATCGCTTTAGACTAATTTTACAGTAGGAAACCTTGCAGTAAATCAGGAATATTATACATTGTTTTTTTCAGCACAAAGTCTACTTTAACATGGTAACAGAATTTTGTAACTTTTCTGGAAATTTTACTGGCATTATGGGTAAAATATGTAAAAAAAATGAAAAATTTGCAAATTTTCATGGATTTTTCCCATTTTTACTTATAGTTATCTTAAGGTTACACACAAAAATCTTACTGTTTCTAAAAGCTCAGATACTCCCGAGTACAACGATACCAGATATATGTAGGTACCCGACTTTTCCTGTACAGGAGACCCCCCCAAACTAAAACTGCACCTTCAAGAATATTACACCAAATTAAAATGTATAACCACTACTGACAGTTAACATAGAATATCTTCCAAATTAACTAAAATATCCCCACAAGTGAGATATTTTTAGAAACTACACACCCGCAGGATTTTATGAGTGAGGTTAGTTTCGATCAAAATGCAGATACCCGGACGCTGCTCTTCGTCCAATTGTAAGTTATTTTCTCACATTTTCCTTTTTTTCCTCAACTGTAAAATCAGAGACAAAATCAAATGCGAATTTCAGCTAAAAACTGTGGAGGAAAGTTCAAACGCATCTCAAATATGAAAGCCTAACCCTTCCCGAATAAAACGGTATGCCACATTCATGGGTGTACCCAGAGACATGGCTACCAACTAACCCAGAGCGTGACCAGTGCCAAATGTTAGTAGCAGCAAAAAAATATTAGCCAGTTTTGTATTTGAACAGTTTTTCCACAAAACACCCCCCCCCCCAACTCAGAAATACCCCCCACAAACTATATATTCCTGAAATCTACACACCTTCAGCTATGTAACGCTGTAGTTCGTTCATTCATAACATCAATGGTGTGGGTGCAGTTCTTCGTAGAAGTTTGCACTTTTACCAGATTTTCAAAAAAAATGAACATCAAACAACATTCAAAAAGGTAGAAATCATGCCAAAACCCTATGGAATGTAAAAAAAAAGTTACTAAATATCAATCTCCCAAATGTCCTGAATCAAACGGTCATGCCATATGTGTGGGTACACACGTGGACGTAAGCGAAAAGCCACAAAGTGAGACAATGCATGAGGGCTCAGAAACAGCGAAAATATTTAGCCAATTCCGAATTTGGACAGTCTGCAGTTTTTTTTCCACAAAACACCCCCGTAACTTAGAAATAACCCCCACAAACTATATATTCCTGAAATCTACACACCTTCAGCTATGTAACACTGTAGTTTGTTCATTCATACCATCATGGCGTGGGCGCAATTCTTCGTAGACGTTCGCATTTGTCTGAAAAATGCACAAAAAACAACTTCAAAAGGTAGAAATCATGCCAAAACCTCATGGAACTAAAAAAGTACTAAAATATCAATCTCCAAATGTCCTGAATCAAACGGTATGCCATATGGTGTGGTTACACACGCGGACGTGGAAGCGAAACCCACAAAGTGAGACAATGCACGATGGCTCAGAAACAGCGAAAATATTAGCCAATTCCGAATTGGACAGTCTGCAGTTTTTTTTCCACAAAACAACCCCCGTACCTAGAAATAACCCCCACAAACTAATATTCCTGAAATCTACACACCTTCAGCTATGTAAACACTGTAGTTTGTTCATTCATACCATCAATGGCGTGGGCGCAATTCTTCGTAGACGTTGCATTTGTCTGAAAATGCACAAAAAACAACTTCAAAAGGTAGAAATCATGCCAAAACCCCATGGAATCTAAAAAAAAGTTACTAAATATCAATCTCCCAAATGTCCTGAATCAAACGGTATGCCATATGTGGTTACACGACGGACGTGGAAGCCAAAAGCCACAAGTAGACAATGCACGATGGCTCAGAACACAAAAATATTTAGCCAATCCGAATTTGGACAGTCTGCAGTTTTTCCACAAAACACCCCCCGTAACTTAGAAATAACCCCCACAAACTATATATTCCTGAATATCTACACACCTTCAGCTATGTAACACTGTAGTTTGTTCATTCATACCATCAATGGCGTTGGCGCAATTCTACGTAGAAGTTCGCATTTGTCTGAAAATATGAACAAAAAACAACTTCAAAAGGTAGAAATCATGCCAAAACCTCATGGAATCTAAAAAAAGTAACTAAATATCAATCTCCCAAATGTCCTGAACAACCGGTATGCCATATGTGTGGTTACACACCGACGTGAAGCGAAAAGCCACAAAGTGAGACAATGCACGATGGCTCGAGAACCAGCAAAATATTTAGCCAATTCCGAATTTGGACAGTCTGCAGTTTTTTCCACAAAACACCCCCGTAACTTAGAAATAACCCCCACAAAACTATATTTCCTGAAATCTACACACCTTCAGCTATGTAACACTGTAGTTTGTTCATTCATACCATCAATGGCGTTGGCGCAATTCTACGTAGAGTTCGCATTTGTCTGAAAATGAACAAAAAACAACTTCAAAGGAAAATCATGCCAAACCTCATGGAATCAAAAAAAATTACTAAATATCAATCTCCCAATGTCCTGAATCAAACGGTATGCTATAGTGTGGTTACACACGCGGACGTGGAAGCGAAAAGCCAAAAGTGGGACAATGCAACCCTATAATTTGTGCACATACGGTTGATAATGGGCGGACGACAAAACGAACGTCTACCCTCCCACCATAAATAAGTATAGTGTCTCGAAGTTATTATACACAGATAGTGTTCTTGCACACGTGGACCTAACTTTCCCTCAGACTGCACGTGTATTTCTCCCACATACATTCAGCCCCCCTAACAATCCGCAACGATAATTAACTCGTCACTAAACCATAAGAATACAGCTCGATTTACCGGGCTGAATAGTCGCCGACATAGCATCGCAGGCTGAACACTGGAGAGTCGGGGAGTGAGTGTGTCAGGCAGTACCAGCAATGTGCGGGGAGGAAGGAGTCAAGGCTAGCGGAAATTACAGACACGGCTGCTGGTTCACGATCGGGCGTATTGTAGTACGTCGTCTGAAGAATGGTCTTCTGGTCACAAGATAAACAACATATGAAACGGAGGAATATAAGCCTGAGGAACACCAACGAAGACTTGACACAGCTGGGACAAAGAACATGGAAAGACAAATCATATTATCACAAAAGTGTGAGATGCGGGATACATCCGCATAAATATACATGAAAGCCCACCACGGGTGAGCACTCCAGAGGAATATTGCCAGCGGTAGACCAGCTGCGAATGACCTGCACTGGATCTGTCTATAAAGGCAGTCGCAGAAGAAAACTATAAGGGAGACGTGCAAGAGGTATCTAGTAAGTGAGTGGCCTACAGAACAAAAAGAAATGGAGCGGACAAGCGCGAGTCAAAGAGAAGAAGTAAAAAGGCTTAGGCATACTCCACTGTGCAAAGACAGTGAGTTGTGGTCACCAAGGCAAAACGCTGACACTACAGGAACTGAACTATCAGAGAAAGGGAGTGAGAACAAGGCGCTTTACAATAAGCAAGGATGGGGTGCTCAGAGAAAAGGGTTAGAATACGGTGTAGGAGGACGGACGCTCAGCTAGGCGACTGTAGACTTTCTTGGTAAATTAGGAAAACAAATTAGAAAAACCAAGGCTGGGAGGGGTGGGTGCGTAGGAGAATGTACAAAAAAGAGGATAGTAGAGACGTTTAAGGTGAGTTTTTTTTGTTTTTTTGGTATCTTTTTCTGTTTGTATGGGTGTACAATTTAGGGGGAGTGTGGGGTGGCAGTGGTTTGACCTTCAGGGGCTGGCGCATATGTCGACTGAGATGTGTTGCGGGGGCAGTGTGGGTGTATTCGCGAACAACAGAGTGCGTAACATGATGGATATCCTCGGCACAAGGGGAAAGGGCCATGACCAGTATTAGCCCAGGAATCTAAAAAAAGTGGGACGAAAGACGCCCCAAAGGCCGGATCATACTACGGGATGCCAGGAGGTGGGGAGGACACACTGACCGGGAAGCCAAAACCACAGAGTGAAACAAGCACGGGATGGGCCTGCAGAAACACCACTGCACCTTCCTAGGATGGCGTGGCCGCAATCCGAATTCTTTAACGGCGTATGACCGATGCCCGCCAATGGGTGCGGTCGCCCCGCCCCAACAAACGGACCCCCTACAATTCCCATGATATCTTCCGCAAAGCCACACACCGGGCGAGGAGGCGGGAACCGTGCCGGACGAATTCGGTAGCACCTAGCAACGGGGGGGCGGGGCGCAGGTGCGTGCTCCGTAAAGTGCAGGGTGTATAGCAGATGGTCGAAAAAAGGGGGGGAAAAAAAATCACCTCGCGTCACCGGCGAAAAAGCATGCCAAAAGCCAGGAAATGGGTAAAATATCAGGGTACCCAAAGACTCAACGCGCGCCCCAATGATGCCGGGAAGCAACGGCGCGGGGCCCGAGGAGAGGTTTCACTGACACCCGCAACCTGGAATCACTGCGCTCACAACGTGGGAGCCAAGACAAGGCCTCAATTAAAGCAACTTTTCTAATGTTGTTTCAGACTAAAATCATACACCCCAAACCTATATATTTCTTTTGAATTTTAAACATCATCTTCAGCTACACATGGTGTGAGTTCTTTTCTGAAATTGCAGACCACCTTCCAGTGTATGAGCAGTTTGTTTCAGGTAAAATTTCGTTTTTTTACCAGATTTTCAGGAAAAATGGAGAAAAAGACATGCAATTAGTACAACTATCCATGCCTGCGGCAATTTCCATGCCATGTCAATATAAGAACTTTTTCAATTCTAACTATGTCACAGCTTCCAATGCCCGACATAAGCATAAACTTGCCATATATTATGACGCGGGAGTACCAGGACATCGGCCACCCATAACGACAGCCCTCCCAGATGGGACACATGCACACCAATGTAACTTTGCACCAGAAACAACAAATCAAGCAGTGCTCTGTAAGTTGCAACTATTCAGCCCCAACCGTGGAAATGCCCCCCCAACCAAATAAAAAACCTCCAACTAATAATCAGCTCTCCACATTTTTCTGATAAACGGTATGCCCTAGGGGTGGGATGCACACAGAACTGGCCCTACACTAGCTCATGGGGATGGCGTTGCACAAATGCAATTACAAGAAAAAATCAAAGTGCTCTGTAATTTTAACAGCCTACCCTTTTTCTAAGGAAACAGTCCAGAAACATGGAAATTCCCCCCACAAGCTATATATATTTTTGGAATCTATACACCTTCAGCTACGTTACGGTGCCATGCTTTCATACATACATTACAAATACCTAGATTTACATATTCTTTCCATTTTAAAGGAATAGTTCACTCTTGAATTGAACTATTGAACTATTCCTTTAATATATGATTGAAGATCGGGAGTTTAAGGATTTCAATCAGTATTGCAGGGCCCGAGAACGAAGATGGGAGCTATTTACCTTTAATCTCCATGCAGCTATGGCTGTTAGGAGAGTGAAGCGGTCGGAGATTCCAGCTTGGCTGCGGTGGATCGCGTAAAAGGTAAGTTAGTCCCATTCTCGTTGTCGGGCCCTACAATAATGATTGAAGATCGGGGTAAGGCAGTGCTCCTTAACCCCCCGATCTCAATCAGTATTTTAAAGGAATAGTTTAATTGAGAGTGAAACAGTTGATTTCATACACTATGAAATACCGCTATGCTGCGGTCAGTAGTGAGCTGCCATTTCAGGTTTGCAACAGTTCTTCTTCTTCTCAAGATGCTCACTTCCTTGGAATGTTCCTAACAGTATAACTACTGATTGGCTCCTGCAGGCGTCCTGTAAACAGGAAGTATGTATTTCAGAAAACATTTATTTATGCACAGACAAAATGCTGGATGGGCAGAGTGATTGAAAGGGGAAAATAATGCTTTTTCTTAAGAGCTCAGTATTTGCGTGAACTTCCCTTTAAGAAGAGAACAAGACACCCGAATATTAAGAAGCACTTTCAAACCTTTCTATTTATTAATACCACAAATATTTAAAACAATATGGTTATAATACAAACTATACTATGCCTTTTCCCAGAAATTGCACAATATATATTCAGCCTTATGTGAGTATTATGAACCACCTACAAAAGGACCAAGGTTAAAAGAAAAGCATAATTAATCCCAACAGTGTATAAAAGTGGTACATTAATGATCAACTGGAAGCATACATTACATTCTTAAGGAACTACGCACTAAAGAAAACATTGACATTTTGATTATGTCAAGTGCATCATGAAGAAATCTTTTTGCTGTAGATAAGTATACAGTTAATGATTGAAACTGGAAACGCAAGATTTCTGGGTCTTAGTTGTTTTAGCATTGCTTTTCCGATGTTGTAATTGGTATATTGAAGTTTCATGAATAGTCAATAAATGTTATAATAGATGCTAAATTAAAGTGATGAATAAAGAAACTGAGACCATTATTTTATCCAAAGAGTTGAGTCTGATGTCTAGACAGGACAGTTTTAGGTTTCCTTTTAGGGCAAATAAAGTATGCAAAATTAGCCTTGGTTTGGCTTTCAGATTTTTGATTCTAACTGTACACTGCATTAATTTGTTAATGGAACTTAGTAACAAGTGGTAGATTCTTCACTGGGGTTCAGGATGCGTCTTAGAAACAGTATACAGTACTTTCATTTAATAGTATGGGCAGTAAATGGCTTAATAATGGCACTGAGCAAAAAACAGGAATGCCACACTTTAATGAGGCGGATAGGAAGCAGACCTTACCTGCGCCACATTCCTGCTGTGGTTCTCCATCTGTGTGTTGTCTTGGGGAAGCCTTGGGTTCTTCTGGGTCGTCTTCGGCCCCCTTCATGTCTTCTTGGCATTTGGCTGTCTCACAATCGGGTTCTTTGCACACAGGCACTTCTCCAATTAATTCAAAATACCACTTTCCTCCAATCCTGACACATGGCTCTTGCCTTCCCTTTTTCGCATTGCTCCCTCTGCCTGTACTTCGTTTTACCATTGCTCTTTGTAGGTTATGGCTAGCCCTTTGCTTTAGGTCTTTTCTCGTCATTATCCTGACCCAGTTTACTCCTGATCCTCATCTGTTACTGGATGTCCTTGTTCCTGACCTTGACACCCATGTTCTCCTGTCCCTGCTCCTTCTGTCTATCTTGCTGTCTTCTGAAAAATGGGGGCTTGGCGAAGACATAAGTGATAAATCAGGATTTAGGTGCTATAGGAATACCCAGGAATTCAGGCATTACATTACAACAAGCCTTAAAAATGCATGAAATTCGGGAGAGCCCTTGTTCCTGAACCTTGACGCTCGCAGTCCGTTTCTCCTTCCTGTCTATCTTGCTGTTTCTTCTCGTGTTTGCTATACCCACCATCAGCTCCTATATCTTGCAACTGTGTTCGAAGACATATTAACAGAGAGATTCAATAAAAGTTCTTATCGTTAAAAATGGTGCTAATTTTGCCCCAACCAATCAGATCTTATTTAACATTTGAAGCGCAACATCCGATTGGTTGGGGCAAATTAGCACCATTTTTACGATAAGAACTTATATTGAATAACCGTAAGTCTTCATAAAACGGGCGAACACAGTGGGTGATAGATCGGGGTATATGTGCTGAAGACATCACAGTGGCACTGGGCAGTAACAGGAAATTTTAAAAAAAACGAGACACATGTTACACTTGGAAAAGAGGCTCAGACAGTAACTAGGCCTCCCCTTGCAACTCTGTGCATATGCCCATGTTTGTAAAAACTTAAGTGTTGGAGCATATGGGAAAGGTCAGTCTATAACAGGCTTAGTCTGAGTTCACACCATACAGATATTACGGTCGGTTGCCGTTCGACCAGATTGGGTATGCTGTAAATCACGGGATCGGGCAGTTCCCAATGGGGCCGCACGATCGGGCGATACAAGCTTTTGCCACGTCCGACAGTGATTTTTCCCAGCCAATGCTCAATAGGGCGAACGGTCGGTCAGGACAAATCATCCCGTATGTACCCAGCCTTAGCTTTTAGTCTTAAATATTGCTTTCTATGTTCATTGATTTTGTAAAAGACAATTTCTTAACTCTGTCTTAGGCTGAGGCCACACTGCAACTCACAAGAATCGCGCACAAAACAGGAGCGTAATCACACGCGATTGTGTGCGCTTTTCTTGTGCGTTCGCGTTTTGTGAAAAAAATGGTGAACGCATGCGTTACCAAAACGCGAACGGATGCGCAATCGCATGCGCATCGGAAATCGCGAGAATTTTCACGTTCCCGCGATTTCCATTTAGCGAAAATCACGGGTGCAAACGCAAAAACGCGCTAGTGTGGCCTAGCCCTACTCTGTTCTACAACAAGGCATTAGATAAAATATATTAGTGTTCCACTTGAATCACCAAATAATCAGGGTTATTCATAAAAAGTTCTTATAGTTAAAAATGTTGCTAATTTTGCCCAACCAATCAGATGTTGGCTTTTAAATGTTAAATAATATCTTATTGGTTGGGGCTAAAATTAGCACCATTTTTAATGCCAAGAACTTTTATTGAATCTCCCTGATAGTACTGTATATTACATTATAAGGCCAATCTGGCTTCTCCTTCTTTACATTACGTCTGCAGGGCCCTTTCCTTGTGCATCTCTTTAAAACATATATTTGATATTCATGTCTTTTTTTTCCCCACAGGCTTTATTGAAAAATCACCATCAGTACAGTTGCAATTATAATATATTTTTATATAAAACTTTAACATTTGAAAACAAACATTTGAGCAACAAGCACCATGGCTTCTTTTTTTTGTTGTTGCAGACTTTATGGTAGAGTAACCAATGCTATATCTATTCAATGCTGGCAATTGTAAAACATACTTACGTCATGTTTTGACTGGCAGGTCTCATGGCATTTTTAAAAACACAACATTTTCCTCTTTACATATACCAAAATGGACACTAGTAGAACATTCAGAATCAAGTTGCATTAAGGAGAGCTATAGTGTGTATAAAGTTTTTTTTTTTTAAAACAGTTAAAATGACAGGGATATAGGATTGGTAATTCCTACCTCCCAATATTGTTTCTGTGAGGAGCACCAGCCCAAAGAAAACTGATTTTCACTTGAAAAATAATGCATGGGCGTTCGAAACATGTTGTGTGTTTAGTAGCAGTAAAATACTTGCTTTTTGCAAACATAGATTTGCGAGTGCCTCCCTGCTTTACTACCTTTATAGTCCTAGACTATTCCAATAAAGATAGTGCTGAAGCCAGGAGGAAGACTGGCAGAATCCGTTTTCTTTGGGCTGATGCTCCTCACAGAAACAATATTGGGAGGTAGGAATTACCATTCCTATATTCCTGTTCATTTTAACCGTTTAAAAAAAAAAAAAAAAAAAACTTTATACACACTATCTGCAGGAGTGGACATCGCTAAAGGAGTGTGAGCCGCTGGACTAGAGATGGACACAAAGCCCGAGTTCGAGTCGAACCTTATGGGTTTGGACGAACTCAAACTATTGCAAGTCTGGTTCGAACTAGTTCGTTTTCCCGGACTCGCGGCTGTATTTTCGATAATTACCGACCGTTCGCTAACCCTAGAATGTATCGTTCGCTAACCCTAGAATGTTGTTTTTGGTACCCTCAAAAGTATTGTTCATTTTCAATAACCCTCGAATTATGGTTCTATTTTCGCTAACCCTCGAAAGAATCGTTTGGATACCTCAAATGTAGCTTGTGCAAAACCCGACAATCGCCCGCTTGTGTTTTAGAAGTGTTTTAACAAGTTTTGGTGATAGTTTTGGACTTTTCGAACTATCACTCTCCCATTGACTTTAATGGGTCCCAATTCAAACCTTCGAACTTTGACTGAAGTTCGGAAAAATGGACCAAACTTAGTCTAGGACTTACCTGGCAAATGAAAACTGTATGTGCTGTAGCTCATCCACTAAACAATATTGTGAGGTAGGAATAATCAATCCAACCCTGCCCAGGTACTTTCTATTATTAAAAAATACATTTTAGAGTACAGTTATTCTCTAAACAGACTCTATCTCTATTGCTGTATTATGACTTGCTAAAAAAATTTTCTTTCTGCCGTAAAACCAATATTCCTATATTTATTTTCATCCATCTCAATACCTTGAATACAAATCTTTCAGAAATTGTTTGTTTTTTGGCATTGGGTTCTACCTTATTGGTATCCTCCTTGAGTTTGTTCCATTGGTTACAGTAACCATCCAAAGCATCTATTATCTGTCTTGGATCAATTATTTTTTCTATTTTTCTTTATTTCATAGAATGTCATGAAATCATTTTACATCTGTTCTCTCAATTGTTTGTCGGAATGGCTGATGCACTGTTTCCAAAGTTGTAATGTGTTGCTTTCATTTCACTTAAGTGTTTTCCATTTTGTTAAGTGTTATTGTCTGTAGACTAGGTTTGACGTGTGTTATCTATTGCACATTATTCGTTGCTGATTGTTTTTATCTTTCAAGGAGAGTGTGCTATTTCTTTGTCTCTTGTGCCTGTTGTTGGATGATGACAATTTCACTAAGTGGTCCCTTATTGTTGGTTTATGAACACATCACACTGCGAGTCAATGTTCATACAGTATTTGTCCTGATTATTGAAGTATTGTTTTATTGTTTATCAATACCATTGCTATTTTATGGGGTGTGAACATTTAAACATTAAACATTCTCTGAAACTGTTATATTGAAACAATTTCAGTAGGTGCATTAATCTGGTCTTTAGGGTAAGGAGAAAAAAATACTATATTATAAACCCTATGGGCTAGTGCCTCCTACCCTTATGCGGTGCTTTTGTTCTTCTGTGCCACCAGTTTGTGATTGGTAACAGAAACTGAGCCTATAGCTGTCTGGTTCAGTCTTGAGTTACATAACTATCCAGAACAGGGAACATCAAATGGAAAACTGTATCTTAGGAACCGGTGAGATATAAAGGAAGGTTTTACAGCAACTTAACAGCATCTGTAACAGAGGCAATACAAGAGAAAGGGGTGTCAGTTTTTACTTCTCATTTTTAGGATGTATAGCAGTAATTTCTGTCGGTTTAAAATGGTCACCCCCAAAACTAAAATTCTCACTACTGGCCCCACTGTGTAGTGTTTAAGTCCCAGAATATAAAAGCAGGAGTCTGTCTGTGTGTAAAAGGTTTCTGCCCATCCTCTAAGAGGTTTCTGGCATGCACAGCTGAGCCCTCCTTCCTCTGGATCCCTCCTTGCTGCGGCTGGTCCTACCGTAGGGGACCCTAGCCAACCCCCAACCACCATGTTTGTTTTCTAAAAAAATATCAGGCATGCAATTACATCAGATTGTTACCCCGTGTTCTGCATTGCTGGCAGCCGTGTCTGTGATTGACTGCCTCTCCGCCAATCCGACACAGCTGCCTATCTGGCCCCCTGCTTGCAATTTTCTGCAAGCATAGAACCGGATCAGAAACACCAGGGGAACAAAGCTCTGTAAGTACATTCCTAATGATTTTTTTTAGCAAACAAACATGACGGTTGGGGGGTGGGCTATGGTCCTCTCACTACAGAAAAAGTTATTTTATAGGTAGAGATACACTTTAAATATTTTACGAGGGATAATCATACTAATTAATCAATGTTTCTTAAAGGGTATCTTTACTTTAGTTTTCAAAAAGTGTACAGCAAGATCCCACTGTTCCAAAACTTTTTGCAGATTTTAAATCTGAGCTGTATATCCTAAGAAATCATTATTTAAAATCATAGCATTTACAGGGAAAGACCTGCCAATCCAGAAACAGTAATGATAATGTGTCCTATTCCTGACCTTCTACTGGGATAGCTGCCTGCCAGCACACTTTCTGCAACATTTAGTCACAGAGAAAAGAAAGAAGGGGGAGGGAGGGGGAGATTTCTAAGCAGAGCAGTGTCTATGGTGAGGTGTGCAGAACCTAGAAGTGTCACAGACACTACAAGAAGGCAGTGAGTAAGGGAGGTGGGGGGCCATTAGGAGCACTCATTTAACAATCATAATTTAAAGGGCATGTCCACCCCCAAAACTATAATTTAACCCCTAGTGGCCCCACTCTGTAGTGTAATAATACTTATCTTATCTTAGCTCCAAATGGCTGCCCTGCTATGCCCCTCCAAAGTCCCAAAAACTGGCCACCAGGAGCCTGGCAGAGTCAATATAGGACTCTGCCTCTGTTCTCCTCCGGGAGAATTTTACCATGCGCACCACAGCCCTCCCTCCTCACATCCATTTTCCTCTCCCTCCCCCTAGCATAAATCCCCTTTTCTGTAGTGTAGGGCTCCCTTCACCCAACCCCTATATAACTTTTACAGAAAATCCCTCAAACTGTACTTACCTTAATCTCTCCCCGTTGTTCTCCACTGCTGGCACGCATCCATGATTGGCTGCCTCTCAGCCAATCACGGACGCGGCTGCTGGCCCGCCCCCTTCTTGCAGTTTCATGCTGAGGGCCGGGACAGTACGCCCGAGGAAAGAGGTAAATAAGTAATGATCGGGGGAGTTTCTGTAAAAACTAATATAGCGGTTGGGGCTAGGGAGGGAGCCCTACACTACAGAAAAAATTATAAAATGGGGTGGACATGCCCTTTAATGACAAACCAAGTATGGATAAATATGTGAATACCACCATTTTACTTCTCTTATATTGTAATTTTTAAGATAAAGTTGTTTTAGTGAGTATAGTGACCCTTAAGTAAGTGATGATGATGTGTCCATGTACTGTACATATTATGAATCAGTGGGACTAAAAAATATTCCTCCTTTGGTTTTGTAGTACCCGCCTAAAGGGCAAGTTAAAAATAAAAAAATAAGCTCCCATCTGCATACTTTATAACTGTATAACTATAATTCAAAATGAAATACTTATTATGATAGCCTTTTCTCTTTTTCTCATCTGAAGGATGCCTTCAGGGTACGGCCACATGCGCTGCAAACGCACATGAAAATGTGGAACACAGATTGCTACGCACACGAAACATGAGTGCATTGGGCGTTGCCGCGATTTCATGATCGGAAAAAACATTTGCAAACCCAAAAAAAGCACAATAGTGGGCCTAGCCCTTATAGTCAAAAATCTGTTGGTTTTCCAAATGTTTGATTTTATTTTTCTTTTTTCGTATTGGTTTTTATTATTTTTAACATTTAAACATTAGGCAACATATTTTCCCCATTAGAAGACATTCTGGATAAATATTTTAGCAGGAGTTATAGAAAATGTTATTAAAAGATCAAGCAAGATCAATCATACCTTTTGAAGATTGTAACGTACAACATCCTTTCAAAGGAACAGGACTGGTTCAAGAGAGGTGTCAAGGAGGCCATTTATGTAAAAATAAAGAAGCCAAGCCTGAATAGAGGTGGGGGGGGTTCGACACCAACTGTCGCCATGTAGAATGCTGTTTTGACGCCTTACCCTGGGCGTTCCTAAACACCTCTTAGCCACTATGCAATCACGCCTTGCATTCATAATGTCATTAACATGGCTGTGATATGGGACTTTCAGGGTACATAATTGCCAACAGATTCTTGTACATGTCATTCTGAAAGCCAGTCGGGATGACTAGTGAAACGTCTTCAAGAACTAAACTTAAGTCCAGTTGCTCTAACTGAATACAACAGATATAATATAAACCATGTTCCTGATTCTGTATAGTTTTTGAGGCATTAGTTGCCCTTTAAATGGACAGTAACCCATTCCTTGGCACTCCAGATGTTTGAAACTAAACCTGTAAACATCTGCAGTGGCAAGGAATTGGGGGTTAATCTATGGATTACTGTCACCCCCCAAGAGCCCTGGCAGCGGTTCGCTCTGCATCCACTGCTCTGCGCACTGACCACTACTTGGCGCCGGGAAGTGGCACAGGCGCTGAGTAGTCAGGTCAGCAGGCAGAACAGTGGATGCAGAGAGAGCGGCAGCTGGATTGTTGGACTGGTGGTGAGTGGCCCAAGTATAAGTCGAGGTTTTTTTTCAGGCTATTTTAAAGGGCAAGTCCAGCCCTAAAATGAAAACTTACATACGGAAATCACCCCCAAAAACCCTAATGGTAATAGTTTGAAATGTGAAAATATATAGTCTAACCTGAAATCTGCACAAGTCCTGTTTTCCCCTGTTTCTGCTTCCGGTTCTTCCAGTTAGTAACTGTCAGTTATGGATTTGACAGTGACATCACAGCCTATGACTGAATGCTACTATCCCTAGCTACTTCTTCGGAGTATGCCCAGGCCTCAGTACAGGTTTCTAAATTGCTCAGTTTCCACAAGGCATCCAGAAGCATAGCAGGCATACAGTAATGAATTCAGAGGACAAAGTATGTAAATCAACATATTTTAACCCTTTCACTGCCAGGAGATTTTCATTTTTTTTTTGCGTTAACTGCCAGAAGAATTTTCAGGATTTTTCCCTCAATCGCTTTAGACTAATTTTACAGTAGGAAACCTTGCAGTAAATCAGGAATATTATACATTGTTTTTTCAGCACAAAGTCTACTTTAACATGGTAACAGAATTTTGTAACTTTTCTGGAAATTTTACTGGCATTATGGGTAAAATATGTAAAAAAAATGAAAATTTGCAAATTTTCATGGATTTTTCCATTTTTATTATAGTTATCTTAAGGTTACAAACAAAAATCTTATGTTTCTAAAAGCTCAGATACTCCCGAGTACAACGATACCAGATATATGTAGGTACCCGACTTTTCCTGTACAGGAGACCCCCCAAACTAAAACTGCACCTTCAAGAATATTACACCAAATTAAAATGTATAACCACTATGACAGTAACATAGAATATCTTCCAAATTAACTAAAAATCCCCACAAGTGAGATATTTTTAAACTACACACCCGCAGGATTTTATGAGTGAGGTTAGTTTCGATCAAAATGCAGATACCCGGACGCTGTCTTCGTCCAATTGTAAGTTATTTTCTCACATTTTCTTTTTTCCTCAACTGTAAAATCAGAGACAAAATCAAATGCGAATTTCAGCTAAAAACTGTGGAGGAAAGTTCAAACGCATCTCAAATATGAAAGCCTAACCCTTCCCGAAAAAACGTATGCCACATTCATGGGTGTACCCAGAGACATGGCTACAACTAACCCAGATGCGTCGACAGTGCCAAATGTTAGTAGCAGCAAAAAAATATTAGCCAGTTTTGTATTTGAACAGTTTTTCCACAAAAACCCCCCCCCCCCAACTCAGAAATACCCCCACAAACTATATATTCCTGAAATCTACACCCTCAGCTTATGTAACGCTGTAGTTCGTTCATTCATAACATCAATGGTGTGGGTGCAGTTCTTCGTAGAAGTTTGCACTTTTACCAGATTTTCAAAAAAAATGAACATCAAACAACATTCAAAAAGGTAGAAATCATGCCAAAACCTATGGAAGTAAAAAAAAAGTTACTAAATATCAATCTCCCAAATGTCCTGAATCAAACGGTGACCATATGTGTGGTTACACACGTGACGTGGAAGCGAAAAGCCACAAAGTGAGACAAATGCATGAGGGCTCAGAAACAGCGAAAATATTTAGCCAATTCCGAATTTGGACAGTCTGCAGTTTTTTTCCACAAACACCCCCGTAACTTAAAATAACCCCACAAACTATATATTCCTGAAATCTACACACCTTCAGCTATGTAACACTGTAGTTTGTTCATTCATACCATCAATGGCGTGGGCGCAATTCTTCGTAGACGTTCGCATTTGTCTGAAAAATGCACAAAAAACAACTTCAAAAGGTAGAAATCATGCCAAAACCTCATGGAATCTAAAAAAAAGTTACTAAATATCAATCTCCCAAATGTCCTGAATCAAACGGTATGCCATATGTGTGGTTACACACGCGGACGTGGAAGCGAAAAGCCACAAAGTGAGACAATGCACGATGGCTCAGAAACAGCGAAAATATTTAGCCAATTCCGAATTTGGACAGTCTGCAGTTTTTTCCACAAAACACCCCCGTAACTTAGAAATAACCCCCACAAACTATATATTCCTGAAATCTACACACCTTCAGCTATGTAACACTGTAGTTTGTTCATTCATACCATCAATGGCGTGGGCGCAATTCTTCGTAGACGTTCGCATTTGTCTGAAAAATGCACAAAAAACAACTTCAAAAGGTAGAAATCATGCCAAAACCTCATGGAATCTAAAAAAAAGTTACTAAATATCAATCTCCCAAATGTCCTGAATCAAACGGTATGCCATATGTGTGGTTACACACGCGGACGTGGAAGCCAAAAGCCACAAAGTGAGACAATGCACGATGGCTCAGAAACAGCAAAAATATTTAGCCAATTCCGAATTGGACAGTCTGCAGTTTTTTCCACAAAACACCCCCGTAACTTAGAAAAACCCCCACAAACTATATATTCCTGAAATCTACACACTTCAGCTATGTACACTGTAGTTTGTTCATTCATACCATCAATGGCGTTGGCGCAATTCTACGTAGAAGTTCGCATTTGTCTGAAAAATGAACAAAAAACAACTTCAAAAGGTAGAAATCATGCCAAAACCTCATGGAATCTAAAAAAAAGTTACTAAATATCAATCTCCCAAATGTCCTGAATCAAACGGTATGCCATATGTGTGGTTACACACGCGGACGTGGAAGCGAAAAGCCACAAAGTGAGACAATGCACGATGGCTCAGAAACAGCAAAAATATTTAGCCAATTCCGAATTTGGACAGTCTGCAGTTTTTTCCACAAAACACCCCCGTAACTTAGAAATAACCCCCACAAACTATATATTCCTGAAATCTACACACCTTCAGCTATGTAACACTGTAGTTTGTTCATTCATACCATCAATGGCGTTGGCGCAATTCTACGTAGAAGTTCGCATTTGTCTGAAAAATGAACAAAAACAACTTCAAAAGGTAGAAATCATGCCAAAAACTCATGGAATCTAAAAAAAAGTTACAAAATATCAATCTCCCAAATGTCCTGAATCAAACGGTATGCTATATGTGGGGTTACACACGCGGACGTGGAAGCGAAAAGCCAAAAAGTGGGACAATGCACGATGGCTTAGAAACAGCGAAAAATTTAGCCAATTCCGATTCGGACAGTCTGCAGTTTTTTCCACAAAACACCCCCGTAACCTAGAAATAAACCCACAAACTATATATTCCTGAAATCTACACACCTTCAGCTATGTAACACTGTAGTTTGTTCATTCATACCATCAATGGCGTGGGGCAATTCTTCGTGACGTTCGCATTTGTCTGAAAAATGCACAAAAACAACTTCAAAAGGTAGAAATCATGCCAAAACCTCATGGAATCTAAAAAAAAGTTACTAAATATCAATCTCCCAAATGTCCTGAATCAAACGGTATGCATATGTGTGGTTACACACGCGGCGTGGAAGCGAAAAGCCACAAAGTGAGACAATGCAGATGGCTCAGAAACAGCAAAAATATTTAGCCAATTCCGAATTTGGACAGTCTGCAGTTTTTTCCACAAAACACCCCCTAACTTAGAAATAACCCCCACAAACTATATATCCTGAAATCTACACACCTTCAGCTATGTAACACTGTAGTTTGTTCATTCATACCATCAATGGCGTTGGCGCAATTCTACGTAGAAGTTCGCATTTGTCTGAAAAATGAACAAAAAACAACTTCAAAAGGTAGAAATCATGCCAAACCTCATGGAATTAAAAAAAAGTTACTAAATATCATTCCCAAATGTCCTGAATCAAACGGTATGCCATATGTGTGGTTACACACGTGGACGTGGAAGCCAAAAGCCACAAAGTGAAACAATGCACGATGGCTCAGAAACAGCAAAAATATTCAGCCAAATCTGAATTTGAACAGTCTGCAATTTTTCCCCACAAAACAACCCCCACAAACCATATATTTCTCAAATCCACACACCTTTGTCTATGAAATTCTGTAGACCTTTACCTACGAATTCTGTAGACACCATAATGGTGTGGGCGCAGTTCTTCGTAGAGTTCAGTTTTAGCAGATTTTAAAAAATTGGAAAAAACACTCTCAAAGGTAGAAATCATGCCAAAATCCCAAGAATGTAAAAAAAGTTACCAAATATCAATCTCCCAAATGTCCTGAATCAAACGGTATGCCCTATGTATGGTTCACAAGCAAACGTGGAATCAACTGGCCACAAAGTGAGCCAATGAACAATGGCCCAATTACAGCAACTTTTCAGATTTGTAGAATAAACACCCCTCTATATTAGAAATACCCCCCAAAACTATATATTCTTGGAATTACACAATCTTCAGCTACACAATGGTGTGATTCTTTTATGCATACCACCATGGTATGAGCGCAGTTTCATGTAAAATTTCGTTTTTTTACCAGATTTTCAGGAAAAATGATAAAAATACAATTCAAAGTTAAAAATCATGGCAAATTTCCATGTCATGTAAAAAAAAACTTGTCAATTATCAATCTTCCAAATGCCCTGAATCAAACGGTATGCCATATGCGTGGATGTACACAGGGACATGGCCACCAACTAGCTCAAATGGGACACATGCACAAGTGTAATTACAAGAAAAAAATCAAAGTGCTCTGTAATTTCAAACAGCCCAAAACTTGGAAATGCCCCCCACAAATAAAACCCCCAACTAAATATCAATCTCCACATGTTCTGAATCAAACGGTATGCCCTATGTGTGGATGCACACAGAGGCGTGGCCACCAACTAGCTCAAATGGGATGCATGACAAATGCAATACAAGAAAAAATCAACGTGCTCTGTAATTTTAACAGCCTACCCTTTTTCTAAGGAAACAGTCCAGAAACATGGAAATTCCCCCCACAAGCTATATATATTTTTGGAATCTATACACCTTCAGCTACGTTACGGTGCCATGCTTCATACATACATGAAGAATTCCAGACCCAGTGATCCAAAGAACTCTGGTGTTTTAGGAGGTTTTGTGAAAATAAAATAAGATGATTCAAGGATTAAATCCTACCTAAACCAACTTGACAAGCAAAAAAACCCACTAAATGTCAATCTCCACATATCCTGCATCAAACGGTATGCCATATGTGGGTGCACACAGAGACGTGGCCACCAGCTAGCTCAAATGGGACACATGCACAAGTGTAATTACAAGAAAAAATTCAAAGTTGTCTGTAATTTCAAACAGCCCCAAAACTTGGAATGCCCCCCACAATAAACCCCCCCACTAAATATCAATCTCCCACATGTTCTGAATCAAACATTTGCCATATGCGTGGATGCACACAGAGACGTGGCCACCAACTAGCTCAAATGGGAAGCATGCACAAATGCAATTACAAGAAAGAATCAAAGTGCTCTGTAATTTGAACAGCCTACACTTTTTCTAAGGAAACAGTCCAGAACATGGAAATTCTCCCCACAAACTATATATTTTTGGAATCTACACACCTTCAGCTACGTTACGATGCCATGCTTTCATACATACATGAAGAATTCCAGACCCACTGATCCAAAGAAGTCCGTGTTTTACGAGGTTTTGTGAAAAACAAAAGATGATTCAAGGGTTGAAATCCTACCTAAAAACCTTTTGACAAGCAAAAAAACCCACTAAATGTCAATCCCCATATTCCTGCATCAAAAGTATGCCATATGTGGGGGGCACACAGAGACGTGGCCACCAAATAGCTCAAATTGGACGCATGCACAAGTCCAATTACAAGAAAAAAATCAAAGTGTTCTGTAATTTGAACAGCCTAATCAACTTGGAAATACCCCCCACAAACTATATATTTTTGGAAGCTACACACCTTCAGCACGTGATGGTATCATGCTTTCGTATATACATGAAGAATTCCAGGCGCTGTTATCCATAGAACTCGTGCTTTTAGGAGATTTTGTGAAAAAATAAAATAAGAGGACTCAATGGTTGAAATCCTACCTAAACCCACTCGGCAAGTAAAAAAAACACTAAACGGCCTCTCCACATGTCCTGAATCAAACGGTATGCCATAAGGGTGGGTGCAAACAGAGAAGGGGCCAACAACTAGCTCAAATTGGACGCATGCACAAGTCCAATTACAAGAAAAAATCAAAGTGTTCTGTATTGAACAGCCTAATCAACTTGGAATACCCCCCACAAACTATATATTTTGGAAGCTACACACCTTCAGCTACGTGATGGTATCATGCTTTCGTATATACATGAAGAATTCCAGGCGCTGTTATCCATAGAACTCCGTGCTTTAGGAGATTTTGTGAAAAAATAAAATAAGAGGACTCAATGGTTGAAATCCTACCTAAACCCACTCGGCAAGTAAAAAAAACACTAAACGGCAATCTCCCACATGTCTGAATCAAACGGTATGCCACAAGGGTGGGTGCAAACAGAGAGGGGCCACTAACTAGCTCAAATGGGATCCATGCGCAATTGCAATTACAAGAAAAAATTAAACGCCACAAGTTTTTGCACACTTTACTGATCCTAAAAAATCAATACGGTCTTTTTTTGGTACATCTGCAAAATTTCCTACTAAAATAGGCTTAGTTTCCCTTGAAATCCAACAAATAAATGATCCGCGTTTACTTTACCGATATCACCGGGGACATTGGGAAGCTTGGAGAAGACAAAGTTTTTTGCTAATTTTTTTTTAGGGTAAAAAAAAAAAAAAAGTGTGTGTATCACTTTAAGATTATTTTTGTGTGCATTTCCCCTTTTTGGGGGGATCATCCCAAAGATAATCATCAAAAATCTTAGGGAATCATACCGAAATTGGAATACGGGCATAAATGCCGTTTTCAATTCGAAATCCGATCGGAAAAATCACTTCCCGGAAATCATTTTCCAGGAAGTGATTTTTCATTCATTGGCAAAGATCAATAATTAAGTAGCAAAGACTTAGAAAAAATCCTATTTGTGAATGGAACTTTGAGTTCCATTCACAAAATGTATAGTAAAGCTGCAGCTTAACAGCTTGTGCATACAGGTACTGCAGCATGATCTAAAAAGAGATGTGCTGCAGAACCTCCACTAGACCACCAGGGGCAGCATTACCTCTCTTAGGAAGACCCCGGTGAAGCAGGAAGCTGAGTGATGTCACCAGGGTCTCCCTTTCCGGAACGAAGATTTCCTCCTCTCCTCTCCACGTGGGACCGGCTGCGGGCTGCAGGTAGGAATATCTCCCGATCCCCCCTCGGATTTGGACGAAACCGAGGGGGGATCGGGGGCTAGGGGGGCAGTTGAATGCTGCCCCCTGATCGCCCCTAGCGGGGGGAAAATTTTGGGAGGGGGGAAGCACAGATCGTATATTCCCGATCTGTGGCAGTTTGAGTATTCACTGCACAGATCGTGAATATACGTCTGTGGCAGGGAAAGGGTTAAAGGGCATTATAGTGGGAAAATGAACTTTTTTTTCTTTCTTTCCATGTGTTCTATAATTCCCCACAACTCCCAGAGTGTCTTCACTTTTTTCAGATTCCCTCTCTTACTGAGTACACCAGTTAGAAGAATACGTGATTGCATTCCTCTACTCCTACTTGGACTGTCAATCAAATCCTGTGACGTGATCCCCCTCCCTGCTCTGTAATAAACATAGAGATAAGGTGATTAGCAGGGAGAGAGAGTCAGCTTTGATGGTAGATATAAGGCTGGACTTGACCCCCCCTTCTTAATAGCTTTCACTGATTGATGATGGTCACAAAGTGAGAGATCGTAAACTGTACAGAGCTCCTTCTTCTGTGTCTCCAGAACAGCTTGCTTTCTATTGTGCACTGGCGTGGGTGTGTTTTTCAGGATGTTGAACTTTTAATTCCTACTGCACATGATAAGCTTGTCGGTTAGCCGGAGTTGAGACATGGAGGAGGTAACAGAGGGCAGGGGGAAGGGGGGAGTGCTGCACACAGATCTGACACCATGGTTAAACAGAGTCACTGACAGAGATAGGATTAAGGCAGCACAGAGTACATGAATTCAACTTTGCAAAGGGGCAATGTGTTTTTTTCACTATAGATGCCCTTTAACGAGGCCATTCGTTCTAAAAGATGTTCTTATGAGGGTGGAGTTGTCCTTTAAAGGGCATATCCACCCCCAAAACTATAATCCCCCCAACTACTGGCCCCATCATGTAGTGTAGTTTAATCCTTACCTCACATCCCAGCTCCATAAGGTTCTCCTGTAGTCCCCCCCCAAAGTCCCAAAAACTGCCCACCAGGAGGATAGCAGAGTCCATATAGGACTCTGCCTCCTACCTGGCCTCCGGGAGAAGTTTGGCATGCATACTGCAGCCCTTCTCCCCCTCCCTCCCCCTCCCTCTCCCTCCCTCTCAGGATTCCTTCTCCCTAGCATAAATTCCTTTAGCCATATGATTCCCCCTGTCCCCCCAGCCCCAGCCGCTCTATTTATAAGCTTAGAAAGCTCCCCAAACTTTACTTACCTTCCCTCTTTCCCCCGCCGAAATGAACTCCCGGCAGCCGCATCCGTGATTGGCTGCCGCTCAGCCAATCACAGGCGCGACTGCCGGTCCCGCCCCTCTGCTTGCATTTTCTCGCAAGCAGAGGGCCGGCAGCGCGGCAGAGGAAAGAGGGGAGGTAAGTAAAGTTTGGGGCACTTTCTAAAAGTATAAATATAGCGGTTGGGGCTGGGGGGACAGGGGGAATCATATATTAAAAATTCGATTTTAGGGTGGACATACCCTTTAAAGCCTAAAAACCTCGATTTATACTGGAGTATAAACAGTAACATTTTAAAGGGTATGTTCACCCTTGAAATAATTTTTTTATATGTTATTCCCCCTGTCCCCCCAGCCCCAACCGCTCTATTTATTTATTAGAAAATGCACCAAACTTTACTTACCTCCCCTCTTTCCTCTGCCGCGCTGCCGGCCCTCTGCTTGCGAGATAATGCAAGCAGAGGGCGGGACCGGCAGTCGGTCTGTGATTGGCTGAGCGGAGCCAATCACGGAAGCGGCTGCCGGGAGTTCATTGTGGCGGAGGAAAGAGGGGAGGTAAGTAAAGTTTGGGGCACTTTCAAATAAAATAAATAGAGCGGTTGGGGCTGGGGGGACAGGGGGAATGTTACATATAAAGGGATTTACACTAGGGGGAGGGAATCGTAATCAGGAGGGGGAGGGAATCGTAATCAGGAGGGAGAGGGAGGGGGAGAAGGGATGCAGTACGCATGCCAAACTTCTCCCGGAGGCCAGGTAGGAGGCAGTCCTATATGGACTCTGCTATCCTCCTGATGGGCAGTTTTTGGGACTTTGGGGGGGACTACAGGAGAACCATATGGAGCTGGGATGTGAGGTAAGTATTAAACTACACTACATGATGGGGCCAGTAGTGGGGGGGGATTATAGTTTTGGGGGTGGACATGCCCTTTAAAGCTAACATCTGATTGGATGGGGCAAAATTAGCACCATTTTTAACAATAAGAACTTCTCCCTGTAAATGTTTTGATCCTTCAGGTTTCTTAAAGACACAATCAGTGTTATTCAATAACAGTTCTTATCATTAAAAATGGTGCTAATTTTGCCCCAACTAATCAGATGTTAGCTTTCAAATGTTAAATAAGATCTGATTGGTTGGGGGAAATTTAGCACCGTTTTAAATGATAAATGTTTGCTTCCGCCTATAACAGTTGCATTTTAACTTAAGATGTCCTTCAGGAAAAGTTAGAGGTTTTCATATACACGGTAATAGTGAAATAACCAACTCCTAGTATAGGGTGTATCTATCTAAATGTGTGTTATTTTTATAGTATGCTAATTATGTGAATTGTTTGTTTTCCATTAGAAATCTAGCAAGAAATCTAGCTAATATGAAACTTTGTACATGGAAATTTCCTTGAAGACTTTCCGTTTTAAGAAAGCACACTGTCACGAACGCCAGTTCGCTGGGCACGTGATCTGACTAATTAATCGGTATTCGCTGCCACCACTTTAAGTTACGGCCTTAAAGACGCCCCAAAAACACTCTTGACTCTCACTGACTATGCACACCCCTGTCCTGGCAGCTAAATGGTTAACACTACACCATTCACTCCAGCAACTAACTGGTTAATTAGCATCAGTCCTTCACAAGCAGTCACAGAGTTAATTAGCATTTACACTGCACACTCCATTCAAACACATATAAACTTATCAGAGGCTAACTGAGTTCTTTTAGAGCATCAAAGACAAAACTTATTAAATTTTAGATTTAATATTCCAAAATGTGGACAGTGCATATAATACAAAAATAAAATAAGATGGTGTTATAAAAAATGACAGACAATAAGTACAACAGTTATAGAAAATAAAAAGGATAAAAATATTCACAGACCCTACTCACTAGAAGAAGTCCTGTATCCTGGGGCAGGAAGAAATGTTGGGTCCATACACACGTTTTTAGCACGTCCCCAAGTATGAACAACATTATTTGGGCTACAAGGACTTTTAAAGCATTTGTTGAACTACGCCCTCTTCATGAGGTGGGAGTGTCCAGGAATGTCCAAATTTACGACTAGCCGAAAGCATTCATTCACCCTCAGTTAGGCAGACTCCTTATAAATGTAGATATGTACATTGTATAGGGATATTGACCACATATTCCTCTCCTTTATTAATTATCGATTCCTCCAATACCAAACATGACCTGTGTGTTATCCATATTTCCCAAGATATTAATAACTCGCCTTGGCAAGGGAATAAGGGCTCCATGTTGGGTATCATATTAATGGGCATACTTTTACATTCACAAATATAATATTGGTTTCTGTCTTACACATTCCAATACCGAAATACACTTATTTTACACGTATGACTGTCCTTAAAATTACCTCTTAGTCCCCACCAGACCCCTAGCTGAAGAGAATTCCAGATACATGGTTCCAAGCTTCACTAATTGTAATATAAACAATAGGACTGTTCCAGGGTGGAATGGTATTTTTATTGGCCCTTTGCAAGAACTAATACCAATAGTTAACCCATTCTTGCCAAGCCACTACACACTTTCCTGACACACACATACAAATTTATAGTTTAGCATGTCAGTGATATGTATGCACATATACTTATCATCCCTGATAAAGCTCTAAGAAACTAATTTTTTATTCAGCTCCTCATCTTTCTTCCTTTTGCAAAGGTTAGCACCTCCTCTTTAACCCTTTCGCTGCCAGCAGAATTCACCACTTTGCGTGCATTAATCAAGATTTTAGACACATTTGGTTCAAAGTTTACAGTAGGAAACTCCCCAGTAAATCAGGAATATTATAAATTGTTTTTTTCAGCACAAAGCGTACTTTAACATGGTAACAAAGTTTTGTAACATTTCTGGAAATTTTACTGGAATTATGGGTAAAATGTGTCAAAAAAATGTAAAATTTGCAAATTGTTATGGATTTTTTTACCATTTTTACGTTATCTTTAGGTTACACACAAAAATCTTACTGTTTCCAAAAGCTCTGATACTCCCGCGTACAACGATACCAGATATATGTAGGTACCCCACTTTTCCTGTACAGGAGACCCCCCCCCCAAACTAAAACTGCACCTTCAAGAATATTACACCAAATTAAAATGTATAACCACTTCTGACGGTTAACATAGAATATCTTCCAAATTAATTAAAATATCCCCACAAGTGAGATTTTTTAGAAACTACACACCTGCAGGATTTTATGAGTGAGGTAAGTTTAGATCAAAATGCAGATACCCGGACGCAGCTCTTCGTCCAATTGTAAGTTATTTTCTCACATTTTACTTTTTTTCCTCAACTGTAAAATCAGAGACAAAATCAAATGCAAATTTCAGCTAAAAACCGCAGAGGTTCAACCGCATCTCAAATATGAAAGCCTAACCCCTCCCAAATAAAACGGTATGCCACATTCATAGGTGTACCCAGAGACATGGCTACCAACTAACCCAGAGTGGGACCAATGCCAAATGTCAGTAGCAGCAAAAAAAATTAGCCAGCTTTGCATTTGAACAGTCTGCAGTTTTTCCCACAAAACACCCACCAAACTCAGAATTACCCCCACAAACTATATATTCCTGAAATCTACACACCTTCAGCTATCTAACACTAGTAGTTTGTTCATTCATACCATCAATGGCGTGGGCGCAATTCTTCATAGAAGTTTGCATTTGTCTGAAAAATGTTACTAAATATCAATCTCCCAAATGTCCTGAATCAAATGGTATGCCATATGTGTGGTTACACACGCGGACGTGGAAGCGAAAAGCCACAAAGTGAGACAATGCACGATGGTTGAGAAACAGTGAAAATATTTAGCCAACTTGGACAGTCTGCAGTTTTTTCCACAAAACACCCTGATAACTCTGAAATACCCCACACAAACTATATATTCCTGAAATCTACACACCTTCAGCTATGTAACACTGTAGTTTGTACATTCATACCATCAATGGTGTGGGTGCAGTTCTTCGTAGAAGTTTGCACTTTTCGCAGATTTTCAGAAAAAAATTAACATTAATCAACTTTTGTAGGTAGAAATCATGCCAAAATTCAATGAAATGTAAAAAAAAAGTTACCAAATATCAATCTCCCAAATGTCCTGAATCAAACGATGTGAGACAATGCACGATGGCTCCAAAACACCAAAACATTCAGCCAACTCCGAATTTGAACAGTCTGCAGTTTTTCCCACAAAAATCATGGTGTCATGCATTCGTATATACATTAAGAATTCCAGACGCTGATATTCATAGAGCTCCGTGCTTTTAGGAGATTTTGTGAAAAAATACAATAAAAGGACTCGAATGTTGAAATCCTACCTAAACCCACTTGGCAAGTAAAAAAACCCACTAAATGGCAATCTCTCCACATGTCCTGAATCAAACGGTATGCCATATGGGTGGATGCAAACAGACAGGGCCACCAACTATGTTAAATGGGACCCTGCGCAATGCAAAAAAAAAAAAAATCAAAAACCGCTACAACCCACCCCCACTGCCCCTTTTAATGTTATTTTAGTGAAAACTGGTTAGTACGGAGAGTCACAAGTTTTTGCACGCTTAACTGATCCTAAAAATTCAATCTGGTCTTTTTTTGGTACCTCCGCAAAATTTCCTACTAAAATAGTGTAATATTCAGGGGGATCTGGGATCAATTCACACAGTTTAGGCAGCCTCAAAGTTCAAAATAATGGTTTTGTTTATTTGCAACATAAATTTGGCATCTGCAGCAAACAGTCAAACAGGAAAAAAGGAAATGCAGCTTCACTCAGCCAATCAAATTATGCAGTTCACTTTGTAATCCAACACAAATGAAAAAGTCCACTTTCTTCAGCAGCCCAAACTTTAAAGACTTTGCAAACAAAACACAGTTCATTTACTGACACACCTCAGTGTTTCTTTTGTTTCTTTTAGCAAGAAGGTTACCTTCCTTGTAACACTGGGAAATCCAGCCAGAGCTCTGATCCACACACCCTCCAGCCTGCACAGCTCATCAGCAATACACCTGCTTAGGCAATCACACACTCCTTTTTCCCAGAGCTCCTTGCAGACATTCCTTCCTGCAGCAGGTTAACCCCCAATGTACTGCATTAAAAGGAACAACCAAAAATATGAGAGATGTATCTTCCATCCATGACCCATCCCTGGAGTCTTGTACAATAGGCTTAGTTTCCCTTGAAATCGGACAAATAATGATCTGCGTTTACTTTACTGATATCACCGGGGGCATTGGGAGCTTGGTTAAGACAAAGTTTTTTGCTAATTTATGTTTTAGGGTAAAAAAAATGTGGGAATTTTCCCTTTTTTTTTTTTGGATCATTCCCAAAGATGATCATCAAATCACCTTAGGGAATGATAACGAACTCGGAATATGGGCATAAATGCCCGTTTTCCAATTCAAAATCCAATTTTGCCAATATTAATCATTGGCAAAGATTAATATTTGGTGATCAGAAGTGACTTAGAAAAAAGAATTGAAAAAAATCCTATTTGTCAATGGAACTCTGAGTTCCATTCACAAAAAGTATGGTAAAGCTGTCACACTGACAGCTTTACTATAGCTTGTACTGCACTGCGATCTGAATGGAGTACCCCCACTAGACCACCAGGGGCAGCATCCTACCATTCTAAGGGAAGACCCCGTTGAAAGGGGGAAGTTCAGTGATGTCACCGGGGTTTCCCTTATTGCCATCTCTCTTTCTGCTCTGCTCTATTCCTGGTAAGGACTTCAAACAGTGCTAGCTCCCGATCCCCCCATCGGATTTTCACGAAACTGGTGGGGGATTGAGAGGGCTAGGGGGGCACCTGAATACTGCCCCCTGATTGCCCCTAGCACTTATTGATTTTTTTTTTTTAAAGGGGAAGCCACAAAACGTATATATACGTTCTGTGGCAGTTTGGTACTTTTATCCACTGAACGTTTATATACGATCTGTGGCACTAAAGGGTAGCTGTGGTCTCCATACAAGTGGCCTTTCTTAAAAAGTGCACATTCCTACCTTTAAAACAACTACAGTATCATGCTTCTAGCTGCAATCTATACAAACCTATAGCAGTATAACCTGAACCATTGCTCTGACCCCTGTGCCATAGGCAATGAACATGCCCAGTTGTATCCTACTGCTGTAACATAAAATAGCTTCAGAAAAGATCATTATTTTGCATCAGGCTTTTTACACAGCACATCATGTGTAAATTTAAAAGCCTATAAACTTATATATAGAGACATCATCCTAGGCTAGTTTGAAAGGTATAAGGGCACGGCCACACTGCACATGCGTTTTTTCAGTAAGTACAGGAAACCGCATGCGATTGGGATTAAAAATGCGGAACAAAAATCGCAACGCACCCGAAAACGCAAGTTTTTGGTGCGTTGCAGCGTTTTCAATTATCTGAAAAAACGCATGCGCAAACACACAAATAACACAGCAGTGTGGCTTAGCCCTAAGTGAGCTTTTTTAATAGACACTTGTATGAAGACCACAGTTACCCTTTAAGCTGTACATGCACAGAGGATTGATTGCAGGAACAGAAGTCATTGGTTGTGCTATCAACTGTCACGGCCATGGCAGGCTCCTGCTAAATGGAGAGACTGTGATCAGAACAGTTTTGTGGTTTGGCAACATTTTAGTTATTTACAATTTCTTATTAGGGGTAAACTTACCCTTTAATTTTGAAATGTCATAAGGTTTATTAATATTATATGGTGTGAACAGTAAAATCCAGTGTACATTGAAAAATATTAATGTTGTATAAAACTGCCAGCGTTGACATTTTTATGACAAAATATATGTCAGGAAGTTATGAAATTTGAGTTTACCATGAAAGCCTGCATTTTCGATGGGAATGTGTATGACTATGTGCCTGGTTTAAAACTGTAGGTTTTAAAACTCAATCATACCATGGTAATGAAAGCAGAATTTGAAAATCTGTTCTGACTAAATACATTTATTTTGAATTATTAAAGGGCATGTCTACCCTTTTTAAAAACTTTTTTTTTACTGAGCATGCCTCAGACCTTGCTGAATTTAGCCAAGCTACAGGCACTGGATGAGGCACTGACAGCTACTACCCAGGATTTTTTTTTTGTACTGTGGGGCCAGTAGTTGGTAAAATTTTAGTTTGGGGGTGGACATGCCCTTTAACTACAGGTGTGTGTACCTCTTTCTGTGTGGGGGGGGGTGGTATGTTTTTGCACTTATGACTATAAAAATACATTTGTGGATGATTTAGCTATGGTTGCCATGAAAAACTGAGTGGGGTGTATATTGGGGTGTATGAGTAGGTGCCTATTGCTGTGCCAGTGTGGCATAAGTTTTTGTGTTTATGAATGTACCGTATAACTTATTTAATTGATGATTTAGGTATGGATGCCATGGAAATGGAGGATTTTGGTTTAGGTGTGTGTACCTGTGTCTGTGTGGTGTTTGGGGGTATTCCATCTCTAATTATAGCTTCTTTCTAGTATCGTTGGGAAGCTTGGATATAGGATTTCTTTAATGGTGCTAGCTAGGAATATGCCATAGCATAATTAGCATCCAATAACTGTTTTTTTTTTGTAGGTTTGTTTTACAGGAAATTGTCTGGCATGACCTAGAAAAGAGAAGCATCAAAGCCAGTCTTGACGTAACTTTATATTTGTAGGATTGCTTACTTACTGGCACATAATATAAGCTTAAATTGGTGCAGAAATATGATGAAATGGCATGAAAACCACCAATAATTAAACCAGATGTCAACATCAGATGCACACACCATGCAGCAAAGGTAATAAGATAAGGAAGATCCAAAACAACTCTTAAATGAACACATGAGATCGTAAGAGGACAATGACGCCTAAAAAGCCATTCTTATGCTGACATCTTGGTCCTCATTCAGCCATAATTTTGGTTTCAATTTTTGCTATGGATTCTCTCTAGTTGCCATTCAGTGGCAGGAAGAGATTATGGGCAGGGTAAAAAGGGCGGGCTAGATTAATGTATGTTACAATATTACAATATATATACAATTTAATGAATTTTGCATCATAGCAAATCTATATAAACTATCTAATAAAACTGCTTTTGTACTGCAGTCTACCAAGCATTACAGATCTATTTTGCATGATAAAAAAAGGCACTGAGTCTATAAGTAATTGGAAGAAAAAAATAATATAAATGTTTTTAATTACAACATCAAAACTAAGAGAGAATTGGCTTGAACGACGCATTGATGATTAAGACGTGTTGGTGTGGATCAGTAGGTGTGTACCTGTGTCTGTGTGGTGTTAAGAGGTATGTTTTTGTTGTTTGTGATTGTAAAACTAGCTTTATTGATGGTTTAATGCATGATTGCCATGGAAATGTAAGGGTAGTTTGGGTGTATGTGTGTATGTAGGTATGTGCTCTCTGTATTTGACTATCTAGCTCTGCAATGGTCGAACTCTTCTATTTGCACTTACTGTTCACTGTATTTCTAACATCCTAATTAAAAGCTTGACATTTACATCTTAAATACAATTTTCACCACAGCATTCAAGTTAAGTGTTGTAATATAAGGTTTTGGGGGATCATGGTGGTATATTTACTTTAAAGGGGGCGGGGGTACAAAAGCAAGCACAGTATTTTCAAGGGGGGGGGATTCCTGAATGGGTTACCACCGAACAATAACAGTATAACATTTGCAATAAACGGTCATATTTAAATATACTCATACATAAATTGCTATGCACATACTATACTACTATACAAACACACATGCAGCACACTTAAATATACTGCTACACACATTCACTTACAGTACATATATACACAACTTCAGATTTACATGTTCACTTACACACATTCTTACATAAATACAGGAATCACTGCCACCCTAGCAAAACTATGATGGTGCCCCTATCAAGTGCTTCATCCACAGTGGTTTACTGGGAGGAGATTCTAAATAAAAAGATGGGACCCCCAGGTCCTCCTGCGGTTGCTCACTTGGTAGTTAACCCCCTACACATTATCCAACACATACATACACCACTTCACACACACTTTTGTGCGCACAGCTATGCACACACACAATACAAGGATTGTGGAAGCACTCAAATTAGGCTAATTTACAAATTAATAATTACATTTAGCAAAAGTGCTACTGATCTGGTCAAAACATTTATACAAACATAGAAAAGATAATCAATGCACATTCCTAGGCCCCATACAATATCATATTATCTGCACACTGGCATACTTTATAAACAAAGGGGTTTTAGTATACATTACTGTGATCACATGAATGAAAAGCCTCCAACCACGTCAAGGTAACCCCAGTCTGGAAGGTCCTAACTTCTAACATTTTTTCCCTCAAGTACAATTGGCAAACTTTTGCCTTTCTCATAGTTGTGCACTGGATCCATACAACAGGCTCACTTCCCCCCAGCCCTTTGTCTTTTTAAAATGAGGGAAGAGGCCGTCCATCCAGTGCTTTATATTAAAGGCATAGGACCTCCCATAAAAGTGGCATGTGAGAAATGCAAAGGTTTGCTAATGGTAATTGAAGTAAAAAAGGGTTAGAAGTTAGGATTTAATGACTGTGACTATGGAATGTATCAAAAAGGAGATTTATCAAAAAATTAAAGGTGATATATTAAAGGAATGCATGTTTGAGAATGAGAGAACTGAGTTTGAAACCAAGCTAACAGATAAAATAAATTCTTATAAATTCAAAGAATAAGAAAAGAATAAACGGAATAAGTTTGAAAGGGATAAAAATGACTATGCTGTGGGGAAGGTGTATAGATGGTCTAGATATGACTCACCCCAATATAACTATGTGGGTAGTAATCAGTCCAAGCGTTCCCAGTCAGATCTGGCCCAAGCCCCCCGTAAAACCAAAGGAACTGTACAGGATGGTAATGCCAGTTTTTATCCCAACAGCCTGTAAAGTATTTTTACAGAACAACCTACTGTTGATAATGTGATATTGCCTGAAACATGTCTTAATGCACATATGTTTAATTTAAGAGTTAAGAGTAAGTTTGTGCTACCCTAATTCTCCTTTAGAAACATATATTAGAAGCATACAAAGAGAAATCAAACAATTGGTAAAGACCCCTGAAGAGGGTATAAATAAGAATAGAAATATTAATATTACTAAAGAAGAGAGGGAGGCTCTTAGAAGGTTGGCACAAAACCAAGAAATCACTATCAACCCCTCTGACAAAGGCGGGGCGATAGTGGTTTTAGATACTGTCTACTATAATCAAGAAATTTTAACTCAATTGTCTTAAGGGTGAGGTTTACTCTAAATTGGTTGGGGATCCAACCTCTAAGATCAAAAATTGTATTAAAATCCATCTTAAAAAATACTGGAAGATGGGGGTTATCTCAGAGGATTTATATAGGGCTTTGGAGGTCAGTGACCCCAGGACTTTACACGTTGCCTAAAATTCATAAAAGCCTGATAGAGCGACCTGGACGGACGATAGTATCGGGGGTAGAGTGTGTATTTACACCTTTGGCAACAATGTTGGATAAGGTCCTGGGGCCACTGACAAGCAAAAAGCCTTCATACATATGAAACAGTTTTGACCTAGGGAAACTAATTGACATCAGCGTGGGAGGTGGGGAGGGCCACTAGGTGGCTATTGAGAACTGAGGCTAATTATCCAGAGGAACAGTTAGATTTTTTTATGGAGACCAGGATGGGTTCTATTTCCAGCGATGGGGACCAACGTTTCCCCGGCTTATGCCAATGCCTTTATGGCATGGCTGGAGGACGAGTGCGTCTATCAACTAGGTCTCTAGTATGGCCTGGTGGAGGTTCATAGATGAGGCGTTCGTGGCAGGGCAACGTTGAGTCCCTGTCGCGGTTCCACCTGGAGCTCAATAGAATACATCCTTCTATATCATTTACAATGACATGGGACACCAGGGAAATTCATTTTCTGGATGTCACTGTGTATGTAAAAATGGATTGCAAATGAGATTGTATACAAAACATACTGATCGCAATCAAATCTTGCACTTCACAGGTAATCACTCCAGGCACGTAAAAACCTCTATACCAGTAAGTCAATTAACTAGGCTTAATCATCTAGTTAGTGAGCAAGTAGAAAAGGAAAAAGAAATGGGTGACATGATCAGGAAATTTGAACAACGAGGATACCCGAAATATACATAGAATAAAGCAAAAGTTAACAGCGGAGAGCAGAAAAAACTTAAGAGGTCAAGAAAAAAAGCCCAGGTTGGCTTTTGTGTCACAATTTACTCATTTAAGTCAACAAATTGGTTGTGTTTTGGGGAAGCATACCCCCATGTGAAGGAGTTTGGTATGCCTCCTTTAATGTCATATCGGAAAAATGAAACAATTGGGAGAATAGTCATGTCCTCTAGGGCTAGAGTAGCGAAACTGGGCAAAAAACAAACATCTTGGCTAGGGAGTGGTAAACAGGGGATGCAACCATGTCATAAAAGTATATACTGCAATTTGGGGGTGATGTTTTTGAACACCCTTGAACAGGGCAACAAATACAAATAATGGGGAAATACACATGTGATTCCCGTTTTGTTGTTTACGTGATTGCCTGTCCGTGTGGTCTCCTCTATGTAGGGGAGACCACAGAGAAGGTTAAATTGCGTATATCGCAACATGATTCTTCTGTGACACAGAAGTTAATGTATTTGCCTTTGGCGAAACATTTTGTGGATAAGGGGCATACAGGGAGGGACAAGAAATTTACAGTTCTGGAAGGGGTCCCTCTAAAGTTCCAAGGAAACAGAGAACATAAGCTCAAATGCAGAGAGATTTGGTGGATAAAAAAAAAATGGGCTCATTATCCCCTAATGGCCTGAATAAAGATTATAATTTATATTTGTTTTTGTGAATGCAGTATATACACATGACTTTTATATGGCATCCAGTAGGGGGTGTTTATACTAGATAGGTTGACTAAGTTAAGAAGTAGCTCCATCCTGGGATTGACCACTAAAGGGTTAAAGTCTATGGGTGATGAGATCACTTCCTGATAGGGGGTATATAATAAGAATAATTTGTAACTCTAGTGGCTTCACTAGAGGTCACATATTGCTCGATAAAGGACCCTGTGACACCTGAAACGTCGCTATGGTTTTGTAACCTTTTTGATGTAACCAAATATAAGCTTTTGATAAGAATATAAGTGTGCTGCCTCATTTGTTTATTTGTCTATATGGTACAGATGAACGAAGTCTGTTGGAGTGCCTTCACCCATGTACTTATGTGAATCGGATGTGCCACTGAAACTTTTTATTATATATATAATATATATAATTTCATTGGTGTGCCGCCTGATCAACTGTTCTGTGTGTTTGGGATACTGGATCCTACACGGGCAGGCAACCATTACTGTTATTGTTGTGCTCGGATAGTGCCGCTATTTATGCTTTGACAATGGCATATTTTATAAACAAAAGGGTTTTAGTATACATAACTGTAATCACATGAATGAAAAGCCTTCCATCCACGTCAAGGTAACCCCAGTCTGGAAGGTCCTAACTTCTAACCTTTTTAAATTTCTTTTACTTCAATTACCATTATCAAACTTTTGCATTTCTCATAGTTGTGCACTGGATCCATATAACAGGCTTTCTCACTTCCCCCCAGCCCTTTGGCTTTTAAAATGAGGGAAGAGACCATCCACCCAGTGCTTTATATTAAAGGCATAGGACCTCCCATAAAAGGGGCTATTACCACATGGAAGCTTGACCAAGCCTCCCAATAAATACATACAATACAAGGACTGTGGAAGCACTCCAATTAGGCTAATTTACAACATTTAGCGGAAGTGCTACTGATCTGGTCAAACATTTATACAAATGTTATATAAATATATATCTCAATAGGAGATTGCATTGAGTTTTTAGGAGCTACCAATGTGGTGGGGGGTAAAGGATATTACTCATAGGAAAGGTGTATATGTATGTGTGTACTATCTCACTGTTACCATTTAAATGACCATCAGTAAATGTATATAAAATTTAGCACTGACTTATATTAGGTACAACACAAAATATACAAAATACATAAACTTACTTACAGAGCTGAGATCCCTATTTTAAAATGGTATGATCAAATGGCAGCTTAAACCACACCCCTGTATCTGCTCCATATGAAAGGAAGTGTTATCCAAAAAAAGTTTGTCTGCTACGCAGGATATGATGTGTATTGTAATGGACATATACACCAAGGCTCCTTATATACCACCTCCAGCCTGCAGGTGGTGTCAGTGAGTAATAAAATACAAGACATCCCTGCTCTCTATGGTAGGAGGAGAGAAAGTGGATTGTGGTGTGTGCTTTGGAGTGATATTGACTGCAACACAAGATCCTGTGTATAAGATCCTGTTTCCACCTGTTGGGAGGACAGATTATTGGACAGACAATTTACCTTATTGGATACAAACTCTGAGGCAACAGATAAGTGTACACCAACTTACAAGAACACAATATACAGGCCTGGTCAATATTCAAAGTGGTGCACAATAGACAGTGCACATAAACAGGTTCCCACATAACATGTGCAGTAATCAGGGTTGTCCCTGTCTGCTTTGTGCCGGACCTCCAGAGTAACCCACTGTGTGCCATGCTGCCCATAATCCTTCCATAAAGCAGTGATCTGGTACAAATTGGTGGCAGCCGTGCTGGTAATACCATTTATTCTCCCTGTTTACTTTGTATATTTGTTCTCTGTATTAAGCTATGGAGGCTGCTACTGATAGTATTGATTTAAATCCTCCTGTCCTTATACCTGCAGATGAAATTCCCCAATTAAGGTGGCCATACATATAAACGATAATGGGTAAATCCCGTCATTCCACGATGGGATTTACCCATTATCGTTCAAGTGTATGGGCTTTTCCCAACCGACCGTAGTGCCGACGAACGACCATAGTCGTCATTACGGTCAGTCGGGAAAGACGTAAAATTTAGCAAAGGGAGCCGATACGATAATTTATGTATATGGCCATACGACCGACTGATCCCCATACCTAGTATGGGGATCGGTCGTTTACATGTGTGGCGGTTCCCGACGCAATGTGCCGACAGATACCAATGTGATCTGTCAGCACATTGCGATGGAAATCACATGTGTATGGCCACCTTCAGACTCTACCAGGCCAAATTGCCAAACCTATTTTTAAATCTGATCCATTTGATGGAGTAACTAGGGAGTGGACTGATTGGCTAGAACAATTTGAATTGGCAGCCACTATTAATGGTTGGGATAAAGGTGTTTGCTTGCAAGTCCTTAGCCTTTTGCTTAGTGGTAAAGCCAGGCAGGTATACCAAGGATTTACTGTAATACTGAAATAAAAAGCAGTTATCAGTTATTAAAAATTGCTCTGAAGCAACTTTTTTTCAATTATATCTGTATAAAGGATAAATCCATTTCTTTAGGTAAACTGGGAATGAGAAATGTTTGTTTATACTTAGATTATTATGGCAATGCTATTACAATAACATGATGCTATGAGGTACCTTCTGTTATAATATATGAGGTACCATCACCACTTGCCGTGGTGAATACTAATAAGTATTAACCTAGCATGTTTAGTTTCAACCACACAGTGTAGCAGTATTGCCTGGGTCTACTATCAGATCTGCAGGATTATCCTATTTGGTTCCTCTGGAAGCTGGTGACTGTCTGAGAACAGTTTGAAATATACCTGTGTAAAGATTCTATATCCACTATATCCACACATGGCAAAACATACACACACATAATTTCCATTGTGCACCAATGGGCACACCATAAGTGTGGGCAATCTTCTCCTTTCTAGGGATTTATTGGTTACAAGGATTTCACACCCCGGTTCTACCAGTAGATAAATAAATAAAGATGAATGTAGTTCAGTGCACACATGGGATTTATCACAAAAAAAGCCTTTAATTGCCTACATCAAACAGCAGGCAACGTTTCGGCCCTATGTTCTGGGCCTTTGGCTTTGAAACAAAATAAATGCTGCTTCTCACTCGCAGCTAAATTAACAATGTAACAAATTATGGAACAGCAGACTCCACTAAGAAAGGCAAAAGGGGGGATTCCAGAAACCAGTAACACACACCCCTAAATGTGCAACTGGGGGTACAGATGTCCTTTCCTAAATTGTGAGTGTATTTTCTTGATCCTGGTTACTTTGAGGGAATATGGTTCTAGACATTTTTTTTTATAAGAACACAGACTAAAAATAAAATGCATTTCCCCCTCCTTATTTTTTATCTGCAGATATGAAGGCATTAATCGGTAAAACCGGAGACCTGGCAATAATAATTTCATGGAGTTCCACCCTGCAATAGTTATTGACCTTGTAAAGTCAAACCATTAGTGAGATGACTTCTTTCCAAGAGGTCCTGTAGAGGCTCAAGCATTTATGTTCAACAAATCTACTCTGCTGTCTGGGTTACTTCATTTTTTTTTTTTTAGAACTGCTTGTAAATTCATTGGGAGTTCGCGGGCAGCTGAAGCCTGGATATCTAGGCCACTAAAATTAATTTGTTGTCAGGCATCCCTGCATGACTTCCTTGTATTGTATGAGACATGGATTTGTAGAAAAGCTGAACCTTCAATCTTTAGCAGTAAAGTAGAACTTGGCAGAGGGATTCCCCAGGCCATATTCTTTCTTTTCAGCTGCCCCACTGCTCTTCTCTGTGCTGGGAGAATTTCTACTTTCTTCCCTACAGTACTAACAAAACACAAATGCTGTGTGTGTAAGAAATGGCAAGTGACAAGGTATTGAGCGCAGCATTGGAAATCAATCCACACTAAATGTGCATCTTAACTATAAGTGAAGAGTTGAAAACAATCCGGTTTTATAGCTGCGGAGATAAATACTCTGTTTTTATTAGGAAAAAATTGCTTTAGACTAAATAAAGTCATTTGATTAAATAGTCAAAGCATGTGGGTATTGATGTTTCAGGAAGAGTTTGCAAGGTCTGCTGCATAGGCTGGGATTTTGTCTCAGCATTAACAATTGACCTAATAATATGGAAGCAAGACAGTTGTGCACCATGAGATTTACGAGGAGCTTGTGCCCTGTCTGTGCCCTGGTTAGGTTTATTAAGATGAAATATTGCACTATGGCAGTATTCAATGCTCCGCAGTGAAATAAGAGCCTGACCCTTACCCTTTCCACCTCTAGATGAAAATTAGCACTACATCTTAATGCAGATCACAGTGTAGATGAACTCACAGTACACCAAGGCATGGTGTTTAGAGATTTTCCTTCAAGACTACAAAAATTTGCTTATGTATTTTATTTAATATGGCAAAGCTTTCCTATATACTATTTGTATTTCCTTAAAATTAATGGCGTTTAAAATGACAGATGTTCATCAAAATTAGTGTTGATCCAGAGGAAAAAACAAAAGAACTCATAAAGAAATTAGACAATTTCAATCTTGCAGAGGTAATACATTTGCCCCTGACCCCACAGTTGGCCATAGGATCCATTCCAATGATTTCATTTAAAAAATCTTTTATACCTAGTAAAATATCTATTCAATTTTAAGCCCTAATTTATTATCACAACCCACAGAAGACAATTCCAATATCACAAATGCCCTTGCTTAAGAACTTTTATTATGAACGAGAACATAATTTATAATCTACCTTTTTCATGTGCAATTTATATTTTGCATATAAACTTGTAAGCAAATGTTTATATTGATGCTCTCTTTATTTGAATGTATGATCAAGATGTAAGCAAAGCTTCAGGCAATTTAGAAATGTCACTGTACTAGAAGGATTGTTATTCCATGAAATTTAGCCCCTTAGGCAATACATTGGTGCACCACAAATAGTGTGTTTGTAACATTTAATAGGGCTATACACACATGATATACACGCATGTTTATGACATAGGAAACTCTGGAACTATTCACAAATTCTCCTTCCTAATCGATGGAATGACTGGCCCTAATGCCAGTGGAGATTGTTGGTGTTGGATTTGTTTATTTGTAAGACATACATGTGCTAGGTAATCTGCAAATACCAATGGATTTGAAGGGATTTCAGTATTATTGGGCATCATGCATGGTCAGCTTTAGGTTGCTCACATAACTTTTCTTTTAATTTTATTCTGTAGATTACGCTGCTCTGATCATCCCTTGGTACACGTCTGTACCATTTTAGTTATGGTGAGTAGCAAGTTTAGCTAAATCTATCCGTAGTCAGACTATCGAAAATATTCAGCACCACCAATATTTCAGTGTGACCAATTATGCAGCCTATTGCAGACCATACAATTGGTTACAATTTGCTGAGATTTACGATAAAAGGAGCTATTAAATTAATAACATTGAAGGTTATCTTTCTTGAATAAGGTAGGGATAGAGAAGGAGATATTAAGCTGGGTACACACACTACAGATCATTGAAAGATGACAGACATCTGTCCCCTTTCAAACATCTGCATACACACAGTCCCGAGCGTTCTTCCTAAACATATCATAGGGAGAATGCTCAGGACTCTGTTTCCCTCGGCCGCGGCAGACTCCTATAGGGAGTCTAGCACGGCCGTTGGAAATTTTTCCGGTCTTTCCCGAACTAGTGTCCAGTATCCGCCCGCTCGTTTGGAAAACGAAGGTACACACTGTGCCGATAAAGCCCTGATACCGTCGGGTCTGACGGTATCGGGGCTTTATCTTTACTGTGTGTACCCAGCTTTAGTTGAAACATTGTCTGTTTTCTATGTGTCTGTTTACAGGGGAGTTTCTAGACCTTTTATCACATGAAACAAATATTTAAAGCCACCCCCACAAATAGTGGGAATAGGTGTGGTTTGTGGGGGAGGGTGGGCTGACATAACACAGGCTGGTGAACTGGAGGGTTAACGTAACAATGGCTGGTGAACTGGAGGGCTGACTTAACACTGGCTGCTGAACTGGAAGGCTAACAATACTGGCTGCTGAAATGAAAGGCTGACACACTGGCTGCTGAAATGGAGGGCTGACTAAGGGCTAGAGCAAAAAAACTTTTTTTTGCATTTGTGTATGCGATTGCACATGAGTTTTTTCCGATTATTGAAATCACGCCAACGCACTGAAAACGGGCATTTTCAGGTGCAATGCAATTGCAATTTGGTTTCCGCAATTTTTAGGTTTTCCGCAATTGCATGCATTTTGAGACTCTCCAATAAGAAGATTGTGGGTGGACTTGGTACCTTGTACCTTGGGCCAACCTCCAGAATTGCTAGCAACAAACCCCCACGATACCAATATGAATGTGAAGGAATGCATGAATACCTGCCCTCCTCTCCACTAACTTTCTTGGAAGCTAACACATTTCAGATCGTAGGTGGGGGAACGCCTCTACACCTACAACAATATAAAATATGGAAAAAGGCTAACTCGTTATTGAAATTTCTACACATCTACTGAGAAGCAGCCTTGTGGCACAACAGTTAATATCCCCAATTAACCTCCTTGAATGCCTGCCTGATTTGGAAAAAAATGGGTATACATAATTTCAAAATTGTAAAAGACAATTGAAGATTTTAAACAAAAATTACAGGTTCCCAACAAAATACTGTCTCATCAAAAATTTCAGGGCTCCAATATCCCACTCTCCCCACACCCTGTAATACAAACCCACAGAAGGAGGGAACCTGATTTCTATATTATATGCCAAACTACTACAGCATACAATACAACCAGACACCATCAAAATAATTACAAAATGGTCACAATTCAACCCTTCTATATCATAAGAAGACTGTGAAGAATTGGTGGAATCTCATTCACTAGCCTCCCCAACTGCCCCAAATAAATTGATTTAGTTTTATGAAACACTGGCTGATTTTTGGCATATAATCTGGGCATGTCCAGTCATTGGCCACTTCTGGACCAGAGTCCCCTCTAATGTCTCTCTAATCTCCTGCAGTCCCCTGTCCTAACAAATCTCAAGCTTTGCATCTTTGGAATATCAGACAGACATTTGGAAAAAATGTAATGTGATTACGTTTACCCAATCAATGGCTAGGATTTTCCTCCAGATCACTGAGAGTTAAAACATTGTTCCCCTTATTCATCAGTTCCAATGTGGACTTTGGTGGACTTGTCCAACCTCTACAAGGCCACTTCTACCATTAGGCAGAGTGAGGCATTTGTCTCAGGCAGCACACCTGCACTGAAGAAGAAAGGCAGCAGACAGGCAGTGGTGGAAAAAAAAATAGTTTTTCCTTGACCGGTCAAGAAAAAAAATAATTTTCCCTATTAACAGATATTATGTTCTTAAAATCATTTTATATGATTAGGTTAGCTTTAGTTTGTTAGGAAATATTAGACTAGTTGCATTAGTAAGGGCCCTGCTTAAAGAGTTTACCCTGACATGGTGGCGGGCTTACAAATCTTTTGGCTAAAATCTTTTATACTACAGAAAGTATGGTATTTGTAATGTATTGTAACAGTTGAACCAACATGTATAGCACAGGCTACAAAATATGTTTATGGAAATATTGCAGTGGTTGGGGGTGGGCAGGGGTTACTTATCTTACCTCTGAAGGATTTCACGCTAGGTGCAACGATGGCTGAGGATGGATCCGGACAGTGGGAGGGTGGTACTGTGCATGCCTCAGACCTTGATGAGGACGAGAAATCAGCAAGGACCGGTACTCGATAAATGAAACATTGGGTTTTACATGCTTGTGAAGGTTCTCATTCATCCAGGTCATGGTATATCTGTTGTATTCAATTAGATCAACTGGACTTGAAGTTTAGTTCTTGAAGATGTCAGTTCTTGAAGAAGTCAGGGAGAATGGTAAACTGGAAGTAGAGGTTTACAGAAAACCAACACACACAGATCAGTATTTGATGTTTGATTCCCACCACCCTTTAGATCACAAGCTGGGGGTCATCAGAACCCTGCAACACAGAGCAGAGAACATCCCCACTAGCACAGAGGCGAAGGCTAAAGAAATGAAACATCTCAGAGGAGCCCTTAAAACTTGTGGATATCCAGACTGAGCCTTTGTCAAAAGAAGTAGAAGGAAAGAAAAGAACACGAATACCAACAGTGAAGGGGTAAAGCAAGACAGGAGAAAGAACATGGTCATCCCATATGAAGCAGGGGTCTCCGAGAAATTAACAAGAATTTTCAATAAACACCATATCCCTGTCTGCTTTAAACCGAGCAACACGCTGAGGCAGCAATTGGTACATCCGAAAGACCCAATACCGAAAAAAAAAGAAAAGTGACATCATATACGCAGTGCAGTGCAGTGAAGAATGCTCTGATTTGTATTTGGGGAGACCAAACAACAACTGCATCAACGTATGGCCCAGCACAGAAGAGCCAATTCCTCGGGTCAGGACTCAGCCGTGTACCTGCATCTTAAGGATAAAGGACATACCTTTGAAGATTGTAATGTTAACATACTGGCAAAGGAACGTGACTGGTTCAAGAAGTGTGTTAGGAGGCCATTTATGTGAAAATAAGAAACCAAGCTAAATAGAGGTGGGGGGATTCGGCACCAACTGTCTGCCATGTACAATGCTGTTTTGACACCTTACTCTGGGCGTTCCTATAACACCTCTTAGCCACTATCCAATCACGCCCTTAACACTTGGCTGTGATATGCTAATTGGGATTTTCCAGGGTACATAATTGCCACAGATTCTTGTACTAGTCATTCTGAATTGAGAAAGCCAGTCGGATGACTAGCGAAACGTCTTCAAGAACTAAACTTCAAGTCCAGTTTATCTAATTGAATACAACAGATATTGGGTTTTACATTGGATGTCTTCTCTCTGTCACAGCTTGGGGGGGCTTTTTGGAGATTTTGGGGAGCTGTGCTTGTATGAAGCAGCTCCTTAACATATCAATATTTATAGGGGAAGTTTAGGCATTAAGCTGGCCTTAGGTTATTGAATATTAAAAGTTTGATATACAAACTGCTTGGTTTTACAAATACGATTTTATAAAATGGGTTTAATAAAGCTGTGGGTTTTTCTCCAGTATTAAAACTACTGCCTGTCTTTCATTTGTGTTATTTTATATGAAGGTTTTGCATATTCCATGCCTAGGATTTTCCTATTTGATCCAGTTGACTTTAACCAAATACCAATAATAATATACTGTACATAAATTTTGACATTAAAATTATGTATATTTATTAAAACAGAGCAGTATACATAAAGCCTCTTCCTAGCTAGGTAAACCAAAGACATGCTCTGTACAGATAAACCAAAGTTGGCTTTGTGGCAAAATTTCAGGTTTATTAGCAATCTCATGAAACTGGCATTAAAGAAAATCCTTTAACACCGCACCACTTTGTCTTGCACTTTGTCTGTTGAGACCGTGCAGAGAGAAGGAGCTCAGACGGTGTAATTCCTGGTATTAGAAATGGTTCCTAAACCACCCAGGGGTGGGGATAGGGAACTTATTTTTAGGAGAAGGGAGGTCTGGTGTATACAGCGTCTGAGCTCGCTCTCAGAGACTATGATTTACATGTCTTTTTGGGAAACTGAAGGGTTAAACAGGGCCGCATCTGTAATGAGGCTCACTGAGTCATGTGACTCAGGCGGCATTCTGCCAAAGGCGGAAAAGTAAAGCACACACACGAAAAAATTTCATGGTACTAACCATTCGCTGGCGGACCAGCGGTAAGGCAAGCGCCGCGCATGCGCGACTGACGCAAGAAAGCCTGTTTAGCTTTGTGGGACTGGGAAGGAAGCAAGCACCTTCCTTCCAATTTACTGGGACACGGACACTGTCACTGGCTGCCACCTTAACTCTTGCGCTGCGGACCGTCGGTGCGACGCCGACGCGAGGCTATGGTGGCTGATAGGCGGCCCCGGCATCAGGTGGAGACTGGAGTCACAGCCTGGCTGCCTGGTCATGAGGTCAGGACCAGGTTTACACACAGCGCGCCGCACAGGCGCAACTTCCGGAACTTGCGTGCCGGACTTTCCTGACTTACGCGCGGCAAAACAGTGGAGCCGGAGGGAATGGACTGTGGACAGCCCAGGCTGCCCAGCACTAAATTGTGTGGACGGTCAGTGTGGAGGACAGTGGTTGTGGAGCCGAGCAGTCGGAGACTGAGAGCAGACCGAGCAGTCGCAGCAGACCACCACATTAAGCTGCCTGCAAGTTACTGCAACTGTAAGTAGTAGTATAAGTACAACTGTCTGTATAAAATAACAAACTAACTAAACTAACTGTCGTCTGTCACTGACTGTCTATATGTGTCAGTGTCACAAGTGACAGGACAGCCAGCCTAGCCAGGTCCTAAGCTTGGGGGGGGGGGGTTGTGGTTGGGGGGCTGGCTGGATTCAGTGGCCTCAGCCCTCATGGCCTGTATCTGTATGTAACCTCCCTGGGGTCTTTATTATCATGGGGGTGGTCCCTGGGATCATATCATACCTGGCTATAACCTCCTCCCTGGGGTCTTATCATGGGGGGGTGGCTACCGTGGCTGGATTCAGTGGGGACTGGGGTCTTATCATGGGGGGGGGGGGGCTGGCTGGATTCAGTGCGTAGGCAACGTGGCCTATAACCTCCCTGGGGTCTTATCATGGGCCTATGAATGATAGGGACTTTGGGAGAGATTATTAGGGGTATGTGGTCATAGGGGCTGCTGGGATATTGGTTATGGGTCTCTGTATAGTGAGGGATTAGGGGTGTACCGTGTAATATTGTCATGGGGGGTGCTGGGAGATATTGGTGATGGGTCTCTGTATATGGAGAGGTTAGGCCAGGAAGCTCAAAATCTTAAAATGTTAGCCACGCCTAATGGGAAAGCCACGCCCACCAACAAAGCCACGCCCACTTTAGTGTGGCGGCGGCGCGCTGCGCGCGCCGCCCCAAGACGATCAAAGGCGGCATTCTAAAGTTTGGCTCAGGCAGCAAAAACCCTAGAAGTGCCCCTGGGGTTAAATTCCCTCTGAGCTTGTTTGCCTATACACAGAGTCCCCTGCTCTATCCAGCAAAGAAGATGTCAATTTTGAAACATACACGCATACCTGTGAATGGGTTAAATTCAATTACGCATTTTACCAAAGGTTTATTGTTAATAAGAGGTGTGGTTAAAGGTTTAAAAGCATGAGAACAATGTTGTATACCATTTTTGTTTGCTGGGTGTGAGCCCCACACTGCTGCTTGAGAAAGAGGCAGTGTGCCTCGAAACGTTGTAGTTTTGGACACAATGTGACAATAAAGAATACTTGTTGCAAGACAAGTGGTACGGTGTTAAAGGATTTTCTTTCTATATTTGGGGCCCTACAGCACAGGCACACTGAACACCAGCACGCATTAACTGAGATTGGTGTGTGTGGCAAACTTACAATTTGCTATTAATATAGATAAACTTATTATTATTGTGGGTTTATATAGCGCTAACAACTTCCGGAGCGCTTTACAATTACATGTATACATTCACATCAGGCCCTGCCCCGAAGAGCTTACAATCTAAGCACATATATGACACATACAACCTAACCTATCAGTATGTCTTTATGATTGTGGGGGAAACCAGAGTGCCTGGAGGAAACCCACGCAAGCACGGGGAGAACATACAAACTCCTTGCAGATGTGTCCTAGGGTGGAATTGAACTCAGGACCTCAGCGCTGCAAGGCATCAGTGCTAACCACTGAGCCACCGTGCTGCCCAATATATATAAATATATACTAACCGAAGGCTGTCGATATGCACAGACATTGGAGCGATAGCACCCCCTTTTACATGTCCCCCTTTGTACTACAGTTTGTTGCATATTAAACATTAAAATGTTCTGTCTGCAGCATAAGGGTTTCCCCACATCTATGTCGGTCATCTTAAAATCTCATGACAGGGTAAAGCCCAAGATGGCGCCCGGTGTACCAGCCCCCCCCTCCCCCCACCCCCTTTTAGATTTTTCTTTTCCTCAAATAACTGACACACCACGCGATTCCGAGGAAAGCATTTGGCCACGTTTATTGTGACATAACATTAACGATAATAATTCCAACTTTATTAACTTTAACCAACTTAGATAAATGTATTTATCAACCATAAATCACCCATTCCAACTTGGCTTGTGACTGCTTTTTCTAAGTCCATTTCTCTGGCAATGTTCCCGACTTCCAGCCATGATTTCCAAGCCTCCTGCCGCTTCTCCCACTCCGGCACGGGAAGCACTCCGACCTTCAAGCCCATTCCCTTCTCTCCAACAGGCCCATCGCCTACTGAGAGGTTATTAGGCCAAACCATGTCCTTTAGTTAGCCAATTAGGTAGCCCTCCTCTAGGGCTAACCTCCCCAACATTGCCAGAGACCGCCACACCGCCTATCCACTTCCGCAACCCCAACCCTCATCGAAACTCCAGGGAGGGAGGGAGGGCCAATCGCTGTCTACACTAAATTGGCGCCTAAAGGTATCTCTCCTCCCCTATACTATCTTTCATAGACTACTCCTCCCTCTTCTCACCCCCCTTTTCCTATTCCACTCCTGACCTAAAACTGCTCCTCCGCCCCTGGGCTAACCCTGTCATGAGTTCCTATGCTGCAGCTTGCAGCCTGTCACTAACTTTCATTGAGAAATCAGTTCTAATGCCAATTGCTGGTTGCACTGGTTTTTATGCAGCTACTGTATTATGGAAGTCTGTTTAAGGTTATATAACAGACTAACAACTACTATTATTGTCTAATATTTTGCCTTTATTAGGGACATTTCTGTAAAAAAAAACATTCTGCAGGGAGATGCAAAGAATCTAGCAGAACTTAAAGGGCATGTCCACCCCCAAAACTAAAATTTGTGCAGGGAAGCCCCCCCCCCCCCCCACACACACACTTACTCCCACCATCCGGATCCATCCTTGCTTGTCCTTCCCCTAGCCCTAAAGGGCATGTTCACCCCTTTTCCAAATTTTTGATTTGTTGTAGGGCTTCCTCCCCCAGCCCCAAAAACATTATTATTTTTAGAAATTCCCCTGATCTTTACTTACCTTCCCTCTATCCTCTGCCGCACTGCCCGGCCTTCTGCCTGCATGAAACAGCAAGCAGGGGGCTGGACCGGCAACCACGTCCGTTATAGGCTGAGGGGCAGCCAATCACGGGCGCGGCTGACGGCAGTTCAGAACGCAGGAGGAGAGAGGAAAGTTAAGTAAAGATCAGGGAAGTCTCTGGAAATAATAATAATGAGGTTGGGGCTGGGGGAGGAAGCCCTACACTATGTCAAAAGGGAATTACACTAGGGGGAGGGAGAAAACGGGAGGGAAGGGAGGGCTGCTCTGAGCAAGCCAAAAACCTCTGCGAGGAAGCCTCAGAGGTGGAAACAATTCCCCTCCCTGCACTGTTCCTGGTGGTTAGTTTTTTGCACTTTGGAGGGACATTACAGGAGAACCATTTGGATCTGGGATGTAATGTAAGGATTTTGGGGGTGGACATGCCCTTTAAAGTGTATTTATACTGAAAAAATGACTTTGTGCCATCTTAATCTATAAATAAATACATGTAAGTAGCTCTTATTCTGATGTGTGTGTGCTGCATTACTTCAATACAATACTTTTTGCTCAGACTCTGACCACTTACCTGACTTTTAGCACCATCTGTCAATACTGCATACAGCACAACAACTGTCAAACTATTCCATCTACAGCAAAACTGCTTACAGAAATGCTAAAATGTAAGATGTTTCAGATTGGATAGGTAATGAAATAGGAGGCAGATCAACAAAAAAAAATGGTACAGTGATAGTTGGGATAAATTATAGTTTCTAATAATGGGCAATTAAAAAAAAAAAATTCCAGTGTACATACCCTTTAAATCCTTTTAATATGGTAGATACCCCATCCATCCATAACCACCAAATTATTTCTTTAAATAAAAAACTTCATTCCTGCAGCGCACTCCATTGATGCCAGCCGCGTCTATGATTGGCTGCGTCTCAGCCAATCATAGACCCAGCTGCCGGTCTGACCCCCTGCTTGCAAGTTCCGGCAAGCAGGGAGCCGGATCAGTGTGCCACTGGAGTGAAGGGCTGTAAGTACATTTGTAATTGTTTTTTTAAAGAAATAACATGGCGGTTGGGGGTGGGCAGGGGTTATCTACCATTTTTTTATTGGACATGCCCTTTAATCTAGGGTCATATTTATAAAGGTTTGTTAACTTATCGCAGCTGTTTTCTGCAAACTTGGAGTTAACGCAATTTATAAATCTCTGACAACCGACGGCGAAAAGTCATTACCACCGCAATCACCATTTTGCTTATAGCCGCATTAACATTTGATTGTATTTATTAAACAGTGATAAGTGTTTCCTTGCGTTAAGTTTGCCCATTAAAAAAATCGCAGTCAGAGGAAAAAAAACCCAAAAAACACATAAGTAGCCATATATGCTACTTATATGGCTACTTATGTGCGAAAACACATAAGAAGCCATATATGTAGCCTGTTAATGCGTTACCTTTGCCTTTTCCCTTGTTGATACATCGCAACAAACACTGCAAAGCGTGCTGGCGACATCACTGTATTAATTGTGTATTGCATCAAAAAGAGAAGAAACTACCGCTGCACATCGCCTTGGCAATACTTTACGCTCCAAAAATTATCTGCCTTATTAATACAGCGAAAATTACAATCTTTGCTATTGTGATGTCCTGCAATAGTGAAATGCCCAAAATAGCGATACGCCCGGTCGGGCAACGTTCCCCAACCGAACGGTTGTTTTGGCCAATAAAGTGCCCATACACGTCACGATTATCGGATGAAATGGCTGTTCGTACACATCGCGCATAGCGGGTCGGCACCTGCAATTGCATGTGTGTACGAACATTTAGCGTACCTTACCCCCCCCACACACAGATTAATTAAATAATTATATTTGGAATGGAATATAAACTGTATCACAAACCATTTTAAAAACTGTTGCCTTAACAAACAATGCACAGTAAATAAGGATTTTTAAAGGGCATGTCCACCCCCTTTTTTCAACTTAAGTAATATTGTAGTTATTGGCCCCCCAGCCCCAACCGCCTTATTAGATAAGTCCCCCGATAGTTAGTTACCTTACCTCTCTCCTCCGCCGCACTGCCCGGTCCTCTGCTTGCACGGAACTGCAAGCAGGGGGCAGGACCGGCAGTCACGTCTCTGATTGGCCGCGGCTGCCGGCTGCTCAGAACGGGTAGAGGTAAGGTAAGTACGGATCGGGGACTTTCTCAAAATTCTATTATGGGGGGGGGAGGACTCTCCTGCCCATGCCTCAAACCTTGTCGAGGTTGAGGCAGACACAGGCACAGGATGAGTCACTGACAGCTCCTACACTGCTGTTTTCCTGACTTTGGAGGGGCATAGCAGGGCAGCTATTTGGAGCAGAGATGTAAGGTAAGGATGTTTGTACACTACAGAGTGGGGCCAGTATGGGGTTAAATTTCAGTTTTGGGGGTGGACATGCCCTTTAAGACTGTGCTTTATACCGCAATCCACGCTTATTGTGTATAATAGAACTGCAATAGAAGTGCTCTGGGTTTTTTCTATTGAAACATCCTGAATCTTGTATAAAATAGAATGACTAAAGACAGACCACAAGCTAATTTACTAGGCTCTATCTACTGCATTAAATGGTTTGGACTTTTTCAGGAAACAGCAGCAAATAAACAAACTGGGATTTAACTTACTTGCTTGCAGGAAAAATATCCTTTCTCTGTGGTTCACTGGCTTCAAACACCAAAGAAACGGCTATATCTTATTTCCATATTGTTCCTTGACTATATAGGGAGATCATCCAGCCTACCATCTTCTACCAAAATATACTTGGATTTATAAATGATGGCTCTTGTTCTTCATTAAAAAGTGTTTTCTAAGCTTTTTTTTTTACTCTTAAAGGGACTGTCCACCCCTCTTTTGAAAAATGAATATGTGGTAGATAAGCCCCCAAAACCTAGACATCGTTAATCTCAACCTTTAATTGGCTCCACACTGAGATATATACTTACATCCTCCTCGCTCCACCGCCGCTTCCGGGTTCTTCTCCCAGTCTCCACTGTGGCCGCTCTGTTCTTTTTCTGTTCCCGAGCAGCCGCAGTGGAGACGGTCCGGGAATGGCAGTCAGTGATTGGCCGTGACGTCACAGTCATGGCCGACACTGACTGCTTACCGGAAGTGCAGAGCCGCGGCGGTGGAGCGAGGAGGAGAATGTAAGTATACTATCTCTGTGTGGGAGCCGAATTAAAGGTTGAGACTTAAACGATGTCTAGGTTTTGGGGGCTTATCTACCACATATTCATTTTTCAAAAGAGGGGTGGACAGTCCCTTTAAATAGGAATGGATTTGTCACAATTCAGTGAATCTCAGGACCCTTTGATGCTAATTACAGTCTGCACAATTTCTGGGACTTCGGAAACAGGGTGCAAGGCACACTAACCTTATAATTGATATTTGTGGTGCATTAGAGAGAGGTAATTTATATGGGTGGGATATGCTGTTAGAATCAACTACTTTCTGTCAATGTTTGAGCAAATTGAGTATTTTTATATGTTTAAAAATGTCCATCTTGTGGATATTTCATCCCAGGCCGAAACACAGGTCTATGCCATTATAAACTATCAGGGTTATTCAATAAAAGTTCTTATCATTTAAAATGGTGCTAATTTTGCCCCAACCAATCAGATGTTAGCTTTCAAATGTTAAATAGGATCTGATTGGTTGGGGTAAAATTAGCACCATTTTAAACAATAAGAACTTTTATTGAATAATCCTGTATATACCTTCTGTGTACCTCAGGCTACATCCACCATGTTTTCAAAACCACATAATACAATAGTTGTTGGTTAATGGTTTATTCTATTAAAGGGTATCTCCTCTCGTTTTTATAAGTTTTGGTAATCCAGTTCTGTTGAAGAACGGGAGGTAAAGGAGCTGTGCCTTACCTTCAGTTCTTCAATAGAACACACAGGAGCAGGAGAGAAGGTAGAAATTACCCGCTCGCTCGCTCCCCCGGCGCTTGGTCTGACAGGTCCCGACAGACCTTGTCTTCTATGCGCATAGATCGCGCATGCGCACAGAAAACAAGGTCCGTCGGGACCTGTCAGACTACACGCCTGGGGGGGCGAGCAAGCGGGTAAGTTTCTTACCTTCTCTCCTGGCTCCTGTGTGTTCTATTGAAGAACGGAAGGTAAGGCACAGCTCCTTTACCTCCCGTTCTTCAATAGAACTGGATTCACAAAACTTATAAAAATGAGTGGAGATACCCTTTAAAATCTCCTTGTTTTATAGCGTCCTCTATAATAAATTAAAAAGTCGGTGTGTCGGCTGGAACCTTCTCTGCTATATCTTGACCTTTCGTCTCTCACCTGTAAAGCCTGTGGTAATATGAATTACATTGTATAGTTTATATAGGTATTATATAAACTATATTTTACCTCTTTGCCCCCCTTACCACATTCATAGTATGTGCCTTGTTGACTAATGTAGAAGAAAAATGTTTTTATTAATTACCTCCTCCTTACATGAGGAGGTAGAGGACAGATCCTTATACATTACAGAATCCTTCAATGCCCAGTCCTGTGTCTGAAAAAGGTAGGACTTTGATAATGTAGAATAATTGGCTGTCAGCATCTTGGGGACAGGATAGGCTGTAGCTTCCTTGTTTTGATCTATTGTGCACTAGAATGCACGTTCAGATGTATATGGCTGATGTATATGGCTGACACTGCCAGTTTTTTAACTTTTATTTAGGAGCTGTCCTCCTAGTACCCATAGGTTAATTAAAAAGTGAGTTAAGAAGTGTGACGCAACTTTTTGTATCATTGAGAAAGTGCTCTATCTATTGGAAAAATGTTTTCTGATGATTTAGTTCCTCTTTAAGGATTGTAAATGAGAAGGTTAATACTTCATCAGGGATTTCAAAGGTTAGAGTAAGATTGTGGTGAACTATTCGCGTTATATACACAAGTCTGTAGTGGCCTTTCCTCTCTCATTAAGACCCACCCTAATTTAGGGTGCAGGTTGGGTTGCAGATCTGACTACTTGCAGGTTGGGTAAGGTGGAGTTATAAAACCCACCAGCAAAGCAGGTGTGGGTTGAGTTTCAAGCCTGTTTAATCCTGAGTGTAACACTTTTGCTTTTGTGTCTCAGGTGCAGGTCTGAAAATTACACACGCTCGTCAGGAGTGGGTAGCGGTTTTGCAGGTGCAGGCTGGGTTGCAGATCTGTTTAATTTCAGGTGCAGGTTTTTAAAAAATTTTTATCGCCCTGCTAAGAAACGACTGAGCCCAACAAGGTTTTGATAGGCAAATAAAAGGCCAATGTTGAGTACTCTGCTAATAATAGATATTATTAAACAATTAACCAATCATACCTATAATGAAAAAAAAAGTGGTTTTGTTTGATTTCACCGTCAGCCACCATATCTGATACTATTATCATACTATAAGGAGCATTGTATATTCAAATTCAGGAGCAAGTTTTAGGGCAATGTTCCCTTTTTTTGTTTTATAGCACACAATTTTGTGCGCTGCTGCATGGCAAGTATATTCCCGAGTACTGCATTGGAATCAACCCTGTGACCCCCCCTCACCTTTAAATAATCACACCAGACTAAAATTTCGGAGCGGAAAGTATAATGGCCACTTTATTGTGACATATTCTTAACAATATCTTTTAACTTCAATATCATAACAGTCAGATAACAAATAACAATACTATCCAATAAGTCCGTTACTTAACCATTAACTTTCTGGCAATACTCCCAACTCCACCAGCAAACCCAGCCTCCTGCCGCTGCATCTTTCCGGCCCAGGAGGCACCTTGATAAAGTGTCATCCACTCACCTCTGGTGTCCTTTTTCACCCCAGGGAGGTTATTATTCCCACTACATCTTGGGAACTGTATCCCTTTTTCCATCTGCCCTTTAGCATTGCCAAAACACTCAAAAACATGTCAAACATACCTAAAGTCCTGCCTGTACCTATTTGCCTCCTTAGTCCACTAACTGCATCCCCCCCTCTGCACCAGCCAATCCCTGTCATGAGCTCCCTGCCTGTATCCTACAGCCTGTCGCTATACATTACCTGCATTCACCCAGATTTTTGCATCTGCACTATTTACAATGTGTGTGTGTGCTCAGGCAAACAGCTTAGAAGGAACACTGTATACACAGTTCCCAGAACCCCCTAGTCTGTTGAGAGGAAGTTACCTGCTGTTCTTTGAACTTCAGATATTTATATGCTAATTATCTTCAAACCCTGATTCTCCCTGGTAGCAGCTTGCTGAGCTCATAATGGGTTGACAGAGGGTACAACGAGTGTCAGGTGCAAGGTGAAAGTTCAATATTTAATAGTAGGGACATGTGTGAACAGTAAAGTAGAAAGTGGCACTTGAGATTAAAAAAAAACAACAAAAGGGGGGTGTGCGCGCTCGCGGGTCACTGTAGGCAACATGCAATTACCAGTCATTGTGGGAAATTTATATGTACCAGTCACTGTTGGCAACTTATATGTACCATTCAGTGTGGGCAACTTATAGTTAAGAGAAAAGCAGCCCAATGCACTCTGTCCAACCCTGGGTGCAGTCGTGCAGACACCTCAAAATTCCACCCTCATTGGAACATATATAAGGGATACTGCGCCCCTTACAGTGTAATATAAGGCTATTATACCACCGAGGAGTTCCCTGACCATATAAAAGCATTACCAACGATTGCCCAGGGGCCATTTGCTGTAAAGTAGCCGGTACAAGTAAAGCAACAGACCTGAAATAACCATCCTCCTTCTCACAGTCCTTATAGGAAGTCAATGGTCCCAGTCACCATAGCAACACCAGGACGCTTTCCCTTTCTTATAGTTTTTAGCGAGCTAACTGTCTGGGTGACATTGACCCTTAATCGTACAGGGGATACATTGGTTGGCGTTAATATTGGGCGGAGCTAAAAAAAACCAAAAAAAAAAGAGGGAGTTTAGTTTGCTGAATGAATGTTACCATGTCAACCGGAGGTTTTTTTTATAACGCAGGAAAGCACATGGAGGAAACAAAGCTATTGATTGGCGGGTTGAGGGCTCTGGGGGGCGGGATTTAGAAAGCGGTTGGTAAAGCCAGTAGTCAATCAAGCGCAGCGGGATGTTCAGCGGGTTAGGCGGAGAGTTGGTTAAAGTGAACCGTCAAGTCTAGGCGACCCGTGAGACTGGGATACTGTCCTCCAGCTGAGAGATGGGTGAGAACGATTTGTTTATGGGAATTCATCTATATGATGGGTTTTGCTTTAATGGACATGATGTGCTTTATGACTGCTAGTTGAACTGTACCTTCACTATACCATTTGGCTATTGGGCCAGTGTTGGTGTAGTAATGGGCTGATTTGAATAGATGATATTAATTGTATGATCATAAATTGATTTTGCATAGGGGTGTTTGTTTTATGTATCTGATATTGATTAGCACTAGGAAAAGCGGTGTTTATCAGCTTTGCCAACATTTTGGCCGATTGATATTATTGTCTGCGATTGGCTGACTCCCTGTATGGCCATTTTAAGAAATTGCGGAGTCCCCTGTGTTTCCAAGTGCTGCTCTGCCATTAGTTGTGCCTCTTTTTCTTTTTATGCATCTTATTAAATAAATTAGAATAACAACAAGAATATATTAAAGGAAAACTATAGTGTGTACAAAATGTTTACAAAAAAACCCCCAGTTAAAAGGAAAAGTATTTGGGACAGGTATACAGGACTGGTAATTCCCACCTTCCAATATGCTTTCTGTGAGGAGCATCAGCCCAAAGAAAACTGATTCTGCCAGTTTTCCTCCTGGGTTCAGTGCTATCCTTTAATACATGACTAGTCCAGGACTAACCAGACAAATAAAAACTGTAAGTGCTGTAGCTTTCCATTTTCCATTTTTAAAGGGCATGTCCACCCCTAAAACTCAAATTTAACCCCATACTGGCCCCTCTCTGTAGTGTACAAAAATCCTTACCTTACATCCCAGCTCCTTATGGTTGCCATGCTGTGCCCCTCCAAAGTCCAGGAAAGTGTAGTGTAGAAGGCCTGTGTGACTCATCCTGCGCCTGTCTCAGCCTCAACCTTGACAAGGTCTGAGGCATGCGCAGGAGAGTCCTCCCCCGCTCCCTCTGCCTGCCATTTTCTTCTCCTTCGCCCTAGTGTAAAATCCCCTGTATATATTATAGATATTGGTCCCCCAGCCCCAACCGCCATAATAGAATTCTTAGAAAGTGCCCCGATAGTTACTTACTTAGCTTCCCTCTATTCTCCAGCGTTCTGAGCAGCCGCATCCCTGTTTGGCTGCCTCTCATTTCCGTGCAAGCAGAGGGCTGGGCAGTGCGGCAGAGGAAAGAGGGAAGGTAAGTAACTATTGGGGCACGTTCTAAGAATTCTATTATGGCGGTTGGGGCTGGGGGACCAATATCTATAATATATAAAAAGTTGAAAAAAGGGATGGACATGCCCTTTAAAAAGTAAATTTTTAGACTATAGTTATCCTTTAAACCATGAGCCCACCACATCCTGTTAAACCATTAGGTACTCACCCCAGTGTTTACTTACAATGTCTAGTACTGAGCTGGTGAAATTTGTGATCACTGGACTGCATTGCTCCACACCCACCTTAGTCTTGGACCTGTCTAATAGGGAAAAAGTGGTGGAGGAGCAAAATGGCCAAACATTATAGGTAAACTCAGGTGGGGACCTAGCAGTTCAGGTCCTTACCCTGCTAACTATTAATGGATGGGGTTTTCGTGGCATTGCCCTTTTTATTTATCTGCTGATTTAATAATTACCTTTGTGACAATATAATATTGGCACATTTATACATGTGCCAGTGTTATGGACTACTAGGCAGAAAATATCAGTCTAAATGATCCTGGGTTATATCTTAAAGGGAAAATGAAAATTTCAGTAATTTTCTCATTATTTGTTACATTTTAAATGAATTTTTATATTTTTGAGTAACTTATCACTGGCTGGTGAACTGGAGTGCAGAATTAACACTGGTTTGTATACTGGATGGCTGATTTAAAGGGCATGTCCACCCCCAAAACTATAATCCCCCCCACTACTGGCCCCATCATGTAGTATAGTTTAATACTTACCTCACATCCCAGCTCCATATGGTTCTCCTGTAGTCCCCCGTCCCCCCCCAAAGTCCCAAAAACTGCCCACCAGGAGGTGCCCACCTGGCCTCCGGGAGAAGTTTGGCATGTGTACTGCAGCCCTTTTCCCCCCTCCGTCCCCCTCCCTCTCCTTCCCGATTAGGATTCCCTCCCCCTAGTGTTAATCCCTTTACATATGCCATTCCCCCTGTCCCCCCAGCCCCAACCGCTCTATTTATTTTATTTGAAAGTGCCCCAAACTTTACTTACCTCCCCTCTTTCCTGCGCCGCAATGAACTCCCGGCAGCCGCATCCGTGATTGGCTGCCGCTCAGCCAATCACAGACGCGACTGCTGGTCCCGCCCCTCTGCTTGCGAGAAAATGCAAGCAGAGGGCCTGGCAGCACGGTGGAGGAAAGAGGGGAGGCAAGTAAAGTTTGGGGCATTTTCTAATAAAATAAATAGAGCGGTTGGGGCTGGGGGGACAGGGGGAATAACATATAAAAAATATTTTCAAGGGTGGATATACCCTTTAACAATGGCTGCTGAACTTGTTAGCCAGGGTTAAGTCAGTCTAGTTCTGAAGCCACTGATAGGTCAGCCCTCTATTTCAGCATAAGTTGCCCACACAGCCTGGTAAATATCAGATAGCCAACACAGACTGGTAAATATAGGATGCCCACAGTGACTGGTAAATTTAAAATTTCCATCACAGACTGGTAAATATCTGATACCCACACCTACTGGTAAATATCAGATGCCCAGCACAGACTGGTAAATATCAGATGCCCAGCAGAAACTGGTAAATATCATATGCCCACCACAGACTGGAAAATCTATATTTATGCTATATTTAATTGTGCTCGTACAGTTCCCGAACTTATTAGCCAATAGGATAATAACAGACACTGGATCAAGAGAGACAAACCCCAACCTCGACCCACCTCACGTGTGTGCGCACGCAATGCATCCAGAGGAGCAGGACTTAAAAAAAAAAAACATGGAAGTGCAGTGGGATGGCCGTGGTGGTCGCCTTTCTGATTTTGCTTCAGAGTGATGCCTCTGAGTGAGCTGCAATCTTTTATCTTGAAACTCCTGCAGGTTGCTAATTTCCTTGAAAAGTTCCTTACTAATTATGACTTCATTGTCTGTTGAGTTGAACAAACATTCTCAGAATATTACAACACATTGTAGTGTGGCCTAACTCTTAAGGTGGCCATACATACATCCGATTTTACTTTCCCGACCGAGCGTTCCCGCGACATTAGACTGATCCTGCCAGAACCACATTTCCCATTCTTCAATGTGACCGCAAATCCCATTCATTTTGTGATCGCATAGAAGAACAGTAAAGGCGGTTCTGGCAGGATCCATCTAATGTCGCAGGAGCGCTCGGTCGGGTAAGTAAAATCGGATTCATGTATGGCCACCTTTAGGCTTAAAGGCTGGAAATGCAGCACAGTATACTTTATTTACATTAGCTGCCGAGGTTGCACAGTTGGGGACCACCATTTTTAAAGGACAACTCCACCCTCATAAGAACATATTTTAGAAAGAATGGCCTCTTTAAAATATGTTAATATATTATACTTTGTCCTATGAATACATTACTCTATGCCTGCTATGCTTCTGGAGGCCTCATGGAAACTGAGCAATTTAGAAACCTGTACTGAGCCTGGGCATGCTCAGAAGAGGCAGCTAGGGATTAGCATTCAGTCATTGGTTGTGATGCCAACGCCATAACTGACTGGTGCTTGTGAAGGTTCTCAATCATCCAGGTCATGGTAAATCTGTTGTATTCAATTAGATCAACTGGACTTGAAGTTTAGTTCTTGAAGACGTTTTGCTAGTCATCCGACTGGCTTTCTCAATTCAGAATTGAGAAAGCCAGTCGGATGACTAGCAAAACGTCTTCAAGAACTAAACTTCAAGTCCAGTTGATCTAATTGAATACAACAGATATAACTGACTTGTTAACTGGAAAAACCAGGAAGCAGAAACAGGGGAAACAGGACATTGTGCAGGATTTCAGGTTAGACTTATATATTTATGATTTCAAATTATTACCGTTTAGGGTTTTGGGGGGTGATTTACCTGTTTATAAGTTTTCATTTTGGCGATGGACTTGCCCTTTAAGCTATAGAAATGCTTGATAGTTTTAAATTCCCCATGGTGCTTAGTTCCTTAGGGATTGTAAAATGCCCTCACCCTTTACCCACATTTGTAGCCATATTGAATTAAAAGTCACTTTATCAACTGACAGTTTCCTCATCCAAGAAAATCTAGGTAAATACTTCTGGATTGGATGTTTTTTTTAATTTTTTTAATTAATGTGGTATCTTCCACTCTATTATTGGTCTTAGTGGGATTCTTTCACATTATTTGAGTATTAAAATGTGAGTTTAGTACTTCTCTCCATGTTGTTACTGCCCAATAGATCATCTTAATAGTAACATAGTAATTAAGAATCAATAGACATATGTCCATCAAGTCCAACCTATTCACTTTTTTTTTCACACCCAAAGGGTTAACCTGGGGGAGGGGGAAAAAAACAGCTGGGGGGGGGGGATTCCTTCCTGACTCCAAACAGCAATCGGAAAGTATCCCTGGATCAACCAGATCTACAGTATATGTGTTAATACCAGTAATTCTCAATATATTTTAGTTTTAGAAACTTATCCAGGCCATTTTTAAAGCTATTCAATGAACTTGCCATTACCACATTTGCTGGAAGAGTTTCACCGCTCTCACTGTAAAGAAACCTTTCCTAACCTGAAGATGAAACTTCTTTTCTTTCAACCTTAAAGGGCATGTCCACCCCCAAAACTATAATCCCCCCCCACTAATGGCCCTACCATGTAGTGTAATAAAAACCTTACCTCACATCTCAGCTCCATATGGTTCTCCTGTAGTCCCCCCCAAAGTCCCAAAAACTGCCCACCAGGAGGATAGCAGAGTACATATAGGACTCTGCCTCCTATCTGGCCTCCGGGAGAAGTTTGGCATGCGTACTGCAGCCCTTCTCCCCCTCCCTCTCCCTCCCGTTTTGCGATCCCTCCCCCTACCATAAAACCTCTTGCCCATATAGTAGTATATCTTCCCCCAGCCCCAACCGCAAAAAAAATAATTTTAAGAAAGACCCCCAAACTCTACTTACCTTCCCTCTCTCCCCCGGCATTCTGAGAAGCCGGCAGCCGCGCATTCTGAGAAGCCGGCAGCCGCGTCCGTGATTGACTGCCTCTCAGCCAATCACGGACACGGCTGCTGGTCCCGCCCCCTGCTTGCAGTGTCTTGCAAGCAGAAGGCCGGGCCAGGCGTCGGAGGAGAGAGGAAAGGTAAGTAAACATCGGGGCACTTTCTTAAATTTATTTTATAGCGGTTGGGGCTGGGGGAACATATACTATGATATGTGAAAAGTTTATAATAAGGGTGGACATGCCCTTTAAAGGATGTCAACAAGTCCTCTGATATGACCTATTCGTGAACAATGCACCAGAGAGTTTATTGCATGTCCACCCCCAAAACTATAATCCCCCCCACTACTGGCCCCATTGTGTAGTGTAGTTTAATCCTTGCCTCACATCCCAGCTCCATATGGTTCTCCTGTAGTCCCAAAAACTGCCCACCAGGAGGATAGCAGAGTCCATATAGGACTCTGCCTCCTATCTGGCCTCCGGGAGAAGTTCGGCATGCGTACTGCAGCCCTTCTTCCTCCCCCTCCCGATTAGGATTCCCTCCACCTACCATAAAACCCTTTTTACCAAACATTCCCCCAGCCCCAACCACTCTATTAGTAATATCAGAAAATGCCCAAAACATTACTTACCTTCCCTCTTGCCTCCGCCACACTGAAATCCCGGCTGCCGCTCAGCCAATCACAGACGCGACTGCCGGTCCCGCCCCTCTGCTTGCATTTTATCGCAAGCAGAGGGCCTGGCAGCGCGGCGGAGGAAAGAGGGAAGGTAAGTAAAGTTTTGCGCATTTTCTGATATTACTAATATAGCGGTTGGGGCTGGGGGGACGGGGAATGTTTGGTAAAAAAATTTTCAGAAGGGTGGACATACCTTATATACAAAATATATTTGTATAAGGTGATCATATCCCCACGCAAATATCTTCTCCAATGTAAACAGCCGTAACTTGTCTAATCTGCCTGCATATTTAAGCCCCTCCATTCCTCTTATTAATTTAATTGCCCTTCTCTGAACTGCTTCCATTTCCAAGATGTCCCTTTTGTGTATAGGATTTCAAAACTGCATTTTCCAAATGAGGCCTTACCAGTGCCTTGTAAAGAGGGAGAATACTATTTTTCTCTCTATCTATTCCTCTCTTTATACAAGACAATATCTTGCAAGCTCTAGTCGTGGCTGTCTGGCATTGTTTGCTACAGCTACAAGTCTGTTATCTACCAGAACCCCCAAATCTTTTTCCATTAGAGATTCACTTAACACAATGTTATTTATGGTGTAGGTGGTACAAGGATTATTAAATCCCAAATGCATCACCTTACATTTATCAACATTGAATCTCATCTGCCATTTTGATAATCTATCTAGGCCTGCTTGCAGCACTTGCACATCATTTGAAGTTTCCAAAGCTCTGCATAGTTTAGTGTCATCAGCAAACAGAGACTTATACTATAATTATTATAGTGATAGATAATTATCAGATAATAATCCTCCCTCCTAATGGATCCCAATGGGATCCAAATATTAAATAATATCCTTATAATCATAAGCATAATAATTATAACACGGAAGTCACCCCCTGTGTAACTAGCTTACCCTCCCATCCCCAAGATGCCCATAAATGGCTTCTCACAATCATGGGAGTTTTGTTTTTACATTACACATTTTCCCCAGTCCTTTGCATCTTCCTCCTTCTGGACACAAGCCTGGAAAAGGAGGTGAGAGAGAGAGAAGTCATGTATCCGGTGTCAGTCTGGGTAGTGTCAGTCTGTTTACATCCTATGTTAACGATAAGTGTATGCCATGTCAGTCTGTTGCACAGGGTTTTCCAATCTGGTGCAAAGCACAAGAAGTTTTGTCAAAATATGGTTCAGGGGTGTGTGTGTGTGTGCTATTAGTCTTCCTTCACAGGACTGTAACTTTATCAGGTATATCTGAGGGCAAAGGAGGTGGATTATAATGATAGTATACCCCTATTTTAAAGTAATTGGAGTCAGCCTGTGGCCTTTTGCTTTTATATGGTCATGGATGTTAGATGTTATTTAAACACAGTAGACCACATTTGATTGGCTGCTGTTAATTAATAGCAAAACTTTTGCACCTACTGGTACATAAAACCATTTCCTAGCATCCCTTAGCAGGCAACTTGCACAGGCATTCTGGGAATCGTCCTTCCACTTTATTAATGGTGTTACAATGTGCCTAACCCTCACATTTGCATTTTTGTTTAAGGAGGATAGAGGGAAATCTAAAATGTAAAATGTTGTGCTGTGCAAATCACATTCTACCAAATTTTAAAATTATAATATGGTAGAAATATGCTAAACACTCTTAGTGGTAAAGGAAACCCCCCAATTAACCATTTGTGATATACCCTGGGTGAGGAACTTACCCAGCAGGTCTTCACTCCAGGATTTACATTAGATTGCCTGCAGTATATACTTATATTTGTACTTGCCTGTCCAACCTTGTCCAATTCCTCAGTCCAGCACTGGCTCTCCTATAGGTCCAGGCCCTAGGCACAAACATTGGTCACAACCGGACTGGTGAGTGCAAATTTAAAGGGTATGTACACTGGCAAATATGTTTTTTTAAATTGCCCATTAGTGGAAACTATATTTCATCTCAACTATCACTGTATCATTTTTTTGTTGATCTGCCCCCTATTTCTTTGGAAATCCGATCTGAAACATCTTACATTTCAGCATTTCTGTAAGCAGTTTTGCTGTAGCTGGAATTGTTTGACAGTTGGTTTGCTGTATGCAGTTTTGACAGTTGTTATGGGGGGAAAATAGTCAGGTCAGTGGTCAGAGCCTGAACAAAAAAAGTACTTTATTGAAGGCATGCAGCACACACACATCAGAGTAAGTGCTACTTACACATATTTATTTATAGATTAAAGGGACACTATACTGAAAAAATGACTTTGCCTCATCATAATCTATAATTGAATACATGAAAGTAGCACTTACTCTGATTTTCATGTGTTGCTGCATGCCTTCAGTCCAGCACACATTTTTTTTAGGAACAGTATTCCCTTTAACCACTCCCACTTCCATCCGACCTGACTTTTCCCCCACAAACCAACTGTCAAGCCTGAACACAGCATACAGCATTCCAACTGTCAAACTCTGTCACCATTCCAACTACAGTAAAACTACTCACAGAATAATAGTTTTTGAGAGCAAGGAACTTGATTGACAATATAAGAAGTTTTAGATTGGATATCTAAAGAAATAGGGGGCAGATCAACAAAAAAAATTATGCAGTGGTGGTTGGGAAGAATGATCGTTTCCAGTTATGGTCAATTTAAAATAAAAATAATATTTTTCTAAGTTCAGTGCAAATATATATGCTTTTCATAAAATAGAGCAGAATTTTTTCATCCCAATGACCTTAATCTGCCAATTCAGCATTTTGTCTGTGTATAAATAACTGCAACCAAAATACTGACTTCCTGTTTGCAGGACCCCTAATAGAGTCCGTTATGGTCTTGCCCTTGACCCAGTTCCTGGGTTGATTCAATTGCTCAGTAGAGATCTGAGCATCTTTGACCCATCCAACAGCCAATCAGTAGAAATAACTGTTAGGAACATTCCAAGGATGTGGTGCATCATGGACTGTAAGAACCTGAAATGTCAGCTCACTAATGTCAACAGCAGGGAACAGCAAAATGTATGACATCAACTGATTTTTCAAAATGGGAGACAATTTGTAAAATAACTAAGAAACACAAACAAACAATTTAAATTTTTTGATAATTTCCATCTTAAACTGTCCCTTTAAGATGACGCAAAGTCATTTTTTCCAGTATACATACACTTGTAGACCCTTACACTGGGTATTTCAAAAGGGATATCATTTCAATTTAATTTTTCTGTTACTTCTTGAAACAGGTTTTGTGTATTCTTTAACAGTGGAGTTAATAGCATTACTTTAAATGTTTGTTTTAATGATTTTAGATGATGATAAAGTAGCTGATGTTTCCAAAAACATAGGCAGCCATCAGTTCAGGAAGGGTAGAGAGGTCTATGATGATCTTCAATTGCAACAGCCATTCCACAGGATTGATTCGCTTGGTACTGGGAAAGAAGACAGCCTTCAGGTGAGCAACTATTTCAAAATCTAATTTTCAGTGCAAATAAATGTTACGAATATAACTTCACAGTAAATGAAAATCACATTTTGAACAAGCATAATAAAAGCATTGCGATGATTCTGAAGTATGTCCAGCTGTGTCCTTTGGATAAGACAGGATGAATCTTCCCAAAACACAAGGGCCAGCTCAAAAAAGTTAGCTTAGGACATGGGTATTTATTCATTGCACCACTGTTGGCAATACAAGTTTTGTTACTGTGTGCGTTCTGTGACTTGTCTCACTGGTAAACGTTGAGTAACAAAGGATGTTCTACCTTATTTATGGCTGGTGGTACTTGTTTTCTCTGTATTGACTCCCCCTACTTAGCCAATGAGTGAGTGTGTCCTATGAGTGCATGACACTTAATTTACCGTAATTGAAAAAGAGCTTAAAATTATTAGGTCAGCAGGAACCCTCAGATCTAGAGAAAACCTCAGAAATTTCCCAGATGTCTAGCAACCCTAGCTGGATAGACCTGCTTACCATGAATTTTGGATTTTCTATGTTAAGCTAGAATGTGTTTAGCTCAGTGGACATTTTGGTTGTGTAAGTTAAACGTTTTGATTATTACTGATCTTAATTTATCTAGTGGGAGAATTCTGTGGGGAAATCTTTCGTTTGCTGTTCTGTATAATAAAATTTTATTTTTTAGTTACATTTTTTTTTTTTAATTAGTAGTGATATTTCCCCTTTGGTAATGAAAAGATCTAGAAAAATTACCCTCAATATGCTTGACATTAACAAAGAGAAAACTAGAAAACTTGTGCACATGAGCATCTTTATTTCAGAACTATTCAGCCAATGAAACCCACTCTTTTGTTAGTGCTTGTATCATGCAGCATTATGATCAGTGGTGTAGTTTGCTACTTTCCAGGACAAACGGCATCTAATAAATTATCAATGAAAAGCCATTTATCCACACAAATAGGGCAAATACCTCTCTTAAAGTGCATCTATAGTGAAAAAAAACACATTGCCCCTTTGCAAAGTTAAATTCATGTACTCTGTGCTGCCTTAATCCTATCTCTTGTCAGTGACTCTGTTTAACCATGGTGTCAGATCTGTGTGCAGCACTCCCCCCTTCCCCCTCCCCTCTGTTACCTCCTCCATGTCTCAACTCCGGCTAACCTACAAGCTTATCATATGCAGTAGGAGTTAAAAGTTCAACATCCTGAAAAACACACCCACGCACAGTGGCCAATAGAAAGCAGGCTGTCCTGGAGACACGGAAGAAGAAGGAGAACAGTACAGTTTACGATGATGTGACCCATCATCAATCAGTGAAAGCTATTAAGAAGGGGGTCAAGTGCAGCCTTATATCTACCATCAAAGCTACCTCTCTCCCCCTGCTAATGCTCTTTATCTCTATGTTTATTACAGAGCAGACAGGGGGGGAATCATGTCACAGGGATTTGATTGACAGTTCAAGTAGGAGTAGAGGAATGCAATCACGTATTCTTCTAACTGGTGTATCTCTGGACAGAGAATGAATCTGAAAAAAGTGAAGACACTCTGGAGGTTGAGCGAAGTATTTTTCCATGCCAGTGACGTTACCAATTTAGCATTTTGTCTGTTTATAAATAAATGCTTCCGAAATAATGACTTCCTGTTTGCAGAACCCCCTTATAGACACTGTTTTGGTTTTGCCCTTGACCCAGCACCTGGATTGATTCAGTTGCTCAGTAGAGAACTGAGCATGTTTGACACATCCGACAGCCAATCAGTAGAATTTCTGTTAGGAATATTTTAAAGAAGTGGTGCATACAAGGAAGAAGAAGGACTGTTAGAAACTGAAATGTCAGCTCACTAATGTCAACAGCAGGGAACAGCAAGGGTATAAATTCAACTGATATTTCAAAATGAAAGAGATTATGTAGATTAACTAGATATGCATAATGCAAATTACGTATTTTAAAAGTAATGATAATTTTCACTAAACTTTTTCTTCAATACAAAATAAGTTATCACATTACTTCACTATGGTAGTTTTATTTTCAATTGCAGAACCAAAATCAAATCATTCAGATCAAAAATTCGGGATGATTATGAGTTCATCTGCCAACCGGAAAAGAGAGAGGAGCTGGCATTTGGTGCCTGCAAGATCAGAGGGAAAGCATTGAGGGTTCATGGTTTATTTGCCACAGTTAGTTATTATAACTTGTGAAATCCTGCTATTGCCTCACATTGTGACATTAACAGGGAGATTCACCCAGAGCCGCAATTGCTCTGGGTAAATCTCCCAACTCAATTTTAATATCAAGCTTGAGGCTGTGGGTATAAGTCATGGTTACCCTTTGTATATTGCCACAAAATAGTTAACTGACTTTAACACTATAATTAAGAATATTCAATAAAAGTTCTTATCATTAAAAATGGTGCTAATTTTGCCCTAACGAACCAGGTATTAAATGACATTTGAAAGCTAACATCTGATTGGTTGGGGCAAAATTAGCACCATTTTTAAGGATAAGAACTTATATTGAATACCGGTAACCCTGATTGTCTCAGTACTTTGTATTGTCAGGCACAGCTACCAAATACAGTTTGTGTACCATAAAATATCTACAAGGCTATTTTTCAATTGTTACATTCCATATTCTTGTTACCTTCCACTTCTATTAGTGCTTAGGTGGGAGCATAGAAGGTAAAATTTGTTGTTGGTGTGTCTTCCTGGCACTCTCATCTTTTTTTTTTTTTTTTTTTTTGAAGGGCATGTCCACCCCAAAAATGAAAATTTAACCCACCTCTAGCGCCACTGTGTAGTGTTCAAAAATCCTTACAGCAAGAAATAAAGCTGGAGGTGCACTCTTGTCCAAATTTTGGGTGCAAATACCTCAAATGGTTCTCCCTTCAACCACAACCGTTACAGCAAACTTAAAGAAGCAGAGGTTCGCACTCCAATCAATTTATCTCTTTATTGTGGACCACACATCACACACAAACACAACATTTCGGGGGAATAACGTGCCCCCTTCTTCAGGTGGAGAAGGGGGCAAGTTATTCCCCCGAAACGTTGTTTGTGTGTGATGTGTGGTCCACAATAAAGACATAAATGAATTGGAATGCGATCCTCTGCTTCTTTAAGTTTTCAAAAATCCTTACCTTATATTTCTGCTCCAAATCTTTCTCTTGTAGTGCTTGTTCAAAGTCCCACAGTGAAGTGAAGAGCTGTTTGTGTTTCATCCGGTCCCTGCTGCTTCCTTGTCCTTATTGAGGTGTTTGACATGCCCCTCCCACCCGATCTATCTGTGTTGAATGGTGCCCTACCTTTAAATAATTTTTCCATAATGTAGGGTACCCTATCCCACCCCCAACTGCCAGGTTTGATTGTCAAAAAAAGATCAGAACTGTAGTTACTGTCGCTTCATTCCTCCGTTGTTCAGCAATTGCCTCTCAGCCAATCACAGACGCAGCTGCCGGTCCCCTGCTTGTGTTTCTGGCAAGCAGAGGGCCAAGATCTGAGCTCCAGGGGAACAAAGGCATGTAAGTACAGTTCTGATCTTTATTTGACAATCGAACCTGGCGGTTGGGGGTGGGATAGGGTAAACCTACACTACAGAAAAGGTTTTGTTAAGGGTTGAGATACCCTTTAAGTTTTGCACTAAAATTTGTTCAAAACATTAGGTTTATTAAAAATTTTCCCAAACATATTTGAAAGCACTGCATTGGGTAGAATGGGTTTTCAACAGATTTGGGAAATGTTACTTGATAGTCTCCCCCCTAATTTTCTAAATGAAACGGTCTCTCCTTAACTGTTAAAGGGTCTGTATTGAAAAGAGCTGTCTCATACCTTTCAAACAAGCCTAGCTTCTCTGGATTTTAAGTTATAGGATTAAAAATTTTAACTTTACACTGTGTGTCTCTGAAACAGGCATGTGTTATAAGCTGTCATAAGCCCCACTAGCAATAATCAATCTTTTCTGATGCTAGTTACAGACCTACAACCATTCTCTGTCCATTCTTCTACCCATGGACACCTTAGGGAGAGAAAAGAATTTCTTTTTAGGCTTTGTGGCCAGCTTTAAAAATTATTTAGAACGTCTGGGCTTATGATGCAGCTGATGGTGCTTTGTTCTAGCAGTGGGCATGCTCCACCCTTTATATTGACTGCAGCTGGAAGCATGATCCTTGAGTTAGTTTAATAAAGACCACTTGTATGGCACCCACCGTTCCCCTTTAATTGAACAGAACAAAAAAAATCCCCTATCTGTATTTCTGGATTGTAGGTTTATCTTTAACAAGTATAGCATTAATCATAAATAAATTTTATATTTTTCAATTGATTATGGTACTGATGTCCCGGTTTCAAAACAAACCTGGTTTCGATTTGGAACTACTGGTTTAAAAAAATGTGGTTTTAATGTATTTTTTGTAATTTTTAAATTTATTTGAAAAATGAAAAAATGAAAATTCCTATAGAGAATTCTTGTTGAAAATTCTTATTAATTGAAAATGCTATTGAAATTTGTAATAATTTTTTTTTAAATATTCTGATTCAATTGGGTTGGAATTGGATTTTCAGACTTTCAAAAGGTTCCACAGAACTGCAGGATCATGAGAACTAGTTGGTGCTGGAGCTACAGAAGTTACTATAATGTACGGTAGCCATGCATGTAGAAAAATTAAGCAGATTCTTCTTTTGTGCATGCAACGCTTATTTTGTGATTCTGTTTAATAACTCCTGTAAAACCAGTAACTTCAATATTGTGACATATTTTCCCCAAAAAAATATTAGCAATAGAATGAAGCTTACACAGTGCTCCATTCCTCAGTACTAATGTGATTTAAGAAATGCATAGGTAATCCCATTCTGGTTAATATAAAAAAAGAGGCTGTTTTAAAGGGCATCTCCAGCCTTTATAAAAAATTTGATATTACGTAGGTTACCCCTGCCCATCCCCAAACCACTGTATTAGTTTGTTAAAAAAGGATTTAGAACTCTACTTTCATACCTTAATTCCTCTGGCGCTCCGATTTGGCTCCTTGCTTGCCGGGCCAACTAATACAGTGGTTGGCGGTGGGCAGGGGTAACCTACATAATATCAAAAGCTTTTTACGCTAGGTGGACCGGCAGCAACAGATGGATACTGATGGAGGGAGGCGCATTTCACACTACCCCCCGAAGGCAGAAGAGGCAGAAACCCTTGGACAGGAAGACAGCTACTACTCTTCAGGTTCCTGGACTATGGCTAGACATTGCAGGAGAACCATTTGGAGAAGAGCTGTAAGGTAAGTATTTTTTTAAATTTTAGTTTGGGGGGGTGGACATGCCCTTTAATATGACTATTTAGAGATTACAACAAAGACAGATAATAATCCCGAAAGAATCCAACTGTGAAGAAAAGAAGAGGGAAAAGGTGAATAACCTTGCATTTTATACGAAATACATGATTATTTTAGAAACAAATTGTCTTACCAGCAAGGCAAAGATACAAATTACACTTACCACTGTATATCAAAAAAAATGTTTCCTTTGCAAGGTTAAATTACAAATGCGCTGTAAGAAAAAATAAAACAATGTTATGGGTCAGGTATCTACATTGTAAGCAAAGGTTTGGTTTTAAACCTCAGATTTCCTTTATATAACATTGCTATATTGTAGAACGGTTACAGATTATTATACGAAGTAGCACTTGTATCAATATTACTAGTATAATTGCTTGTATAGTTAATTTGTATATAGTTTGCTATGCTAGGCCAAACTTTTAATTCATAAAACTTTTTTTTTAATGTCCACTTTTGCTCTGGATTGACATGAAATATATAATTTTGTGACGTAATACAGATCAGCTTCTCTCACGCACAACATAAGAAATGTGGTTCCGTCTGTAATCAAGAGTAAGACTTTCAACAACTGTTTCTAGTTTGTTCTTATTGATCTGAAACTTTGCTTATTAGAGTGAAGTTCCCCATATCCCCATAACAATCTGTCAGAAGTTATTGTGTCGAAAATGTTTATATTTACTGCTTCTTAATAGCATCTGTTCTGGAGAACGACAAGATGATAGATGTTTTTTTGCTTATTATTGGTTTCCACCTTCTCACTTTTCCCAAGTTTTTCACACAAAATGCCTTGTTTTCTTCTTATCCTAGTCCAGAGGTTGATTTAGCATTTTTTATGGTTTCTTTTTCTCTGTACAAAGATCAAAACATAAGGGGGGGTGTACTAATGATGTGTATTATGTTATGAATGCTGCAGGTGATTCTGCCTTTCCCAACAGTAAATCTGCAATGTGCAGGGGTAAGGAAAGATGGAAATGGTGATGGTTATGTCATTTAACTTACTGAAGTTACTAATAAGACCTAGCACAAGGCATTGGAATATCGATGACACTTTTTCGGGTTTTCAATTGACCGATCGGCGATATTGATTGGTTTTACCTTATTGGGCAAGATAACTTTCCATCGACCCCATCTACAAGAACCTTACCTTCTTTAGTTTTGAAGCTGAAATCTACAGAAGATTGCTGGTGCAAGGTAGGGATATTCGATGGGTTCTTCCGATCGGATTTTCGATAGTTTCAGACATTAGAAAATTCAATCAAAGGAATATTGGACCATGTATGCCTTAAAAGATACCTTTATTTAAACTCGCAGAGTGCATAAAAAAAAACATTTAAAATATATAAACATGCAGACTGTTTCTTAATCTGGAATAATAAACAGTAGGAACATAAAGTGCATATCTACAGAATACTATCATGCAGAGTAAAGTCACATAGTGGCAGCTAGATAACATACATCATGGAGGTATGTGCAGTAAATATGCCTAGAGTATAGGAAGTGTATAGCTACCATAACCAATGTCAAGGTCAGGCACATATTAGAGTAGAGTAGAGCATTTGATTTAACTTACTGAAAAGCAACAAACATGAACCTTTTTAAAACCCTGCGTTGAAAAACGTTTTATAAATATTGCCCATATTTGGCTTTAAGAGACAAATTACTGTTCTTTCTATTTTTTTCCTCTGTTTTATTATTCTGCTTTTTTGTACTGTATATCCTCCTATAATTTTTGAGCTAATGACAAAAAAATCGGTACAGGATGTATGTGCGGGACACATAGGAGAAGTGTGCTATTACCTAGCTAAGGAATCCGTGTTACTGCGATACTGGCAAATTTTGGGACATTTTTTCCCATAGACTTTATTGAACATATATTATATATATTGTACAAAGGGTAATTTTTATTTCTAAATTGGCCATTACTGGAAAATATAATTCTTCCCAACTATCACTGTACCCTTTTTTTATTGATGTGCCCCCTCTTTCTTTAGATATCTGGTCTAAAACATCTTACATTTCAACTGTCAATCAAGTGCCTGAATATCAAAAGCATTTCTGTTATATATCGTTTTACTGTAGCTGGAATGGTGACGGTTGGTATGGAAACTGCATGGTGGGTAATTCCCTCTCCCATTGCTGCCTCATAGGGAGCATGCTTGCCCTCAAAGAGTCAGATAGTCTAGCAGGGGGCTGGGGGACTGAGCTTGAACAAAACAAGTACTGGATTGAAGTCTTGCAGCAACACAAACACATCAGAGTAAATGCTGCTTCCATGTATTCATTTATAGATTGAAATAAAGCAAAATCATTTTATGTCCTATAAAGTGTGCAATCCTCAAATGTGGACATTTCATGGTTTTAGGGTTATGTGATCAAAACAGTTAATTTTATGGTCATAAATGCAAAAACACATACCCGCAACCTCCACATAGGTACACACACCTAATGACCTATCCTGCCATTTCTGTGGCAGCTATACTTAAAGGGTAACTATAGTCAAAAATATTTTGCTCAATCATCAAAAGTTAGTATTCTAGTCATAAATCTAAATATATACCCTCCAACATATACCTACTGACCCACTCTTCCATTTTGGTAGACACACATAATGGGTAACTATAGTCCAAAAAATGCTTTGATCAAGCATCAAAAAAAGTTGGTTTTATGGTCAAAAACACATTACCATCTGTTTCCAGCAGATGTGGTAAAGGCAAGTTAATTGAATAGCTTTAAAAGTGGACTGGATAACTTCCTAAAACTAAAAAATATTGAAAATTACTGGTATTAATACATATACTGTAGTTGGTTGATCCAGAGAGACTTTCAGATTGCCATTTGTAGTCAGGAAGAATTATTTTCGTTTTCAGCAGTTTTTTATTTGCCTTCCTCTGGATCAACTGTTAGGTAGGATTAAAGAGGAAGGTATAAAGGTTGGACTAGATGGAAGAATGTTTTTATTCAATCTCAATTACTATGTTACCATGCACATAAAATTAACCTCAGGGAAGGACCCATTAGGCTTTGTTCATACTGTAGAGCATTTTGGTGCACCAAAACGCTCTGCACATAAGAGTGAACAGCACCATTCACACCTATGTGCTGCGATACAGTGCGCTGGATGCAATGCACTGCATGCATCAGTTTTGTGCATTAACGCTCGCAATGAAAATAATGGTCGCCGGAATGTACTTAATCATTAGCGCAATGTTCCGCTGCGCAACTCACAGTTTGAATGTAGCCTAACAACACCCTTTTCTTCATTAAAGGGCATGTCCACCCTTCTTAAAAAATGTAATATAGTCTCCCTGCTCCCCCAGCCCCAACCGCTATAGTTTTAATTTCAGAAAGTGCCCCAAACATTACTTACCTTCCCTCTTTCCTCCGCCGCACTGCCAGGCCCTCTGCTTGCGCGAAAATGCAAGCAGAGGGGCGGGACCAGCAGTCGCGTCTGTCATTGGCTGAGCGGCAGCCAATCACGGACGCAGCTGCCAGGAGTTCAGTGCGGCGGAGGAAAGAGGGAAGGTAAGTAATGTTTGGGGCACTTTCTGATATTAAAACTATAGCTGTTGGGGCTGGGGGAGCAGGGAGACTATTACATAAAAAGATTTTTACGCTAGGGGGAGGGAATCTTAATCGGGAGGGAGGGCTCTTCTGCGCATGGCAAAATTCTCCCGGAGGAGAGACAGGAGGCCTATATGGACTCTGCAGTACTCCTGGTGGGCGTTTTTTTGGACTTTAGGGGGGGGATAGCAGAAGAACCCTATGGAGCTGGGATGTAAGGTAAGGATTAAACTACACTACACAATGGGGCCAGTAGTGGGGAGGATTATAGTTTTGGGGGTGGACATGCCCTTTAATGAATGATACTACCAGAACACGCACTAGTAATATGTCAAATTATGGGCAAAAGTGGGAACTGTGCAAAACAGAGATATGAAAATACCCTCGTATTGTGACCAGAGGGAAATATTATGTGATACGTAAACAAGCCATAGATTTCTACATAATATTTTTGTTTGGAATTAATCTTTCACAGCATCTGTTACTGCTTCTAGCAGCTTATGCTCCAAAAGACTAGTGATAAATTATTTTTATTTAAAATGTTAGCTATGCATAACAAAGACACTTGGAATTGATAACTATCGCTACACACACACACACACACACACACACACACACACACACACACACACACACACACACACACACACACACACACACACACACACACACACACACACACACACACACACACACACACACTAGAACATCAAATGAAATAAAAAAAAAACTCCTGTCTATTAAAGCAAATGTTATTTAGTGTTGGTTTGATATACATTTTTCGGTCACACAGGTTAATAAAATATAGGTGACCATATGTACAACCAGGCAGTGAAGTGTATCAAATAATCCCGTTTAGACTGATTAGATTTCAGTCCAGCAATTACTATTTCAGGCCAGTCTTGAACAGTTGAAAGCTTCATTTGTATTCACAGTGTGTGTTAAAGCCAGTGTGACAATATGAGTTGCAGTACATTTCTCCTGTTTATTTCCAAGTTGAGAATAAACATAGGTACAGTATGTATAAATAATATCCTTTTTGCAGGTTTTTAGGGTGCGGTAGTATCGGAGAATGAATGAGACTGCATTAAGTCATTTTTTTTAAGCTCACCATTAAAATAAACACAAAAGGTAGCTCAGTGGTACTGCAAGGTACAGAAGCAGTTTATGAATATCCTATGCACGCCCAGAATTTCTCACAAAGGAGTGAATGCAGCTGGCAATTACAATTCACAAGAGCACATCCACCAACAATTACTGCAGCGGCTCTATGAGTCCAGGGGTGCTATATGTCTGGAAACTGGACTGCAGCAGCTACAGTCTTTTGCGCTATACACATCCCATTCCTAAGACCGAAATTCATTTCACAGCTGAAATCGAATCCCCTGACTTGCGCTGGTAAAATGTTTGATGTCTTTTTGCTCCTGTTGCTATTACAAATGCCTCTTTACATATTTGCATTATGTATGGCAACCAGCCACTGCCACGTTAAAAATGCTCACCGGGGGACTTTGCCTTCATTTTTATTGCTAAAACTTGAGGGAAAATTCACATTTTATCAGTTATATTTATTAGTTACTGCCTTACAAATTTGGATAGCAAGTCAGGTGGTGTCCAATATTATTTTTTTTCTATTTGCAATGTACAATTGTACTTGTGAATGGCAGGTTATAGTGATGCCATCTTGGTTTGGTTTACTGGCAACTAATCAAGCAAAACTATCCTTATCTGCTAGAGGCAGAGATTTTGTTTTATTTTTTTGAATCTATGTAATCTTTTTCTGTCTGTTTGTCTATCTATATATTCCCTTATCTTTCTCTATTTTTTTATCTATGCAATCTACCGACCTATCATCTATAAATCTATTATCTGTCTATCTAGCCACTCATCCTCCCATTCAAGTTTTAGCTGAATCTGGTTTGGAACTCCCTCCTGATGGTCTTTAAATATTTAGATGGATTTGGAAGTGTATTAAATAATATCACAATTGTAATTGCTTAGGCGTAGGCCACACTGTCATTTGGTGGGGTGCTCAGTTCCATGAGTTAGCACTTCAGTTTTTCCATCTGTAGGTTTGTGTAAAAACGGGCGCAAGGTGCACCAAAAATGATTGCATGCGTTGGAAACAAAGGGATTGTAGCACAATGCAAATAGAATGGCATAGACACCGTGATTTACAGGCTATAGCACAGTACATGCAATGTGCAAACAGATGTGATCTGAAAAACGGTTGCAGTGCCCATTGCAAGCTGAATATATTTGTAGTAAGTAAATGCATGAATATTCCCTGGAAATTTTTACTGTCTGTTTTACATTAAAGGGTAACTGGTCTGAAATTCTTCCAAACCAGTTAGAACGATATAATAAGCCTTCCATTGTACCTTCAAAATGAAACCTAAATCACATCTCTAGATAAAATTTGTGCAAAGTTATTGGTGGAAAGGTTCAGTAATATTATTTCCTGCTTGAACACTTCCTGTTTTCAGCCATGTGACCAGCTTTTAGTCATGTGACCAGTCTCGGCCTGCATTAATAGGCTCCCCTCAACAGTAATTTTTACCCCCCAAGCACTTCCTGTTTTTCCCAGCATTAAGTCTCAACTGAGCATGCTTCGCCCCAGGGGGCAGAGGGCATGGCAGAGGTCTGGTGATGTCACACAACCTACTAGAAACAGGAAATTTGGACATTCACCCCAATGGAATTTCTCACCGGTTGCAGCCGGAGAGGTGATTGTCTGCTCATTTTAAATGGAATATTGCAGGCTTTCATTTATCCCTAACTTGTTTGGAGACCACAGTTGCTCTTTCATTTCTGTTCCCTAGTGTCCACATAGCCATATCTCCAACATGTTAAATTACGTTGTTATTATTATTAGTTATTTTGGATTGCAAGTTAAACCCAATCATGCAAAACCTACACCCATATGGATCTACAAATCACCTAAATATATATTATATATCAAGGTATACTATGTATATTATATATACTGTGCTACTTACAGTGTTATAAAAGGCTATTATGTCCAAGGTAATGTTAACCACTCCACCCCTTTCTGCATGTTTTCAGTAACTAGCAGAATCCAGCTCCACCCCCCACCAACGAGGAAGTGTGACTCTTGAACTGATAGGTGGAAGGCCTTTCTACTCTGCCTTTCACACCACTGTCTGCCACTCGTAAAGAGGTAAAGGTACATTTAATTGAAGCAGGAGTGGAACATTTTCTTATAATAGTCACTCAGTTACATAGCAGAGTGGTTTGTATATGAATATATTCCATTGTTGCTCCCTTTATAAAAAGAAGCACATGTGTAGTATATATGTTTTAATAAATTTATATATATAATATATATATATATATATATATCCTATATATTATACTAATACAGTTACGTATTTTGTTTGCTTTCAAAGGCACTGCCTGATACTGCTTGACATAAAATCTATTATCCACAGAAATGCTTATGTCCTTTTCTACTGAATTAGTTCAAACAGCATTCTATTTTGCTAGTATTTATGTTGGTTTTGCCTAATTACAGAAGTTTGTTTATTTACATTAAAAACTATTTAGCGTCCATTCTTTTTTTCTTGGATTTATGTATTAAAAGGGACTGTCCACCCCTCTTTTCAAAAATTCATATATTGTAGATTACCCCCCAAAACATAAAGATTGTTTTAGTCAAAAGCTTTTATATAGTCGGAGCTATTATACTTGCATGCTCCTCGCTCCACTGCCGCTTCCAGGTTCTCAGTCAATCTCCACTGCTGCTGCTGTGTTTTTTCTGTTCTTGAGCAGCCGCAGTGGAGACTGCTCCAGGAATGGCAGTCAGTGATTGGCCGTGATGTCACAGTCACGGCCGACACTGACTGCCTTACCCCGAAGTGCAGAGCCACGGCGGTGGAGCGAGGAGGAGCATGTAAGTATAATAGCTCCGTGTGGGAGCCGATTTAAAGCTTTTGCCCAAAACGAACTTTAGGTTTTGGGGGGTATTCTACAATATATGTATTTTTAAAGAAGGGGGTGGACACTCCCTTTAAAGGCATACAGTAAAAGGCATAGGATAAAAACCAAATGTCAGACAGTCCTTTGCCTAGGTACATTTTAAATAACACTGTAGATTAGGGTGTAAATTATCTTTGCATATCCACTCTTTATTAGGAAGCTCTCTATTAGCATTGACTATTGGCAATCCTATAAGAACATTATTTGTCTTCTTAAAGGGTATGTATACTGGCAAATTTGTTTTTTTAAATTGCCCATTAGTGGAAACTATAATTCATCCCAACTATCACTGTATCATTTTGTTGTTGATCTGCCCCCTATTTCTTTAGATATCCAATCTGAAACATCTTACATTTCAGCATTTCTGTAAGCAGTTTTGCTGTAGCTGGAATGGTTTGACAGTTGGTGTGCTGTATACTGCATGCAGTATTGACAGTTGGTATGTGAGAAAATAGGTCAGAGCCTGAGCAAAGTACTTTATTGAAGGCATGCAGCAACACACACACCTCAGAGTAAGAGCTACTTACACATATTTATTTATAGATTAAGATGATGCAAAGTATGCTTGTGAAGGTTCTCATTCATCCAGGTCATGGTATATCTGTTGTATTCAATTAGATCAACTGGACTTGAAATGTAGTTCTTGTACATTTCAAGTCCAGTTGATCTAATTGAATACAACAGATATGATGCAAAGTAATTTTTTCAGTATACATACACTTTAAAGATCCCCTATACTATGAGGTAGAAACGTACTTTCAGTATTTCTATACTAGCTTCACCTCTCAAGAGTGGCACATGCTCACATTTGGGAGACAGTAGGCTTTGCAAGATGTACTTTGTTCCTTAGCAAATGTGCAGTTTGGATGCTCTGCGTGAGCATAAGGCATAAACAGGCTTTTAGTCTACAAGAAGTGAGATCTTGGTAAGTACAGCAAAAGGGGATATAAGAATAGGAACTCTTACCTCTCATACAATAAAATCATTTAATGTAAAAAAATATATAAAAGAGTATAGATGCCCTTTAAAATTCTTTTTAATACGGTAATATGCCCCCATTTTAAATTATCCATATAGTAGGTGTTACTATATACTTAATCAGCTCCATACATTTCAGCCTCTATTTTGTTCCTAATCTATGAAAATGAATCAAAAAGAAGTAAATCTTGAAAGACTGATGTGCTGTGCCTGTTAAATTATGATCTACACACGAAAATTTTTAGTCTGTGCTTTCTGCTTAGGTACTTAAAATTGTGTGAAGCGGAGGAAACAGCTATGTCTATTAACACTATCTAAATATTCCTCCTAATTTGGCCAATCCGTCCATATTTCCAGGAAGCAGAGTGTGTTAGAGAGGTGTACAACGTTAATGGCTTGTTGTATGCCATTAAAAGGTATTGTACACTCATAAAAGAATGACATTTTGATCAATGCTGTTAAAAAAATGATTGTCTTAACACAGAAAAGCTTTCCTGTTACAAGTTTAAAAATATGTCTTTAAAAGCTTTTTATTGAATATCTCTGTGTCCTAGGGAAAGCAGCCTGTTTTGGCACGTGGCTGCACAGAGTACTGAACATTTAATGAACTACAAAAGTCCCTCCTTTTGAATGGGATAAAATCTCTGCATCTGAAATAAGTCTGATTTAGGCATGGTACACATGGGCTATATTTCACACACCATTGATCACCCAGCTGTGATATATTGGTTGGACTGGCCATGTGATTGAATAGGATTTAGGACATGACGGCTCATTTCTGAACGATTCTTCAGCAAAATTGGTTGGTCTGGATGATAAATCATTTAAACACGCATGGAAACTCGGGTTGAAATATTGGCCTATACATTTTAATTCTGACTGATAAATTGCCAATCAATAGATTTATTTAGTGGGGTATATTGGGCAGAAAATCTACCTCTGTCTACCAAGTCTAAATTTAAGTTCTTAAAAAAACAAAGGTGATATTTCACATGTAATTAATAAATGTGTTTGCTCATTTGAATTAGCTCTAGATGAGATCACCTGGACACGAGTTGAATTTTTAAAACTTTGGGCTAGGCTATTACTGAATGTTAATAAAAACAAAAAAACACGATTTTTGATTGTCTCTCACAACATGGATTCTTGGTGCACTTTGGGGAGTAAGAGCCAATTGATATAACTGTTACCTTCTTCAATATATGAAAGCATTTGTATTGGTTCCCAAGGTGAATGGAATGGTTTTCTGACTGGGCTATTAATACCATTCCTGGGTATTTAGAAATTGAATTAAAATTAGAAGTTCAGTGGAACTTGCATATTAAACAATTAATTTCATACCCTTTGGTATTCTTCTGTCAGTAGTGAGCTGCCAATTCATACTAGGTTAGGCGTATCCCACACTTGTAACTTTCTTTTGTTGGGCCTCAACTCCCCTCTGCCCCATTTCAGGCAGCAATTAAGGAAATAAAACTGAATAGGAAGGAGACTCCACACAGTGATTAACTGCAAAAACTCTTGCTTCAGTGCAACATGTGTCAGGTTGCGCTGAAACACTGAAATAAAAGAAGAGATTTTCCAGTTAAACTCTGTGGTCTCAAAACAAGTTATGGTTAAATAAAAGCCTGCAGTATTTCCTTTAAAATTAGCTGAAAATCACATATCTGGCTGCAGCTTGTGAGAAATTACATTGGGGTGAATGTTCAAACTTCCTGCTTCCAGTAGGTTGAGTGACATCACCAGACCATTGCCCGCCTGTCCGCCCCGGGGGAGAAGCATGCTCAGTTAAGACTGGGGAAATGAGGAAGTGCCTGGGGAAAAAATTGACAGTTGAGAAGGAGAGCCTATTAATGTAGGCTGAGGCTGGTCGCATGACTACAAACTGGTTACATGGCTGAAAACAGTAAGTGTTCAAGCAGGAAGTAATATTGCTGAACCTTTCCAGCAATTGCTTCTCACAAATTTTATCTAGAGATGTGATTTATGTTTGATTTTGAAGGTGTGGTGGATGGCTTTTTATATAATTCTTACTACGGTAGTTTAGAAGAATTCAAGACCACAATTACCCTTTAATCACTGTTTGGAGTCTTCTTCCAATTAGCTGCCATTTCATGTTTTACAACAGTCCCCCTTTTTCCCAGAATGCACACTTTCTTGAAATGTTCCAAACAGTAATTACTACTGATTGTCTGTTGGATGGGTCAAACATGTTCAGATCTCTACTGAGAAACTGATTCAACCCAGGGACCAAAATGGACACTATTACAGAGTACAGGAAGTCAGAATATTTATTTATGCAGAGATAAGTTGCAGAAAGGGCAGATTCGGTAATTTAAATGAGAAAATACTTCCTTTTTGTTTTTGAAAGCATGTGTATTAGTGATGAACCCCTTTAAAGCAGGACTATAAATTCCTACCTGCCATTCATCAATTACAGCAGAACATGCAGCAGTTAAACTTGCGCTCAAAGCTTGAATATGAATGTGGGTGAACATAAATTTGAATTTGTGGCATCCGTTCGATTTGCTTATTTTGTCAAGTAGCTGTGAATGAACTAACGTATTTGCCTAATAAATTTTTTCCCTTTTTTTTTAAAATAAACTTTTTACCCCCAGAAACAATATACGGTAGGTTGCAATAGTCCCTTATTACCTTCATCTTATACTCCGGTATCATCGTTGCTTAGTATTGTTGACTACAACCCATATCCAACTAACTGATGAAAACATGAGTTACAGTTCAACAATGACTGATCCTAGTTTGCCACTACTATTTCTATCACATGTATTTTGGTTATCATGTGGGCTTGTAATTATAGGACTTCTTCAGGTTGCTGGCCTCATGTTCATTTCTAATCACAACATGCGTTTTGATAAATTTAATATTTACTACCTGTGCCTGCCAAAGAATTAATGAGAATTGCTGACACTAGGGACCCTTGCAGAGAGGTGACGCTTTATTCCCATGGACATATTACAACACAAGAGCAAAGATAATGGTTTTCTGTTTTTGCATCAATGGTTGTGTGCTTCACATAATGGAAACACCGTTATATCACATTTAACCTGTTTAGATTCAGAACAGCAGATCTTAGAAGATCAAGATTTGTAAAATTTCAGTCTAGCAAACAGTTATTGACTGAAGATATATTTGACTCATTACTTACTTCTGTGTGTTTCCCTTTAGGAAATGCATCAAACTGTTTTTTTTTTTTGCTATCTGTGTATTTAACCGCAAGCAGTTTCAGGCCGAGGATCAGGATTTGTAAAGCATACAGCCTGTTTTATTAGTGCAAAGATTATTCTCTTGTGTTTTCTGTGCGTGATCTCTCCAGCCTCCTATCCTGGGGGTTGTTGTATGGAAGAACGATAACAGACAGTTATTGAGAGGGCTTGAAATGATTTGCCAATACAAGACTTCCCTTTACGGCTGCATTATCGATCTGTTCAATGATATCAGCGTCTGGCTTGTTTTCTATTTTAAACTTGATAAGTATATTTTATTGGGGAAGCTTGACAAGCTAAAAACCCAATGGCTTAATTTTTATATTACTCTTAAATGTCCGCTGACCTATTCTTCCTGCTGTATAGTTTAATGTGCTGAGGTTTGGTCTGCAAATAAGTAAATAAAGCACCAGCACAACATTTTTGCTGTTACGTTACCTAAATAAAAATTGCACCCTCTTTTTATTGATTATCAGTCAAGTGGAATCAGGAGCACTTCTAGAATTTTTGTTGCCTGAGCCAAACTCCGTGTGCCGCTGCCATGTTCAAGTGGTTATGTCGATGGGCATGGCTAAAATTTTACAATTGTGAACTTCCTATCACATAGGTATTTAAACAGTTCGTACACACGTGTGATCGCGGCCAAAAAGCTTGTTCGTACACATGGTGCATCGCAGGTCGGCTTTCGCAACGCACAATGTGTATGAATGAGCGTTTTGGCCGATAATCTGCCCGTGTATGGGCACTTTATCGGCCGAAATGGCTGTTCATTCGGAGATCGTTGCCCGGGTGGATCTCCGATCAAGTGTGCGTTCCAGATGAAAGTGCCCATACACGGGCCAATTATCGTCCGAAACGCTCGTTCGTACACATCGTGTGTACGAACCTTTAGACAGTCAATTAACAATAATGTAAATTACTAGAAACAGATATTCCATCCCTTTCTCAAACAGCTTGTGTTCCCACTACCATATTGCTCCTTTCAGATTTTTGTTGATCAAAATAACTTATTTTATAGCCTGTGCTATACATGTTGGTTCAACTGTTACAATACATTTATAAATGTCATACTTTCTGTAATATAAAAGATTTAGCCAAAATATTTTAAGCCTGCCACCATGTCAAGGTAGACTCTTTCAGCAGGGCCCTAACTACCTAACTAGTCTAACAAACTAACTAAAGCTAACCATATAAAATGATTTTAACAACATCAGATCTGTTATTAGGGAAAATTATTTTTTCTTGACCGGTCAGCACTTCCTGTCTGCCGCCTTTCTTCTTCAGTGCAGGGGTACCACCTGAGAAAAATGTCTCACTCTGTCTCATGGTAGGTGTGGCCCTGAGTGGAATTTAACTTGATTCTCTTACAGGAGTAGTATTCTCCAACTTTGCATAGTTTTTTCTATTTTTTTCAATTCTTGTGCAAATCTGAAAAAAACATTGATATTTGCCATTGTTCTGGCTGGGAGTTCTTGTTTTCAGTCATGAAACAAGGCATTTTACAGAGACTAGTTTGAAATATATGTCAACCGTCAAAAAGAACCATGGAAGCAGGAACAGGAGGAAATCTTCAATTTACTTGGATACTAGCCCTATTTACCTTACAAGTACCTTCACCACTCAGGCTGGATTAGAGCATGCTCTGTTGCTTATTTAATGTGAGTTGCAAAATGTGTAGAAGACCATTAAAAAGCTTGCTGCAAATGAAAAATGATTCCACCCTCATTATGACATCTTTTAAATGGCATCTCTAAAATATACCCTACCCTGTCCTCTGGAATCATTAGCTTACTCCTGTTATGCTCCTTGGTGCCTTGTGAAAAGGGGTAGTAACATAGTAACATAGTAATTAAGGTTGAATAAAGACATACGTCCATATTCACCCCCTTTTTTTTTTTTTTTTAACCCTACCTAACAGTTGATCCAGAGGAAGGCAAAAAAAAAAAACAGCTAAAAAGGGGGAAAATATTCCTTCCTGACTCCAAACGGCAATCGGAAAGTATCCCTGGATCAACCAGATCTATATGCATTAATACCAGTAATTCTCAATATTTTTTAGTTTTAGAAACGTATCCAGGCCTTTTTTAAAGCTATTCAATGAACTTGGTATTACCACATCTGCTGGAAGACCGTTCCACAGTTTCACCGTTCTCACTGTAAAAAAAAACCCCTCCTAACCTGAAAATGAAACTTCTTTTCTTCCAACCTTAAAGGATGTCCACGTGTCCTCTGATATGACCTGTTAGTAAACAATGCACCAGAGAGTTCATTGGATGGGCCATTAATATATTTGTATAAGGTTATCATGTCCCCACGCAAACGTCGCTTCTCCAATGTAAACAGCCCTAACTTGTCTAATCTGCCTGCATATTCAAGCCCCTCCATTCCCCTTATTAATTTAGTTGCCCTTCTCTGAACTGCCTCAATTTCCAAGATGTCCCTTTTGTATATGGGATTCCAAAACTGCACCGCATATTCCAAATGAGGCCTTACCAGTGCCTTGTATAAGTCAAGTTTTGTTTTAGTTTACACCCCTACAGCAATTTAGTGAGCTGGTTATGACCTTAAGCTTGCTCTGAGAAGGCAGCTAAAGGATTAGCATTTAGTCATTGGCTGTGATATCAACTGTCATATCCAAGAAGCAGAAATGGGGGCATGTGCATGACATTGTGCAGCATTTCAGGTTAGTCCTATATATTTCAGATTTATAGTTATTGCAGTTTTGGGGTTTAAGGGCTCATATATATCCATCCAATAAATCAATTGCATATGTGTGCCTGTGCTTGAATCATATATATCCAAAAAAAACCAAGAAAGCACAGCACTGCCAATTTGCATTTAAAAATGTATATCCTTTTACTGATGCATATAGTTAAAAAAAAAAAAAAGAATGTTTCAGAGCCATCTGCTCCTTAAAGGGCATGTCCACCCCCAAAACTATAATCCCCCCCAACTACTGGCCCCACCATGTAGTGTAGTTTAATCTTTACCTCACATCCCAGCTCCATAGGGTTCTCCTGTAGACCCCCCCCCCCAAAGTCCCAAAACTAACCACCAGGAGGATAGCAGGGCTCTGCCTTCTATCTTGCCTCCGGTAGATATTTGTCATGCGTACTGCAGCCCTTCTCCCCCTCCCGTTCTACTATCCCTACCCCTAGCGTAAATCCCCCTTTATATGTTGTTCCTCCGTGTCTCCCAGCCCCAACCGCATATTTTTTATTTTCAAAAAGCTCCCCAAACTCTTACTTACCTCTCCGCTTTCCTCCGCTGCACTGAATGACCGGCAGCCGCGTCCGTGATTGGCTGCCGCTCAGCCAATCACAGACGCGACTGCCGGTCCCGCCCCTCTGCTTGCATTCTCGCAAGCAGGGGCGGCAGTGCGGCGGAGGAACGAGGGGAGGTAAAGTAAGAGTTTGGGGGGCTTTCTGAAAAAATAATTTACGCGGTTGGGGCTGGGAGACATGGGGGAACATCATATTAAAAATTATGTTTTAGGGTGGACATACCCTTTAAACTACCAAATGTATACATACCATTTTAACTCGCTATATTAACACATATAGGAAGTGACATAGATTCTTACAGGAAATAACTTCATCACATTTAGTATTTAGTATATACACATACCCTGTCCTATCTATCTATCTATCTATCTATCCAATTTATAAGTAATTTATATTAAGTATACCTTATCTCCACATTATACACACCTATTTTATGAATATTTAGTATTTATTAATATTCTTATCAATATCTGTATAGAAAAAAGTGGACAGATATTACATACTGCAACCTGTATAGTTCAGCGAATTTAACCTGTTAATCCACGTCACCTCCCTTTTCAGTATCAACTCTCTGTCACCCCCTCTGCTAGGGTGATCTACTGAATCCACCACCATAAACCTCAACTGGGATTCATAGTTGACAAGTTCTACAAAATGCCTCAATACAGCTAATTTTTTATTGCCTGTCTGAATAGAGGTGCGGTATTAGAATATCCTCGATTTTATTTCCTGTGTGGTTTCGCCAACATAGATGAGACCACACAGGCACCACAACACATAAACAACATGTGGAATTACATGTATAGTAACTTAGTCTGAGGGTGCACAAATGAAGAACCCTTTCGTACGCTCCCACACTGGACATAGGATATATAAATGTTTGTATGTATATGTTTATTTATATAGCGCCACTTGGGGATGCAGCGCTGTACAGTAATAAAATACAGTAAAGTCATACATGGGGGATAAATGCATAGATAGTTCAGTACATAAATATAAATTATATAAATAGAAGTGCTAGGGCTTTGCCACAAGAGGTAATGAGGTCCCTGCCCCGTGGATATTACAATCCAGTTAGGTAGGTAACACACAGAGACAATGGAATATAAGTGCTGGAGACGTATGCAGTGCAAATAAGACAATTAAATACTGTGCTGGTTACCAGATAGATAGGATGTAAGGCTAGATTTAAACCTGCTAATTGAGGTTTCTTGACGTAGAGAGAGGGGAATAGAATTCCAGAGGATGGGAGCCACAAGAGAGAGAGGTTTAAGACGAGAGGAAGCAGTCTGAGTGGGGGGTCTGTACAGGAGCTAGTTCTGCGATGAGGGGAGGGTACGGGCAGGAACATATGGGGAAACTAGAGAGGAAATATAAGGAGGAGCAGTAGAGCGAAGGGATTTAAATGTTAAGAGAAGGATTTTGTATGTAATGCACTGTTGAACGGGGAGCCAGGTTGTTGTCCGGTGCAAAGGAGATTTGGGATCTGGTTTATTAGATGGCAAAACAATACCTGTGGCAGTATAGACTGAAGGGGAGAGAGGTGGGAAGCATGAAGACCAGAAAGTAGTAGGTTGCAATAGTCCAGGCGCGATAGGATGAGAGCATAGGGTGGTCTGGAGAGAAAGGAACCTGCGGATTTTGGCTATATTGCGAAGGAAGAAACGACAGGTTTTCGCAACATAGTTAATGTGGTTAGAAAAGAAGAGAGAGGAGTCAATAATTACCCCTAGGCAGCGTGCCGATTGGATATGGGAAATGGGGGTATTCTCAACAGAGATTGAGAAAGATGGGGCAGGACCAGGTTTAGGAGGAAAAATTATCAGTTCAGTTTTAGAAGATTTAATTTGAGGTAGCGTTAAGACATCCAGGAGGAGTGAAGTATACGCAGAAGGAGGAAATAATCGACTGTGTCGAAAGCAGAGGAGAGGTCAAGGAAGATAAGAATAGAAAAGTGACCATTGGCCTTTGCAACCTGCAGGTCATTTACAGCCTTACTCAGAGCCATCTTGGTGGAATGTGCAGGATGGAATCCAGATTGCAAAGGATCCAATAGGTTATGAGCATGAAGGTAGTTAGCGTTACGGGAGAAGACTAATCGTTCTAGCAGTTTAGAGGCTATCGGTAAGAGAGAGACCAGGCGGTAATTGGCTAAACGAGGGGTCCAGCAAGGGCTTTTTTAGTATGAGCTTAACATGGGCATGCTTAAAGGCATGCAAATGATTACAGTGCTTCAGTAATATAAAGGGCATGGGATCAAGAGGACAGGTTGTGAGCGGACATGATAGATGCAGGCAAGAGACTTCTGAATGGGTCACAGGAGCAAAAGATCCAAGAATAGCTGAAGGAGGAGAGGGCAACATAATCTGAGAGTCATCCCGAGGACCAGATATCTGCACACAGATGGACTTTATGCTGAAAGTAATGCACAGAGTCCTGGGGAGAGTGCGGAGAAAGGAGAGGGTCAGCGGGAGAGGGGCGCAGAAGGGAGTTGAAGATGGAGAACAGGCGACATGGGTTCGATTTGTTGTTGTTTATAACTTTCCGGTAATAGTTCTGTTTTGCCAGCAGGAGCCCAAAGCCGAGACATTGCAGCATGAACTTGTAATGGAGAAAGTCAGCCTTTGTACGGGACCTTATCCACGCACGTTCAGCAGCACGTGCACACCTGCGTATAAAACGGGAAGTGGGGTTGAGCCACGGACGAGGATTAGAGGATCCTCGACTGCGGGAATGCCAGGTGGCGAAAGGGTTAGTCAGGATAGAATTATAAGAATTAGCAAGCGAGTCAGGGTCATCAACTGTCAGGACAGGGATGAGGCGAGTGTCATGAGATCTATGGGTCCAGTATTACGGACAGACGCACAAGATGGAGGGACAGGAGGAAGAGGAAGGTGTTGAGTGATAAGATGGTGATCAGAAAGCAGGAAGTGGTTAGAATATTGTGTGTGTGTGTGTATATCCTTCCTTTATATAAAATTATTTTCCATTTTGTGGAGATTGCATTGAGTTTTTAGACTGTACTATGTAGGTGGGGGTAGGCTAAAATAATATTATACATAGTAAAAGTGTATATTGTAATGTAAAAGGTATAACATGAATTAGTTTATTAATATGTACAAAATAAAGATATATAAGTGTGTAACAGTGTGTAAATGGCATATGAAATAAAAAATAAAAAAGTACTAACCTACAGAATCTCCCCACGTTTGAATGGACTGGTCAAAATGGGAGCTATAGACACACCTCTCAAATTTATTAAATTCTGCATGGAAGTTTGCTGCCATTTCCTTATTGTCCTTATTATCCAATAGGTGTGCTTCTGGTAGCTGCTGTAGCACTACATCACATCCTGACGCAATGCATGCTTTACAGTAACATCCTTTAGCTTTGCATTGTGGTAGAGACTTACTGAGCATGTGCGAGTTAATGGCCAATCAAAAGAAAGTTTGCTTTCCCAGTAAGTGTAGATGATATCCATCTGTATTGTCATTGTGGGAGAGACTTACTGAGCATGTGCGTTTAAGGCCAATCAAAAGAAAGTTTGCTTTCCCAGTAAGTGTAGATGATATCCAGCTATATTGCATTGTGGGAGAGACTTACTGAGCATGTGCGAGTTAATGGCCAATCAAAACAAAGTTTGCTTTCCCAGTAAGTGTAGATGATATCCAGCTGTATTGCATTGTGGGAGAGTGCTTCACATCCTGATGCAATGTGTAGTGGAAGTGGGTGGGCATGGCCAAACGACACTGTCTGTCTGTCTCTCTCTGTCTGTCTCTCCCTCTGTCTCTGTCTGTCTCTCTCTGTCTCTCCCTGTCTGTCTGTCTCTCTCTTTCTTTCTGCCTGTCTCTCTCTGTCAATTTCTCTGTCTCTTTCTCCTATTCTGTTAGCAGCAGTGCTCACAATGATCAGCTTCCAGGTTAGTACAATTATTATAAATTGTTACATTACTGTAATAGTGGCCGACTGTATTCTAGCAGCCAATAGGAATACCCCATATTAAACAAGCACCAGGTTCCTCCTTACTGCCGCATGTGTGTAAAGTACAGCATCTAACAAAGCCCTTCCACATTGGTCGTAATCCAGGTAAAAGCCAATAGTGTTCCGTTTAACTGGGAGAGAAGGCATTGCCTATAGAAATGGTGGGCGATCCCTGCTGTTGCTAGGTATTGAGACGCTGCCTATTCCTGCTTGAGAGCCCTTGGGATTAGCTGGAGGAGGGAGTTAATGTGTGTACAGTATTGTATGTATACAACTTGACAGCACCTGGTCTGGGGCTCCAAGTGCCGATGGAAGCCCCGCGGAGCCTTCCAGCACTCGCGGCAGGGCCTGGGAGCCTGGTTTTTGGCCACGAACAACCGCAAACACCCCCTGGAAGACAGAACTACCGGGAAAGGCTCCAAGTGCCACGGAGCCTCTCAACACTCGCGGTGGGGCCTGGGAGCCTGGTTTTCGGTCGCGAACAACCGCAAACACCCCCTGGAAGTTGGAACTACCAGGAAGGGCTCCAAGTGCCGCGGAGCCTCCCAACACTCGCAGCGGGGCCTGGTTTTCAGCCGCAAACTACCCCTGGAAGACGGAACTACCGGGAACGGCTCAAGTGCGCCGGAAGTTATCATTAGGTAAAACGTATCTTAAACATAATAATACACACAAAAATACAGCATTATTACTTAAAAAAGTCATTCTTAGATAGGACTACCCTAATATGGAGGGCCTTGTAAGTGGCGGGTAGCTTACACTTATTATATATTAATATTTTTTAATAAATATATGTAACTAACCCTCCAGCAAATTAAACTATATAAAATTAACATATAAAAACCCACTGTGCACCAACGGGCACACTTTTGCTAGTATGTATAATATATATATATATATATAATATATATGATATATATTTCATTTGAGGACTGAACTTGCCCTTTAACATTTTTTTATCTCTTATTTGTCTGTGTCTCATTGCAGAAGCAGACCTTTTCCCAAATATTGAATGATTGACCATACATGGCCCGATGATTGTACGATTGTGATTGTAGTGTCTATGGCTACCATTAGTGACACCACACAGAGTCTATTTTCACATGGATTTTTCAGACATCCCACAATTTCAGGGTGGAAACCCAACCCCGCCCACCACCCAGGATTAATCCACAATCAACATGCATGCATACTTTCAGACAGACATACACCTGCATATGGACACACACATCCATACAGACAGGCATGTATAAGAACATTCTGTCACTTGTTCTCCTCTAATTAGCTTTGGCATCATTGCACTACAACAAAGTTCAGGGAGATTGTAACTTCTGGGAGTCAGGGAGCTAATATTAATATCAAGGAGACTTCCTGAACTTCAGAGGTGGGATGCAGGAATTTTATTGCTGGAGGATAGATTACCCCTTTACACCACTATAACATTGAATGACTTTCTAAAGGGCACATTGTAATGGATAAGATTTTAGATTTACTAAATTGCCCCAGTAATAGAACATGTTGCATACAGTACGTACCTTATTAACAAGTAGTTTTATGGATCCTCATTGATTGCTGGTTTTTATGCAGGGTCAACAAATTTGTGGGGTATAATTGGGATATGGAATGCCATTTGCCACCAGTCTGACAGCCATGGGTGATGTAACTGAAATGGTTCTTCGCTTACTTTTTCACAGAGAAAGCCATCTCGCTTTGAATTCCTGAACAACACCCTTTTCTGAGGTTTTAATGGAATTAGTGCTGTGAAGCGATTCACTGCGTTAAACAGCAGTGTTTTGCAAGATAGAGGCTTAATGAGAAGAACGACACAGCTATTCTTTAAATGACCTGTCTTGCAGTATTTTGCAAGATAGACCACTTTGTACTGCATTGAATTCCTTTCATTGTTTCATAAGAGTCTGAGAAAAGGGATTTAATTAGTTATGTAAGTGAGGATATGTGTGTTATGCAAGGATGTTAAGTGTGTATGTTCTCCTTTATTATAACTGTCCTTGGGGAAGATAAAATGTATGTTTCCGGTTTATAGGCCAGCAATAAACATACCAGCTAACACAACATAGAATTGGCCATTTTGCCTAACGTAATGTTTACCTACTGTAGTAGGACTGCATGCTGTGTGCGGCCATAATCTTACTCTGGCAGAATCTTTTTCATTCACGCAATTACCCCTCATTACGGAGGAATATTTATTGATGAACAAAGAATAAAGTATGTATAAGTTGAAGACAAAAATACAATGGGCCTGATTTACCCACATGTACTGTGCTAAAAATAGGGGTTAAACTCGTGCTAACCAATATTGAATAGGTTAGCGCAAGTTTAACTCCATATTTGCACTGGCTGCACCAGTTTCACAAAAGATGCCTGTGCAACTGGCGCAATCTATATAATAAAGGATTTGCGCCACTTTAAATCCACAATTTTAGACCAGTGGCACTGAGGTAAAATCCCTTTTGAGATTTACCACCAGGTGCAAATCCAGTATTAAATATGGGAAGCCGTATTTGCCTGGAGCAATTTGCAGCTCTGGGTAAATGAGGCCCAATATTTCATGACAGGTATTATGCAAATTGGGCCCAATTTACAATGATTACAATCAGCCATTTACAATGGTTACCGTATATACTCGATTATAAACCGAGTTTTTCAGGCTGAAAAATCAGCCTGAAAACTCGGACTCGGTTTACTCGAGTCACTCACCTTTGAAGATCAGCGTCCTCTCCATTCCGGAAGCGCACGATCAGTCCATGTACTGGGCGCCGGCCGACGTCCACTGCCCGGCGCCAATTGAGTGACGTCAGCCAGCGCGCCAGTACATGGACTGATCGTGCGGCTGCCGGAATGGAGAGGACGTGCTGCCGGAATGGAGAGGACGCTGCTGCGCGGAATGGAAGGAACTTACCAGCACACTGTCCCAGGAAGCCCTTGGATGGAGGAGAGCCCACAGATCCTGGATGAAGAGAGCCCACAGGTACAAACTTAACGGGTTGAGGGTGAGGGTGGCATTCAAGATGTTTTGGAAACTACAACTCCCAGCATGCTTTATTAGCTGGGAGTTGTAGTTTCCAAACATCTTGAATGCCAAGTGAGGGTGGCATTCAAGATGTAGTTTCCAAACATCTTGAATGCCACCCTCACTTGGCATTCAAGATGTTTGGAAACTACAACTCCCAGCTAATAAAGCATGCTGGGAGTTGTAGTTCAAGATGTTACCTTGAACATCTTGAATGCCAAGTTTCTACCCTCGGTTTATACTCGAGTCAACAACTTTTATTAGATTTTTGAGGTAAATGGGTACCTCGGTTTATACTCGGGTCGGTTTATACTCGAGTATATACGGTATTCAGTGTTATTTAGGTTCTTGTAATACTGTATCATAATAGTAAGGGGGGGTAGAACAACAACTCTGGGTATCACATCATAGTTAGAGGGTACTATAATAAAGTAAGAGGGTTTTCGAATCCATCCAAAACATATTAACTGTCATAAAAAAAATTTTTTTTTACACATTCCTTTCCTGGAGCGGCAAGGATCGTACATATATTCAGGGCTGGGTCAATTGTTGCATGTTTGTATAGATTCCTCCCATCTACTTTTTTTGTAGGGAAGTGTTGCATTAATGGACATTAATTGTGTTGCATTAATGCACCAAGTGGTTGTATCCAGATACAGGTTGTCTGTTTTTTAGCTAAGAAAAGTGTTTCAAAATATTTATCAACAGAAAAGTGATCTAGTATGCCTAGGATACAGATTTTAGGGTCCAGGCCCACAGGGCATAGAGAGCTGCGGTCTGATTTGTATTTTGATATACGTAGTGGGGTTAGGTATGCCCTGTTTATCACATATATCTGAGTTTGTCAGTCGCTCTTGGTGATACTAGCTTTAATGATTCCAAGGCTTCCTCCCATTCCCTCCCATCCAGTGGGCACACGACTCTATCCCATGATTGTTTTTTGGGCTGCGTTGCAGTATGTGCTATTGGTGAGTGACGGGACTGGTGTATGCGGGAGATGAGTGGGATCAAAGGTTTTAAAGTATGAATTATCGACTAAATGGGATAGTTGTTGGATTCCATAATTAAACACTGTATTGTGGAAGGAAGTGTGAGGAGCTCTGGTAGAGTTTTGTTATTCCATAGTGGAGTTTGGGCTTGTATAGGGGGGATATTTAGTTTTTACATATAGAAGTTCAGCGTATCATCAGGGGTGGGTAGAAAGAGTTTATTGTAAGAGCTGGTATGAAGGCTACATTGGTTGTATTGCAAGCTCTGCTTGTTGTTTACAAGACTCGGTAATGGGGGGTGAAATTCTTAGTCTCAGTAGGTTATTATTCCATGGGAGATGGTCGATTTGGGTGATGCTGTTCCTGGGTATTAAGCCACTGCAAAGTATCCTCCGATGTTAGAAATAATGGTTACGGGTACAATTTTTAGCTTGGCTGGGTAAAGCATTGAATATTAAAATTGTGAGTGGCGTATGCGACGCTTTATTTCACTAAATCTGTCTCTGTTTCTGGATTTCAGAGGAAAAGTCTAGTTAGGTAGCTTTGGGGACTCTGTCTCTGATACCCTGATTCTCGTGTCTGTAAATCATGACGAAGGAGGGATGTGTCAGTTTTCACCTCCCATCATGGTGGTGATAGTTGTTTGCAACATTTATAGCCTCGAGGAGCTTGTCGGCAGTTGTTTGTGGGATAGTAAATCTCCCTGAATGTGCAGCACTTTTATCATATTTTATTTATTTTTTTTTTTTTTTACAATGCTGTATTATTGTAGTTTTTTTGTCCTCATCTGTGTTCTTTCTTCCATTGGTTTGTGTATTAAAAGTTTTCTCCCCAGTTTTTAGCTTGCTTGCCCTTACCAGTTTTCAGCTTCACTTCTTATCTTTTATGCCTCTTGCTATTCAAAAAGATTGTACCACCAGGACATGTAAAATACAAGAAATTAGGCAGCTGGGGATTTTAAAATACATTTGAAGATAAGTACTTCATATTTTACATACTGGGGAACTTTAAAAAGAAACAGAACTTTTAAATAATAATAAAATAAAACTTGAATGTTTTATTCAATATATAAGTATACACTGTCCATTGTTTAGTACCATATTTCAATACTGATGGAATGCCACTCAGAATACACAGTGTTTCCCTGGTAATGAATTTCCCAGAATACACTAGGAGTATATCATAGTTTTATAAATATGGTTTTAATGCCAAAACCCTGGGGTTCGGGTGGCTTTACGCAAAAGGAAATCTATCAAAGTGACAATCACAATATTATTTTCTAGTCAGGTTGTTCCTTAAATTATGTGGGGGGCTAGGTCGGAAGTGCTGTCAGCAGGGTGAGACAGAGCCAGCAGAGGAAACACAGGCAGACCTTAGCTTGTAAATTGTATTGGGCGATAGCAGCTAGTGATCCTTTCTCCTACTGAATTATAGAATCCCTATTGTTGTTTTTCTGGATGGAGTTACCCTTTAGCCATGTTGCAAAAGTTTTTAAGGATTACAGTAAAATTTTTGTGTTGTTTGAAAGTGTGTACATGGCTGCACAGAGCTTATTAATGTGCCTCTGTGTTTTAAAACCTAATAACATTACTGTGGAAATGAAAGAGACTATGTAACTTTTTGTGTATTTTTAAGTGTGAGCTAGAGTATGCTTCAAATCCATGTGTTTCTTTAAGAAAGTGGCAGATACCTCCTTTCCTCTTGTTGCAAAGCTCTAGCACTTCTATTTATATAATTTATATATTTATGTACTGAACTATCTATGTATTTATCCCCCTTGGATTGTATTTTATTACTGTACAACGCTGCATCCCCTGTATGTATGTATGTATAAAGTGGCGCTTTACACATACATACATACATACATACATACAATTTGATTGTGTGTCCTTGAAATCTCATGGAAGCAGAGTACTGTGTTCCCCCAAATACACTATTGTTCCCCCAAATTCCGTATATACTCGAGTATAACTCGATCCGAGTATAAGTCGAGGTACCTATTTTTACCTGAAAAATTTGTAAAAACCGATTGACTCGAGTATAAGTCGAGGTTAGAAATTATCACCACTACTGCCTTCTGATTCTGTGTTGTTTTTAGGCTTTAGTTGCCCTTTAAATGGACAGCAGAATTCCCATACATGAATCCCATACAGTAATAGCCAAATCCAGTAACCTCCAATTCTTTGGTACTCCAGATGTTTGGAAACTACAACTCCCAGCATGCTTTGTTGCTGGGAGTTTCAGTTTCTAAACATGTGGAGTGGCAAGGTTCAGTAAACTTTTAATTAAGTTTACCATCATTTACAATTCTCCTGAACCCCATATAGTAAAGGGCCCTCTGAACCCCATATAGTAAAGGGAACCCTGACCCCCATATAGTAAAGGATTCTCTGACCCCAATAGTTAAAAATGTCACCTGAGAGTTGTAGTTTCAAGCTGTCTTTGCAACGACTAAAAGCAGCTTTTTTGCCCACTGATGATACTCCATCAGATTTACAGCATCCAGTGACAGTGCTGAGTGAGTCCAGCAGGCAGAATACAGGAAGCAGGAAGTGTAAAGGCAGATCAGCTCCTGTAACTTTCTATACAGGTTAGCACAGCGCCACCTACTGGTTACTATCTGTAATTGCAGAATTTGGCTCTAAATTAGGACTTGACTCGAGTATAAGTCGAGGTTAGGTTTTCAGGCTAATTTTAAAGCCTGAAAAATTCGACTTATACTCAAGTATATACGGTACACTATTTTGTTGCTTGGGAAAGGGTAAGCTAGAATTCTAGTGTTGTCCATAGGCCACTTCTGGTAACTATACACAGTTGTTGGCACACTGCAGCCTAGGCCACCTGTCAACTGTGTGCACATAGCCCCTTAGGTGCCTCCCTCTAGTAGATTTCTCCTCAGTAGTGCAAGAGTACTTGCACTACAACACATTTGGTGCAATAAAGACATCTTGTTTCACAGCTTGGAGTCTGTGCTATTTGTAAGCTACACTTATACCTTCATTTATTTGTATTACTGAACCTGGACCAGGAATACCAGGAAGTGTAGCCTACAGCATCTACGTTGCTTTTTGGTATAGAGGGTCCCTATCCTCCTTGTATCCAAGAGTATTACTGATTGTGATCATGGTGTTTCTGGTGAATAATGCTTTTTGAAGCAGATTTAATCAACTTTTTAGCCAAACCTTTCTTTTGTGATATTGAATTCTGGCATTGAATGCTTGGATTGCTTACATGACCTTCCAATGACAATGTACTTCAGCTGGCCACACATATTGCAATATAGAAAAGTATTTCAGTTGTTGGCATTAACCAGCTAACCTACAAGAACCAGGACAGGGCCTGAAATCCAATCTTTTAAGCCAAGAGCATTTTGGCCATGTGTACAGCTAAATAGCAAGAGATTGTGTTTATGCATATAAGCCAAATGACCAAAATGAACAACATTTGGCTTGCTGGGGGTCCTTTCCAAAACGTAGTCTTGTTTAAATATAAAATTACAATTGACAAGGGCAGATACAAGCAAGGACAATGTAAGAAAAGAAATAGGCAGGCATTTCCCCCCCTTTTCCAAGAAACTAATCACGTTTTTGCAAAGCTTAAATTATGTCAGAGTCCTTGTGACCCTATAGCAGAAACCCAGCTGTGCATTAACTGTGCTTAAGGGAAGTATTTGTATCTTTTTGTCTAAAAATACTTATCCTGTAGGGCTTGTGATCCATGAAAGTTAATTGAAACAATTTCTCTCCAAGTTTTGGCAAGGAAGCATGCATTATAAGCATTTATATCTATAAATTGAATTGTTAATGAATCTAGACACTAATAATGAATGCAATTTTGCCTTCTTAACTAGAATCTCTGAAATTATCAAGTTCTCTTGTAGAATTGCTAATAATCTTTGCTTATTAAATAGCAAAGCTATGCATTTATTAAGCTAATCACTTCTATCTGACCCTGCAGGAGTATCCACCCTGATTAGAAACAGGCTTCCCACCTCAAACCATGTTGGTTTCTTGATTCCTGCCGTGACGTGTCGTTGTGTGTTACTGAATGAAGCTGTCATGACCAGCTTTTTACCTGTCTGCTTTTCCCATTTTAATTCTAAATAAGCTGTGTGTTTACTATGCGATCGGTAGTTTTTACTTTTCTGCTGGGTTTAGGATTTGTTTTTTAATTAGTTTCAAATTACATGCTTGGTGTCACGATATAATAATGTGATTAACAAAAAACACAATTAATATTCTAATAAATTCATGATAAGTGCACACTGATGAGCATGTTAATTAAATGAACTTCTATAGCAACATTCCCCTTTCCAAGTGCATGAAATTGTCATAATTAAAGTGATACTGTATGAAAAAGTAAAAATTAATATTTATGTCTGAAAATGCGTACTTTCTTCTTATGGATCCAGCATTTTCTTGTAATCATGGAGATATAGGACTTGGTCTCCAGCTAGTTCTGATGATTTTGGTATGGGGAGCTTGGCACAAAATGTATCTGCACAACATTACCAGCCAGATGGAATCTAGGAATAAACATTTAACATGCTTTGCAAGTAGTGCACACTTTTTTTAAGCCACGTTATTTTGGCCATTGGGACGAAGCTGCATCTGTTTTTTCTTATTTTAAAATAGTAACTGCTATCTAACTGAAACTGTAATTTCAGATTATAAATCAAATCCAAAAACTAGCAAGGTCTTGCCCAGGCAGAAAATCTTCCACTCACCCCATCTTCTGTCCCCATCTTTGTGAAGGTTTCAAGCTGAAATCTGCAGAAAGATCAAGGCCTCAAGGTAGGGAACTTAGAGGTGTTCTTCGATCGGATTTCCGAATGTTATTCTCGATCGGAAATATCATTGGAAGAAAGTGCCTGTGTATGGCTTTACCCTTGTTCTCAAACTTTTCTCTTAATTGTATATTACCCCCCCAAACCCCATTTTGCATTATTCGTAGCTCCTGAACTTGCTTACCTGAGCCAGTCCCTCACTGCTCTGAAACTGCCTCTGCTGCTGACAGCAACTCCTCCTTCCTGGTCGCGGCTGTCAGTTAAGGTACGCCAATCGCCTGATAGCCGCGACCAGGAAGGAAGACGGCTGTCTGCACAGGTTACTATTACCCCCCCCTCTTGCTTACATACTGCTCTCCCTTCTTTTCATCCTGCCTCACTCCCCTACTATTTTGCACCCCATTCTCCATTTTCCATTACCTTTTGTACCCATGTGCCTTTATTTTATTATAACCTTGCATTATCTCAGAGCCAATCAACACATGAAGTGTATATTGTCATGTATGAATTTTTAACTGTAGTTTTAAAGTTTCAAAATATAAAATATATTACTTGAATGGCAGGAGTGGATGAAGTTTTAAAATCTGATGGATTATTTGCATATATTTTCCAAGTATGTAGGAGAATTAACTGGTATTTTTATTACCGTAGGTTCCTTGAATTCATATGCAAACATAATCTGGTTCACCTTCATTACTGTTCAGGAAAGCAAACAGAGAAAAGGAACCCACAATACAGAAATATAGTGAAATGTTGGTTTAGATCATGCGAATGGCAAGACTATAAAAAGTTGAGTGTCTGCTATAGTAATTTGTACAGGACATTTACCATTTACTTGAAATTACGTTTTTATATTTGTATTCCCTTAATTCAGTCTCCCTGATATCATTGTCTTTAACCAAGTGGTATGGTACAGTATAAAAAAGCACAATAAAATATGTATTAATTTTTAAAAGCAACATGTTGCTATTTCCTATGTTTTCTTGTGTGCACCTGAATCAGGTAACAAAGTCACCTATTCCTTCTCATCTAATAATCACTGTTGAATAAGGTTTTTAGTTTTCCAATACAACATGGCAAGCTGAGAGGAGTCTTATCTACTGTTTGTACTGTGCCATTAGATAAAGAGGTAGAATAAGGCCACTGCTCACATAAAAATCACTGAATAAACACCTGTTTTAAGGCAGCTGTAACCACAATTATGCATATCATTTGGAGCCAGATAAATCCACTTGCAAAAAGTCAGGAAGGTTTGGAGTTACAAAATCCTAACAGATGTTCTCCTAAAGGTTCTAAATGTAATACATAACACACATTGTCACCCTGATTCAGTAAATGACCTTAATGTGAATGTGTAAAGCTGACCTTCCAATTCTTCATCCCGACAGACCAGGATGAAGGACTGGTCGGCAGAATGACAGTTCGCCGAGTTCGAGCTTGCTGTCCATAAAGGACCACTTGCTCATCCGTTGTTTATGGACGCATCAGTTTCAGATGAACTGTTGGAGGTCGGCCGCACAAAGGGACCATCCAGTATTTCAGCCCGATAGATTTTAGATACACTAAAATGGCGGTCGAGCTGAAATATTGAATGGTCTCTATTTCATAGATGTTAGTATTAAAAGGGCTTTGTATTTAGTATTTATTTTGGCATTAAGGACAAATCATTTAGCAAGGATCTGGTTACACACAATTACACAGTTAAAGGATATGTTCACTGACAAAATAATCCAGGAAACACTCCAGCACACCACTGTTGGCTTCTAGCCAGACAAATTCATAGGTGCAATCCCCCTGCCCTCCACTCCAGGGGCCAGATAAATCTTATAGCAAAAGAAAATACAGGGGAGCACACTACTATGGTGAATCCAAAATATTTATTTGTGAAAACAACAACAACAACGTTTCGGGGCACCCTGTCCCTTCCTCAGGTATAACCAGAGTGATTCAACCCTCACACATTTAAACCCTAGAAGCCCCACCTACAAGCCATATTGAGTGACAACCATGGGGCCCAGAATGAGGCTCCCATTAAAGTGCATCAAGAAATAAGTGTACATGATTATAATACATGGGGCCCAAAATAAGGCTCCCATTAAAGTGCAAACAATCACGTGCATCAAAATTGAGCATACATAATCGTAATACAACAATCTCATACTTCTAAACAACATCATATAATATGTCGTGACAATAGACCTAAAAATAGTGACATATAGCAGTGTAAAATCTGTTTGAAAAGACACCAAGTGACATAAATATAGTAAAACCCCAATGTGATACAAATGTACACAATCTGTGGTTAAAAACATCCACTAAAATTTACAAGTGGAAACACATTTGTATTTGTACCCAGAGACATGGCTACCAACTAATCCAAAGGGGGACCAATGTCAAATAACAGTAAGAAAAAACTAGCCAGCTTTGTATTTAAACAGTCTGCAGTTTTTTAAACTAAACACTAAAAACACTAAAATAAATATATATATATTCACTCATTCTTTCATTCATTCATACCATCAATGGTGTGTGCACAGTTCTTCTTAGAAGTTTGTATTTTTAGCAGATTTTCTGGGGGGAAAAATGAACAAAAAACAACTTTCAAAGGTAGAAATTGCACCAAAACCCCATGGAATGTGAAAAAAGTTACCAAATATCAATCTCCCAAATGTCCAAAATCAAACGGGGCTCTGTTATTTGAACAGCCTTTTCTTTTTCAAAGGAAACCCCCGAAACTTGGAAATAACCCACACAAACTATATTATTTTTGGAATCTACACACCTTCAGCTACGTAAGGTTGAAGCCTCCAATTTTTCAAAAGGAAACACCCCTGAAACTTGGAAATACCCCCCACAAGATGATTCAAAGGTTGAAATCCTACCTAAACCCTCCCAAAAAGTAAAAAAAAGCCCACTAAATGTCAATCTCCCACGTCCTGAATCAAACGGTCTGGCATATGCGTGGGTGCACACAGAGACGTGGCCACCAACTAGTGCAATTACAAGAAAAAAAATCCAAGTGCTCTGTAATTTGAACAGCCAAACCCTTTTTCAAAGGAAACAAACCCAAAACATGGAAATACCCCCCACAAACCATACTTTCAAACATACATGCAGAATTCTGCACATAGTTCTTTTTAGAAATTTGTACTTTTTTTGTAGATTTTCGAGAAAAAAAGTGAAAAAGAAAGATGAAACGTAGAAATCTTGAACAACTCCACAGTACAAATATAACCGCCATCTAAATATTCTTCTCCCCCATGTCCTCAGTAAAACAGCACCCCACTTCCATCAGTGCAACTCAAAGGAGATAACGTGCAATTTTGTGACTGCACTCTTTGGACTCAAACAATCTGTTTCATTTGGTAAAGCCCCTATTGGTTATGAAATATCATAGTGTCATCTAGTTTTTGATAGAAAATACCCCAAAGCAAAAAAAATATTGATTATATGATTCTTTGCAACAACAAAAAAACAAAACAACAACCCAAACCACCGCTAAACATTTTAATATTGATTTTAGCTGAGTTTTTGGTGGCTGAAATCTGGTAATGAAACTCCACAACCCACCCCACACACTCACCTTTTTGGGCAGCTTGGAGAAGACCAATTTTTTTGCTAATTATATAGCTTTAGTCTAGGGGGGAAATGGGTGTGTATCACTTTAAGATTTTTTTTGTATGTGCATTTCACTTTATTTTTTTTTTTTATCATGCCCAAAGATATTATTCATCATCGTCTTAGAGAATGGTAACTAACTTGGAATACGGTGGTAAATGCCCTTTTTCCAAGTCAAAATCCGATTGGAAAAATCACTTCCCACAAAGAATTTTCCAGGAAGTGATTTTTCATTCATTGGCAAAGATCAATAATTAGATGATCAGTTCTGATCACCTAATATTGATCTCTGCCCCCTTTTTTCTAAGTCTCTGCTCAGTAGCAGAGTGTATATGTGAATGGAACTCTGAGCTACATTCACAAATATTATAGCAAGCAGTTGTGTGAATTGTGTGCTGAATGGAAATCATAGTGCAGTACCTCAACTACACCACCAGGTGTTTTTTTTGAGGCAGTTACCATTGACAAATAGCTACACATAGCGATTTACTGCCGCTGAACATCTGGATCCGCTCAGAAAACTCTACAATACTCTTAAGCTGGGGGGTTTAATAGGTATCTGGTCTGCTCAGTGGGACTGCCACTGATTACTGCTCCTTATTTCTCAGTACAGTCTGGTGGTGTGAGGTGGAATCACACCTCCAATGTAATGGTCCGATAGCTGTTCCTTTAGCATTGTGATTCGCTGTAAAGCTTTTGCATGACTGTAAAGCAATGTATTAGAGTTAAAAAGCTTCTGTGATTGTGTCTTTTGAGATACCTCTGCAGCCGCTGCAAACCCCATCTTAAAGACTTTTTTATTATTATTAGTATTTAGCGTAGCCAGTAGTACATTTCCCTGTAAGTACCTTAGGCTTTTGTATAGTGCAGTTTATTTAGGATGTGGAACTCATGTCTGAAGGCCAGGCTTATCCAGCAGGGATGTCCCTAGGGTTGTTGGCACCTAAAACAAGTTTTGAATGTTGCTTCTAGGCAGATATGACATGGCATGCGAATCACGCCCCTGCGGTGGCAAATTGGGTGTAGCTTTGTGTGTGGTCGGGGTTTTTGCATTTTGCACGAATTTGAATCTCCCGCTCCATATGCACAGTCGTGATTGAGAGGGCGCCTCCTGCTCTGAATGTAAATCACTGCTCTGCACTACAAGTGCAGAGCAGCAGGCCTGTTTAGTGCTTTATTATGGACCAAAGGAGTGATGAAGGTGAATGGAGGAGGTGGGGGAGCATTTCTCTAGCACCAGCACTGGTGCGGACTAAAAAAAAAAAAAAAAATTCCCAGACCAGACCACTTTGTGTGCGCATCAGCCTCTGTGCGCTGGTATCAAAGGTATTGTGCACCTGCACACCTTCAGGGAACACTGCCACTACTGCTTCTTCTGGCTGGTAAAGCACTTTGCAGCAAACACATGTGATTACAAAAACAACAAAAAAACTGCTGCCTGAGGCATGCACCATGAGTCATTTTTTCAGATTGCTTCATGGTAGGAGCGGCCCTGCCATCCAGCATTACTCTGCAAGTGTTTTCCAGTAAACCCCTCACACACACACAACCACTTTGGGAGGCGTGGGAATCAGGATCAATTTCTAGTGAACAAACCTGTTTTGGCATGATACACCAAATTACTTAAAGGGTATGTCCACCCTTTCAAAAAAATTTTGAAATGGCAGCCAATCACGGACGCAGCTGCCGGCTGCTTAGAACACCGGAGGTAAGTAGAGTTTCGGGGAGCCTCTGATAATTTTATTATAGCGGTTGGGGCTAGGGGGGGAAGGAATAACAGGCAGCAAAGGGGTTTCACGCTAGGGGGTGGAAGGCCAAAACGGGAGGGAGAGGAAGGGGGGAGAGGGCTCTTCTGCGCATGGCAAAATTCTCCCGGAGGAGAGACAGGAGGCAGAGTCCTATATGGACTCGGCAGTACTCCTGGTGGGCAGTTTTTTGGATTTTGCGGGGGGATTACTGGAGAACCATTTGGAGCTGGGATGTAAGGTAAGGATTTTACTACACTACACAGTGGGGCCAGTAGTGGGGGGGGATTATAGTTTTGGGGGTGGACATGCCCTTTAATGTTTGTGTGTTGATGTGTTTCAATTTCCTAGCATTCCAAATTCTCGAAGTAGAAAAAAATACAAACAGCTTGTTTTAAACACAGCTATTCCTATCAGGAGTAAATATAACACGTTTTATCATGTTTTCCATAGATTGCATATCTACAATCTGTTGACAGAGCTTTTGTTTTTACTTACATTATTGAGATAAATGAAAATGGTTCTTTGGCTTTATATCTACAACACCATCGTTAAATGGTTTAATAGGGAAAACAGTCTCCATTTGGGGGTGGATAAGCCAATTCCATTCACATTCCACATATATTGATCACTAACTACATTGTTACAGGATATCAAATGCATTGATCTAGATTATATACAAGCTATTGAAGTGATGCTTCAAAAAACATTTCCCTCCTTTCGTCATTGATTTACTACAAGCAATTCAAATAAATTAAAACATATCTGCATGTATGGTTGTTTTGCCCAGTAATGTATATATTTAAAGGACAAAATTCTATTGCAAAAAAGGATTCCATAATTTTTAACTCTAGCTAGAGGTTGCCTAAAATTGAAAAATCTATGTATCATGATTTTATCCTACATAAATTTATATCACTGGAAATTCATACTTAGCTTTTGTCGGTTTAATTGAAAAACTGGAGGTAAAGATGCTATGTCTTCCCTCCTGTTTTTCAATTAAAACTGGAGAAAGGGGAGAACCCAGAGAACTTACCTGCGATCAGGCTCCTCCACTGCTGTCTGATGCAGACTGGTGTCGATATGATCTATGCTCTTTAGGACTGTTCGTGCATGCGTGGGTGAAGTCACCTCCTGTCATAGGAAGCACCAGAAGAGCAAGATTGCAGGTTCCCATTCACAGAATTCTATAAAGATCTCTACCAAGGCAATACAACAAATAAAACTAAGACATCAGATCACTTAATACACCCATTACAAATTAGATGAGGTCCTGAAACATCTCAAGCCAGGGAAAGCACCAGGTCCAGATGGGTATAGTATTATATACTACAAAACCTTCCAGAAAATATGAACACCCCATTTTTAACCACTTTTAATTCTAAACTTGACCAAAAAGCAACGCTTCCACCAGATATGTTGGAAGCGAACATCGTGGTTATCCCAAAAGAAGGGAAAGACTCTACCCAATGTGGCAATTATAGGCCAATTTCCCTAATAAACACGGATTTAAAAATGTAGCAAATAGACTCTCCCAAATCCTCCCCTCAATAATTCATAAAGATCAAACAGGATTCATCTCGGGTAGATAAACATCAGATAATATACGTCGTACACTCCAACCCATCTATTACTGCCATTCCACCAAAACACAGATGATCACTCTTTCCATAGACGCTGACAAGGCGTTTTATAGAATCGATTGTCAATTCATGAAATATACTTTACTGCAGTTTGGCTTCACTGGCTCGTTCATGACAGCCATAGACAACCCATATTCACACCCGACAGCTAAGATCTCAAACATGGGCTACTCTTCTGACACTTTCCCAATTAGAAATGGCACACGCCTAGGATGCCCCCTATCGCCACTGATCTTTGCACTATGTATGGAACCTTTAGCTGCATATGCTCGAAACCATCCTAGGATCAGTGGAGTACAGATTGGAAAGGAAGAATACAAAATAGCTCTGTTTGCAGATGGCACACTGTTTACAGTCACCAAACCACAATCCTCACTCCTCTGCCCGGAACTGCAATTATTTGGAGACCTTTCAGGATTCAAAATTAATTACTCAAAATCTGTAATATTACCTATTTTTGTACCCCCCTCAACATCTAAATTACTACAAATCAACTTTGTCTTCAAATGGAACCACTCACATTTCACCTACCTGGGGATTCAGATCTGCTCTGACTCCAAAAAACTCTATATTATGAATTACTCCCCATTAGTCAAGAAACTAATCACCCAACTTAATTTATGGAAATCATTTAAAATATTTCTATTTGGGAAACTCAATAGTATCAAGATGATGACTCTACCTAAGTTACTATACTTATTTACAGTAGATCCCTACCACTTGCATTTAAACCCTCAGACATGAAACTACTTCAAACCAAAATCACAAAATTCCTGTGGAGCGAGAAATGGACCCGTATCAGTATAAAAACTGATATGCAAAGACCCAAAAAAACTAGGGGGAGCAGCCCTTCCCTCACTATTTTCTAGCGGCCAGACTCGCACAGACGATGCAATGGTATAATAACTCTGATATACCCCGCTGGCAGGAATTAGAACAGGCTCCCCCTCCATTCCTTTAAGAGATCTATATTATGGATACCCATACATATTAAGTAATAGACCATCCCTTATGACCCCAATATACCATAACCCTGACTTTCTACCGGGCCAGAATACACAATCCTGGGAAACATGGTTGGACTACGATATCTTCCGAATAGGACATTTGGCACCATCGGGAAAGGTACTTCAATGGAACCAAGTTCAACACCAATACAACTTGCCTCAGACCAAATGGTATCACTATAAGCAGCTCACACACTATATCAATGTACTTTTAACCGGTACCAATACCACCCAACTCTCCACTTTTGAATTGATTTGCAGCTTGACCCCGCAGAGCTCCCACACCATTTCTAAAATATACACACTTAAATGAATTTCGCCATGCCCCCAAACTATCTTTCATGGAAAAGTGGGAAAAAATGCTAGGCTCACAACTAGAGACTAACCAATGGCTATCTATAATTGAATCGCTCCGAAAATTCTCCTCAAATATACTAGTTCAAGAGAAAGCATTCAAAATTTTACACCATTGGTACATGTCCCCTCAAATTACACATAGATTTTTTCCCCAATCCTCTAACCTTTGTTACAGAGGATGTGGAACACCTGCTGATATAAAACACTGTTGATGGGACTGTGCTGAGGTCCCAAAGACTTGCGAAGGCCTGCAAAGCTTTAATACAAGAGGTACTTCACACCACTGTGATGTTAGATCCGTGGACAGGTCTCTTTGACAAAACTATAGCAAAGACATCCACAGAAAGCAACAAACTAGTCCATAGTATTTGCGCAGGCACAAGAACTCTTATAGCGGCCACCTGGAAACAACCTGCTCCTTCTAGGTCTCAAATAATAACAAAAGTGTGGTGGCTTTGTGAGATTGAACTGCTGGTCAACAGACTTAAGGGCACGCTAAAACATTACGATAAAATCTGGTCCCCTGGGATATATTCTATGTCTGGGTCGGGAGGAGACCAAAGATCACAAGGTAATACAGCCCAAGGGCAATCAATATAAATTTAAGACTAGGAGTGGACGTGGGGAGAGGAAGGGAAGCTTGGAGCGCTTTCTGTTTTTTTTTATTTATAATTTTTTGTTTTAAATAACAATCAAAAGTTGTATCTTTCATTTAAAAAAAAAAAAAGAAAATGTGAAAATGACATTGGAAAGTGTGTAGCAAATAAGTTAAGTATTATTTTCCTTTCTGTTTTATACTATTGTTACAGCGAAATTTGAAAACTTTTTAATAAAAAAATTATGTTCCCTCCTGGCTCCTGTTTAATTGAAGAAAGGAAGATACCCTTTAAATTATCCATTTACTTTGTATTTACCTTGGTACTTTTTTCAAGCGAGTGTTTCAAAAGTTCTAAATTGGTGCCAAATTTGGCTTCTTGTAAAATGACTTCAGATTAAATCTATGACTGCTAAAATTCTGTGTATATATAAATGCTTCCAAAATACTGACTTCCTGTTTGCAGGACCCTTAATAGTGTCCTTTATGTAGCTCATCATGGTTAGTGACTGTGCTGGGACACATCTTTAAAATTTAGTCCAGGGGTATCAAAATCAATCACAAAAGGGGCCGAAATCAAAAAGACAGCCTAGTGCTGGGTTCATCAGCAAAGGGTGTCAAGTACACTGGGACCTCTACCTATAACATAATCTAATGTGGAACACCCATCTTACTCTTCTGGCAAGGTAATGGAATAGCCAACTCCAATGGAAGGCCCTTTGTCATACCTTTCTCCTTAGCGCCGGGCTTGATCAACTGTTACATAGGTGACTGCATCCAACCCTAAAACCCTGCTATCCATTTGTGCAAGTACAAAGTAGAGTTGTAACTATAGACCTGCCTGCTACAAACCATGATCAGCTGTTTTTAAACAGCTGGTTGCGTGTATCTTAGTAAAGGTGCACGTGATCAGCTGCTTAAAAACGGCTGATCCAGTGGCATAACTATTAACTACAGTGATTTTCTGGGGAGAGACTATATCAGTCAGATGAAAAATAAGAAGATGGGGCTCCCAGCACCCTTGTGGTTGCAGGGTCTGCTTCCCTGCTAGTTACGCCCCTGAACAGATCTATAGTTATGACACTGCTTGGAATGAATAGCTGCACAAATGAATAGCAGTGAAGTAAATGTTGGATGCTGTACATTCACCGGGGGCCATAAAAATGCCCAGACGGGCTGAATTTGGCCCTTGTGCCTTGTGTTTGACACCTGTGATTTAGTCTGTGTGAGCTGGGCATGAGGGCATCTTGTATGTACCCTACTAATCTGTGTGTGCTTCTTGCATGTGCCAGTCTGTATGAGCTGGGCATGAGGGCATCTTACATGTACCAGTCTGTGTGTGCTAGGCACAGGGGCATTTTACATGCACTAGTCTGTACTGAGCATGAGGGCATTTTACATGTACCAGTCTGTGTGAGCTGGACATGAGGGCATCTTACATGTACCAGTCTGTGCTGGGCATGAGGACATCTTACATGTACCAGTCTGTGTGTGCTGGACATTAGGGCATCTTACATGTACCAGTCTCTGTGTGCTAGGCATGAGGGCATGTTACATGTACCATTCTTTGTGTACTGGGCATGAGGGCATTTTATATGATATGTACCAGTCTGTGTGGGCTGAGCATGGGGGCATCTTATATTTATCAGTCTGTGTGGGCATCTTTTTCGCTGTCCTTTAAAGTGGATTTCTTTGCACTTTTTAATAATTGGGATTTGGCAATTGGACTAATACTGGAACAGTATAAATATAGCAGTAGAAGCTGTCAATGAGTCATCTCTGGTCCCTGCTGCTTCCTTAACCTCAATAAGGACAGTGACATGCGCATGGAAGTCCTCCTCCCCCCTCCCTTCCTCTGGATCCCTTCTGTCTGCTAAATCCCCATCATTACATTTTTTTTGTACTGTAAGCAGTCTGCTGCATCCCACCCCCAACCACCGAGTTAGTTTTGCAAGAAAAATCGCAGAAACCTTTGTTCCCCCCCGTGCTCTGAATAGCCGGCAGCCGCATCTGTAATTTGCTGCCAGCTAGCTAATCACAGACGTGGCTGCTGGTCCCTCCCCCCTCTGCTGTTTCCCGCTAGCAGAGAGCCAGGAACTGAGCGCCGAGGAGGTCAAAAGTCTGTAAGTAACTGTCTGGGGATTTTTTCGCAAAACTAACTAGCGGTTGGGGGTGGCATGGGGAGGACTATACATGGTAATTTAATTTAGGGGTGGAGATACCTGCCCTGTTAAAGTAATAGGTCAGCAATTTATAGAAGTAATTGAGGCTATTATCAATGGGTATGATATATATAAAACAGACACTACCTGGTAGTTACTGGGAGTTGTAGTCTGACCTTTTCCTACTTTAACCATGGCTTTGTGCAGACATAAGCTGGGTACACACTGCACAAATGTGCAGATTTGGACAGACTATGTCCAATAATGAAATCCAACCATTTTTTAATTGGGTTGACAGCCATTACACATGATACAATATTTATATGATGTCCGTATTGGTTGATAGTTACTATGCTGTATAGGGCCTGCTTTAGTTATTTAACTAGGCTGTGAAAGCTATGTGTTATCAAGAAATCTGATTGTCGCAGAGCTGTACTACCATGTAATGTGTAAGTGATAGGCAAGTTCACAAAGGCTGAAGCCTTTTCTAAAATTCTGTATGGCCCACAATACTATCCATTATGGCAGGGGGGGCAATTAAATTTCACATGGAGCCACATGAGAAACTTGGATTTTTGTGAAGCTCCTGAGCAATGGATTCAACTTAATTCTCATTATAGATATAGCAAAACTGCATTTTATAAAAAGATTAAATTAATATCCCTGGTTCATTGTATTTTTTTCCTTATTATTAGTTGCCATTTTTAATTGATGATTTTTTTGATAACATTTTATCAAATTTAAATTAATCAATTGATCAGGTCATCTGTATTAGACATTGATGTTACAACATTGATTTATAAGGAGTCAACATAAACTGCATTGCTGTAGTGAACTGCACAGCCATTTATACATCTGTGACAATAAATTTTAGCACAGTACATTGACAGCCTTTCTTTGGTCGATTATGTTTTTATTTTTGTATGTGAGTTTGCTCAATAGTTAAGCCCTCAGAGTTCTAAGAACCAAGCATCAGCCTTCTGACCATTCTTAATGTTTCTGCTAGGATGTTCTTAGAGCTACGCAGATTGTGATACCATGAAAAAGTAAATAGCTAAGAAGATCCATATTCATAAAGGGTCTGCTGCACAGCTACAAGTGATGTGATCTGTTTTGATGACTGATGCATTGTCTGTCATTCTTTAGCCTGACACTGTAAATGACACGTTTTGTTTGCCTCCCCTGAAGAGCTAGAGCTCCCTCTACTGGCTAGTGCTTGGAGATTTTTCTTTTGTTTTGTTTGAAAACTGTGTTTGAAGGGGCTGCATTTTTCTAAATATAAAGAGTGATGTGTTCCTAACAAAAGGGATAGAGGGAATAATGATTGTGTGCTTATAATTTTATCATCATAAAAAATACATTTACATGCACAAACCTATATTTTGAAATATTCATAGTTTTAAAGCATGTCCTGGATTAAGGAAGTATCTTCTATGGTGGAACGCAGTGGGTTAGTTCACTTAAAATCAGTACATCAATAAAAGGCCTTTTTTAAAAGAGTACTTTATCGTTAAGAATCTACAGTCTAAAGTTCCCTTTGGTGAACTGATCACTGTGATTACAACTGGCAGTCAACGACTTCAAACAAGAAAGTGTCAAGTCCTTGTTCATATATAGTTTCTGGGTGACATACAAAATGGATAGTCATAGAGCACCCACTTAGAAAGCTATGCGGTCAGTGTAAATGTGGAGGACATGCGATCCACTTGTAAATATTAAAGAGGTATTTATGAGATCCTTACAGTTATATATTTATGTAATACATTTAGTATGTGAACTGTATACGATAGAGTTGTGGTGGATGGTTAGGCTGAATTAATGGTTTGAGACATCCTCTTCTAAGGGCTGCTTACCAGAAATAAATTAAACAGAGCTTTGTTGAAATCTGTGCAGTCTGGCTTTATGAAAGTTTTATAAGGAGCCTCAAGTGAATAGAGTCTAAGCTATGCATGGGTGATTACCGTGTGTGTGCCCATTTATGAAAAGAAGCCTATTTTAATGTATGCACATAGGTAAGGATGAAATGTAATATTTTATGTAAGAAATGTTTTTGCTTGCACCCTAGTGCTGTCATTTATTAGATATTTCTTTGTCATATCTATATCTGATCATAAAGATCGATATTGTATTTTTTTTCTTAGGAGCCATTACACTTAAAGTTTAATGATCTGAATGTTGGATTAGATATGCATTTAAACCACAATGTAATAAAGATACACAATGTAATAAAGATATTGTTTTTCTGCTGGTTAGAAAAGGTATGTTTTTTCATCTACTGGTAAAGCAAGCTTGCAGCAGTTAGCCAGCATACAAGACAGATGACTTTGACTGTATGACCTTGAGAGTCCTTTTAAGCTTTCAGATTTCTATATTTGTAAATGCATTTTAATGCTATTATTGGTTTTAGTGTACATGTAAAGCCAAGGCACCAATCATCCGCCACTAATCTTCATGCCTGTTATTGGTATCTGTACACAATGTATTTTTTTTACCAGTGACAGAATATGCATGTGTAGGATTTTTTTTTCCATTTGTAAGTGAAAAATTAGGGACAGATTATTAGGTATGAGAGAAGGATGATATTATGCATTAACTTGGTTAGTATGATTAATCATTGTGTCTAGGACCGCATCTGTTTGAGATTAGGGTGCCTGTAAGTTATGTGTGCATGGAAGTGTGTGCTAGGTGTTTGTGTCCATTTGTCAAAAATCATAAAATATCTGTTGTGGGTGTTGGAAGGCTTTGTCAGATTTATGGGTGATTTATTGGTTTGTTGGGGGGATGGGTTTGTTTTGCTGTTTGGACTGAAAAATGAAATTTGTGTGATAAGAATGTGATTCAGCAGCAGCCCATAATCATATGCGCTTTAATAATCTTTATTTTGCAGGAGTCAGTTTCCAGGGCAACGGAGTGTGAGCCTGTGATGAGCTCCCTGCTGAACACCAGGCGTCTGCAGGCAGGAATATCCGTGAGTCCCTTCCCATCCTTGTAATGACGGCTGCTATTCCTCATGCATCATATTAATAAGGATTCCTCTGCCCCCCTCTGCTAATACTTCCATTATCCTGTCGCTGAGAGCTGCAGTAATAGCAGGACATAGAGCTCGGAAGCCCACTAGGCCAAGTGAAATAACAGATGGAATATCTTTAGCATTTTTATGTAATTACTTTTTTATTGCTCCCATTCCTTCTTCCTCCTGTTCTGAGACTGCCTCTCTCGCTGCTTTGAGCACCAATCACTGGGCCTCATTGCAGCCTTTAGCAGAGGGGGTGTGAAATTAGGTGTTTGCAATCTTTCAGTGTCGGCAGAGGGCAAAGAGTTTACAAAATATATTATTTAGTGCGCTAGACCGAGACTTGTACTCTGATGATGACTGTTCTATACCTTTGTACTCAACAGAAAAACCTTTGCACGTATGTCTCACGGAGTGTGTTCGTATCTGATTTATATTGTGTGCTAAAAATGCTTTTTATTTGGGTGTTTAAAAACAAATGGATATTCATGCTATAGTACTTAAAATATTTATATCAGAAAGGTTTTACCTCATATATATATAGAATCAAGCATTCAAGATCTAATTGTTATCCTTTGACTATTTGGCCTCTCATGCTTGGTTTAAGATATTTCAGTCTGGCTGTTGCAATCAATGAATCTCAAGGCTGTTCATGCTGTCATAAGATTAAGCAGCAAAAACAAAACAGCAGGAATAAAAGATTGTCGTAGGAGAGAACTGCAGGAAAGGCATCAGGGACTCCGATACACAATGCATTTATTCAGTGTGTGCATGGATTCACACACTAGGACACACCATGCTAGAGAGTAGCAGCTAAAATATGGCTGAGCCTTAGAACAAATGTACCAAATATTGTTAAAGCATTTAAGCTAGTGTATAGTGCAAGACCTCCATAGGCAGATTGCAGAAATAAAACCATTTATGGCAAGTCCTTTTCAAAAATATATAAAAATATATTTCCGAAATATCTTGGTTATTCTCATACGTTTTTACTTTAAGTTAAGTACACACAAATACAGAAGATTGCCATAGTATTTAATCTGTTGTCAAACAGAATAGATTATTTTTAAAGGAGAAGTAAAAGCAGAAAACAAATGTTTCAGTGTGTATTGGCCATGTTTGCTTAAATGAGATCTATAGTGTGTATAAAGCTTTTTTTTTTTTCAAAAAAAAAAAGAAAAGTACCTGGGACAGGGATATAGTAATGGGAAGTTCTACCTCCCAATAATGTTTCTGTGAGGAGCACCAGTCAGAAGAAACCTGATTCTGCCAGTCTTCCTCCTGGCTTTAGCACTATCTTTAAAGAGGGGGGGCATATTCACCCCCAAAACTAAAATAAAACCCACAACTGGCCCCATTGTGTAGTTTAAAAAAATCCTCCTGCAGTGCCTGTCCAAAGTCCAGGAAAGTGAAGAGTAGGAGCTGTCAGAGAGTCATCCGGTCCCTGCTGCTTCCTTAACCTCAGTAAGGCAGTGACATGCCCACCCCCTTCTCTCTCGCGGCATCTCCATTGACAGCAGCCGCATCTGTGATTGGCTGCCTCTCAGCCAATCACAGACACGGCTGTCGGTTTGGCCCCTGCTTGCAACTTTTGTCGAGAAGGGAGGTGGATCAGAGATGCCGCAGGAGAGAAGGGTCAGTAAATAGCAATCTGAACATTTTTTTAAAGAAATATCTCAGCAGTTGGGGGTGAGCAGGGGGCACCTACCTTATGCACAAAGTTAATTTTTAGGGTGGACATGCCCTTTAAAGGGCAACTAAAGCCACAGAACAAAACTGAAGCAGAAGTCAGGACACCTTGATATAAAACCAGTAATCTGTGTCTTACCTCTCATTTTGATACGGGCGCTGGGAAATTTACCTAAATAACATATGGTTTGTGCTTCACTTCTCAGCATTCTAGTATCAGACAGTTTGGTCAACGACCATTATGTTCTGCACATGCTCAGTCCTATGCTATGGCACAAACTTGTTACAGTTGGTCACACCCATCAATAATCTCTAGCCAATCCTTTTACAGGACAGATAAAGAAGGAAGCATGTGACTGAGGTTAGGAGGTGTGGTCTGACACTGCACATACACACAGATACTTCATCCAGTTCTTAACAGGCTTTGATTTACTTTAACAGAGCTTATTAAAGTACCATTTTATAGATTATTGGTGTTTTTAGGGGGGGTGTTTTCAGATTCTGGAGTATAAAAAATTGGGTTTAGTTCTCCTTTAATACAGGGTTAGTCCAGGACTAACCTGGCTGGCTAGTGAAAACTGTACGTGCTGTAGATTTGTGAGGTAGGAATAATTAAGCCTACCTCCCTTCCCTGGGTACCTTTCATTTTTAAAAAGTTAATATAGTTATCCTTTAAGTCGAACACTAGTTACAAGTACTAACCTTGTATTTTGTCTGGTTCCTGATACACTGCCTTTCATATGTAGAAAAATATTTTGGTAGAGGAGCGGACATTACTGTAGCTTTTTCTTACTCTCTCACCACATTGGTTAGTATATGGATTCCAGCATCAATTTTTGTCAGCAAAGATTAGGAGGAGCAGATAAAAATTTGGGACTGGAGTAAAAGGTTGGGTACATTGATTAATGATACTAAGAAGTAGCTTCTCTGATGTCAGCAGCTCCTTCTACTAGACAATGTTATAAATTTAACAAAATGTATTTTGCGAACCAGATTAAATATTGTCAAAGCAATTGGCTTAGGCAAGAAATATATTTAAAGGGTTTCTCCACTGAAAAACTGTTCTTACCTATTTTCACTTTAATTGAAGAATGGGAGGTAAAGGAGTTATATCTTACCTCCAGTTCTTCAATTAATCCAACAGGAGCCAGCAGGGATCCTTTTAAACTTACCCCTGATCGTGCTTCTCCGTTGCTTCCTCTGAGAGGTCACAACCACATCCACGCAACTTTACACTGTAGGTACATGCACATATTATAAGGGAGTGTGGATGTATTCGGCACCTGTCACAGGAAGCAGTGGAGGAGTGCAATCGCAGTTAAGATTAAACGGTTCCCTGTTGGCTCCTGTTGGATTAATTGAAGAATAGGGGGTAAGACATAGCTCATTTACCTCCCATAACAAAAAGTAGTTTTTCAGCGGAGATACCCTTTAATACACATATACAGCAAAATCTGGGCAATATGATCTAAAAAATATTTTTTTCATTTATATTTTAAGCTATAATTACAACAGGTAATTAAAGATGTTCATTGAAAAGTTGGAGGTGAAAGAGCGAAGTCTTTTTTTCAGTGAACATACCCTTTAAGGTGATTAATATTTTTCGAAGGGAGATGAAATAATGAATAGCCGCATTACTTACAAATGAATCTTTGAATGTCTATAACTTTTTCAATGACCCTTGTAGTGAGGTCACTTTTATTAGACCACAGTAGTCCTTTAAAGGGGTACAGGTCAAGCCTTTTCTCTTTCTAAGTGATTTCTATACAGATATTATTTTGCCCCCTTAGAAAAGAGAATGGGCGCAGTGTTTGGAGGGCTTGCTAGTAAGATTTTTCTGGTTTGTACTGCTTAGTCTCTTTGTAGGAATCAGTTAAAAAAGCAAGTGATACATTGTTTTTCTTATTCTGACAATACAACACATAAAATACAATATAATACATAGAAGTTTGATAGATTTGACTTATGATAGCCAAATCTATCAAATGTATAAAGATATTGTTACAGTGTTTGTCGCCATTTTCGCTTGAAATTTAAATGCAAAAAAAGATCAGGCCAGGTGGCACTACTGGTGTTGTGTCAGGGGATGTCACTGGAACATCGGAAAGGTAAATTCATAATGTATAGCCGGCAAAAGTCAGGATAAATGTTCATTGTACTATCAATGCAGCATTAAACCGTAAACATGCAGATTAACCCAAGTGCATACTTTTCGTATGTATGTATAGTTTATTTATAAGGAGCCACTTGGGGACGCAGCGCTGTACAATAACAAAATACAAAGTCATACAAGGGGGGCAAATACATAAATAATCCAGTACATAAATATATAAATTATATAAATAGAAGTGTTAGAGCCTTGCCCCATAGAGCTTACAATCTAGTCTACAATCTTATGTCCTATTTTTGTTGGTACAGGAATAATGGGAATCTTTTATTCTTCACTCATACAACAATACAAGCTCCTATAGCCCCTGCCTGTACCTGTAGCTCCGATGTTTTATCATAAACACTAGATGTTGAAATTAGAACCCAGGCGGAAAATCCAATTTTACCACAAGTTTTTAAAATCCCTTAATAAACTCGCAGCAAGATGTATGATTTAATACAAGAGCAAATAACTACTGTTATGTGTTAATAGCAAATCAGAACTCTTATAAGCTAGTCTGTACCGCTGCCTTTGAGCTGTTAGACAGGCCCGCTGTCTGTATTGATTTGTAGCACTGTGTCATAACGACATGGGAAGCAATGAATAGGAGATAGGGATTTGATAGGATTGAGAGGGGGCACTCGGGGGCTTTGTAACTTTTCTATCTCTTCTGCTTGATTAGATTTTTTTCCTTGTTAAGTGCTTTCACTTTCTAATAAAAATGTTAAATCAGCTGCAAGAAATATATAAGGGTAAGAAGTACTAGGTTGTCTTAGGAAGATTTTGTTTTATGACTTACATAAAAGTAAAGGTTTTTGCATGAGATCACCTACAGTGTGCAGGGATGCTCTGTGAGTATGCAGTTTTGTGTAGGCAGATCTGTTATACTAATACGATTGAGTACATTTTGTATAAATAAATAGCTGGTAATAACACCTTGAGATACTGAATTGTGAACATTTTCAAAGGGCATGTCCACCCCCAAAACTACAATTTAACCCACTACTGGCCCCACGATGTAGTGTAGAAAAATCCTTACCTCACATCCCAGCTCCAAATGGTTCTCCAGTAATCCCCCCCTAAAGTCCAAAAAACTGCCCACCAGGAGCTCTGCAGAGTCCATATAGGACTCTGCCTCCTGTCTCTCCTCCGGGAGAATTTTGTTATGCTCAGTACAGACCTTCTCCCTCCCTTCCCCTAGTACAAAACCCCTTTTCTGTATAGTAGGGCTCCCTCCCCCAACCCCAAACGGCATAGAAGTTTCACACAAAACACCCCCGATCTGTACTTATATCACCTCTGCACAGCCGGAAGCCGCGTACGTGATTGGCTGCCTCTCAGCCAATCACGGACGCGGCTGCCGGTCCGGCCCCCTGCTTGCAGTTTCATGCAAGCAGAGGGCCGTGACACATCGACGGGGAAAAGAGGTGATGTAAGTACAGATCGGGAGTGTTTTGTGTCAAACTACTATGGGGGTTGGGGGAAGGAGCCCTACACTACAGAAACATGTTGTAAAAAGGGGTGGACATGCCCTTTAACACAATATATTCAGGTCTTTGTAAATGTCAAACCCAATGAAGCCAATCTCTCTTGAACAATGTTCCCAGCAGATTCTTGTGTTTGCTGGCCTACTGAGCTATATGCACACTCACAAGCACATAGCTTAAAGGGAACATTGGTCTTGAGTCAATAAAACTGGTAAACACTAAAGTTGGGCACACATAGTACTGATTTTTGAAAGATGATGTAAGAAGGAGTGCAAGAAAGCAATTAAACTAGCTAAAATAGAAAATGAAACACAGATAGCAGAACAAAGCAAGTTTAACCCCAAAATGTTTTTTAAATATATCAATCGTAAAAAGATGATGATCGAGAATGTGGGACCATTAAATAATGGGTCTGAGATGGTTATAGAGGATGCTGAGAAGGCTATTTTTTCCCTCGGTATTCACTATAGAGAATCCTAGCACTTATAGTTGGGACTGTAATAATATGAAGGGTGTAAATTAGGAATATTCACTTTGGCTGACAGAGAATATGGTAAGGAAACAATTACACATAGTTAATATCAATAAAGCCCCAGGACTGGATGGAATGCATCCTTGGATCTTAAGAGAGCTTAGTCCAGTTTTATCTAGACCACCGTTTTTTACCTTTTTAGATTCACTTTTATCTGGTGATGTGCCGCTGGATTTGAAAAAAGACAATGTAATACCAATATCCAAAAAAGGTAGTTGTTCCCAACCTTGTAACTATAGACTTGTTGGATTTTTGGTTAGTTTGGTTTCTTGTACGAGCTGGGCTTAACAATTGATTAATTACAAATTTATTGTCTGTGCTAATGAATAACGTCTAATCAGCGATCTGAAAGCTTCACAACGCATTCACCAATATTTCCTTAGCAGTCACCAATGCCATAGTGAATGATGCTGTAACTGCTACTTGCTTTGGAAAGTGTAAAACGCTGCTTAAATATTAGGCCATCATATATATGTATGTTTGCATGTATATAATATATACACATACAAACACCATGAGTAGACGAGGGTGTGTCAACCATCATAATATGTTGTAAACTCATGTAATAAAAATGTTTAACAGAATCCCTGTAAAGCTAAAATTTCCAATGTAAATCTCGGACTCGTTCAGACAGAAAAGGCTCCCTTTATTTATCGAAGAAAAGACATAGAATCTACAGCACTACTGTGCCCACAAAGGTCTATTATTTGTAGTAAGTCTATACTTGCACAATAGCACCCTCTTCGTTCGCTATTGTAATTGACTGTCAGTAAAAAAAACAAAAAAACACATTAATCAGAATTAAAATTCTAAACACGTTTTTTAGCTTAAATGGCCTGAATTATTAATCTGTGTAAAAAACAATAACAATAGATCTGTATGAACACAGGAACATAGGCATAAATACAAAAAAAAAGAAATGTTTATGTATATTTAGTAAATGGTAAAATAATTGTTTTTAAAAGACAGTGTATCCATCAGTGTTGATGGAAAGTGAAGAAAAAAACACAAACAGACTTATTTTTTGTTATGAGTCAGACTTAATGAACAAATTGACTTGCATTGGTTTTAGCATAAAGGGGATCAAGGGTAATGATAACCACTAATGGATTTAGTATTAGCGTTTTTGAGGCCTATTCTTGGTAAGCAATAGATGGATCATTTCCATGTCTGTGAAAGCTTTGTTGAAAATATATGCTCGTTAATGCCAGCTAGCATCCATTAATTTTCGATGACTCTGCAATGGAGTCTACAAATCACTATTTTATTTTCTTCCTCAGAAAAACCTTACAGCACCTCTCCCTGCCTCAATTCAATTGTAAATACAAATATGGACACAAATAATGTTTTTGTTGGATGTTTACCCCTTATTTGGGAGCTGGTCCTACTGTATTGGAAATGCAGATTGTGCATACAAACAGATTCATATTATGATCAAAAACCATTACACTATATAAAGTTAGTAGCCCCATCTTAGCATATCTGAAAAAAAGATTCCATTTCTTCAGTGGGTTAAACTCTCTATCTTAGTTAATTTTATCCATACTGTAGTAGGCCCTAGGGCATACTCTCTCTCAGCTTTCTTGCTGTTCAACCTATATTCTGCTTATGTTTAACTATCATACCAAAAAATTTTTAGAGCTTTCATTATTATTGAACAGTACTAGGAGCTGTAGTATACAAAGATGTTTTTCAGTAAACTCTCAAATAAGCTTAGTAATCACTATGGCCTTATTTATGGGCCTGTAAGCAGGGTTCTCAGTCAAGGGGTACGGGTTCATGCCAAGGGGCCTAGAGGTCCAAACTTACTTACTTTTACGCTAAGCTATTTGACCATTTGTTTACATGACCCAGCAGCACTTTATTGATGGCAAAGCTCCCACAACCAGGTCATCGCTGCAATACTTAAAGGGTTATAGCAATAAAAGGGCTGCCCCCAGAGCATCTTAGTACATTACTATTCAGTAGGGAATGGGTATGTTTGTCAAGCTTTCATGGACTAGATATTATCACCCATGGTATAAATGAGAATTGATATAGTAAGTGAACACCCCCTTATTTCCCTTTTCCCCATATTAGCTCAATTATTAACAGAAGTTTCTGTCTCCTGTACATCCTAGCAATCCAATTCAGATATAGGTATATGTGGCAGAAACACTTATGTTATATTACTGGATTTTAGCATTGTTTGCATTAACATGATTAAAACAGCAGATTTAAGACATTTTTACCTAAATCACTGTATTTAAGTACAGTTACAATGCAATTAGCTAGGAGTGTAAATTGTTGAATACTCTTTGGGATACTTAAAAGGGTAACGGGTCTCCAATTCTTTAGGATTATATAAAAAAAAAACTTCCATCATATCTTTAAAATAAAGCCTAAATCACATTTCTAGATAAAATTTGTCAGTAGTTATTTCTGGAAAGGATCCGCATTATTTCCCCCCAGTTACTTCCTGCTTCCCCACCAGCATTAAATTATGTACAATGGCAAATTCGTTTTGTTAAAGTTGCCCATTAGTGGAAACTATCATTCATCCCAAGTGCCACTGTATCATTTTTTGTTGACCTGCCCCCTATTTCTTTAGATATCCAATCTGAAACATTTTACATTTAGCATTTCTGTAAGCAATTTTGCTGCAGCTGAATGGTTTGACAGTTGGTGTGCTGTATACTGTATGCAGTATTGACGTTGGTATGGGGGAAAAAGTCAGGTCAGTGGTCAGAGCCTGACTAAAAATAATACTTTATTGCAGGCATGCAGCACCACAAACTCAGAGTAGTGCTACTTACATACTGTATTTTTATTTGTATATATTTATTTATAAGATGACGCAAAGTCATTTTTTCAGTATACATACACTTTAAGTCTTAACTGAGCATGCTTCTTCCCCAGGGGAAAGAGGGGCGGGGCAGATGTCAGGTGAACAGGAAATGTAAACATTGATCGGCCAAAAATATCGGCTGGTGTGGGGCGGGAGGCCGCGACCGACATCGATTGTTCGTTCGCCCGGATCAGACAATTCCGATCGATCATGCAGTTCCCTAGTGGAACGCACGATTGATCGTTTGTAAATTCGTCCGCGGGCAAATTTGCCGCGACCAACGGACATTTGTCCCGGCCGATCACTCGCTCTGGACAAAAAGTCCCTCTGTATGTACCCAGCCTAAGGCTGCAACCAGAGATGTGTGTTTCTTCTCATTTTAAAAGAATTGCAGGCTTTCATTTAACCTTCTGTTATGGCAGTTAAACATTTATTTTAAACTCCCTCCTCCCCCATAGCAGGGATTTGAGGTCCATCAATCTTATATACACTAGGGAAAAAAAACAACTTGCTTGAAATAATGTAAGTAATATTACTTAATTATGCTGATTTACGCTGATTTACAGGACGTCCGTTTTTTTATAGTAGATAAAATTTTGGTACTTAATATACAATTAAGAACCCATCTCACCAGAAAGTAAGAATAAAGGTCTCAGGACTATGGGTACAGCAATACCTAATAATATATATACTAAACAACTCCTATTCTGGTTGTAACGATCATTGATGAATGAACGACCAGCTACATACAAACGTTTGGAGACACTGGTGACTTTTACAACTAGAGTGAGAGGAATATACTGAGCTGCTAATAGTCCAACCATTGATTCTGGATTTCATCCTATATCATATTATATGTAAGTGTAAATTAATAATTAGTATGCACACTCGGATGAAGAAAACAAGATTAAACTTGATAACAATTAAAACATACAGAACCTTTTTATATAATCTATCATGCCTTTCTTTGTTCAGACTCAAAAAGACAGGCAACCACTGTTTCATAATATATATATAATATATATATATAAAATAATATATTATATATATATATATATATATATATATTATATATATAAGCTTCAAAGCTAATAAAAAGGTTGGATGGGAATTAGAAGACACAGCGTCAATGAAGCTACAAATGAATAGACTGCAGGAAAGGAAACAGAGAAGATTGTTAATAAGAAATTATCAGTAATTTCTAAAGCTGCTCTACTAACAGAAGGCTATGTAAATGTAAGAGCTGCACGAACACAGCTCCTGCCTGGCTCAAGTATTAATATTTATTTAAATATGAAGAACCAATTACTGACTTCACAGATGCAATGTCAGCTTGCGGTGTTAATAATATGCAGTTTTATGCAGCTCAGCGAAGTAGAGTACAATTGCTATACACTTTTATGCTCAGCATCCCTCTATAAAATTGTGGTGTGAACCTCTGATTGTACATACAGAGGGGCAGGAATATTGTTCTAAGCGTTTTCTCCATACCTAGTAGTAAAAATACGTTTCCTACAGGGAGGGAAAATAACGTAACTTGCATAAAAGCTGTTACTGGCATAATGGTTGGTGCCTTATGTGGGATATATATAACTCTATCATCTATCTATATAGCAAAAGTGTGCCCATTGGTTCACAATGGAAATGATGTGTGTGTATGTTTTGCTATGTGTAGATATAGTGGATATAGAATATTTACACAGGTATATTTTAACTGTTCTCAGACAGTCACCACAGCTTCCAGAGGAACCAAATAGGTAATCCTGCGGTCTGAGAGTAGACCCAGGCAATCCTGCCACACTGGTGTGGTTAAACTAAACATGCTAGGTTAATACTTATTAGCATTCACCATGGCAATGTGGTGTATCTCTCATTATTATAACAGAAGTACCACTCAGTATCATGTTATTATAATAGCATTGCCCTAATAATCTTATGTATAAACAACATTCTCATTCCCAGTTTAGCTAAAGAAATGGATTTATCCTTTATATACTCTTATACAGATCTAATTGAAAAAAGTTGCTTCAGAGCAATTTTTAATAACTGATAACTGCTTTTTATTTCATTTTACAGTAAATCCTTGGTATACCTGCTGGATTTACCACTAACACAAAGGCTAAGGAACTGCAAGCGAGCACCTTCATCTCAACCATTAATAGTGGCTGCCAATTCAAATTATTCTAGCCAATCAGTCCACTCCCTAGTTACCCTATCAAATGATCAGGTTTAAAATAGGTTTGGCAATTGAGCCTGGTAAGAGTCTAATTGGGGAATTTCATCTGCAGGACAAGGACAGGAGGATTTAAATCAATACTGTCAGTGGCAGTCTCCATAGCTTAATACAGAGAACATACATACATATTGACCAGGGATGTATATTGTTGTGTCCTTAAGTTGGTGTACACATTCTGTTGCCTCGAGTTTGTATCCAATAAGGTAATTGTCTGTCCAATAATCTGTCCTCCCAACAGTGGTAACAGGATCTTATACACAGGGTCTATACACAGGATCTTGTGTTGCATTCAATATCTCTCCAAAGCACATACCACAATCTACTTTCACTTCTCTCCTTCTAGCCAAAGAGAGCAGGGATGTCTTGTCTTTTATCACTCACTGAACCACCTGCAGGCTGGAGGTGGTATATGAGGAACCTTGTGGTATATGTCCTTACAATACACATCACATCCTGTGTAGCAGACAGAAACTTTTTTTGCATTACACTTCCTTTCATATGGCAGACACGGGGTGTGGTTTAAGCTGCCATTTGACCATTCCATTTTGAAATAGGGATCTCGCTCTGTAAGTAAGTTTATGTATTTTGTATATTTTGTATGTACCTATATAAGTCAGTGCTATACTTATAATACATTTCTGATGGTCATTTAAATGGTAATAGTGAGATAGTTCACACATACTGTACATATACACTTTCCTATATGTAATATCATATACCCCCTAAAAACTCAATGCAATCTCCTATGGAGATATAATCTATTTATATAATATAAATATATAATATATATATATATATATATATATATATATTACTCAAAAAAAGTGCTGGCATTGTGAATATGATCCACTATGATTTATAAAGCATGTGCGGGAAAAATTATTTTGCCCCACTTCTGTTTATATTAGAATTAGTTGTGAAGAGATTCTATTTTGGTTCAGGATTGTTTTACAGAAGAGATATACTATCTAATGCTATATGGTACAGCAATTTGCAGGGTGCTCTCTAAATCATGAAACTTTAATTTCTCTATCACTTGTGGTGCAGTTGTTCACACTAGCTCACTATTTCATACTAGCACTGAAATCAAATCACAATGAATAAGCTTTTTCCCTTTTATCTTAACATAGTTGTACAAAGTTATATTTAGTTTCTTTGCTGGCTCAGAAATTCTCACCGGGCAAACTACACAAATTTGCACAGCTGTCACAAGCTGTTAAAGATGTTCACTTGAAAAGTGAACTATTCCTTTAATGTATTGATTCATCACGGGACGATGAAATCACCGACCACTTCCTGGTTTTATGCTCTACCGTGAGCATTTTTGCGCATGCGCCCTATAGGGAAGAGCTACACATTCTTCTGATTGAAGAATAGTAGGTAAGGCATAGCTCCTTAACCTCCTGGGCTTCAATCAATAAATTAAAGGAATAGTTCACTTTTCGAATGAACTATTCTTTAACCATAATGGGTCCTTACTCAGAATAGAGCTCTAGCATTTCAAAAAAAACCCCAAAAAATAACTATAGCATCATTTTCTTCTAGCTTTAGCAGACTGCAGGGCCCGACAAGGGGAATGCATAGCAAAACTGTTGCTTTATAGCTCCTATACATACTGTTTCTCTCTAGATATGTAGAAAATGTATATCTGCTTATCATTGCTCTGAATAACCCATTTAAAAACATAGCTTGTGTTTTTTTAGCAAAAAGATAGGGAGAAACTGACCCATCCAGAAGGACCCTGATGGTATTGGGGCTTATCGGCACTGTGGTGGGCGGCTTTCCCCGAACAACCGCTCATCTGGTGAACGTTCGGGTCAGCCGAGTGGTCATTCAGGAAGAATTAAATTTCCCTCGGCCGCGGTAGACTACCTATAGAGGAAAGTCCCGAAAGTCCTCCCTATGCTGTTGCTCGGGACTGTGTGATCCATATCTTTGAAAATGGCAGACAGGATCTGCGTAGTAACATAGTATACTAACCTTTTCACCCTCCTGTTTAACCTACCTACAGTTAAAAAAAAAAAGGGGGGGGGGATTCCTTCCTGACTTCATATAGCAATTGCAATGTATCCCTGGATCAACCAGAACTAAAGTATATGTATTAATACCAGTAATTCTCAATATTTTTTAGTTTTAGAAACTTATCTATCCCACTTTTAAAGCTATTCAGTAAACTTGCCATTACCACATCTGCTGGAAGACAGTGCCACAGTTTCACCATTCTCACTGTAAAGAAACCTTTTCTATCCTGAAGATGAACTTATTTTCTTCTAATCTCAAAGGATGTCCACAGGTCCTCTGATATGACCTATTAGTGAACAATGCATCAAGAGTTTACTGTATGGCCCATTCATTTATTTGTATAAATTGATCTATTCCCGAGCAAACGTGCTTCCTAATGTAACAGCCCACTTGTCTAATCTGCCTGCATAGTCAAGCCCCTCTATCCCCTTTATTGTTTAGTTGCCCTTCTCTGAACGGCTTCCATTTCCAAGATGTCCCTTTTGTATATGGGATTTCAACTGCACCGCATTTCTAATGAGGCCTTACCAGTGCCTTGTAAAGAGGGAGATTATTTTTTTCTCTTGAATCTATTCCCCTCTTTATACAAGACGATATCTTGCTAGCTCTAGCCGTTGCTACCTGGCATTGTTTGCTACAGCTAAGTCTGTTATCTACAAGAACCCCCAAATCTTTTTCCAGTACAGATTCACTTAACACAGAGTTATTTATGGTGTAGGTGGCACCAGGATTGTTAAACCCCAAATGCACCACCTTACATTTATCAACTTGAATCTCATCTGCCATTCTGCTGCCCATTTTGATAATCTATCTAGATCAGCTTGCAGCAATTAAACATAGTTTAGTGTCATCAGCAAAGACAGAGACCTTGCCTCAATGCCCTCTTCTAAGTTTATTTATAAACAAATAAAAAGAATGTGGCCCCAGTACGGAAACCTGAGGGACTCCACTTAGAACTTTAGCCCACATAGATAGCTCCATTGACCACCACTCTCCATTTGAGATCCAATAACCAATTCTCTATCCATGTACAAGTATACTATACATCCAAGTATACTATATCTACTGCTATGCCAGAATCTAAATTCTTACTCACTTCTTCTAAAAAACCAAGTAAATTTGCCTGGTACGATCTATTCTCATAAATCCATGCTGACTACTACTAATAATATCAGTTCTGGAGACAAAGTCCACGGATTGTCACGTAACAAAGTTTCCAGTACCTTCCCTACCACTGATGTTAAGCTTACACTGGCAGCAGAGTTAAGGATTGATTGAAGGGGTGCCAGTCAGTTGCTTGCCGAAACATTGTGATTTTTGATGTTAGTGGTTCACCATTAAACACATGGAGTGTAACTCATCTAGTTTGTATACTGTATTCCTATATCCCTAGGGTTGGGGGTTTGAGATGCCTGCCCCCTACCAGGTGTGAGTGCATTTGGAACATTGCTTCAATATCGGTTGCTTGGTAGAACACTTCTTTTTAATCGGTTTATAAATAACTTAGAAGAGGGCATTGAGAGCAAGGTCTCTGTCTTTGCTGATGACACTAAACTATGTTTAATTGCTGCAAGCTGATCTAGATAGATTATCAAAATGGGCAGCAGAATGGCAGATGAGATTCAATGTTGATAAATGTAAGGTGGTGCATTTGGGGTTTAACAATCCTGGTGCCACCTACACCATAAATAACTCTGTGTTAAGTGAATCTGTACTGGAAAAAGATTTGGGGGTTCTGGTAGATAACAGACTTAGCTGTAGCAAACAATGCCAGGTAGCAACGGCTAGAGCTAGCAAGATATCGTCTTGTATAAAGAGGGGAATAGATTCAAGAGAAAAAAATATTATTCTCCCTCTTTACAAGGCACTGGTAAGGCCTCATTTAGAATATGCGGTGCAGTTTTGAAATCCCATATACAAAAGGGACATCTTGGAAATGGAAGCCGTTCAGAGAAGGGCAACTAAAACAATAAAGGGGATAGAGGGGCTTGACTATGCAGGCAGATTAGACAAGTTAGGGCTGTTTACATTAGAGAAGCAACGTTTGCTCGGGAATATGATCACTTTATACAAATAAATGAATGGGCCATACAGTAAACTCTCTGATGCATTGTTCACTAATAGGTCATATCAGAGGACATGTGGACATCCTTTGAGATTAGAAGAAAATAAGTTTCATCTTCAGGATAAGAAAGGTTTCTTTACAGTGAGAATGGTGAAACTGTGGCACTGTCTTCCAGCAGATGTGGTAATGGCAAGTTTACTGAATAGCTTTAAAAGTGGGATAGATAAGTTTCTAAAACTAAAAAATATTGAGAATTACTGGTATTAATACATATACTTTAGTTCTGGTTGATCCAGGGATACATTGCAATTGCTATATGAAGTCAGGAAGGAATCCCCCCCCCCTTTTTTTTTTTTAACTGTTAGGTAGGGTTAAACAGGAGGGTGAAAAGGTTAGTATTACTATGTTACTACGCAGATCCTGTCTGCCATTTTCAAAGATATGGATACACACAGTCCCGAGCACAGCATAGGGAGGACTTTCGGGACTTTCCTCTATAGGTAGTCTACCGCGGCCGAGGGAAATTTACATTCTTTCCTGAATGACCACTCGGCTGACCCGAACGTTCACCAGATGAGCGGTTGTTCGGGGAAAGCCGCCACACACAGTGCCGATAAAGCCCCAATACCATCAGGGTCCTTCTGGATGGGTCAGTTTCTCCCTATCTTTTTTGCTAAAAAAACACAAGCTATGTTTTAAAATGGGTTATTCAGAGCAATGATAAGCAGATATTACATTTTCTACATATCTAGAGAGAAACAGTTATGTATATGGAGCTATAAAGCAACAGTTTTGCTATGCATTCCCCTTGTCGGGCCCTGCAGTCTGCTAAAGCTAGAAGAACTGATGCTATAGTTATTTTTTGGGGTTTTTTTTGAAATGCTAGAGCTCTAATTCTGAGTAAGGACCCATTATGGTTAAATGAATAGTTCATTCGAAAAGTGAACTATTCCTTTAATTTATTGATTGAAGCCCAGGAGGTTAAGGAGCTATGCCTTACCTACTATTCTTCAATCAGAAGAATGATGTAGCTATCCTCTATAGGGCGCATGCGCAAAAATGCTCACGGTAGAGCATTAAAACCAGGAAGTGGTCGGTGATTTTCATCGCTCCAGTGATGAATCAATACATTAAAGGAATAGTTCACTTTTCAAGTGAACTATTTCTTTAACAGCTTGTTGACAGCTGTGCAAATTTGTGTAGTTTGCCTGGTGAGAATTTCTGAGCCAGCAAAGAAACTAAATATAACTTTAGTACAACTATGTTAAGATAAAAGGGAAAAAGCTTATTCATTGCTGATTTGATTTCAGTTGCTAGTATGAACTAGTGAGCTAGTGTGAACAACTGCACACAAAGTGATAGAGAAATTAAAGTTTCATGATTTAGAGAGCACACTGCAAATTGCTGTACCATATAGCATTAGATAGTATATCTCTTCTGTAAAACAATCCTGAACCAAAATAGAATCTCTTCACAACTAATTCTAATATAAACAGAAGTGGGGCAAAATAATTTTTCCCGCACATGCTTTTAAATCATAGTGGATCATATTTCACAATGCCAGCACTTCTTTTGAGTAATATATATATATATATATTATATAATATTATATATATTGATATTATATAAATAGATTTATATCTCCATAGGAGATTGCATTGAGTTTTTTAGGGGGTATATGATATTACATATAGGAAAGTTGTATATGTACAGTATGTGTGAACTATCTCACTATTACCATTTAAATGACCATCAGTAAATGTATATTAAGTATAGCACTGACTTATATTAGGTACAATACAAAATATACAAAATACATAAACTTACTTACAGAGCTGAGATCCCTATTTCAAAATGGAATGGTCAAATGGCAGCTTAAACCACACCCCTGTGTCTGCTCCATATGAAAGGAAGTGTAATGCAAAAAAAGTTTCTGTCTGCTACACAGGATGTGATGTGTATTGTAATGGACATATACCACAAGGTTCCTCATATACCACCTCCAGCCTGCAGGTGGTATCAGTGAGTGATAAAAGACAAGACATCCCTGCTCTCTTTGGCTAGAAGGAGAGAAAGTGAAAGTAGATTGTGGTATGTGCTTTGGAGAGATATTGAATGCAACACAAGATCCTGTGTATAAGACCCTGTGTATAAGATCCTGTTACCACCTGTTGGGAGGACAGATTATTGGACAGACAATTTACCTTATTGGATACAAACTCTGAGGCAACAGATATGTGTACACCAACTTTTAAGGACACACAATATACATCCCTGGTCAATATGTATGTATGTTCTCTGTATTAAGCTATGGAGACTGCTACTGACAGTATTGATTTAAATCCTCCTGTCCTTGTACCTGCAGATGAAATTCCCCAATTAGACTCTACCAGGCTCAATTGCCAAACCTATTTTTAAACCTGATCCATTTGATAGGGTAACTAGGGAGTGGACTGATTGGCTAGAATAATTTGAATTGGCAGCCACTATTAATGGTTGAGATGAAGGTGCTCGCTTGCAGTTCCTTAGCCTTTTGCTTAGTGGTAAATCCAGGCAGGTATACCAAGGATTTACTGTAATAATGAAATAAAAAGCAGTTATCAGTTATTAAAAATTGCTCTGAAGCAACTTTTTTTCAATTAGATCTGTATAAGAGTATATAAAGGATAAATCCATTTCTTTAGCTAAACTGGGAATGAGAAATGTTTGTTTATACATAAGATTATTAGGGCAATGCTATTATAATAACATGATACTGAGTGGTACCTTCTGTTATAATATATGAGATACCATCACCACTTGCCATGGTGAATGCTAATAAGTATTAACCTAGCATGTTTAGTTTCAACCACACAGTGTGGCAGGATTGCCTGGGTCTACTCTCAGACCTGCAGGATTATCCTATTTGGTTCCTCTGGAAGCTGGTGACTGTCTGAGTAACAGTTTAAAATATACCTGTGTAAATATTCTATATCCACTATATCTACACATAGCAAAACATACACACACATCATTTCCATTGTGAACCAATGGGCACACTTTTGCTAGTATAGATAGATAGATAGAGTTATATATATCCTAACATAAGGCACAAACCATTATGCCAGTAACAGCTTTTTATGCAAGTTACTGTTATTTTCCCCTCCCTGTAGGAAACGTATTTTACTACTAGGTATGGAGAAAACGCTGTATGAACAATATTCCTGCCCCTCTGTATGTACAATCAGAGTTTCACACCACAATTTTATAGAGGGATGCTGAGCATAATAAGTGTATAGCAATTGTACTCTACTTCGCTGAGCTGCATAAAACTCATATTATTACAGCCGCAAGCTGACATTGCATCTGTGAAGTCAGTAATTGGTTCTTCATATTTAAATAAATATTAATACTCTGAGCCAGGCAGGAGCGTGTTCGTGCAGCTCTTACATTTACATAGCCTTCTGTTAGTAGAGCAGCTTTAGAAATTACTGATAATTTCTTATTAACAATCTTCTCTGTTTCCTTTCCTGCAGTCTATTCATTCTTGTAGCTTCATTGACGCTGTGCTCTTCTAATTCCCATCCAACCTTTTTATTAGCTTTGATCAGCTTATATATATATATATATAATATATAATATATATATATATATATATATATATATATATATATATATATATAATATGAAACAGTGTTGCCTGTCTTTTTGAGTCTGAACAAAGAAAGGCATGATAGATTATATAAAAAGGTTCTGTATGTTTTAATTGTTATCAAGTTTAATCTTGTTTTCTTCATCCGAGTGTGCATACTAATTTATTAATTTACACTTACATATAATATGATATAGGATGAAATCCAGAATCAATGGTTGGACTATTAGCAGCTCCAGTATTATTCCTCTCACTCTAGTTGTAAAAGTCACCAGTGTCTCCAAACGTTTGTATGTAGCTGGTCGTTCATTCATCAATGATCGTTACAACCAGAATAGGAGTTGTTTAGTAATATATTATTAGGTATTGCTGTACCCATAGTCCTGAGACCTTTATTCTTACTTTCTGGTGAGATGGGTCTTTAATTGTATATTAAGTACCAAAATTTTATCTACTATAAAAAAACGGACGTCCTGTAAATCAGCGTAAATCAGCATAATTAAGTAATATTACTTACATTATTTCAAGCAAGTTGTTTTTTTTCCCTAGTGTATATTAAGATTGATGGCACCTCAAATCCCTGCTATGGGGGAGGAGGGGAGTTTAAAATAAATGTTTAACTGCCATAACAGAAGGTTAAATGAAAGCCTGCAGTATTCTTTTAAAATGAGAAGACAACCACATCTCTGGTTGCAGCCTTAGGCTGGGTACATACAGAGGGACTTTTTGTCCAGAGCGAGTGATCGGCCGGGACAAATGTCCGTTGGTCGCGGCAAATTTGCCCGCGGACGAATTTACAAACGATCAATCGTGCGTTCCACTAGGGAACTGCATGATCGATCGGAATTGTCTGATCCGGGCGAACGAACAATCGATGTCGGTCGCGGCCTCCCGCCCCACACCAGCCGATATTTTTGGCCGATCAAATGTTTACATTTCCTGCTTCACCTGACATCTGCCCCGCCCCTCTTTCCCCTGGGGAAGAAGCATGCTCAGTTAAGACTTAAAGTGTATGTATACTGAAAAAATGACTTTGCGTCATCTTATAAATAAATATATACAAATAAATATACAGTATGTAAGTAGCACTTACTCTGAGGTTTGTGGTGCTGCATGCCTGCAATAAAGTATTATTTTTAGCTCAGGCTCTGACCACTGACCTGACTTTTTTCCCCCATACCAACTGTCAATACTGCATACAGTATACAGCACACCAACTGTCAAACCATTCCAGCTGCAGCAAAATTGCTTACAGAAATGCTAAAATGTAAAATGTTTCAGATTGGATATCTAAAGAAATAGGGGGCAGGTCAACAAAAAATGATACAGTGGCACTTGGGATGAATGATAGTTTCCACTAATGGGCAACTTTAACAAAACGAATTTGCCATTGTACATAATTTAATGCTGGTGGGGAAGCAGGAAGTAACTGGGGGGAAATAATGCGGATCCTTTCCAGAAATAACTACTGACAAATTTTATCTAGAAATGTGATTTAGGCTTTATTTTAAAGATATGATGGAAGTTTTTTTTTTATATAATCCTAAAGAATTGGAGACCAGTTACCCTTTTAAGTATCCCAAAGAGTATTCAACAATTTACACTCCTAGCTAATTGCATTGTAACTGTACTTAAATACAGTGATTTAGGTAAAAATGTCTTAAATCTGCTGTTTTAATCATGTTAATGCAAACAATGCTAAAATCCAGTAATATAACATAAGTGTTTCTGCACAATATACCTATATCTGAATTGGATTGCTAGTATGTACAGGAGACAGAAACTTCTGTTTAATAATTGAGCCTAATATGGGGAAAAGGGAAATAAGGGGGTGTTCACTTACTATATCAATTCTCATTTATACCATGGGTGATAATATCTAGTCCATGAAAGCTTGACAAACATACCCATTTCCCTACTGAATAGTAATGTTACTAAGATGCTCTGGGGGCAGCCCTTTTATTGCTATAACCCTTTAAGTATTTGCAGCGATGACCTGGTTTGTAGGGAGCTTTGCCATCAATAAAGTGCTGCTGGGTCATGTAAACAAATGGTCAAATAGCTTAGCGTAAAAGTAAGTAAGTTTGGACCTCTAGGCCCCTTGGCATTGAACCCTGTACCCCTTGACTGAGAACCCTGCTTACAGGCCCATAAATAAGGCCATAGTGATTACTAAGCTTATTTTGAGAGTTTACTGAACACATCTTTTGTATACTACAGCTCCTAGTACTGTTCAATAATAATGAAAGCTCTAAAATATTTTTTGGTATGATAGTAAAACATAAGCAGAATATAGGTTGAACAGCAAGAAAGCTGAGATGAGAGTATGCCCTAGGGCCTACTACAGTATGGATAAAATTAACTAAGATAGAGAGTTTAACCCACTGAAGAAATGGAATCTTTTTTTTCAGATATGCTAAGATTTGGGGCTACTAACTTTCATATAGTGCTAATGGTTTTTGATCATAAATATGAATCTGTTTGTATGCACAATCTGCATTTCCAATACAGTAGGACCAGCTCCCAAATAAGGGGTAAACCATCCAACAAAAACATTATTTGTGTCCATATTTGTATTTACAATTGAATTGAGGCAGGGAGCAGGTGCTGTATAGGTTTTTTTCTGAGGAAGAAAATAAAAATAGTGATTTGTAGACTCCATTGCAGAGTCATCAGAAAATTAATGGATTGCTAGCTTGGCATTAACGAGCATATATTTTCAACAAAGCCTTTCACAGACATGGAAATGATCCATCTATTGCTTACCAAGAATAGGCCTCAAAAACGCTAATACTAAATCCATTAGTGGTTATCATTACCCTTGATCCCCTTTATCTGCTAAAACCAATGCAAGTCAATTTGTTCATTATAAGTCTGACTCATAACAAAAAATAAGTCTGTTGTGTTTTTTTTCTTCACTTTTCCATCAACACTGATGAATACACTGTCTTCTTTAAAAACAATTATTTTACCATTTACTAAATATACATAAACTATTTCTTTTTTTTTTTGTAATTTATGCCTATGTTCCTGTGTTCATACAGATCTATTGTTATTGTTTTTTACACAGATTATATAATTCAGGCCATTTAAGCTAAAAAACAGTGTTTAGAATTTTAATTCTGATTAATGTGTTTTTTTGTTTTTTTTACTGACAGTCAATTACAATAGCTGAACTGAAGAGGGTGCTATTGTGCAAGTATAGACTTACTATCACAAATAATAGACCTTTGTGGGCCCACAGTAGTGCTGTAGATTCTATTGTCTTTTCTTCGATAAATAAAGGGAGCCTTTTCTGTCTGAACGAGTCCGAGATTTACATTTGGAAATTTTAGCTTTACAGTGGATTCTGTTAACATTTTTATTACATGAGTTTACACACATTTTATAGATGGTGTACACACCCTCGTCTACTCATGGTGTTTGTATGTGTATATATAATATATACATGCAAACATACATATATATGATGCGCCTAATATTTAAGCAGCGTTTTACACTTTCCAGTTAAGCAAGTAGCAGTTACAGCATCATTCCCTATATGGCATTGGTGACTGCTAAGGAAATATTGGTGAATGCGTTGTGAAAGCTTTCAGATCTGCTGATAAGACGTTATTCATTAGCACAGACAATAAATTTGTAATTAATCAATTGTTAAGCCCAGCTCGTACAAGAAACCAAACTAACCAAAAATCCATTTATAAACTGCATACAAAGGCTGGGTTTAATAAATTTGCATCTAATCATGAGCAGCACATTAATAGTCTCCCTTATAAAAACAGCTTGTACTTGTTTTGTTTGCTGCCTTGAATATTGTGCCTTTGTGACTACTGTAAAAGAGAGCTAATGTGATTTTATGAGAGGCTAAATGTTAGGTCCTTTCATTATCTATGGTTAAAGGTTATGTTCTTCCCCCCCCCCCCCAAGTTACATAGGAAAAAGCCCAAAACCTAGACCTCGCAAGGTCTAAATCATTTAACTTTGCTTTTAAAACAAAGGGCTGGTAAGAACATATAGGAGCAGAGTTGAATGGTTTAAATCTAAGAAGGTCTAGGTTTTGGGGCGGTTTCTATTAAACCTGGATTTTTTTTTTTTGTTTGGGGGTTGAACATACCCTTTAATGGGAAAATCTTTACAATTACCTTGATATTCAACATATTCTTTTATTTAATAAAATTCAGTTGATTTGCTATATTTGGCTATGCCCTGCAGTTTTGAGCAGAGGTGCCATTTTAGGCTCCGCAACAGTCCTTCTTTCCCAGATGCTCCTGGAATGTTCCTTAGCACAACATGTTTAACTTGTGACTGTTGGATATGGACCAAACATGCTCAGATCTCTTCTAAGTCACTGGATCACCCCAATGGCTGAGACAAGGGAAAGAACATGGACACTATTAGGGTCCTGCATACAGGTAGTCAGTACTTTGATAGCATTTGTTTATTTCTGAATGGACAGATTAAAGTTGGAAAACTGCCTCCTCTACACACTCAAGCTTATAAAAGGAATAGAAACTTATTAAATAAAGCTTAGAAAGGAATAGAACTTATTAAATATCTGGTCACAAATATATATAATAAACTGTTAAAAATAGCAAGGAGTGGCAGGCAGTCACCATTCTTTTGTTTTAAGGGTGGACATGCCCTTTAAGAATTGTTTATTTTCTTTCTGCAAACGATGCTGGGTAGAAAATAATCTGCAAAGATTACTTTTGTATAAATACAATGTGGGGGGAAATAGAAAATACATTGTTTGCAAACATAATTGTGTAAAATTCTGTGTCTGAGAGATGCAGAAGTTTTGTACTGTAACATGATTGGATGTCAGCCTTTAGGGGACAGGACAAATTGTAGCTTTCTTTGTTTTGATCTGCTGTGCACTAGAGAGCATGTTTAGTGTACAGCATACATTAAAGTGCTGTATATTATCCTATTGCTACTTTTGCTACCCAGTATTACCTTTAGTAACTATCTGGGAGATGCAATAATTACACTCCACACTCCTTTTCCTCTCGGGTTCTCGCAATATAATAATTTCTTAGCTTGAGTTTCTGCATTGCAGGAACCAGGCATGTAAGGGATGCGGAGGGTAATGTCGTCATTTAAAAAACATTCGCTTTCAATCTACAATGCCCTACAGAAGCAAATGTTTAGGGAATTACATTGGGTGCCTATGCTGTTAATTCCAAACTTTGCAGTTCCCTTAAAAATGGAGTTAAACCAATGCTAATCCAATAATACTATGGGAGGCATGACTTTAAGTCTATATTACCCCCACATATTACATTTCCCTGTATATGTCCCAGAGCATATTTATTTAGATGTATGGGTTTCTAGCAATACTATTTTCTGGTTAAGAATGTATGTTAAGTTCTTCATGCATTCAGTATTTCACATCTCTTCAAAACATGTCCACTGTAAAAATTAAATTTCACTTACCTTTAGTTACTGCTCCATTTTCTATGTTGAAATATACATTAAAATACACTGCCCTCTACCTGATATACAATCAATCATGGCCATGATTAAAAAAATCTTACATCTCTGCTCCTTATGGTTCTCCTGCAATGCCTTTTCAAAGTCCAGGAAAGTGAAGAGCAGAAGCTGTCAGTGATTTATCCGGTGCCTGTATCTTCCTCAACAAGGTCTCAGGCATGCACAGGGGAGCCCTCACCCCATCCTCTGCAGCCGTGGCACCTAGCTTTTAGCATAATGTAGGTAACCCCCTGCCCACCCCCAACTGCCAAAATATTTCATCAAAAAAAAAATGTTTAGATCGATACTTACAGCACAGCCCCATCTCCCCCGCAGTGTCTACATTGAAAGCAGCCATGTCTGTGATTGGCTGCCTTACAGCCAATCACAGACATGGCTGCCAGTCCAGGCCCTGTTTGCAACTTTACTGCAAATAGGGAGCCGGGAGGAGACACCATGGGAGTCTAAGGGTTGTAAGTATCGATCTATAAATTTTTTGGAAGAAATATATTGGCGGTTGGGAGTGGGCAGGGGATACCCTGTTAAAAGTTTGTTTTCAGGGTGGACATGCCCTTTAATAGGGGTTCCCCTTGCAATTCTATTTTATGCTTGAGTTCATAAAGAGCTTGTACAGTGCAGGGCACAGACAAGAACTTCTGGAAGGCTGGCCATAATACTATATTGTAAAGATGTGCCATCAAATTTATTTTTTAATGCTGAGAATAGAGCACTTAAGGACTTGGGTAATGTAACCAACAGGTAGGTGAACCTTTGTTTTTACAGTGGATATACTTTTTAATTTCCATTCTTTGATGCTTTTTTTTCATTTTCTACTCCATTTATTTTTCTTGACCTGCATTTAAACAATAATTCAAACAGACACTATAGTTCTCTGTGTCTATTTTCTTTTGATTTGCTGCCTTTTAATGTATGTGTTGACTTTTTCTTACCTCTTATAAAGAGCCCAATATTCACTGCAATATAGTCTGTGTAGCCATTTACTAACATAGCAGTTAGTGTCAAAGTCAGATCATTTCTGAATAATCATCCTGTGCTATTGTTTTATTTTATTGTCTTTTCTTCCCCTAAATAAATCACTAAGCAAATCCTTCCATCTTTACTTATGAAACATCAATAGAAATGCAGGACACTACAATTCCAATCAATATAGTCATGTTGCCCTATTTAATCCTGCCAATTTGTTGTATTTGTTTTCCAGTAACTAATCTATATCTACTTTACACAATATATAATGCTTATCTTTGTCTTTCCTACCCAGATATCGCATTGGCTTTCTGTTGTATTCATTACAGAACACACTCCAAAGTGTAAATCATTTAACTCTTTGCACGGTTTCTGTTATTCTACCCCTCAATGCTTCTTGGTATGCAATTTTTTTCCATAATCATTTTTTTTCTTTTATCAATAGACTAATGTGGACAATACAAACCTTTCTAAAAATATTCCACACTAGCTCTGTTATCAATTTTCAATTAGAAACAATTTATATTTCCTCTGCCTATGCCACTTCACCTAACAAAGCCACATTGGATGTTTGAAAATTACAAAAGGGTCAAAGAGAAATTTTCTTTCTCCCTCCACACATATAGTATGTAATGATGCCCCGGATGCCATTTATTGAAAGATACTCATTGAAAATCTATTTTATTGATGATATAAAGTATGTCTATGAAGGTTCTCATTTATCCAGGTCATTGTATATCTGTGAAGTTAGATGAACTAGATTTGAAGTTTAGTTTTTGAAGATGTTTAGCTAGTCTTCTGATTTCTGAAAGCCAGTCAAATAACTAGTGAAATGTCTTCAAGAACTAAACTTCAGGTCTGGTTCATCTAACTGAATACCACAGATATAATATATATCCCCAAAATGCAAGCCTGTTTTACCATCGCCTTGTGAATCATATTTGTATTTAATCTAAACTCCTCCACATAACTTTACTCACCTAGTCAGTAAGTAAGTTCGAAAGGATAAAGACTAAAATATTTTTAAGCCTTATTGAGTTAAACAGTGAGAATTTTTTACTAGTGAGAATTTTTTTACTACAGTGAGATCTAGTTTTACTAGATCCCATCTCTGATCTGCCCGCTGCTGGAGAGGGGTGTGTTTGTAGATTCTGTCAAAGTCCCACATTTAAGTGGAAGGGAGGGGAAGTGCTGGGATTTCTCTTGGTGTAAGGAGGTCAGGGGTGATTGTGTCACAGTCTGGTGCAAGGCTGGTATGTGTGTGTGTGTGTGTGTCAGTCAGTCACTGCGCTGGGGGGGGATAATGTAAACTTCATAGACTGTTTGTGGGGGGGGATGTGTGTGTGACAGTTATAGTCTGTGTAAGGGGATGGTTGTGTTACAGTCACAGATCAGGTGCAGATTTTTTATGTACAGAGCTGTTGGTGGGGGTGGATTATAATGGATATGATAAGTAGAGTGTATAATTGAGGTACCTCAAAGGATTAAAAGGGCATGTCCATCACCAAAACTATTACCTTTAACAAAACTTTAACCCACTACTGGCTCCACTGTGTAGTCTTGAAAAATCCTTACCTTACATCCCTGCTCCAAATGGCTGCCCTGCAATGTCTCTGCAAATCCAAAATATTGAAGAGCAGGAGCCTGGCTGTCCCTAAAGTTTTCTACCTTGAAGCTCTCCTCCGGGAGAATTTTGTCATGAGCACTTAAGCCCTCCCTTTTTTCTCTCCCTTTCCCTAACTCAAAACCCCTTTTCTGTAATATAGTGCTCCCTATCCCACACCCAAACGCTATGTTCATTTGTAAAAAAAAAAAAAAATGATCCGAACTTTACTGCCTTTCCTTCATTCCCCTGGCGTTCTGTAATGCCTGCAGTTGTGTCCGTGATTGGCTGCCTCTTAGCCAATCACGGACACTGCTGCAGGTCTGGCCCCCTGCTGGCAGTTCCAGCAAGCAGAGGGCCAAGATTACAGTGAAGGAAAGTAAGTAATGTTAGGATTTTTTTTTTTTACAAATAAACATAGCGGTTGGGGGTGGGGTAGGGAGCACTATAACATATATAAAAATTCATCTGAGAGTGGACATGCCCTTTAACGCAACTCAAATTGAAATTGCTAGGGAATTTTTTTTTTATGTTTTGGACAGAGTTTCTCTTGAAAAAGGACCCTGAAATTCCCTAGCAATTTAATTGAGTTGCGTTAAGTCTTTTTGGGGTACCTCAACTATAGACTATACGTATCATTGTTATATTTTCTGCGGCTGAACATCTGAGCACCACACCAACAGGCAGCTATCAGAAGTGGATTTGGACTTCTCATTCGGTTGATTATAATGGATAATGTACCCCCTACCATAAATTATAGGACAACTAAAGCCGCAGAACAACACTGAACCAAAAGGTAGAACACCTTGATATAAAACCAGTAATCTGTGTCTTACCTCTCATTTTGATACGGGAACTGGGAAATTTACCTAAATAACATATGGTTTGTGCTTTAATTCACAGCATTCTAGTATCACACAGTTTGGTCAACGAACATTATGTTCTGCACATGCTCAGTCCTTAGCTATGGCAGAACCTGTTACAGTGGTCACACCCATTAATAATATCTAGCCAATCCTTTTACAAGACAGGTAAAGCAAGGAAGCATGTGACTGAGGTCAGGAGGTGTGGACTGACACTGCACATACACACAGTTACTTTATTCAGTTTTTAACAGGCTTACATTTACTATAATAAGATTTACTGAAGTGGGATTTTATAGCTTATTGGTGTTTTTAGGGGGGTTGTTTTCAGATTCTGGAGTACAAAAAATTGGGTTTAGTTCTCCTTTAATTAGGATATTAGAAGTCACCTCAGAGTTCCATGCCCTGTATAAAAGCACTTGGCCTGCGGCCTTATGCTTTTATATAGTCAGGGAACTTCTTGATGATATCCTTGTAATTTACAGTAGGGGGTACCTTTTTCACCATATCTTTACGAAGTGTGAAAACAACGAAAAAGCTAGGCTTTAGAAACACTGTTTGAAAGGTAACTGTGTCTCCACACTATACACTCTTATGCCTTTCAAACAAGCCAAGAATGAGGTCACTAGAGTGCGTAAAAGCCACATGATGAGCTGTGTAAGAAGGGCAGTTGGGTCAGTGAAAATTTTTAACACTTCTATGTGTTGTTTGAACAGGGTTGTCATTTAGCAGAAATTTTAAAAATGGCAAATACATTATTAAAGGGTAACTGTGGTCTCGAATTCTTCCAAACTAGTAAGGATTATATAAAAAGCCTTCCATTGTACCTTCAAAATAAAACCTAAATCACATCTCTAGATAAAATTTGTGAGAAGTTATTGCTGGAAAGGTTCAGCAAAGTAACTTCCTGGTTGAACTCTTCCTGTTTTTAGCCATGTGACCCTTCTCAACTGTCATTTTTTCCTCAGGTACTTCTGATTTCCCCAGCAATAAGTCTCAACTGAGCATGCTTCTCCCCCGGGCAAAAGGGGGCAGAGGTCAGGTGATGTAATCAACCACTGGAAGCAGGAAGTTTGAACATTCACCCCAATGTAATTTCTCACAGGCTCCAGCCAGAGATGTGATTGTTGGCTCAGTGTAAAGGATATACTGCAGGCTTTCATTTAACCCTAACTTGTTTTGAGACCACAGTTTTCCTTTATAATAATATAAAACAAAAAGTTAAAAAGTGGCATTTTCCTGGCCCTCTTTTTAATGGCAGAAATATAAATATTACAACCTGTGCTTTTGATTATGACATTATAGAAATCTGCAGTTTTATGAGTTGTGCATGGTTTTAACCTGCTTTTCTTTCATGCAAGACTGGAACATGTGAAACGGCGATTGCCATCACTAAAGCGTCGTACACAGGTACTATTTTGACGCAGACCCCCGACCACGACGCGCACCCACAACAAACGTCCATAACGGCCAATAATCAAATATGCTCTTAAAATTGTTAAGCCTAGTACACTTCCGAACATCCATTTGTCATGCATGGGTCTTGCGTTTGGGGTGTGTACGGACCTTTAGAGACAAGTTTCAACTACTAAAGGGACATAATACTAACCAGCATGTGCTGTTACTTTTTCAAGATAAAAAGCATAAGCTTTCCAGATGAATAAAACAACTGAGCTGCCATTGTGACAACGTAGCTGCAATGAGCATTATTCCACTGTAACCTTTAGGAGATATTTTATTTTATAGCATCAGGGCAAGCTTTATTGCAGTTCTATTATGTTTTAAAATTTCAAGGGATTATCATGCAAATAAAATGATGTTTATATATCTATGTTCGTCTGTTATAATATTTATAGGGAAATGTGTTTTATGTATGTATAGTTAACTGGTAATGTGACTAGCTTCCTTTTGATCACTCATTAATAATGAAGCTTATCTTTGGTGCGCCTTAAAAGTAAATGAGAACTGCATGTTACTGCCAGACGTTTTTGCAGTTACCTTTCACAAAAAGCAACACGTTAAGGCACAATATAAGCTTTGTCACAGGACTTCAGATAAGTTTTGTTTTATTTTGTGCGGGAAAAGATACAGGGGACACAGCTACAAAGAGTTTGTATGCTCTCCCAGTGTTGCTTGAGTTTCCTATAGGCATTCTGGATTTCTCCACTCTCGTGCTGATAACTTGTGTGTTTGAGATAAATTGCTAAAAATCTGTGCTCTTTGGGGCAGGCTCATATGCAAATTAATTAATAAATATAAACAAACATATGTAGTGCTATATAAGAGAAATGCAAAAGATAATGTTTACCTGAGCACAAATGCAAGATTTTCTCCAAAAGAAAAGATATATATTTTAGGGCTTGGCATCATGTTATAGTATATATGTATATATATAGTGTAAAACTTATTAAGGCATGTAGCCTAGTGTATTTGGAGGTAAAAATAACTCCTTGGTGGATAATATAATGATATTAGAGGTCACCAAGGCGTTCCATGACCATATAGCTTTTTAAAGGTCAATGGTCCAAGGTGACTTTTCATTTCTTTTTATGTATGCTTTGGAATATATGCACTTTGGTTTTCTTTTTGTTGATTGGTTAAATTTGTACATCGTGTGTATAGTAGCAGTGGCTCAGCTAGTTTTCTTAATTTGTAATTTTTTAGTTTTGCTTTTAGTAATTTTTGATCATTGTACCCGACTGTAAATTATATGAATATTAGAAGTCGCTGAGGAGTTCCATGGTCATACAAAAGCACAAGTTTGCATGTCAAGTGCTTTTAAAAAGGTCACTGAAATCTCAGGGGAATTTTTATATTTTTATAAATTTTAAAGGGTATGTCCACCCCTAAAATACATTTTTAATATTCTGCTCCCCCATGTCCCCAACCGCATGTTTGTTTTTTTCAAAAAGCTCCCCAAACTCTTATTTACTCCCCTCGATCTCCGCACACTGCCGCCCCTCTGCTTGCGAGAATGCAAGCAGAGGGGCGGGACCGGCAGTCGCGTCTGTGGTTGGCTGAGCGGCAGCAATCACGGACGCGGCTGCCGGTCATTCAGTGCAGCGGAGGAAAGCGGAGGGGTAAGTAAGAGTTTGGGGAGCTTTTTGAAAAAAAAAACATGCGGTTGGGTGGGGGACATGGGGGAGCAGCATATTAAGGGGGTAACGCTAGGGGGAGGGATAGTAGAACGGGAGGAAGAGGGAGGGAGAGGAGGGGGGGGGAGGGGGAGAAGGGCGAGAGGGCTGCAGTGCGCATGGCAAATGTCTACCGGAGGCTAGATAGCAGGCAGAGACCTGCTATCCTCCTGGTGGTTAGTTTTGAGACTTGGGGGGGGGTTTACAGGAGAACCCTATGGAGCTGGGATGTGAGGTAAGGATTAAACTACACTAAATGGTGGGGCAGTAGTTGGGGGATTATAGTTTTGGGGGTGGACATACCCTTTAAGTAGTGGGTACATTATGCATTGAAATTTACATTGCTGAAGTTAATACAGAAAGAGGCAGGCTGCAGGCAGGGAGCAACAGCAAATTAAAGAAACCAGTGCCAGACTAATGTGAAGCAATTTATTAGATCAATCGGGAAAACGGACTGAAATAAAGGCACCGAGATACTTCTCTATATGCTATAAGTGACTATGACTATGCCCCCCTGCACACATGGCTCAGGCTTACAGTGCGATGCAATGCGGGCCTTCCTGGTTTCTGTAAAATCAACACACAATTATAAATTCTATTTTTTACAGTTTGGCCCCATTAAATTTGGTACAAGATGTAGATTGTAGCGATAAAACAGCTGGGTTGCAATTGTAAGGATAATTATACTTTTTGAATTTCACATCTGTATATTCTTTCTGGGCGATTTACCCAGCGGAGCTGGGCAATTATATGGAGTTAAAGTCACGCTAACCGGTTCACTATTTTTCCCCCCCAAGATATTAGTACCAGATGCACGGGTTACCTAAAAGACACATGCGCAAACAATATCGTGTTTGCGCTACTTTAAGCGCATGATTTTAATGCTGGCTATACGCTGAGTGATAGCTCTGGGTAAATCGTCCTGTATATCTTATATTAGCAAAGTCAGTCAGACTTTATTTCTAGGAGATGCTTTCCCTGACGTGTGTTATACTGGTAAAAATATTTTTATCTAGCACACTGTTCATTATTCTGTTGAATAAAAATGTACTTGGATTCTTTTTTTTTTCCAATGCACAATTCCCTTAAAGGATATATATACACTGGGAAATTAAATTTTTTAAATTGCCCATTACTGGAAACTATTATTCTTCCCACCTATCACTGTACCATTTGTTTGTTGATTGTCCCCCATTTCTTTAGATATCCAGTCTAAAACATCTTATATTTCAACTGTCAATAAAGTGCCTCTTCTTTTATGTATAGTTTTACTGTGGCTGGAATGGTGACAGTTGGTATGTGAACTGGTATGTGGTGGGAAATTCCCTCTCCCAATGCTGCCTCATAGGGATTACTTAGCATTAGGGCCGGATTTTCCACAAGGCCACATAAGCCATGGCCTAGGGTGACAGGGTTGGCATGTAAATTGTCCCCCGTTTTTACTAAAACATGAAATGCTTACTGTAGTAGTAGCAGAGACACAATGTATCTATTAAATGTATCTCCTAAATCTGGGCAGGCAGACAAGAAAAAGCAGAGGGATAAAATGTAACAACTGGTAAAGGTTGAACCTGCCATGGGATTGAAATAGAAACAAAATTAACTAATCTTCCAACTGGTTACACTGTCACCTCCTAATGTACAAAGAAGGAAAGTAGTGAATGAACCTAACTTGTATCTCACTGTGGGGACTTGGTTAATTGCTTTTAATACCATCCCATATACATAATGTCTTAAATAAATCCATTTTGTATAAATATTACACCTATCTATAGGGATGCAGTCCTCACTATTTAACAGAATCTGTTTTCGAACACTAATATTGGAGTGCTAGATCTAAATACTACTAATAAATCATTGTTTGCAGTGGATGCACGGGTATCTCAAAAAAGATTCTTAATGTCAGTTAATAGCTTTTTGGGCCCATAAAAGTTTTACAGCGAATCACAATGCAGCAGGCACTGCTGTGGGCCATTACACTGGATGTGTGAATCCTCGTCACGCGATCACAGTGTACTGAGAAATATTCAAAGGGACAGTGCCTAGTGGCAGTCCCAATGATCAGCCCAACAAACCCAGTATGAAAACATTCCGATTATGTGAGACTATATAGGTGGCAAAAGAGGGTAGCACAAGCTTGCTGGACTATCGGAGAACAAAGCATGAATCCTGCCCTGCTTAGCATGCTTGTCCTTACAGAGAGTCAGAAAATCTGGCAGGGGGCTGGGGGACTGAGCTTGAGCAAAACAAGTACTGGATTAAAGTCATGCAGCATCATGACACATCATAGAAAATGCTGCTTGTGTGTATTCATTTATAGATTGAAACAAGTAATTTTTTCAGCGTACAATTCCTTTAAAAACTGAAAAAGTTAAACGTTGCATGTCACAGTCAGTGCAGAGAATATGATTTTTTTTTTACATTTTATGTTTAGCTTGTAAAATAACATGTAATAAATATATCTAAAATGAACAAATATACTAATCAAGTTATTTGTAAGGTTCCTTTAGTGGTTCTTGATGGGTTGCATAAGAGTTGATGTATTGAGATGTATTGAGGCACGAGATTATTTAAAGGGAATGTTAAATTAAAATTTAACCCACTGTGTAGTGCTCAAAAATCCTTAACTTACTCCTTTGCTTCAAATGGTTCTCCAGTAGTGCTTGTTCAAAGTTCCAGAAAGTGAAGAGTAGGAGCCGTCTGTGAGTCATCCGATACCTGCTTCATCCTTTTCATTAATGAGGTTTCTGGCATGCGCAGGGAAGCCCTCCCAACCTCCGGATCCCTTCATGGCTGCCCTTTCGACCTTCCATTAAAATCTATCTCCGTTGTGTAGCGTACACCAGCCCACCCACAACTGCCAAGTTTGTTTTGTAAAATAAGCCCCAGAAACATACTTACGCTCCTTCATTCCCACAGCTGTCTGTATAGCCAGCAGCCACGTCTGTGATTGGCTGACTCTCAACCAATCACACACTTGGCTGCCGGTCCGGCCTCTTTTGCAACTTCCAGCAAGCAGAGGGCCAGGAGCAGACAGCCGTTAGTATGTTTTTAGGGCTGTTTTTAAAAATCTAACTGTCCAGTGGTTTCTTACCTTCCAACTTTCCCACATTGGTCCCACCTGGCCCATTAAGCGATCACAAGTAGGTTGCAAGAAAGAACGGGTCAGGTGCTTCCTTCAGCATCACTCGAAGGTTGCGGGAACATTGCAGGGGAGAGCTAATGTATGGGCACCTTAAGGTTTACATGTTAGTTGAAGATGGAATGTATAATGATTGTTTATGGTTTGTGAAGATTTTTTTATATAGTATGAGACTGGTGCTGTGTTCATTAAAAGGGCGGCAGCAGCAGGCTACTCAATATAGTTAGCTCACTGTTTAAGCTTATTCCTCACAGTATTTTGGCAGCAGGTCATTCAAATATTTATATGGACTTATATGCCCAACTCTAATACCTTATGGCAACTTAGATTTAACTTTTCTGGATTCATTTTCCTTACTAATTACACTATAACACTTGAATTGATTTTGTATAGCTCTTAAATTGATGTTTTGTGTTTGTTTTGTTTTTTGTGGCTTTTTTTAAGACTTCAGTTTGTCCAAATTGAGCTCCAAATGAAATTCCCTGGTAGCAGCTGGGGTTAGACAGGGGGAGCAAATGTAGGGATCTCCCAGTGCTGGCAATCCAGAGAACCCTACTTAGTCCTCTTTGAATTGCCCAGTGATCAAGAAAGGTAGAGTACAGTTGTACATTTGATTTGGGCAAGAAAGCACCTACCCTGGGCTTTCAATAAAAATATATATTATAAAAATAAATAATATATAATAAATTATATAATAATTTAACTAATATATATGTACCTTCTTTTTAGCACAACTGCAAACAGTCACTATACGTCTCTGACACAAACAATTTGATTTTATTAGATTTGTTAAACCCATATGTGTATTGAGCTTTCCCTATGATGTCTTTCTGTCCTCTGTTCTTTTGTATGTTTTAAATCTTGATGATTCCAATAATGCCTTGCAAAAAAAAAAAAATTGTGCTATTTTATTCTAATCATAAGACTCTGTAGGTATAATCAATGGGTAATTAAAGCAAGTATCATCTTCTTGGTATTTCTTCACCCTCCCTTAGCCCCTTTCCTCTCCTGTCCACTCTCGAGAATTCCATAGTTGTGCAACATTCAAATGAAATCGTTATGTATTTGCATATCATTAAAGCTTTCTGAAGAACAACAGCGACATCTGCATGTGTCATAATATCAGCATGTCAGGGCATGAGGGGGAGATAAGTGGGTGTGAGAGAAAAGCCATTTCATTTCACAAATAAACCGCATCCCTTAATGAGTGTACCGGTGTGCTCTCAAATGATCATTGAACTACAGCATTCAGCAAACAGATTTGCATATTCTAAAATCCATAATATAACCACAAATAGAGAACCTGGGATAACTATGAGGCACAGGGAAGGTTATAAGGAAAGCTTTAATACGTGGATGGGTAAGTACTAAAAGGTGAACTAGTTAAAACTCTAAATTAGTATCTGCCTAGAAAGAGGTTTTAATAGAAACTATCCACTATAAATAAATATTTTGGGAATACATTTACTATGTTTTGCTTGTCATCATCTGTTTAGTATTGATCATTACATTATCATCAAAATCAAAACTCAAACATGCCAGAAAAGGCCATCATTGCCGTTTTCTACAATGCAAAACAGCAATCAAAACTGTTAAATATCAGCAGAGACAAGGTTAAACATTACCATGGAGATGCATTAATAACCAATTAGAGTTTCCTTAATAAGATTCAACACATTTTGTTGATTATTACAAGCAATATAAGCAGATGTAATAGTGATTAAAATTGATGATGACAGCCAAGAAAATAAAGCTTTGCATTGATGAAACACCTGACTTGTATATAACATTTAAAATACATGACTCAAGGATATATTTTCATTTTCCTGTAAAGGTTCATTTGCGGCTATTCCATAATAATGAACTTCCATAATGTGAACTTATTATCTAGATTCCCTCTAGCTATCAATCATCTACTGACAAATGGTCTCACCTGCCACATATCCTCTGCAGGAAATGCCAATCTCTATTAAAGGCTTCCCATACCCACCTGAGCAACCAACTTTCTTTTCATTGGCTTAATACAAAATCTCAGCCTCTGTACCTTTGTGTTTAGAAAGAATATTCCATTTTGTACAGGAATGTGAGGGCAGGATCCACACTCATCCTTAGGAACTATCTTAATCAAACTCCAAGCCATCCAGTGTGAGAGTGGGAGCTGCCCTCCTCCGATCATCAGATATCAGCATTTCTCTAACTTTCACCTCTTGGAATAAGCTTGTGCACAAGGATCTCTAATGAGATGCAAATGAGATATGCACAAAACCATAGCACTGTAGGATGATTAACCACAGGAGACATTAGCTGCTGACATCAGCCTGTGTGAGTTTAATAACCCACTGACGCCCCTCCGCTATTAGTGGGGGCTCTGTACGCCCCTTGGCAGAAGAGTAGGATTCCGGACCCCTCGCCCATCCTTGCATTTATTTCTCCAGCTGAGGGGGCTGCTCTCCCTCATCCACATGCAGAATCTTCAGTGCTTGCCTTTGTAATCCAGACAGTGTGGGGATGGGGCATTTAATTATTTTGTAGTATGCCAAAGCTCGTTATCCAAACAATTATTCCTCATTAAAAAAAAACAGTGTAGATTTATTAAAAAAAAAAAAAAAACTCCCAGCGATTGGCATATGGTTAATCAGAAGGTATCAGCGCAGCTGTAAATCCTGTGCGGGTTTTATATTCCAAGCCAAGTTGTCACTGCCCTACACAACGGGCAGCAGCACAACCCCTCTTCGTAGTTTTGTAAAATCCTTTCCATGTTAGCGTGAATATTATCTGACTGTATCCCTTTTTATTTCCAGCGCCAGCTTCTGGCCCTGCACCCAGTACCCAAAGACCTAACAGGATCCAACACAGCATCAACCATGTGAGTACTTATCCATTACTCTTTAGAAGAGCATACTAAATACCAAGCCAAACGCATTGAGCATACCCACAGCTCATACCCATCTGATGCCAATCCTCTTTGTAAAGTGCCACAGTCCTTATTTGCCGGCCTCCAAGTTTGTGCTCTTCTGCGTGATGCTCTGTCACTCCAATATAGACAGAGCTAGGAGAAAGGCTTTGGTTCGGCCCCATTCATCTCCCTGGTGATAGCAGCAAATGCAGATAAATCTTTCTCAGACTCCTGATCCTGCTGTTTCTGGGGGAGCTGTCTCTCTTCTGCAATGTACCTGCTCTGGAACTGCTTGTGTACCTATATGTGTGTGTATATGCAGAGACACAGTCCTAAGTCTCTGCATATAAGCAGTGTGGTATTGTAGGTCAAACAGAATCCTATGCATGAACAGATGAACAGAGAAAGCAATGTATATGTAGTATACACTTTCAGTTCTCTATATCTGCTGCCTGCTGTTCTCATTCTTTCTTTCTTAGATCCTGATGCTGGCAGTCCCCTCTGATTGAGTGCTTGGCAGTAGCCACTTTGCTGCCTGTGCCATTGCTGCCTTTCAATGGGCCAGACTCCCTTTTGTTTATTGTTGATAAGGCAGTGTTTTCTGTGTTAATTGTAAAACTTGAATGCCTAATGAGCTTGCAGATTTGCAGGAAAAGACGACCCTGGAGGAGTATCCAATAATGAGAGAGGTGCCAGTGTCCTTGGCACAGATTTCTCACAGCTGTTATTTCGTAATTCTTTATTTGCTCTGTTTCTTATACCGCTGATTCCAAACTCAGGGCGGGTACACATATCCTGGAAAGTCTGTTTTTCATGGTGTGGAAGGATACATCTTAGCCTGTTTACTGCGACAGAAGAGCATTTGGGGGAGGGTGAGCCATGTTAGTTACCCCAAAGCCTAGTGCCTCCATTGCACACATCCCTTATGCACTGGTTCTTGGTTTGCTGTGGCAGAAAATGCCCGTTCTTTGTCTGTTCTGGGGCTGTTAAGGATCTCCAGACCCACATCATTGGCCGCCGTGACATATACCCGCTGCCGATATCACACGAAACTGTGGCGTTGCCACTGAATGGATGGCATCGTGCCAGCTCGTCTGCCATCCGCCCATGCAGCATTTTCTCCTCCTCCTCCTGTCGACTTGATGTTAATTAACAGACAGGCTAATTGATTTAAAAGCTGAAAAAATTACAGTTAACTTTTCCCAGAGGGTATGAGCGGCAGCAAGCTGGCATGGGTCTGCTGGGTGCGGGGGAGGGGGCAGAGAAGCCCGCAGGAACAGAAAAAAAAAAACAGCAAGAGAGTGTTGGCTGCTTATTGGAGAACAGCTGATAGGAATTGTGGTGAACTGTGTCTGCATGACTGTATACTGCCATTATATTTTATTCTAAATAAGCTGGGCACTCCCTTTCCCCTCCCCCTGAGATAAATGGAAGGCATCCTGAACTTCTACTAAACCTCCCCTCCTTATCCTACCCCCAGTTGTACCCTGCAATTAAGTAAACTAATCCCAAGTGACAGAGAATGTCGTTTGCGATGAAATAATTATTAAGTATTGTGCACCCCTCTCAGCAAGCACACAGTCCTTGAGATTTCACAGGGTGGCATGGGTGTTTGTGTGTGTGAATGACACATGTTCAACTGAATGATGGTATGTTTCTTCCATGCCCTCTCTTTGCTTCAGTCATCACATAATGCCTAAGCTGTCCTTGCTGAAAGGGCCTTCAAAGCCTATTACTCGGTGATCAAGCCCTCCAGCACTGAACCAGTTAATTAGTAGCACAATTAGGCATGCAAATACAGGCTTTGTTTGGAAGCCTCTCTTAGAAGGAACTGTTTGTTTAGTGAGGGCTTCTCCCTCTAAGAGCAGAAGACAGTAGGATGAGAGATGCCAACATCACAGTATCTGGCTTTATTTCCTGCACTTTCTTCATTTCTTGAAAGGCTAAAGCTGTGGAGACACAAAAAGAATACAATGTGCAAATCAGCTCGCATTTGCATAATGTCTGTTGCCTTGAATATGCAGATGAGCTGTATAATTTATGAGTGCTGATGTCTAGATGGATTTTTTTTTTCCCGGTGATTTGCAGGGAAGGGGTTTTAGTTGTCTCACTGGGAGCTTTGTACTGATTCCTTAAAACCTGCCTATTTTAATTTTTCATTATTTTTGTATTTCAAGCCTTAGTCTTCAGAATATGCCTGCTCTTTTTTGACTATGATTATCTGGGATGCTTCCCTCAATCTTTTTTGCTTGTCTCCTTTTTATTTGAATTTTTGTTTTATTTCTATGTTATATAATGTGGAGAATTGCTCTGACTATTGCAGCACTGTATGCCCAACTGAAAGATGTAGTGTTCAGATCAGTGAAATCAGATTCCAGAATGTGCAGTCACAGAGAATGTAAATTGGCTTGCTTTTTGTATTTGAAGATGGCATCCATTTAGCAGTAAAACTGTTATCCTGCAATGAAGGTAAATGAGGTCCTCACAGGACATTGCTGCCTTACAAAGCTTTTTAAAATTGCTTTAGCCCCCTCATTTCTGTATTGGCCAGCCATGGAGATTAGGAAATATGCAATAAACGTGTCTCAGGTAAGCTGTTTGTGCAGTAAGCAGGAAATGGCCAGTTGCAGCTAGAAGGGATGTAGGGATATTGTAAAACTTTTAATAAATGTTTGTATTGGCATAACAAAAGCTATCGACACCATGAACAAGAATCTGATTCTTTTGTGCGTTTAGGGGCATTGTGCAGGAGCTGGAGGAGCTACGAGAGCTGGTACTGAATAAAGAACAGCTTGTGCAGCAGCTACATAGCCAACTAAGAGATGCCATCCGCAGCCAAGAACTGAGGCGTATGGAGGTAAGATAAAATATGAAGTTCACAATTTGGCTCTGTATTCTTTCTTTGTTAATTCAAACATATGTTCAGTTTGTCCTGCTGTGTGTGGAATGTGGTATGCTGCAGCTCTAATATAAACCATGAGTAATTAAGTATTTTCCAGAAACATGTTAATCTATGTAGAAACATGCATGCTACTAATGTGAAATGGGGGCTGTGACATTTTCTGTAAGCTTTAGTTCTGCATGCAAAAGTTCCTTAAAGATGCTGGGTTTGTCCCACTACAATTCATTTGTAGCTTTCACAGCGAACAGCTGCTGTAATGGAAGATTTACATTCAAGAACTAATATTTTCATTTCCCTCTTCCCTGTCTCCCAAATAAAGGCTTGTAATGTGTCTGCCTGGCAGCACCTTACAGATCTCGGAGCACTGGAATCTATCATTATAAACTGCGGCCACCTGATGGATGACTGAGTAATGGACTCGGAGTACATTAGCGAGCCCTAGACTAATGGCAAGCTGTTGCCCATGGCTGTTAATGCAGATCACTCATAGTGTCCTCTAACTCATTAGCTACTGCCACAACTTGGCTCTTTTACAACAGGAAAGGGACACAGCCTGAGAAAGTATAAAAAGCAAAGTACAGGCGAAGTGTTTCAAGAAGAACTCAAATAGAATTTTCCTATATAACACTGGGACATTTTGCTTGACAGGTGCCAAAATGACAAAGTTAAAAAATTGAAACTGAAAAAAATGTCTGCTCACTTCTTTTCTCTTTAAACTTATATTACTTTATAAACTAAAATATTATAAATGGTCAGCTGCACTCATCCAATATAAATACCTTTTTATCAGGTGCCACCAGGCCACGCAGTTCCCTCTTACTGCGTCTGTATTTCACACAAGAATTGAGTAAACTTTCCGGGCACACTGCATTCAAATCAAATTACTCAATTCTTTTATTAACAAAAATTAACTAATCCAAAAAAATAAGGAATGAGTTTTCACTCCCAGCATAACCAGAAAAATGGGAGAAGACATGCAAAGTTTCTACTTTATGCCCCTGCGTCCAATGCACGTGTCCAGAACTGCTGCTTTATAACCTGCAATACAGCCTAAAGATACAGAGCCATTCATCCAAATTGCAGACATGACATTTTGTGATCTCGTCAGTGCAAGAGACTGATTCATGTCTTCAATGGGTAGGGCTTGTAAGCACAATATTTAACTGAAAGTTTATTGAAGCAGTAACATGGTTGTATTGACATAACATTATACAATATCACAACAAAGAAAATTTTCATGACATTACTTGATCCATCCATAGTTATACATACAACCTTTAAATTACTAATACCATGGGAGGGTGGGAAGCGGTTGAGTTAGACTTTGTAGTATGTATTAGTTCGTAGGTCTTAAGTATGGCAGGATTGGTACCTACATTACACCATTAACCATAAAACCACATATGCCTAATATAATTAAACTGTTGGTGGGTGAGACCTGATAAACTCATACCAGGGGCTCCACACTTTTTGGAACTTGTGACAAGTGACACTTGTTCCTTTGTGTATAATACATATATATGCAAGATTTGTTGTAAACACATCCTTCCAGACTTAAGTTTGAGTGTCAGGTGTCATCCATTGCATTACTAGAGTTTTCCTGGCATAAAAGAGAGTATGTCTTAGCAGTGTTATGTGCATGTTCGGCCAGAGTTTATCATTTAATACACCCAGTATACATATTTGGGGTTAGTGCCCCAGTAATTTTCCCCCAAAAGCAATGTATCTGAGGGCATTGCCAGATGAGATGCCAAAAATCTGCTGCCCATTTAGGGCATTTAGAGGAATAACTTGGGGAGATATGTGCCATTCGCTGTGGGGTAAGGTATTCCTGGTGTAGAATATTAAATTGGATACAATTGTTATTGGCAGATTGTGAGGCTTGGATATCAGATTCTGCTACATCACTCCAGTTATCTGCCAAAAGGGTAGGGATATACCTGAACCCCTTTGACATTATAATAGGCATCTCGGCTGTTGTTGTTTGAGACAGTAGTCGGCTATAGATCAATGAGACCATGCATTTTCCCTGCTGTCCTTGGTCAGTTGTGTTATAGGGTGTGTATTATTATTATTATTATTATTATTATTATTGTGGATTTATATAGCACCAACATCTTCCATGGTGCTTTACAATTGCTTGGTCATACATTACATACAGGGTAATACATATTATATAAAGTCATGCATATTACATACACTGGTAATATATAATATACATACACAAAATGATTAGTTTTTTTCAGCAATACCTTGATACAAGGAAAGATGACCCTGCCTAAAAGAGCTTACAGTCTAGAGAGATGTTGGCAGTGGAATGTGAGAGGCGGTTTGGATCAGGTTGGGTCAGTGCGAGGGGTAATGTCTAGGCAGGTTATATGCTTGCCTGAAGAGGTGGGTTTAATGTTACGTTTGAAGGTATTAAAGGGTGGTGAGTGATGGACAGATGGAGGAAGGGAGTTCCAGAGTTCTGAATGTGGCCATGGGAAGAGGTGACAAGGGTGGATGAGAGGAGGATATCATTTGCAGAGTGGAGGTTGTGTCTGGGACAGTATCTGTTGATCAGCTCTGAGATGTATGGAAGGTCTGTATTTGATAGTGCTTTATAGGATAGGTGTATGTAAGCACAACATTTTTAAAATGCTCTCGTATGTTCTCTATGCAACAGCTTTTTACTTGCATGCATTGACTGTCACTTAATGTTGATCAGACATTGCTTTACTTAATTCTTCTCCCCCCTTTTTTAATTATATGAACTTTGCTTCCTAGTATTCTAATTCTAACATTTTCATTGCAGGTTATTGAGAAGGATTCTAAACTGCAAGATCTACAGGGAATCATCACCGAGCTGCACCAGGAAATCTCCTTGAAGGACTTAAAGGCTGCAACACATCTGCAAGAGAAGCACAATTTAGAGAATAGGATCAAGTCCCTGAGCCAGACAGTAAGACTTTTGTGCATTACTTTGCATTTCTGTCATTATGTGTATGCATATAATGTGGGAATTTATCCTTTTTGTACCAAGCAATATAATTCATGTTTGTTTTTGTGGTTCTCCCTTTGTCCATAAGATAAAGAAACCAAACGAAGTTTATATTCACAGACAGAGTAATGTTGCTACAGAATTATGCCATATATTGTAACTGAAGAATTGTCTATGAAAATTAAGTATCTGAGATATGTAGGAGCATAAATAGTAAAATCCACATTATAATGCTTAGGAGGATCTGGTGGCAAGCAGTAACTTCACTTAAGAAAGTTTATTAGGGCCTTCTCCATAATTAAGAGTGTAGCTTGCCAATGCAAAGCATTTAGAGGCTCTGATATGCACAGATGTTTACATTAGAATTTAACCATTTCAGACAATTATTATATTTATGGTATGCTGTTTAAATTGTTAGCAGTGTCCGTCTGTTTTTAAATTTATTAGTGGCCACAATGTATGCAATGGTATGTAATAAGGGAATTCATCCCAGTCCAACCCAAAATTCCTCCCAGCCAATTTGGACACAGTGGTCTGGGTTTTGATATTAAAGGGGAAATGTGCTATACATCTCAGTGCCCCTATTAAAAATCCAGGATTATGCTTCTAGCTGCAATCTATCCAGAGCAGTATAGAGATGGACTGGAACTCGAGTTCGAGCCGAACTGTTTTGAGTTCGAATGGACTTGGACTTCTCGAACTATCCCAGACCTGGATTTTCGATATTTTCCGGACTTTCGATAATTATCGAGTGTTCAAACGTTCGAGGCAATTCAATATTTACGCGAGTAAATATTGAATTATCGAATCCAAGAGTAAAATGTCTATTATACCTATACGCGAATAAATATTGAATCTGCGAGTAAAATATCTTATACCTATACACGAGTAAATATCGAATTCTCGAATCCGCAAGTAAAATGTCTATTATACCTATATGTGAGCAAATATCTAATTCTCGATTTTGCAAGTAAAGTGTCTATTATACCTATATGTGAGCAAATATCTAATTCTCGATTTTGCAAGTAAAGTGTCTATTATACCTATATGTGAGCAAATATCGAATCCGCGAGTAAAATATCTATTATACCTATACGCGAGTTAATACCGAATTCTCGAATCAGCGAGTAAAATGTGTATCATACCTATACGCGAGTAAATATCGAATTCTCAAATCCGCGAGTAAAATGTCCATTATACCTATATGCGAGTAAATATCGAATTAACGAATATGCGAGTAAAATGTCTATTATACCAATACGCGAGTAAATATCGAATTCTCGAATCCGCGCGTCGTTTTTGGGGTAATTATCAATGTTCAAACCGCGAGAGCTCGAAAGTAGCGTGCATGAGAGTGAAATCGAGTTTTCGAAAGTCCTAGATATTCGAACATATTCCCCAGACCATTTCCCAGGTCCCACAGCCATTTACATTAAGTTACCATTGATATTTTAATTGTATTTCATTCGAACTTTTCGAACTATTTGACTCCCATTGGCTTTAATGGGTCTGTTTTCGAACTTTCCATATAGTTCGAAAGTTCGAAAACAGACCGAACTTTAGAAAGTTCGGCCATCTCTACAGCAGTAGAAGGGGTGATGCTTCCTACTTACACTGTAAGCTATGACATTACAAGCATCATTGCTCCACCAGTGGCAGTATTCTACTGCTGGGACAGAGGTAAAATGCATACGCCACTTACCATTCAGTTGCACCATCAGCCACGTCATAAGCACCACCGGAATTCTTTATTGTTTTTAAAGCTAGCCACAAGCCTGAAAACAGAAAATTTGTTTCTCCTTAAGGTGTCCATAGGCAAAGGAAAGCCCAGAGAATGATTGGAGTCTTGTGACTAGCTTTATAAAAGCTTTATTTTGTGATGCTAAAGATATACAGTAGTAACATTTAAAGGATATGTTCATTGGAAATAGAAAACTATCACTGTACCATTTTTTTGTTGATCTGTTCCCTATTTCTTTACATATCCAATCTGAAACATCTTACATTTCAGCTGTCAATCAAGTGCCTTAGTATTATAAACTTTTCTGTTATGTATAGTTTTGCTATAGCTGAAATGGTGACAGTTGGTACGTTAACTGCATGGTGGGAAATTTCCTCTCCCAATGCTGCCTCATAGGGATTACTGAGCATGCTTGCCCTCACAAAGAGTCAGATAATCTAGCTGGGGAACCTAGGGACTGAGCTTGAGCATAACAAATACTGAATTGAAGTCCTGCAGCAACACAAACACAGTGTTGCTCATGTGGATTCATTCATTCATAGATTGAAATGAGGCAAAGTAATTTTTTCATTGAACAATTACTTTAAACATACAATCAGGAGTCAGAGAGTCAAGTCCTAAAGTGCTTTGCGTCATTGCAACAAAAGTATCCTAATCATTTATTAATCCTTAAACAGGTAAATGAAGCAACAACAGTTGAATTAATGCACATGAAAAAATTACAGAATTTGTCATTAAAGAGGAACTGTGGTCCAAAAATGACTTTAGGTAAATTGATCGGAATTGCTCTCCTGAGAATTTTTGCAATTTATTTCCATTGTTTATTTTGCATAGTTTTGAAGATATTTACATTTTTGTGTGTGATATGGCAGCAGCATCACCAGGTCCCCTGCACTTCTTGCTCTGAAATCTGTCAGTCAATCTGCCCTGTCTCTTCCCCTTTGCAGCCCCCCTGGTCCCTCCCACTCATGGACCCCATGGTCCCTCCAGTTGCAGGCCCCCCTTGGCCCATTCCCTTACAGCCCCATGTGGCCCTGCCCACTCACGGATGCCGTGGCCCCGCCCACTCCCAGGGAGCCTAAGCCCCACCCACTCACAGATGCTGTGGGCCACTCTGACACCCCCCCCCCTCTTTGGAAACAGCCTTTTCAGGCACAGTGAGAACATAGTGAGAGAGAAGGGCTGTAGATTCACTTACCTTCTCTGCAGCTGCTGGTCCTTCGAACAGCAAAGAGGAGGAGGGACTTCCTGTCTCCCTCACACACTGAGGGAGTCTGAGGCTGTGCTCGCCGGCGGCACTGTGCAGGAGAAGCCATAGGAATGTCACATGTCAGCCTCCCACTCATTAACTTTCTGGTCAGTCATTTCTTTATATCTTGGGCTGTGGAGCACGTAGAGACGTGGTTGATGGCTCATTTTAAAGGTAGGAAACTGGCCTTTTTATTTAAACTCAACTTGTTTGGAGACCACAGTTCCTCTTTAATTTGCCAAGTATTATTATAAAAGTGCATGTTTTTATGACAAGAAAAAGGGAACAAAGTTTAGACAGCAAATCTTAGGCTAGAATGGGTTTGTTATGACACATTATAAGGGTTAACCTTAAAACCATTGGAGGTTTTTGCTCCGTTTTTTTTGCTCAAAAATTGTTTACCCCAAATTTTACTGCATATTTGTAAAACATTTTTTTCCAAAAGAATTTATATAAAATTTAACAAATTTGGTAAAGTATGATTCTAGGTCCACAATCTTGATTCACCTGGGAAATATATTACATTAAACTAGTTTCTCGTTATTTCCCATATAAGGGCTAGGCCACACTGCTGTGATTTTTCAAATCATTGGAATAGCGGCAACGCAACAAAAACGTTTTCGGGGTGCAATGAGATTGCGATTTGCATTCCGCATTTAAATCGCATGCATTTTCCAATACTTAATGAAAAAACGCATGTGCAAACGCAACGAAATCGCACATGAAATTGCATGCGATTCCGTGTGCGTTTGAGTTGCAGTGTGGCCGCGCCCTAACGGGCCGAAATCTAAATATCTTTAACTTGTTCTAGGTTTGTTGTATGTCCTTGAAACTTCCTTTTTTTTTTTTTTTTTTTGCAAAGTTTATAATGTGACTGTATTTGGATTCATTGGTATTTTCAATATTTTCCCTCAGGCAGCCAACCCTTCCACAGACCCCAACCAATTAGATTCTTGTTCTGCATTGTCCAGAACAAATGAACTTTTAAAAACAGAGGTACCGTAAGTCACAAAATTGTGTTTGCTATATATTGCACAATTGTTTAAATGTACAAAAATATGTAGCTAATATGTCAAAAAATATCGCAAATATTACTGGTGGCAGTGTACCAAGTACATAAAAAGTTTTATAGACTTAATCCAAAACATATTTAGTGTTATGATAGTAAAAAGCATTGCCCCAATAAATCTAAGAAATAAGTAATAACATCTCCTTAAAAGAATTCCCAGTATTAGTATGTGGAGACGCTGAGGGAATGTAAAGCTTCTATTGTCCATTGTCCATTTTAATTTAGGATTTTATTTATTTAAATGTGTATGTAAGAGAAATGTGTAATTGATCACAAATTCTTCCCTTTACCAATCTACATACTCCCTCTCTCCCTTTCTTTCTCCTTACTTTTGTTAAAACATTTAATACCTCCCCAGTTGGATGGTAGAGAAGCAGATTTGAGAATTGCTCAAAATGAACTTCTTACAATGCAGAACACAAGAGACATTCTATCATCTGAGGTAAATCTGAACCATTTCTTAGCTATGGTAGATTTTGCTCCTCACTCTCTACAGTATCATTAATGTACCATTTGCATTTAAGCTTGCTTCTCAGGAACAGCAGATATATAAGTTGCAAAGGGAGCTTAAGGAGAGGCAGCAAGAGTTGGAGCAACGTCACAGCCGCATACAGCAGCTTCACATTGACCTGCAAACCACAAGCATCCAAAGAGATGAGGCCCACAGACAGGCAAGTTTACAATTAACTGTGTTGATAATGTCAATACACTTCACAACTTTACCATTTTGGTTTTGTGTAGAGATATATTATAATGCCTGGCTTTTGTCTCATTGCTGTTTGTTTAGATACAGTGCATAGTATTTATAGTTTTTTTTGTCATGTTGGTCATGCTCAAAACAATTTAAATATTTATCACATTCTAGTTACTTAAATTTGGCTTCATTGAACATGCACTTAGTACAACTAGAATACTATTATGTTCTAGCATATTATTGTATTCTGTTATTGTGTGACTTTTGTTTTTGAATATTTTTTTTCTAGATTTCTGAATGTAATCTGCATATCTCCCACCTTGAAGGAGAAAACTTTGCCCTAAAGGTCCGTCAGCGAGAGCAGCAAGCAGAGGTAAATACAACCACCTAACCATCTAAATACATGGCAATATCTTATGAAAATGATCAGAAGCCTAGACACCTCAAATGTATCCCTTTTTTAATGATTTGTATTCTCTTTTTGCAGATAGAGAAACTGAAAACCGAGAACCCACAGAAAGGGGAAAGGACCCAACTGCTATGGGATCTGGAACAAAGACGGGATTTAGAATTAAGACTTTCTAAATCTAAGGATCATTTTTTGGAGAATCATGAAAAGATCCACAGATTGCAAGCTGAACTTCAGGATGCTACATTTACTGTGAGTCTGTTTGAATATGTGTTCAGATGGAATGGTCTGGGTGTTTTTTAAAGGGACTGTAAACTCCCATAATCCATAAAAATAACTATTTGCCATTCGTTTCTATTATTCACACAGAGGTGAGAACGCTTAATAGGACGCTCGGGGGAACCTGGAACTTACCTTACCGCCGCTCCACTGCAAGCCGCTCTTTCACTGAAAGCCGCTCTGCCCCGACCGCGCGTCCTATCTTAGGCGCATGCGCGCCAATACAAAAGATAGGGCGCGCGATCAGGAGAGAACAGCTGTTCAGTGAAGAAGCGGCTTGCGAGTGGAGAGTGGTAATGTAAGTTCCAGGTCCCCCGAGTGTCCTATTATTCACAGGGAGGTGAGAATAACGTTCTCACCTCCCTGTGAATAATAGAAACGAATGGCAAATAGTTATATTTATGGATTTAGTGTTCCTTTAAGTTCAATATTTGTACAAGTACTATGTAGGAAAAATAACTCACCAGAATACATTTATAGGCTAAGGAGGATTTTCAGTAAATATTATTAGCCTTGATCAGTTTTACTTATTAAGAGGGGTTTATGAAATTTTTTTTAATGTAATTTGAACATAGTCTGTGGCAAGGCAGAGTTGCTGCATGCCTTCAATCCAGCACTTTTTTTGCTGAGGAGCAGTATCCCCCCTCCCCCTTTTAACCACTCCCACTTCCATCGGATATGACTTTTTCTCCACAAACCATTGTCAAAACTGCACACAGCATACAGCATTCCAACTGTCAAACTCTGTCACCATTCCAGCTACAGCAAAACTACTCACAGAAGAATAGTTTGAGAGCAGAGCACTTGATTGACAGCTGACACGTAAAATGTTAGATATGTTTTAGATTGGATATCTAAAGAAATAGGGGGCGGATCAACAACAAAAAATAATTCGGTGGTGGTTCGGGAGAATTATAGTGTCCAGTAATGGGCAATTTAAAATAACTTTTTTCCAGTATAGATGCCCTTTAAGATAATTGTGAAGAATAGACATTTCATTGTATCTTTTAAGACTTCTTCATACATTCCAAATGAAATGCTTTAGACCAGACCTGGGCAAAGTAAGGCCTGGGGGCCACATGCGGCCCACTGGCTGCCCCTGACTGACCCCTTAATACTAGACCTGTACCCCCCCACACACACACAAAACAAAATCTCAATATTAATTGTTGGTCTCATGCTGTATAATTGATTTATTTTTATTAAGTTTATTTTATACAAAAAATGATTAATTGAATCTGATGGAATGGATTTAAAATATTACTATAATATTATCATCTATTAAAAATTACAGGTATTAAAAAAAAAAAATCCAATAAATCAGGTGTATAAATTTAATCTTTTTATAAAATAAAGTTTTGATATAGGAATTGAGTTGAACATATTGGTCCAGCCCTTCACAACAATCCAAGTTCCAAATTCTCATGCGCCCTGTGGGATTTAATTGCCCACCCCTGCTTTAGACGAACTAAAGGTAAAGTTTAATGAGACATTGATGGGGATTCCATGAGCTATAGTGTTAGGAATGTTTATTAATATACACTTGTGATCAATTTGAAAACACATCTTTTTTTCTTAGAAATAATTATTGATCGGTCTTCTATATTTGGAAGATGTAATTTCATAAATAAATTGTTTAGTAACTAATGATTAGAAATAAATAGATTAAAGGGCATGTCCACCCCTTTTAAGAACTTTTGCCACATAATAGCTCTCCTTCCCCCAGCCCCAACCGCTATAAAAGATTTGTTAGAAAGTCCCCCGATAGTTACTTACCTTCCCTCTATGCTCTGCCGCACAGTCCCAGCAGAAACTGCAAGCTGGGAGCCGGACCGGCAGACACGTCCCTGATTGGCTGAGAGGCAGCCAATCACAGACGCGGCTGCTGGCTGCACAGAACGCAGGGGGAGAGATGGAAGGTAAGTAGTGGGGGAAATTATAGTTTTGGGGGAGGACATGCCCTTTAATACAAATATGCAATGCTTCTTAATGTCTGGGGCCCATAGCATATAAACGTGGCTTATAATTTTGTGTAGAAAATTAGGGAAGATATTTAAAACTAAAAGAAAATTGCAGTAAATGGTAAATTCTCAGTTCAGGCTGGATGTTGCATATATTGGCTCTTCTTTAAGAGTTATTAATTGTCCCCTTCGTGCAATTTCAGAGTAAGCATCATGTGGTCCCTGTTGATTGGAATATTGATTAAATGTAAACCTACTTAAAATAGTTTAATTCAATAAATTGTTCTACGTGACCTTGGAGTTATAAATGAATATTAGCATCTTTGCTGTAATCATAGCTGTTTCCAGATAAACCTATGGACACACTGATAAGATTAGATAGAATTTTTAATGGCCATTTCTGTTATTTTAATAGGTGGGCGCTTTGCAGAACCAGCTGCAGGAAGCCAAATCAGAGGCAGCATACCTAAGAGGGAAGTATAGCAACTCTCAGAAGGAGGCTTTGACACTACAAGAACAGGTTCTGGACCAGGAACAAATAATCCAGGAGTTACAAAAAGAGAGCAGGTGCACCTTTGAGAGCCTACGCAATGCAAGAGAAGAGGTGATTGTTCTAGTAATGCTTATTCCAAACAGTACAATACACTCCAGATAAAAAGACCAACGTCGCCTCACTGCAAAAAGTAAAAAAATAGACATTACCCCCTTAGATAATGAGAGTTTCTTTCAGGGTAGATCACTATTAACCTCCATCTGCAATGCTAGGTTCCTATTTTTATTATTATTATAATTAAGAAGCCTCTAATTGTGGAAACAACCACCTTTTTTAAGTCAAAAAGGGGATTTAGTCTTCCACCCTTCTGGAAAAATGAAACCGAATTGTCCCATCAGTGAATGGATCGTTTGGTCTTCCTACGGTACTGCAAGAAAAGACCCACCTCCTATTACAGAAAGCAAACAAATCTATTTTGGACTCTCAAAGGGGCACCCTTTTGGTCAACTAGGATAAGCATTTTTTCTTCATAGGTGAAGGAAGAGGCCATAAAGATAGCTAATTTATACAGACCACAGATATAGAGATATCAGCCAGATATCACCCATCTCTTCAAAATAGATGATGCCAAATATAGGGAAAATCCTCTCCTTATGTCATAAATATTTGAAAAAGAATCTACTGTTACAGACGGTGAATGTTCTTTATTGTTTTCAACAACCTGGCCACTGCCATTTTTACCCTTTATTTCAGAAAATGGAACTCAGATACAGTACATACATACAGAAGTGGGGATACAGAAATATAATGTACTGCATATGCAGCTGCCCTCTCAGACTTTCTATGAAAGAAACTGTCACCCTATAGTAAGAGAGAGTTTAACTCGGTTCCCCAGAACATGTAAAATGTTACTTCTGTTTCAGAAAAAGTCATCCTCTCTCAAAAATATACCCTCTTCCTTTTAACAATCAAAGCTGAAATGTTACTGTAAGATCAGAGATTGAAACCAAACAATAGTAATGTGTTCAGTTATATATAAACTAACTAGTATGTACGGTATTTTTTTGCAGCCCGGATATTCTGCCCTAAAAATATAAATTAACTGTAACACTCCATTTTATGTATATGTTTATTTATATAGCTCCACTTGGGGATGCAGCGCTGTACAGTATTAAAATACAATAAAGTCATACAAGGGGGATAAATACATTGATCGTTCAGTACATAAATATATAATTTATATAAATAGAAGTGCTAGGGTTTCGCCACAAGAGGTAATGAGGTCCCTGCCTCGTAGAGCTTACAATCTACAATCAACATTTTATTTAATGTTGATGATCTTAATTATATCCATAGCTACTGAATCTGGAACAGTCTCTTCAAGAGCTTCAAGAGGAGCGGACTCAACTTCAGGAACATTGTCAGCACCTAGAACAAGAAACGGGCTCTTTACATGCTGAACTGGAGACACAGGGTCTGTCACTTACTGAACAGAGCTGTATTACTGCCACCAAGGTACCACCTAGGACAGAGATTGTACCATGTTGCTTCACAGTTCAGGGAACTAAACTACGATTCTATCTAGAACTTTTAGACATTTCCATGTACATTCTGCACCTAGAAGTATGTAAATCACCTCAGACTATGGTGCAGATTTTTTTTTTAAATATTTCCACCACTACATTTTATCATAACAAGATATAGAGGTTTTGAAAATGTTATTCATATATGTTTAAGCATCAAGTCCAGAATAGCTGTAGGTCTGGTAATGAAGGGTGTGTTGAGAACTTCTAGCAGTTTTTATATCTTATATCTTGCAGCTTAACCAAAAAGAACAGCAGGCTGAGCGCTTGAACAGAGAGCTGCACGCTTTGCGTAGGAAAATGCAACATACTGAGGAAAAAGTAAGATCTTGTAGTAGTAGAAGTATTTGAGGTTGAATAAAGATATATGTACATCTAGTCCAACCTACTCGACAATATCCACATATTCCTGCTTGACAGCTGATCCTGAGGAAGGCAAAAAAATAAAAGTATGAAGGGACAATCGGAAATATCCCTGAATCAACTCCAAATTTATGTATCAATACCAGTAACATACAACATTCTTTGTTTTTAGAAACTCATTCAGCTTTCTCTTTCAACTTCAGGGGGACCCAGGCAAACTAAGGGTTAAGTACTAAACTCCAGGAGCAGAGTAAATAAAGCTCCAGTGCTCCTCCCCCAGACTTTACCCACTGCAGCACTGGAAGCCTGCCTCAATTTTTAAGTGTCCTTTTCAGGAGTTGGACCTGTTCCCTGCTGTGAGCTGCTGATCTGCAAAGGATCAACAGGACTTCTGGCTGATCCTGTTTCTCCATCCTTGGCATCTGGTATGCAGAGCAGACCAAATTCCCTTCTCATGCCACGGTGGGGCACCACAAAATGCCTCTACAGGTTATACTTCACAGCCCCCTCAGGTGCTGCATGTTTGCGTTTGCTGCAATCTCATTGGCTGGCCAGGTATTACTGTTTCTTATTGACAGACGGTGTGGGATTTCCCTTCTCTATACTTCTGCTCCTCTCTGGTGGCTTTACATCTGCCTGAGGCTTCTCCTTTGATCTGGTCCTGCTCAGGGACGGATTTCCCACTAGGCCACCTAGGCCGTGGCCTAGGGCGGCACAACCACCAGGGGCGGCAAAATAAAACAAGTGAGGCCGTATTGCATCCCCATATTAAATTTACACAACGCACATTCAGGGTTATTCAATAAAAGTTCTTGTCGTTCAAAATGGTGCTAATTTTGCCCCAACCAATCAGATGCTATTTAACATTTGAAAGCTAACATCTAATTGGTTGTGGCAAAATTAGCACCGATTTAAACGATAAGAACTTTTATTGAATAACCCTAATTATTTGGCACACAACAGAGCCTTACGGCTCTCTGTTAAATGTGCAGCGATTGCTGATTTGCTATGGGCAGCAGGTCCCTCTCCCACTCACAAAGCTCCGCTTCAGCCAATGAATTACCGTGGAGGGGGGGGGGAGAGGAACAGGAAGTACACGTTAGCTGGCCTAGGGGAGAAAAAAGTATAAATCCGTCCCTGGTCCTGCTGCTTTTTTGGCTCTGTTTGCCTCAGCCAAAACCTGGGTCGCAGATGCTGCCTCTAAACGGGCACTCATCGATTTACTCTTTTCAGGACGCCAACTCTCTATGGACCTGAAATGGAAAAGATCATGGCTCAGGCGACTGTGGGCAAGAGTACTTTTCTGTCTCAAAACCAATCCCACAGACTCTGCTCTTTTTACCACTCTACCCATTCTCTTCGGCCCTATACTCCTCTTTGGGACAAAACTGAGGCAGGCTTCTGGTGCTGCAGTGGGTAAAGTCTGGAGAAGGAGCACTGGAGCCTGATTTACCACTCCTGGAGTATGTTACTAACTCCTGCTGTGCTTCAGTCCCCCCGTCGGATTCAGGCATAGATAAAGAGATTTTATAGTAGCAAAATCCACTTGAAGACTAAACTTCTTCTTTTCTTCCACTCTTAAGGGACGACTGTGTATCTTCTGACATGTTCTATTGGTGAACAATGCACTAGAGTTTATTGTATGGCTCATTGGTGTATTTATACACAATTATCATATCCCCACGCAAGTGCCTTTTCGCTAGTGTGCATAATAGTAACTTATCCAATCTTTCTTCATATTTAAGCTCCCCCAGTACCCTTATTAAATAAGTTTCCCTTCTCTGAACCCTTTTCATTTCCAATATGATCTTTTTGTACACAGAATTCCAAAACTGCACTGCATCTTTCTCTTGGCTTTATTTATAAAAACATGTATGCTAACTACATTGTATTTCTTTTCTGTTTTCCTACTTTTTCATCAATTAGTTTTTTTTTATATTGTCCACAACTTTAACAATATTGCAATTCTTTCTGCAACTTTCTTCTCAATTCATTTGATAACACACCCACTTGTCTGTAGAACTATGTTTACTGGGAATAATCTGTGATGATTCAATTAATAACTATCAAACAATTTTTCTTAGAGAGGTTCTTTTCTTTGCAAGGAAAGCTATAATATTAAGTGGCTGTCCCCTCAAGTACCAGCTATAACAGTGTGGCTATTTTTATTTCATATTTTCTAAACATAGATTAAATAGAGTTAATAAAATAATCACAGTTCCTTTACATCCAAGCTATGAACTTTTTGTTCTTTTACTTTCAAACGTTTTCGGAACCTTTATTGTAAAACATATATACAGAAACAGTTTTTAACCATCAGAAGTGGTCCTTTTAAATTCTTGATATATTGTCCTGATACTTTGTAAAACTGTTCATGCATTGTTACTATTTACTTGATATATAAGTTTTATATCCAGTCATATAGGTCACTTGTGTTGGAACATTGTTGCCCCTGATACTTTGTAAAACTGTTCATGCATTGTTACTATTTATTTCATATATAAAAGTTTTATATCCATTCATATAGGTCGCTTATGTTGTAACATTGTTGCTAATGGTTGTACTCTAATATTCAATCTTGTACTTTGCTCCTATTAATGTGACAAATTGAATATTAAATCTTTATTAAATGCGATTCTTAGTATCAGAAGATACTAAATAGACATACAAAATGCCCTAAAAATTTTGATAAAATCTGGGGAGAATGGAACACTACATATGATGTATAGGTTGGATACTTTTTTTTTTTAATAAATAAAAAACACACAACATCAAAATATGAAAGTTATTGTTTTATTGGGTATTAACAGACTGCATAATAATGACACGTATATGTAAGATACTTTAGGAAATGTTGCTTGACTATATATAAACAATATATATATAAAAGTGAATATTTTATCAATGTTACAATACATATATATAACCGTCAACTATGTATATACAGATTATTTATCACTTTAAAAATATTGTTAATAAAACGAGTTCTAAAAAATTTTGGTTTTTACATGATCCCTTGACATTTGCTATCAAATGTCAAGTGATCACATCCTAATTACAGGCCTTGCAACAGGAAGCCCTAGTAAGCAACCTAAGGGAAGAACTCTCATTTTGTCGCACTGAGAAGTTGTCTTTGTCAGAGACTGTCTTAAGGCTGGAGAGAGAGCTTAGTAATAGCAAAGAACAGAGAGAGAATTTGGAGCAGGAGGTATGTAGGGAATAAGATGGCAGTAAAGTAAACCATTGTACTGTTTAAATATTTCATGAAATATTGTCTGTTTACCATTATACTTTTAACTTGTCGTGTGAATTTTCACAGATAAGCTTAAAGACAAGAACTTTGGAACAGCAGCAAGCTCAGTTATCGGTCACCCAGGCTGCCCAAGAGAAAGAGTATGAGAAGAACACAAATCTACAGGAGGAAAAAGAAAACATGCAGAGCAAACTCCATGGCCTACAAAAAGAGGTTCTATACCCCTTAAAAGATCACTACCACCTGTTTTCAAATTATAGTTAGGTCTGGGCAAACACAGGGGGGTAGGACTGTGCTCTCCTACATTTTAATTAATTACAGTTTGCCCGGACACTTTCGTAAAATTAGTGCTTTACTGTGCCTTTAAAATTCTCTCTAAATAAGGCTGATTGTAAACTTAGCCTTTCCCACCTTGCCAGCTCCTAACAACAGAACCTGGTTCTATGGTTCCTTTACACTTCGCACCAAACATATTTAAAAGAAGCATGCTGAAAGGTTGGTCAGTGTTTACATTAGAAGTATTATGTGGGCTGCATTGGTTCTAATACAGCCATAAATAATGCATTTAAAAAAACTGATAGATGTGCTTGTGGCATGTAGATTTATCATATGTTAGGGAAGAGGTGGCAATCCTGTTTGGTGCATTGCATAGTGGTGAAAAGTGAGTTGTCTTCAATTTACTGCAACTGGAATATGATTAATATTAGATAGGAAGGGGTCACAAGTATGGTAAAGGAATTAAATCAGATGGACCTCATGCACCAGAAAACACTAACCCACATCAACCAATCAGATATTTTTTTATTTATTTCTTAAAGGGCAACTGTGTTATCCAAACAAGTTAGGGTTAAATAAAGGAAAAGTCTGGAAAGGTTTAGCAACATAACTTCCTGAACACAACCTTCTTTCACCAGCTTGTAGTTTTCAGTGTTCCCTGCCTGCTCCTGACTGTTTAATTGAAGGTAAGAAATAGCTCCTTTACACTGAAAAAAGCTTACTTTCAGTAAACACACTCAGACCCTGAGGACAGGGGAGAAGCAAAAGGTCAGGTAATGTCCCTCAAGCTACTGAAAGTAGTACATTTGAACGTTTTCTTCAATACCAGCAAACCCCGGATTCTTAAAAGAAACCCCCTCCTCCCCTTTCTCCCCCCCGGCATCGTCCCTCCTCCCACCGGGGAGTGCAGGCACCAGTAGGGGTCGGCTTATCCAACGGTGCGCACACAGTGGGAGGAGGGTTGATGACACAGCGCTCGAGCTTCTGCCTCCGTGATCCATATCCTTTACACCTGTCTTTTAGTAAATAGGATAATATTCCACAGGCTGCATCTAGATGTGATCCAGGGCTTATTTTAAACCTGTTTTGTTAATTAAAGGGCATGTCCACCCTTAAAACAAAAAAAAAGAAATAAGGTGACTTGGCAGTTTTTACCAGTTTATTACATGCATTTGTAACCAGATATTTAAAGTCCTATTCTTTCTGGCAACCTATCTGCTTCCACCCACTGATAATGAGCTTTTTATATGCTTGAGTATGTGCAGAGGTGGCAGCAGGTGAAAGAGTCGTCAATTATTGGTTGTGATTTCAGCTAGGGTGGGTCCAGCTTTGACAAAATGGCAGAAATTGCAGGTAATAAAGTGTAAAATATATCCGTTGGGGATGGGGGCATGTAACTTACAAATTGTAAATATTTAAAGGGGAAGTTTAATGCAAATACATGTATTTTTCAGAAAAAAAGCAGTATTTTCTCATTCCAATGACCTTAATCTGCCAATTCAGCAATTTGTCTGTGTATAAATAAATGCAACCGAAATACTGACTTCCTGTTTGCAGGACCCCTAGTAGAGACCATTATGGTCTTGCCTTTGACCCAGTGCCTGGATTGATTCAGTTGCTCAGTAGAGATCTGAGCATCTTTGACCCATCACAAGCTTTTTTTAAAAACTTTTTCAGGTAGTGTTGGCTGAACAACGGTTAAATACAATCCTCCATGAGAAAGAGTGCTTGCAGCTGGATGTAAGTAGAAGGGATGTGGAGCTGCAAGAGCTGAAGGAGCAGTTGCGCATTACTCGGGAAAATCTGCATGATGCTGTTCAGGAAAAAGACAAGTTCATGGAAGAAGCCAACACACAGGTATTATTCTACTAAATGTGTCTAAATGTATATCACAATATGAATGGATAGAAGTGTTTAAAAAAACAACTAAAGTCTTAAAATAAATTGAATTAGAAGACAGAGAATTTTAACTTACAAGCATTTACCTATGTTTAACCTATAATTTTGCATCCGTTGAAAATGTTGCCTTATGTGGGCATGTTCCTTATTTCCCAGCAATCCAGTCTGACAGACACACCCAATGTTTTAGTCACTGACCCAGCCCTGTGCTACTCTTGTAGCAGCAAATCACCACCCAAGTGTCTAGCCAATCATGTTACAGTCCAGTACAGAAATGTTTACAAGGAAGCATGTGATTGAGGTCAAGAGGTGTGGCTAGAATACACATGCACACAAGGCTGTTTGAAGGGCTCAACCAGCACCAGGAATCAAGAAATATGTTGGAGCTGACTGTTACAAGAAAACCTATATGTAAATGCTATCCTGAAGTTAAATGTCATCTATTAAATGAATGTTCTTAATGGGGATAATTTTGCATTATTAGGAGTATACAAATGTGGATTTGAGTTATCCTATTAGAGGGAACTAAATCTTTTTTTAAGCCACCTTCCTTGTGCTATACCTAGGTTAAGATTCTAAAAATGTTTAGTCCTCTCCTCTGGGAATACAGCAGGTAGTTAAAATACTTGCTGTCAAGCTGCTGCTTCACTGCTGTCCAGTCCCTCCCCTTTCACATGGACCAAGCCTTGACTTTTTAAGAAGTGTGTCCTCCCAAAGACAGACCACCCCCTTCCTTTGTGGTCCAGAGGAGGGGAAAGGACCAGGGTGTAGTGCAGCGGCAGCTAGCGGAAAGTATATCCTTTTTTACCAGGAGTGAGAACATACAGGGTTATTCAATAAAAGTTCTTATCGTTTAAAATGGTGCTAATTTTTCCCCAACCAATCAGATCTTATTTAACATTTGAAAGCTAATATCTGATTGGTTGGGGCAAAATTAGCACCATTTTAAACGATAAGAACTTTTATTGAATAACCCAGATAGCATTTTGCTCACCATGGGTACGCCAAAATTGAGATTGCTTACACTTTTACTAAAAATCATCTCACTGTGCCTATGTCCACTCAGGCAGAACAGAGAGAGAGCCTCATTGCATCTCTGCAGCAGAACTTCTCTTCTCTTCAAGATGAGCACGGATCCTGCAAAGCACAGGTGAGTTATTACTGCCTGACCTGACGAAGAGGGTAGGCCCCTCAAAAGCTTGTCAACTAAAATAGGAAAAGTATCACAGTACTCTACTTTTTATAATAATAATCCTTTTAAGATATTCTGCAATAGAGTTTGTAAACTGGAAACCAGTCCCTTGTTTTAATTTTAGTTGACACAATGTCAGACAATGGTGGAACAGCAAAAAAAGGAATTGGCAGCAGCAGCAGATGGACAGAAAGAAGGTGAGAAACAGATCTCTCAGCTTAGCAACAGGAATGAGAAGCTGGAGCTGGACCTTAGTCTTCTTGCTGAGAAACACAAAGCTGCACAGAAAGAGGTATTCTTGTCTCAACAAATGTTAATTACATTTTCTGTTATATCTTACAGAATTTAAAGAGATTTCTTGCTAATTGGTCATTTTGTTTTACATTTCCTGCACATTCTATTCATTCCATGTCCTGTTCCCATGTAATGTATTTTTGTGTGTTTGTGTTGTAACACCTCGATTTCTGGCCTAAAGGTGGCCATGCATATGAAAGATAATAGGTAAATCCCGTCATTCCACGACGGGATTTACCCATTATTGTTCAAGTGTATGGGCTTTTCCCGACCGACCGTAGTGCTGATGAACGACCATAGTCGCCACTACGGTCGGTTAGGAAAGACGGAAAATTTTCGTCAGTCGTTATCGGCTCCCTTTACTTTAGCAAAGGGAGCCAATACGATTGTTTACGTGTATGGCCATATGACCGACTGATCCCCATACCGCGTATGAGGATCGGTCGTTTGCATGTGTGGCGGCTCCCGACGCAATGTGCCGACAGATACCAATGTGATCTGTCGGCACATTGTGATGAAAATCGCATGTGTATGGCCACCTTAAGCCTGCAAAAAACAGAAATGTGTAAATCCATTTCCGTGTTGCCTGTCTGGAGATGTCATCGCTTGCCTTTTACAGGAGGGAATAGTAATGGGAAACATTATGCAATACTCTAGTGGGGCTGAGTGCACATGCTCAGCGTCATTTCCAGAGGTTAGCTTTGTAAAAGGTTGCCCTTTGTGTGAGTGCTGCCATGTTTGCTGCAGAGATTAAAGGGATGGGAGGTCAGCCTGTCAGTACTAAGACCATATGCCGCACACTGTATCAAATTGGTCTGATGAACAAGAAAGCCCGTAAACAGTTTGCTAAAGACAAGCAGGCTAAAGCTGGGTACACACAGTACAGGTTTCTGAAAGATGACAGACAGGATCTGCAAGATCCTGTCTGGCATCATTCAAAGATCTGCATACACACAGTCCCGAGCGTTCTCCCTATGAACATCATAGGGAGAACGCTCGGGACTGTGTGTTTCCATCGGCCGCGCTAGACTCCTCTATATATCTATATACGGCGGCCGCGTGCTTGTTAGGGAAACAAAGGTACACACATAACGATAAAGCCCCGATAACGTCGGATCCGACGGTATCGAGGCTTTATCGTTACTGTGTGTACCCAGCTTAAGGATAACTGGAACCATGTCCAGTGGTCTGATGAGACCAAGATAAACCTATTTGACTCCCACAGGTGTGTGTGGTGTGCAAAGAAAAGTGTGTCCTTCCTACAGTCAAGCATGGTGGTGGGAGTGTGATGGTTTGGGGCTGCGTAAGTACTGCCGGAACTGGGGGTTACCGTTCATTGAGGGAACCATGAATGCCAACATGTACATATAGAATGTGTATGCATTAGAATTTTATTTAGAAAGAGCCACCTGGGTATGCAGCGCTGTACAAAGTATACAAACAAGGGGATAAGGGCAAGCAATTTTACAGATAAATAAAAATTAAATACATTTCATACATAGGTTAAGAATACTTATATATAAATTATGGATAAATTGATATAAGTGACATACTGAAGCATGATCCCTTCCTTCAAAAATTGGGCTCCAGGTCAGTATTCCAACACAATAACAACTTCAAACACACCTCCAAGATAACCACTGCTTTGCTAAAGAAACTGAGGGGTAAAGGTGCTGAACTGGCCAATCATGTCACCAGATTTAAAGCCTATTGAGCATCTATGGTGTATCCTCAATTTGAAGGTGAAGGAGCACAATGTCTCTAACATCCACCAGCTCTGTGATGTCCTCAAGAAGAGTGGATATTCCCTTTAAATGGGACAGTTTTTCCATTTATCTAGTAGACCATGCACAGAGGCATTTCGTAAATCAAAATTGCATAGATGTGTACTCACTTTAATTAGCTATTTCAGGGTTTACAGTCAGGAAATAGTTTTTACTTTTGTTTTAAATAATAAATGTGGCAATTGCAACACCTGGGAATTTTATGTTTGTAAGATTATTTGAATCTAAAAGAACGGATTTTTTGTTTTGTTTCTAGGTAACCAGCCGTGACCAGGTGATCCTTGGTCTTCGTTCAGATCTGGGCACTAGAGACGAGGAGCTACAGCAAGTAAAAAAAGAGGTCAGAAAAGAGATCAGACATTACCTTAATCAACAACTATCTCACCTAAGAAAGAGGGCATTCCCCTTGAAACGTGTTTGATGTAGTGATTCACAATAAAATTTGCTTGATTGTTTGGAGTGTGACTCTCTTGTCTGATATTACTTATATATAAAGCAAGGTTTCCACAGCCTTCAGAATTCTCACGTAATGTAATCAATTAAAAAAAAAATCAGCAGAGATTAGAGAGGCTGAAACCCAAAAAGGTAATCCACTCAACTCCCCAACAGGGGGAGGCACTCAACTGGTAGGATTATGGGAAATACATGTCAATAGGAGTAAAATGTATACGCCGGTTGATACAAAACCATCCATCCATAAATTAAATCACTTGCTTTAATAGTACTTATATAGTAAAACAGAACCCCCACCTATAATTACCCCACACACAAGAAACATATAAATAGCACTATAAAATAGACACTGGGCATCCCCAGGAAATATATAACCAAATTGTCCAGGAGTCAATAGCAGCAGTAATAAGCAAAGATGGTTAATAAGCAGAAAAGGCTGAAATAAATATTAATATGGTGCATCCGCGCAACTCCTTACTGGTCAGGAGTCGGGGTAACCCTAAAAAATATCATGCAGGAAGTAGCAGCAAAAACATTAGTGGAAACCCAGTACAAGCAAGGCCCAAATATCGAGGGACAGAAGGATTAGAAACAAGGATATAGTATCGTCTTACACTACATCTGAAGTGTTCGATCTGATCCACTCCAGTCCTCTTTGATCTGTCCACACCTTCCGACCGCTCGTCCAATGCCTCCACATGGATGGTTTTGTATCAACCGGCGTATACATTTTACTCCTATTAGGAGGCGTATTTCCCATAAAGTTAAGTGCCTTCTCCTGTTGGGGAGTTGAGTGGGTTACCTTTTTGGGTTTCAGCCTCTCTGATCCATGCTAATGTTTTTTATGTGCAATATGTACCCACAACACCTACATTTATTTGATGTACTGACTGGTCTTTTAGGGTATTAATGCTCCAGTATATATATTATATTACTGTTAATTTAATCAGTTTCAATGAAAGTTGCTGCATTATGCGAACCTGACTGGCTTGTGCTGGTGTATGAACCTACAGTAGTGTAGTTATAGGGAGGATATGACTTTATCTTGGTACAAATGCTAGATAATTGTCGGCCAAAACAGCCACAGAAAGAAAATTTCCAATAGTCCAGCATATGTACAGGGTACAGGTCACCAAGCAACATGTCTGTTTAATGATATATTGAGAAAATACAAGAGTGTATTGATATTCTGCCTGAGCAATTGTTTACCACAGTCAAATGTGCACATATGATCGAGATTTACCAGCACATCCAATCATTCTTAAATGACCAATGATGGGAAACAAATTGTTAAAAAATGGTTGATAGGCTTTTGATTTTTATTCAGATTCCCAATCAAACTGATCAAATTGATGGCAATCAATCATCTCTTGTATACCCAGTCCTAACATCACTAACATAATTTTACAATGTTAAACCATCGGCAGTGAGAATTACATTACAAACAATTGATAAATTGCAGTTAAAGGACAACTAAAGCCACAGAACAACACAGTATTCTAGTATCACACAGTTTGGTCAACGACCATTTAGGTCTACACATGCTCAGTCCTTAGCTATGGCAGAAACTTGTTACAGTTGGTCACGCCCATTAATAATCTCTAGCCAATCCTTTTACAGGACAGATATAGCAAGGAAGCATGTGGCTCAGGTCAGGAGGTGTGGTCTGAGTGACACTGCACATACACACATATACATTATCCATTTCTCAACAGGCTTACATTTAATTTAATACAATTTACTGAAGTGGTATTATATAGCTTATTGGTGTTTTTAGGGGGGTTGTTTTCAGATTCTGGAGTATAAAAAATTGGGTTTAGTTCTCCTTTAATATGGTTAAAATAAACAGTTTATTACAAAATTTGGAGCCTAAATGCAGGCATTGAGGTGGTGTAAAATTTAAATGCATAATTTGTGGGGATGAATAGCTGTGTTTGTCATTACATGTGTTTGTCAGCTTGCTGAGTCTAGCAATGATTTAAGTGCCGTTCGATCAAAGCTCAAAAATCTCCAGAGTGATATGCGGAACCTCCAGGAAATGTGCACCGAGCGAGAAAATGCAGCAACAGAAAATGAAAAACATATCCTACAGTTACAGCAAGAAAGGGAAAAGACTCTGGCACAGGTAAAAATTAAACAAGCTGTAAATGAAGGAGTCGATTGATGAAAGAGATGCATGTGGCAAAAATGTTTACATTTTTTTTAACATCTAATAGATGCAGCTACAACAAAAAGAAATTGCATCCTTACGTCAGACATACCAGCTAGACACAGAGCGTATACGAAACGATGCTTTGCGACTGCAGGAGAAGTTGGAGTCTGTAACCAGAAGAACGGAGGAGCAGGAAAGTGAGTTGCAGCGAATGAAAAAGAACACAGAAAGACTCTTGCAGGATCTAAATCTTGCCCACCATATGCAACTGCAACTTGAGGAGCAGGTAAAGCACAGAGCCACTATAATTGTCTTCCTTCTATCTACAGCATTCATTGTATCTGCCTTCTATGTTAGTTTCTATCCTCTGGTTTGTGCATCATGGGAAACTAAAAGATTAAATAGACAGATAATTCCATCCATCCTGATAGGTTGGGAGGGAATGTTCAAACTCCGTTTCTCCAGTTGTTTGAAAACAATTATCTTCCAGCAAGTTAGACATCCCTATGTTAGGTAATTCACAGACAAGATTCATATCTATAATGCCTAGTTACATAATTTGGCCCAATCCACCTCTGGATTATGTTTAAGCGATTAGGGCAAATTATTGGTATATATTTCAGTAAGGCTGATTTTTAGGCAGACCGGCTTTTAACTAATATATTATCAATCATTTAATCAATTTTTAGTCTGACGTTCAAGGGATATTGGTTTCTTGTTGAGTCATGTGTACTAGGCTTTAGATCTCATGCAGAGCTATGAACTCACTACTGGGTCACCAGCCCATAAATTAAATCAGCACCCACAAATATTAACCTTAATATTCAATTATCTATAACTGTTGTATCACACAATAGAAATGTGTGCATGTGGTTTAGAGTTTCAAAACCCCACATAAAATCTCCACGCTGGGCTTGATTCTTGTCTCTCATGCAGACTGCACTGGTTTTTACATATCACTTGCTAGACATCTCAGCATTAAAAAAAACAAGATCACAGATAATTAAATGTTTGCCCTTCTTTAAAATGTTAATCATCAAATACTAATACACATGCTAGATAATGTTAATCTGAAACCATTTCAGCCAAATATCTCCACAGGTTTATGGAGTCCTGATCGGACAGTAGTAATGGTTTTTGACAAATTGTTTCATGATGGTTGGGATCAATAGCCATTGTTCTCTCTCTCACCACTGGAGGTCTTTTCATAGTCCAGTACAGGCTGTATGGTTACTGTGTGGTAAGATAAATCCCATTTGGAGTGATCCTATGAAGATCACACCTAAATGAAGATCAGTCCTTAGTTTGCTATTTTGGGGGAAAGGTAGGTAAAGTACAAATGATGACACAAAATTCATAGATTATTTTTACTAAATGGCCAACTAACTTTTAGTTGGTTAGTTTAACATTTTAATGTAAAAGGATTTTTTTTTTTTTAACTTTAGTTCTGCTTTAAGATTCTGATATAAGCCTTTTGCATGGCGTTGGTGGTGCGAATTACAGCATCAGATTATTATTATTGTGGATTTATATAGCGCCAACATCTTCCGTAGCAATTTACAATTACATGTATCCATTCACATCAGGCCCTGCCCCGAAGAGCTTACAATCTAAGCATATTTATTTGACACATACAACCTATCAGTATGTCTTTATGATTGTGGTGGAAACCGGAGTGCCCGGAAGAAACCCACGCAAGCACGGGGAGAACATACATACTCCTTGCAGATGGGTCCAAGGGTGGAATCAGGAAAAGTAATATAAAATATAAATAAATATAAATGTATCTGACAAATCACATGCCGGATATATTATTGCCTCAATTTAGACCAAATTATCATGATTAGTCAAACCAGTTGGTTTGCAGTGACCTGAATTATTAACGTCCTATTCATTAGAGATGGCCGAACTTTCGAAATTCGTTCCGTTTTCGACCTTAAAGTCAATGGGGGGTTAATAGTTTGGAAAGTTTGTATGATCTTTCTGAAATATGGCAAGGTAAACTTACCTTACAGGCCTCTGGGAGATGGTCTGGGGAACACGTCCGTGTGTTGGGAACAGCATAAAAACCGGACATAGCACACACACATTACTTCCGGTTTCTGTGTGCCGCTTTTGGTATTCCTCAAATGTTCGAGGATTTCCGAAAGTTAGGTAAAACTCTAATGGACACTTCTGAAAATCCCCGAACCACTAGAGCTCGAACCGGGACCCCCCTCCCTGGCACTTATAAGTGCCTTTGCGGCCCCCGTCGGCTCTTAAAAGAGCCCTTCGGCGGCATCTTCGGGCTAGCGACACCAACACCACTGAAGTCGCCGATGCCAGGCATGCTCACAGCGGCCCACAGTGAACCCGCTGGCACCGACGGCCTCAGCGGAGCCAATGTTGCTAGCCGCTTCTTTCTTCTGCCATCTACTGTGATGACTTCTGAGCTCTGCGGAGGTTTGCACCTCTTTATATAGGTTTGCAGAAAACCCTAATCCTTTTCTGATTTGGTAAATTTTTCAGTGCTTGGTTTACATTAACCAGATTTTGGGATTGTCGGGCATTTGAAAAATCTTGTGAGTTATGGATTTGACAGTTGAGATCACAGCCAATGACTGAATGCTAAGCCTCTAGCTGCCTTTTCTGAGCATGCTCAGGCTCAGTACCAGGTCACTAAATTGCTCAGTTTCCATGAGGTATCCAGAAGCATAGCAGGCATACAGTAATGAATTCAGAGGACAAATGTATGATATATCAACATATTTTAAAGAGGCCATTCTTTCTAAAACATGTTATTATGCGGATGGACTGTCCTTTAATAGCACTGTTTTCCTTTTGTCACAGCTGTCTCAGCGAGAAGCAGAAATACGTAGGCGCAGTGAAGAGGTCCAGCAATTGCAAACAAGGTTGTGGGAAGCAGAAGAACGGGCAGTGAATGCAGAAAATCAGAGTAGCTCATCTCTTAGTAGTATGGAACTTTATCGCAGCAAATACCAGGCATGCATAAGTCGGGCTGGAGAGCTTGAAGCCAATGTGGGACAGATGGAAGAAGAAGTGCGAGAGATGAAACTTGAGGTTTGTACATGACTACAAATTTTTCTTTCTTCTGGCAAAATATATAAAACATGGAGTCCCATTTAGCCACTAGGCAATACTGAATGGTTTTAATGGTACTGTTAACAGGGCAGGATGAGGTTTTGGGTCTTAGAAAGCCCCATACACAGCCTCATAGAAAGCCCCATTCACAGCCCCATAGAAAGACCCATACACAGCCCCATAGAAAGTCCCATACACAGCCCCATGAAAAACCCCATACACAGCCCCATGAAAAACCCCATACACAGCCCCATGGAAAACCCCATACACAGCCCCATGGAAAACCCCATACACCGCCCCATAGAAAGTCCCATACACAGATGTGCCCTGCATACCTTTCTGTGCAGCCTGAACACTTAAATCGTTAAATTGTTTTTTGTCCATTTGCCTTGCAGTCTGGGCTGATCTGAGTGAGCAGGACAACAATTGCCTAACCCACTGAAATCAAGAGGATTCTCTGTGTTACAGAGTACAGCTTTTGTTTTCCCAGGGCTATGTGATTTTGTCCAGCAGCATCCAGATCAGCCCAGACCCGAGTTTAAACTGAGGGGACACTTTTTCAAGATGATTTTAAAGGTAAAAAAATTTGGTTTATACTCGAGTATATACGGTATATATACATAAATACAAATAATAAATAGGGGCACACTCTAGAATAGTATACATATTTTTAGAATACACAGCTTTTATATTTATTAGATCTGAATGGAAGATTTAAAGGATATCTATACTATCCTTAAAAAAGGAAAGTACCTGGGGCAGGGAGGTTGGATTGATTATTCCTACCTCACAATATCATTTTGTTGAGGAGCTACAGCACGTTTTCATTTGCCAGGTTAGTTCTGGACTAATCCTTTAATAAAGAAGCCAGGAGGAAGACTGGCAGAATCAGTTTTCTTTGTTGGTGCTCCTCACAGAAACAATGTTGGGAGTTAGGAATTATTATTATATATTATTATTATTATTGTTGTGGATTTATATAGCGCTTCCGTAGCGCTTTACAATTACATGTATAAATTCACATCAGGCCCTGCCCCGAAGAGCTTACAATCTAAGCACATTTATTTGACACATACAACCTATCAGTATGGCTTTATGATTGTGGGGGAAACCGGAGTACCTGGAGGAAACCCAGGTAAGCACGGGGAGAACATACAAACTCCTTGCAGATGTGTCCAAGGGTGGTATTGAACTCAGGACTTCAGCGCTGCAAGGCATCAGTGCTAACCACTGAGCCACCATGCTGCCCTTTCATTCTGCTTATTACCAATCCTATATCCCAATCTCATTTACTTTTCAGTTTCTCTTTTTTTTTTTTTTTTTTTTTAAATAAACTTAAAGGGGAAGTTCAGTGCAAATACATATGCTTTTCAGAAAAAAGAGCAGTATTTTTTCATCCTAATGACCTTAATCTGCCAATTCAGCATTTTGTCTGTGTAAAAATAACTGCAACCGAAATACTGACTTCCTGTTTGCAGGACCCCCAGCAGAGACCGTAATGGTCTTGCCCTTGACCCAGCGCCTGGGTTGATTCAGTTGCTCAGTAGAGATCTGAGCATGTTTGACCCATCCAACAGCCAATCAGTAGAAATAACTGTTTGGCACATTCCAAGGGTGTGGTGCATCCTGAGAAGAAGAAGGACCATTAGAACCTGAAATGTCAGCTCACTAATGTCAACAGCAGGGAACAGCAAAGGGTATGAAATCAACTGTTTTGGGAGAGAATATGTAGACTAACTAAGTATGCCTTACACAAACTAACAATTTAACAAATATTGATAATTTCCACTGAACTGCCCCTTTAATACACATTAGTTATCCTTTAAAAACAGGCAATCTAAGTATAAGTCCATTCTGGCTCCTGGTACTGTTTTGAGCAGTGAATCTAGACCAGGGTTCCATTAGAGGTTGCTAGAGGTTCTGCAAACAATAGTGTTATATTAGAATGAATTGTGTGCTTAAATAAATTATGAGAAAGATACCTTCTCTTAAATCTGTGTGTTGAATTGAATATCTTATCAGCATGCCCACAATGTAATTTCAGATATTAATATGAAACCAACTACATCTACCTGTGGTCATGATTTTCATGACTTTGCGGACAGAATGAACCAATTAAACATGCAGGAAATGGTACTTTGCAGGTTTTGTGATCCAAGCAGGACTTCAAGATAGTAATTAGCTGTGGCTGTGTCGGTAACTTTTCTGACACTTTTAGCCTGACTTTGAATGTCAGTTCAACAGCAGGCATTAAAAAGTCACACAGTGGTTAATACCGTTCAGGATTAAATAGCCAGGAGCCACTACAACCTACTACTCTAAATTGCACTGTTTACGTGTTTTGCTTTGGGCTGCAACCACTGTTATACAGGGCAACCCTTTCTGCAAAAAAGTTTTAATGTCTTTGTAGCCTTCATTTGAAATTTTAATAATAGGGCAGAAATGTGAACAGATGGTCATCATTTGGTTAATGAAAAGATTTGTGAAACCGTGTGCACTCTTGAGATTTGTATGTATAGTGCAATTTATAATATAACTGGGATTTTGGTAATTTTCTTAAATAGATCCCAAAGACATTAAAGGGGAAACTAGAAAGGGAAAGTTTAAGTATAAACTTTGAATTTGGCTTGAAAGACTGCATTTTGAAAGGGAATTTGTGTGTTTGTGCTGCAGATTTTAAAACTCAATAATGTCAATGAAGAGGAAATTGTTGTTTTTTACTTACCCTTTAAATATGTCACATGCATTAAAGGTAGGTCAGTTGGTGTGTTTGTGTATTCATATCAGGTTGGGGGATAAAATACTAACTTTTTTTATGATTGGTCAAAATTAGTTTTTTTGACTTTAGTTACCCTTTAAGTATGGCTGCAACAGTAATGGAGGGGTAGGTCAGTAGCGGTGTATACCTGTATCACTTGGGGATTGAAAAAACAAAGTTTTTTGATTATTGATCAAAATTTGCTTTTTTGACTTTAGTTACCCTTTAAAGTATGGCTTCCACAGTAATGGATAAGTAGATCAGTAGGTGGTGTACCTGGGTCTAGTTGAGGGGTATGTCTTTTTTGTGTTTACAACCATAAAACTATTTTTTATTGAGGATAAATCTAAATTAGTTTTTTTACTTTAGTTACCCATTAAATATGTCTGCCACCGTAATGGATAAGTAGATCAGTAGGTGTGTGTACCTGCGTCTGGTTAAGGGGGTATATCTTTTTTGTGTTTACAACCATAAAACTATCTTTTATTGAGAATAAATCTAAATTAGTTTTTTTTTTTTACTTTAGTTACCCTTTAAGTATGGCTGCCACAGTAATGGATAAGTAGATTAGTAGGTGTATGTACCTGGGTAGCTGGGTCTGGTTGAGGGGGTATGTCTTTTTTTTTGTGTTTATAACCATTAAACTATCTTTTATTGAGGATAAATCTAAATTAGTTTTTTTGACTTTAGTTACCCTTTAAATATGGCTTCCATGGGAATGGAAAGGTAGGTCAGTAGGTGGGTGTACCTGGGTCTGTGTGGGGGTATCACCATTTGTATTTATGACCATGAAAAAACTGTTTTGAAATATCCACATTTGAGGATTGTTACCATTATAGTCTATGGGGAAAAATGTCCGGAAATTCGCAGATAACGCCGTAACGCTTCCTTAGCTAGAAGACAGCACACTTCTCCTATATGCCCTGCACGTCTGTACTGTCTCTAGCTCAAAAACTGTGGGAGGAGATACAGTCCAAAAAAGCTGTAGAATAAAACGGAAGAAGAAAAAGAAGAAGAAAAAAATAGAAAGAGCAGTAATTTGGCTTTTTCAAGCCAAATTAATTAGTTCTCAATGCAGGTGTCTTTTATAAAATTACCATTGAAAAAGCTCTCAGTGGATGTCTCCAGTGGTTGTTAATCCAAATGTATTAGCTTGTAAAGCTTCATCTCCTAATCTGCACTGTTTCTGTCTCTCTGTGACTGGCATGTGACAAACTGTGATAAGCCCCATCCCCAAAAATATAGCTAGCTACAGATTTGCAACCATTCTCTTTATATTCCTCTGCACCAATACTGCTATAGGTTTCGATAAACTGTAGGTAGAAGCATGATCTTGTATTCATTTTAAAGGTAGTGTGCTTTAATAGACATCACTGCATGGAGACCACTGTTCCCCTTTAAACTGCAAAATTAGCTCTCCACAGTGGTAAAGTTTAGATTGAATATTATGCAAACTGCAAATCTCTTTTCAGAAATGTTCCCTAACATAACAGTTTAAACAGTAAAGAGTGGACACATTTGCACTGAACTACCCTGGCACACATATTATTTTTATGGGCGACTTTAACATGATTATGCACCCCCAACTAGATAGATTACAGACCCGCAATAGAACACCCACAACAGACAACCACACAATTCTCACAACCCACAAGCACACTTGGATTACTGGATCCATGGAGACTACGTCACCCTACTCTACAGGAATACACATACTTCTCCACTACCCATTTCTCTCACTCACGAATCGATTACGTCCTAGTAAATCACTCTGTAATGCCAAAATTCTAGATAAGATAATCTACACCTCCCCTGTGGTATTTCTGATCATTCTCCCATACAACTTCTCACACTCCAAAACGCATCTTTCAATCCCAGACCTTGGAAATTTAATCCATTCTTGATGTCCCTATTCCCTCACCCAGATGCAATTCATGAACAATTAGAACTGTACTTAAAATTCAACACAGGTATAGAATCGCACAGGACAAAATGGGCTTATATACCTTATATAAGACCACTAGTGAGGAAGAGTCAACCCTGGCAGCTGCAGTATGCAACGCAGAAGCGAACTATATAGCAAAGCCTACCTAGACAAACATGGCAATCACTCTCCAGACAGTATGATACCCTGCTTCAAGAAAAAAACCCTTAGAAAGCAATTCTACTTTAAACAATCATATTACAAAACAGCCAACAGCTCAGCCAAACAACTGGCACATCTCGCCAAGACCGACTCCCCTCAACAGACAGTTATCGCTCTCAATATCGGGAACAACATCCAAGTGACATCCACACCTGATATTTTACATACTTTTGTAACATTCTACAAAAACCTATACACCTCTATAATAACCTGTACTGCCCAGGAACTCAACACCTATCTGAACGAAGTTCAATTACCACAGATATCCACACGTGACCAAACATATCTAGAAACACCATTCTCCCTTGAAGAAATACAAACAGCTATTGGCAATCTAAAGTCTGGTAAAACACCAGGCCCCGATGGTATTCCCATTGAAATATATAAAAAATACAATAACATTCTAGCCCCACAATTATTAAATATGTACCAATTTTCATATGAAGCCAATCAACTCCCTCACGCACCAAGTAAGCTAACATTATCCTATTATTGAAATCTGGAAAAGACCCGAAGGAATGTGGTTCTTATAGACCCATCTCCTTATTTAATATGGATTATAAAATTCTTGCTAAAATGCTGGCAAATAGACTCCAATCAGTAATCCAAACTATTATACATGAAGACCAGACTCAGAGGGTACCAGACCCAGGGGCACCAGGCAGGGGGGCCCCCTCTCTCCTTATCTTTTCACCATAGCTATTGAGGTGTTGGCGACACAGATTAGAAGTAACCCTCAAATTGTTTGTTTTAAATTGGACCAACTAGAGGAATGCATAGGACTTTATGCATATGATATGATTCTATACTTGAGTGAGGGCACCCCTCTGACCAAAGCCATGCAACTTATAGATGAATTTGGAACATACTCAGGACTAACAATGAATTGGCAGAAATCGGTCCTCTGCCCACTGGACACTCCCGCCACCTCCCTACAACCTCTGCTGTGCCCACTGATAGTAGCCACAACATTCAAATACCTAGGAATAACAGTCCCTGCAGTAACTTCCCAATTCTATGATTTAAATATAACCCCTCTACTCTCAATGGTCAAATCCAAACTACAAACCTGGAAAACATTACCTTTTAATTTGATAGTCCGAGTTAGCATGATTAAAATAATCATTCTTCCAAAACTCCTATACGTCATACAACACTCCTTAAACTATATCCCAAAACACTTCTTTACCACCTTAAATAGTATGATATCTAGATTTCTATGGACCTCAGGCATAAAACTCAGTACACTACAGCAACCTAAGGATAATGGAGGTTTAGCACTTCCTGATATACGCCTGTACTATCTAGCTTCACACTTTCGCTACATACAGAACTTCTATATGGACGGATTTATACTTTTTTCTCCCCTAGGCCAGCTAACTTGTACAATCCTGGAGGGTCTGGAAGGAAGTTTTACTGCTAATGGGAATTCAGGAACCCTTCACCATAACTTCTATATGGAATAATCGAACATATCCAGAGCTCTATGCATTGCATGGAGCAAACGACTGGATTATAACTGGAATTACGAAACTGGGTCAGTTGTTCGACAACGACCAATTTCTCTCATTCGACCAACTACAAACAAAATACAATGTACCCATGCATTTCCAGTTTCGATACTTCCAACTCCGACATTGCTGTACAGCCCTATTTAGAAATACACCCATCGCCATCTCTAAACACCCAGCTATAGGCAGGGACGGATTTATACTTTTTTCTCCCCTAGGCCAGCTAACTTGTATTTCCTGTGCCCCCCCCCCCCCCCGTACGCGGTAATTCATTGGCTGAAGCAGATCTTTGTGAGTGGGAGAGGGACCTGCTGCCCATAGCAAATCAGCAATCGCTGCACATTTAACAGAGACCAGTAAGGCTCTGTTGTGTGCCAAATAATGTGCGTTGTGTAAATTTAACATGGGGATGCAATACGGCCTAACTTTAAAAATGTTTTTGGTTTTATTTTGCCGCCCCAGGCCACAGCCTAGGTGGCCTAGTGGTAAATCCTGCTCTGGCTATAGGTTTCCTTAAAACATAAGGTTTACAAGGACTCATATCCAAGCTATACACGTGTCTGAAGGACTGTAAATTACAACCATATATAGAGAACACTCTACAGAATTGGCCCCAATACATCCCTACATTAACATTTGATGACTGGGATGAAATGGCCAGGGCACACCGCCTGGTATCACCGGCAGCCAACAACAGATTTATTCAACTATACATGCTACACCAAGCATACATGCACCCTGTTAGACTACAGCGGATTGATAGAACTAGAATCACGTTATTCTGGCAGGCAATAAAAAATGAATAATCTAATATATTAGATATTAAAGTGCATGTCCACCACCAAAACTGAAATTAAACCCCATACTGGCCCCACTCTGTAGTTTAATAAAATCCTTACCTCACATTTCTGCTCCAAATGGATGTTCCCCTCCAAAGTTCAGGAAACTGCAGTGTAGAGGCTGCGAGTGACTCATCCTGTGCCTGTTTCAGCCTCAACCTTGTCAAGGTTTGAGGCATGCGCAGGAGAGTCCTCGCCCCCCTCCATCTCCCTCCCGATTTTGTCTCCCTCCCCCTACCATTAAACCCCATTGATATTATGTACTGCTCCTTCCCCCAGCCCCAACCGCATTACTATTCTGCACAGAAAGTCTTTACCATGCCTCTACTTCGGCGGTCTGAACTCCCGGCAGCCGCGTCCGTGATTGGACGCGTCCGTGATTGGAGTTACCTTCCCTGTATAAAAGCACTCGGCCTACGGCCTTGTGCTTCTATATGGTCAGAGAACTCCTCGGTGGCGTAATATCCTTATATTATACTGTAAGGGGCGCATTATCCCTTAGATTATGTATAGTGTAATATATATGTTTGGCATCAATAAAACGAATTTAAAAAAGCAAAAACGAGTGGACAGTGAAGCATCCAGACAAGTTATTTGGTGCCTTCATTATGATTTATAACTTTCTATTATTTTGTCTCTTACACCTTCGAAATGTAGTAGTCACATTCAGAAAGAACATTTTGAATTGGAAGCTTGGAAGGAATCTGTAAATACAACCAAAAGATAACCTCTTTATTGCACTCAGGTGACTGAGCGAGATTCACGTCTCTCTTCATTGCGAGGGGAACTGCTGGTTTTACAGCAGGAATTGGAGAGCAAATGTTCTGAGCTGGAAAGCTGTGAAGAAGCTATCGATCAATTAACACAAGAACTTCAAGCCACACAGACAGACTTGAGTGTTAGCCGGGAACATGCACAAGAAAACGAGCAGATTCTTCAGTCCGTTAAAGAGCGTGCAGCAAGGTTACATGACCAGGTAAGCTATTTGTCAGGATCAGTCACAATGAGCACAGAAACAATTAATGTATGTATTACTACAGTACAGGTAATTCAGAACAGTACAAACAATCTTAATTTTAAGAAAATGCCTTATATAATATAAAAAAATAAGCACGTCAGGAAAAGACCATGGACGCACATCTATACCTAACCAAAGTTTTTACCAAAAGCTTTATCACAAACTCACCTATAGGTTTGTGTCCGAGGTCTTTTACCTCTATGCATCTATGAAACCTAGCACAGGGTGTTCTGCAGAGCACTATGACCTTTAGTTATGAAAGCGGGTCACTCTAAGGGGGAGATTAAATAATGTGAAGACGCACCTCTTACCTGTCCGAAATCCTGCAATGCCGTAATCACTTTGTGGGATTTACTGCATTGTCTTAATACCTCCCTTAAGGACACATTAAGTTTTGTGCTATAGTGTTATTATAGCATTGGGCTCTGTTACTTAAGCGTAAGGCCCATGCTAACACAATATAACATCGGGTGGCATGGATTTACACTTATTTGGCCAATACCGGCTTTTATTGCATCCCCCCTTTAATGTATTCTTAGGGAACGGCTAGACTGCGCGGCAAATGCGATCGCACACAATTATAGTTTCTTGATGAATAGATAGGGGATTGGAATTCAAAAGGATGGGAACCACAAGAGAAAAGGCAGAGTGGGGGTTCTGTATAGTAGATGGTTCTGTGATGAGCAGAGAGTATGAAATGCAGCATTTAAAGGGGCAAAATGGTGGATAGTGTCTGTTGATTATGTAAAAACAGGATCCCATTGCCACAGGTTTGTGAAGCCACCATGGAGGGAGAAGACAATGCTTCAGTCCCCCTCAAGACAGTAAGGCATATGTATTAATGGGTATGGTCACCCCTAATAAAAACTTTTAGTATGCTAGTCAGGGCCCCCCAAAACCTAGGTTTTAGCCGCTGCGGCTCTCTACTACTTCCTGGTAAGGCAGCCAGTCACGGCCGTGACAGTGATTTCTCAGGCCAATTGCTGACTGCCATTACCGGACGAGCCTCCACTGCTGCTGCTCGTGAACGGAAAAAGCACATAGCAGCAGCAGTGGAGAGGGAGCCACAGCGGGGGATTGTGGAGGTTGTAAGTATAATTAATCACTCTGGAAACATTATTAAACATTTTAAGCAAAACAAAACCTAGGTTTTGGGGGACCCTGAGTAACATACTAAAAGTTAATAAAAATAAGGAGTGGGGCTATGTAAAACTGAATATTCCATGTGAGGACATCAGCATCTTAATTTCTCTGGCACATTGCTCAGTCCCTTTACACATTTAGCTGGTGACTTACAATTAATGTAACTGGTCTGTATATTTCTTGGATTCTGTGGAAACTTAATATGTTTAAGTTGGTTTATTTACTGTGTCCTTTATGCAGGTTCCTCTAATGTAGGCCAGAGATCTTACAGTTTCCGGTCATATTTTATAGATGTGTAAGTTTGCTTGTATAGACTACTTTATATAACCATCTAGGCTGTTCATACAGGGTTATTTGATAAAGCCTGCTCACCCGCATGCTTATTATGTGTTCCAGTATTTAGAACATTTGAGTGCATGTATCTTTTTTTTTTTTTTTTTTTACTCAGCTCAGGAATGCAGTTTGATTGTATTTGCCATAGAGAGCTCTCAAACTCCTATTCATTGCATGCAGATTTGGTACCTGCACATGGTTCCTGTGATACAGCATGTATATATTGTCTATTTATCCATCTTAATTATAGAGTTATATCATTTTCAATTTATGAAATGTTTGGCAATATACTTTATTGCATAATTGTGTCCTAAATTAGCATAATGGTAAATAGTTTATTATGTGCAAAAAACATCCCTTCCTAACGTATTTATAGCAACACATTGACAGTACATAAGGGGTTGTTGCTTGCTACCATTAAAGTATAGTTGAGCACTCTATAAATAACAATAGAATAGTAACCTTCTTTTCTTTTAGTCTGAGCTTCCCCTTTTTAAGTTGCTCTGTATTATCTGAAATAGATGTGTGAAATATGTTCTGCACACAATAAGCCGTGCCTCCTCATATCATCAGTTACTCAAGGGAAGATCATTTCTTAATATTAAGGTATAATTTGATTTAAATGTGTAGATGAATGCCTTTTATATCCATTTGTCTTCTAAAAGGTGGTTGACCTGGAAGAGGATCTAGTAAAGTTGCAGACAGATTTTTCCTCATATAAAGCCACTCACAGATACAGTGACAACAACTATGGAGAACTGGAGAGACTGGTCATGCAGCTAAACCAGGTCAGTCTCAGTTTTTCCTCAGTTTGTTTGTTATTGTGATTAATATTTGTATGACCGTATGTTAATTCCATATCCAGGAGCTAAGCCGTTCAGAAGGGGAGGGGCAGAGACAAATGCAGGAGACAGAACGTAGCCAATCACTTCTTCGTGAGCTTAAAATGGATCTAGCTTATGAGAGAGAGCAAAGAAATAGTACAATGAAAGGTAATGTCTGGCACATTACAATGTATCAGTTAAGTCCATAAATAAACCTACCTGTACTCATCATTTAGTTTATACTATGCACAAAAAAACCTATCCAAATACAAAGAATAGGCTTTCTAGGCACTCTGTGGGAGATACAATATGGCCAGAAATTTCGGGTCAACGTGGGTTTTAGAGCACAGCGCCATTTCCAAATGTTTTTAAAAATAGTGCTGTGCAAATGATCAAAAACTCCTACCGTTAAGTTTTGCGCAAAACTTAACGGTTCAGGTTGTGCCGGTTGAGAGTTAAAGTTGCGCTCCTTACCTAAGCCTGATCCTGCGATGCAATACCTGACGTAATCTCGTTTAATGTCAGGTATTGTACCGCGGGATCGGGCTAAGGTAAGTAACGCGTCTTCCCGTATTGGATCTCCCCTTTAGCCTGTTATATACTGCATTGTATTTGTAATGGTATCCAAAGTACCTTCATCATTCTCCGCTTTGTTATGTGTAAAACATGTTATGTGTAGATTTTGAATCATGCAAAACAATGCTTGTGTTAAGATTAAATAATCACAGAAATAAACAAGCCACAAAGTCTTGATTAATGTTTGGCCTAGAACGTTTCAAAAATTTAGCATTCATTTTAGTTTCTAAGATTGCTCAAAACATTTCACAGCTGTTACACTGAGTTTATCCATCAGCACTAACAACTTTCACAGCTCTTCATGCAACTATTTACTAGACCCATACAACAGGAAAATGCAGATTTGTAAACCCTTTGACCAAAATTGGAAAAAACTTTGGATGGTATTGTCTTTGTCTTAAAACAGCAGTTACACTTTGATTATTAGATTTGGAGTATTATATAGAGAATTCTTTGGTTAGAATATTACTTTGTGTATGACTCATCTGGTAATGCATGGTTCATCCAATGCCCAGATGTGGAGCGCTTAGAACATGAGGTGAGCAACCTGCGCAGAGACACAGCATCACAAGTGCAAGAACACAAGTGTTTAGTTGCTGAGCAACAGAAGCAAATTGAGAAGCTGCAGGAGGACCTGAGAGAAAGCACAAAAAAAATTGCTCAGAAAGAACAGGTGAGATGGCAAATGTGGATTGAACTATAATAATGAATTACATTTTTATATTCAGATCCCTGCAGATCCTTCTAATTATATGCATCATATACTACATGAGCTCCCCTTAACAAAATTATAATTTTATACTCTCCTTTTTTGGTGTTGTAGGCTTGAGGCTACCATTATTCCCTTATATTAGATGGAAAATAATGTCTTATATCAGACAATCAGCCTCATTCCCTTATTTTTAACTTCGATTTATTTTAGCATTTCAAATCAAGTATATCTTTAGCAACAAAACTAAGTGTACCATATTGCAAAGTTAACATAGTCATACACATGTTTCTGATGCTATATATACAGATTAATTCATAATCTTCTATACATATGACATATTTTAATTGTAACAGTGCTGAGTTACAATCTATTTAAGATATAGCATTTTAATAAATGAACATTGACTCAACTAAACATTCTCTGTCTGGTTGTCTAGTTATAAAACACTTGTGGGTCCACTGTCTAGACTCTTTAGTATTATTTGTTTAGTAATGTTGTAGTGGGCAAGAGTAGGTGCCGCCAAAGGGGGTGAAAGACACACCAAAAGGAGAGGGCTTTAAAGGGCAAGTCCAGCCCCAAAATGAAAACTTACATACAAGTAAATCACCCCCCAAAACCCTAAACAGTAATAGTTTGAAACCTGAAATATATAAGTCTAACCTGAAATCCTGCACAATGTCCTGTTTCCCCTGTTTCTGTTTCCTGGTTCTTTTAGTTAGTAACTGTCAGTTATGGATTTGACAGTTGACATCACAGCCAATGACTGAATGTTAATCCCCAATCTACCTCTTCTGAGCATGCCCAGGCTCAGTACAGGTTTCTAAATTGCTCAGTTTCCATGAGGCTTCCAGAAGCTTAGCAGGCATACAGTAACGAATTCATAGGACAAAGTATTATATCAACAGATTTTAAAGAGGCCATTCTTTATAAAAGATGTTCTTATGAGGGTGGAGTTGTCCTTTAAGGAAGGTGGATCTAGTTTATTGACAAATTAGCAGGAGAGGATTGCCAGGGTTCCCAGATTTTATTATATTTGGAGGGGTTTCGTCTATGCTGCTATGCAATTCTCTTGAAGGGTAAATCTCTATTGACAAGATCTAGCCATTGCTGTATAGTTGGTTATTCAGGTGCCATACATCGAAGCACAATAACTCTTCTGGCATAGAATAGTATTTGACAAAGCGGTATATTTTGGAATTTAGGCAATAGATCTTTGTCTACAAGTCCCAGGGTGCAGAGCTTTGGTTGCATATCAATTGGTATTTTCAGTTGGTTGATGATGAATTTTATGACTAGTTTCCAGTAGTATTGAAAATATGGACAGGCCCATTTAAGTGCCAAAAATCTGAACCTTGGCATTTAGGGCAGGTGTTCTGTTGTGATGGTCCAATATGCTGTGGTTTTTTCAGGGTTAGATAGGCCTGATTAGTAAATTTAATTAACTTGTTTTGTGCTGCTGGGAAAACTTTGTTGTGGCTGGTCAGTAGCATATCTGTTGTATCAGGGTCTGTAGTGTCAATGTTGTTTTCAATTTGTCAATTAATTTATTTATACTTAGTTGTGTATGGGTCTGTATAAGTGCTTTATATAGCCTAGATATTGGTGCTTTTCAGATTGTTGATTGTAGAATAGAGTGGATTGGGTGAGTTTCTATTCTTACATGGATGTCCTGAAACTGGGTCTTCAGGCAGTGTCTAAGTTGAAGAGGATCTTTGTAGTTTGAATGGGTCTCTTAATTGTTCATATATTTTAAAGGCTCATACAGAAGTGCAGTTTCACAGCTCATTTCGGGCAATATTTGCACACAAGTGGCCACTCCATCTGCATTGTTTGTGGTCGGTCCTGCTGGGAACATAAACGCCACCTAACTGAGCAGCCACACATGCGATTATCACGTGAAATGGCAGTTTGTTGCCTGCACGGGCTTCACGTGCAGGAATTGCACATCTGTACTAGGCTAATCTTGCACTTCAGTTTGACTTGTTCAAAGGGCAGGAAAAATCCTAGCTCTTTACATACATACAAAATAGGTAAGACTGAGAATAATATAATGTCTGCAGTATAAAATACCTTGTAATGGAATGCTGAGGGAAAGTTAGCTACCTTGTCCTAAACCAGTTTTTCATCCACTGGGGATCTACACCAGACACTTGGGAACCCTTACCGGTATGCAAAGTGTCAGCTTTTTACTGGAATTTACGAAAAGTGATGTCTGGGTTCCACAATGGACCTCAGAGAAACCAATCCTATTTGTTTTATGTATATAGAAAATCCAGTATTTACAGGAATGCGCCTTATCCACATTGAAAGCGATATTTCATATTAGGGAAGCAGACTTGTATCAAATCACCAATGAGAATTGCAAATCAACGCTGATTAAACCTATTCTAAACAATACTGAACATGGTAGATTATCCTCATGCCCCTGGGGAAACAATTACGTTGGCTAGGTAATAATGCAAAAGCCTTGTGGCTGATGGCCTTGTGTTTTCTAGTAATATTAAATAATATCCTTCTACATCCTGCTGTTTAGGGAAAATTCAGATAAAAAAACAGCAAAGGAAGCAGTTAGGAACCTTGGTTCAAAAGCAAATATTGTCCCCACAGATCAATATATGATCATATCAACCAGCATCAGAATAACTTGTCCTAATGATACAGAACAATAAGACAGGCCAAATTAAATAAAAAAATCATAATTTAGAAAGCTAGAAAACTAAATCCTACCACTTGTTTCCCTTTTTTTGCACGTCCACATTGTGCTGCAGGCTATCCAGAAGCGAGATACTGTATTGCGTCAGTCTGAGGCTGACCTCCTTCAAGCTCGCAGCTCTTTAAGATCACAGAATCAAGATATAGAGCGCCATCTGGAGTCTGTTCGAGTGATAGAAAAAAGGCTACAGATTTCACATAAAGAATGTGAGCAGAGAGATCAAGAAAACTGTGCTTTAAAGGTAGAAATGCAAGACATGAAAAGAGAGCTTCAAGAGACTTATGCACTACATCAACAAGCAGGTAAATTAAATACCATAATGCAAGGAAATAAAGGGAAAGGTTTCAAATTAAGTTCAGAGAGAAAAACCTAAATATTGAGGGGGATAATGAAAAGAAATATATATTTTTTTAAATACAATTACAGTTCAGGCTTTGGCTGGTCAAGAAGAAAGAACTCTTTTAGTAGAAATGCACTGCAAAGCACACAGGGGCAGCTGACTGGGCGTGTGGGCTGTGAATTTGGGGTTCTCTTAAACCACGACAAAACATCAATGTACTCACACGCAGAACGCACGATCATGGACAACCACACTACACAGGAAATGCGCGACGCTGAGTGGATCGAGCAATGTGTGGTGTAGTGTAATGTTATTTCTTGAGGCTGTGGTGCTGTGACCTAACTAATGTTGCAAATTGTAGATTTCATTTAAATGCCCCTGCCTCTAATTTTTATTTGTTACTGAGCAGGACACTTTTGGAACGCTTGAAGTGGGAAATCAATGAGGTGAAAAAGAAACACCAGTCATCCTCTCAAGAAACCCTAAGGTTGCAGCACTCGCTTAATAAACTCCAGCTGCAACAGTCCAATGAGCAGGAACAGTATAACATTTTGCAGCAACAGGTAACAATGCCCAAGTAAGGCAACCAGTATTTGGAAGAAGCAGATTATCTTGACCGCAATAGTGACACTGATAATTAGTTACAGGAACAGAACTCCATTCAAAATAACATCAGAGCAGATCTGGCACAACAGCAAGACCAAAACAAGGAGCTCCAGAAACATTATCAGCACAGTAAGGAGCAGGAGAGCATCCTACAGAAAGAATTAGAGGAGCTAGGCCTCAGAGTTGATCATTCAAACAGGCTGGTAAGTACAGGTGAAAAATATCTGTTAACTGGAAAGAGCGTTAAAGGAGAACTAAACCCCAAAAATCAAAGTTTGTGTTAGAAAGTACTTGCCTCAACATCCTTCTGGAAGATTCCACTTAGAGGCCTTTCCTTTTCCTGTTTTAGCTCATTTCCCCCCAAAGCGGAAGCTGACATTTTCCCTTGCCTGCCATTACTTTTGCCTTCATTACATTTTCTGCACCTGTGTGATTTCCACTCCCACCTCTTAATCCCTATGATGTAGGAATATATTAAATCATCAATATTCAAATTGCAGAAGTGGGTGGTGCAGAGAGGTTCACTGATTAACACTTTCCTAGTAGCAGTGTTGTATATAGGTGTGATGTATATGGGTCTAGGGTGTCCGGATCTGAAATAATGTATGTCTCACCTACGGCTTCCACACCACCGAATCCAATACCGGTACATAAAAAATATATTGCCGGTGAAACATACAAAGACACGGGTCTGCGCATACCTCCAAGATCTGGAAGTATGAAAGGGGGACATTGACAGGGACACGCAACCATTTTTGGTCACGCCCGTTTTTGATGATCCCATCTACTTTTAGTTTACACCCTGATTAACAAACACTTTTCTAAAATTTAACATTGATTTTTTTTTAAAAATTCCAATTCATTGTTTACCAAGAACCAGTAATGTAACATCAGAATTTCCTCGTTTTTGATAGCGAATACTCCAAAGCAAAAATATATATTGGGTAGATGTTTCATTTTTTACAAAAAAATCACTCAATTATGTGCTAAATATTTTGGTGTTGGTTTACATCAGGAGCAATCCAGGGCTTCTTTCCAGCTCCTGCCCACACTGTCAGACAAAGTAATAAATGAAAAAACGAAACTTAAGACATGGCTGTGCTTCTCCTATTACTCAGTCTGACCAGGCCTCAGAGCAGAGCATTGTGTGGAGGTCTAAGAGATAAAGGGCATATCCACTCCAGAAATTAAAAAGCTTTGTTACATGCAGCACCCCCCTCCAGAAGTCCAAGAACTGCTATACATACAATTACAGAAGATGCTTCTAAACTTAAACCACTTGATTGTTCACCACTTAGCGCATGCTTCTTCTGCTGCTGTTGCTAGCTGGTTACAAGGGCCTACACCAGCAGAGTGTAGGCCCATTCTGTTATGGGCGCCAGCCATTGGCTGTGACATCACCATCATGGCGGTCGGAAGTAGACTGGAGGTTGGTAGATCCATTGTGAGGGATCGAGTGGTAAAAGCACATGTCCAGCAAAGGAAACAATTAAGTCTTTTTAACTGAATTACCCCCCTAAAAAACCTTAGTTTCCTTTGTAACCGTACCTTAATCTGATGCTTCCACGCTGATATACTTACTTTAACCTCAGCTGATCTCTCGCCACAAGTCCGCCTCCTGCCTTTCTTCTGGGTATGTACGGTCAGCCATGGCCGCAACAGTGACGCCACTGCCAATGGATTACAGACCATACCTGGAAGAGCCAGTTAGGAGCGTGCTCTGCTCCTGCTCGCTCTAAACCATCCTGAAACAGAAAGCTGGAGGCGTGACTTCCAGTGAGGGATTGGAGGGTATGGAACGTGTAAACAGCAAAAGATTGGATTAATGTAAGGCTAAAACGCAACTAAGGTTTTGGGAGTAATTAGGCTAATAAGACTTATTTATTTTGGTTAGACATGCCCTTTAAAGTAAGTTTAGAAGCATCTAATGCAAACGTAAGTAGGTTCTGGATGTCTCGCGACATGACGGCATTGCTGCCACAAACATGGGAGCATGTGAAGTCATCGCACCAAGACACACAGGGACATCCGGAACTTACCTTTTAGGACCAAGGAAGCTGGAGGGAGCAGGGGATCTCGTGGGGGCGGAGTTCCAGATTATACACGAGGAGGAAGCCAGCAAGATTCAAGCAGTGAGGGCTAGGCCACACTAGCGCGTTTTTCGCGCGTTTCGCGCTCGCGTTTGCGCCCGCGATTTTCGCTAAAATGGAAATCGCGGGAATGCAAAAATTCCCGCGATTTCCGATGCGCATGCGATTGCGCGTCCGTTCGTGTTTTGGTAACGCATGCGTTCACCATTTTTGGTGCGTTAACGCATGCGTGTCCATAACGCGAAAAGCGAAACCGCATGCGCAAAACGCGAGCGCGAAACGCGCAAGAATCGCGCACACAATTGCGTGCGATTGTGGCCTCACCCTAAAGGTAGGCTCTGGGGGTGGGGGATAGAACAAAAAAAAATTAGGCATCTTTATTTAAAGTTTTTACAGTGTACATATCCTTTAAGTGTTGTAGTGTGAAGGTCTCTATCTCTCTCTGTCAGGTGCAGCAATATTAGTGGAAAGTGTATCTTCTTAAAGGGTTGCCACTTTTGCTTTTAAGACCCGAAGACATATAAAATCTGCATGCTGCTGTGCTAAGTGCTTTAAATACATGCTGCATGGCTACACTGAAATCAATGTAGCCTGCATCGTGCTTTTTATAGAAATTATAACCAGTCATTTGTCTTGTAGATTTCATACGTGTTTGGGTCTTAAAGACAAAGGTAGCAACCCTAGTTAAAACATATCACATTTTCTTCCACTTCCTACAGTCCAACGTTCACATTTTAATAGGTACAATACTGAGAAATGCATTGCACAGAGCTGTGCTAAGATCAGGGTTATATTATCCTCCACATGCAGCACTTCTGTTGTTTTTATAAGTGTGCATATTAAAGGGAAATGTTACAGGGAATCCCACTTCCAGCTCTGCACCGTGTTGTTTCTATAATACCAATTAAAGGGGAACTGTTGGAGGAAATGCATACATGTTCTGTAAAATTGATGCACCACCATTTTTGGTTTGTATTGCATGTGCTCTGATAGGTTAGATAGAATTGAGGAAGCACAACGCTGCTCACAGAAGCGCCCACGATCGTGCATCATGGTGATAGGGGGATCTCCCATGGCCACAGTCTCATCAAATCTACGTGCTGCAGTGCTAAGTGCCATTGCATTAAATACATGCTGTATGGCTATAATGAAATCAATGCAGCTTGCATTACACTTCTAAATGTACATTGCAGCAATACACACACTAATATAAACGGTAGAGTGCAGAAATAAACATTCTAAAAGATAGTCTCTTGCAGAAATGCTCACAAATATAAAGGGTTAACAGGTTGATTCATAAAGACATATGGACATTTTAACACCTTCCCCCACTCTGAGCAGGAAAATCAGCTAATAATATTCACTGCTATCTCTGATGATTGGATGGGAGACATTGGCAGGTGGGGACTCTGAGTTCAACTGTTACATGCAGCTTAGCATAAGGGAAGTGGGAAACAAACACAAGGTAGCTAGTTAGCATGTGCAGAAGGAGTTTTGTGTCCAGGACCACCAGGAAGAGGCAACACTAGAAACCAGCAGTGACATAATAGATTGACAGTTCTATAAATGATTTCTTCACTAAGAGACTGAATGCAGAGGTGAGAGACAACTGGTTTTACCAAGTGACAAATATAGAGTCTGTAGAGCTGCCTTTGTATTTTGGGTTTCTTTCTTCTTTAAGAAAAAGTGAAAAAATAGAGAAGCGAGACCACAAGATAAGATGTTACAAGAAAAACAGTTGCTCCTGAAATAAAAAGTCAGTAAAATAGATTAACTGAAAAATACTTTGCAGATCTCAAGGCTAATTTAAAAGGTGACTAAAAGAAATGCATTTAGATGTGCTCTCTGCCATTGGAATGGCTGCATCCTAGTTGTTAATGTAAAATGCTATATGCTTCTCCAGTGTAAAGAATTTGAAGCTTCCTACATAATAAAGCTGGGTACACACGATTAGATATTTTGGTCTGATCGACCGATAGTTCAGTGTATCGGTCGATCGGACCGAAATTATCGCATCCGAATGCTCCCATGTCCGACCGACCGTTCGTCCGAACTCAGGTTATCTCATTGCAGATGCACCCCTGGTTGCCTGCCAACACAGGGATCTGAGGGCATTTAGGACATTTCCCTGTCGCACATAGCTCAAAATTAATGTAGCTGGAAAGAAAGTGGGGTGAACTTTTGTCTATCTGATACAGACTCTTGTCAGAAAATGCACCCTTGTTTTAAAAGCTTGATGGTAAAAGTTCCCGACCCATCGACATTTCAGTTGGTTGGTTTCTTTGGGCCAATGCGGCCAACATCTGACTGTTCACCCGAATCAGACGAACTAATGATCAGACACATCAGAAAACCATGACCACTCGTGTGTTCCTTTTTGGACCACACACTTGGTCGCAGCAAACAGTTGGGCGGCTACTTTTGCCGCGACCGACAGCCGGAAGAGCCAAATGGTTGGATCTGCATATAAGAAATATTTTTTTTTCAAACTATGGCCCTCCAGATGAACTACAACTCGCAGAATTCCTCAACTACGGAGGGATAGCTGGGAATGCCGAGAGTTGTCGTTTTCAAGCATCTGGAGGGCCATAGTTCCCTGATCTAGTGTATTGTCACTGACTCAAAGGGAGCTTTTCTGAAAACGCATATATTGCGAACTACACAAGAACAAGGTCTTTACTTCCCCTTATGAAAATAATAAGGACTCTCGTTAAATACACCGGAGGTCTGCACACCAGGACCAGGAGACATACCAGGCATGCCTATAATTAAGGACCTGTTTTGCAACCATTCTGGTATGTCTCCTTGAGTCCTGGTGTACAGACTTTCGGTGTATTTAATGAGATTCCTTGGAATTTGGTCATTGCGACGGGCCTGGGGCGTTTAGCACCTGGGCCATGGAGGCTGATGGGTAAGAGTGTACCTGCTATATATGAATATACAAGTGTATGGGCAGTAAGTAAGGACATACTATAGCATTACTGTTCTAGAGTTGAGCCCAACATGTTTTTTTACTACATTATGAAAATAATACACTATCTTTTACAAATGGGGCCCTAGTTGAAAGTGAATGTAAATGTGCTTTTTGTAGTTTTATGTAGTACTGATAATGTACATTTGAAAAAGTTGGCAGAAAGAGACAAAGCACTACAAAGTTTGCAAAGAAATTACTCACAGCTGGAAAGAAAATATCAGAGTGCACAGGAGAGAGCCAGAGATAATACAGCAGAGCTGGAGTTAACAAAGAGCGCTCTCCAACAGGCACAGAGGAAACTTCAAGCTCATACTCAAGAGGTAAGTGGTCATCCCTATACATCTGTGTTTTTACAGATCATTATATTGTCTCAGGAAATGCAGCTGTTTAATGTCACAACATTATTCTTACTTACTGTGTAATAGCACAGTGACTTACATAAACCCTCATTAAAAACACCTTCCTTCTATTATTATAGATTTATATTGCACCAACATCTTCTGTGGCGCTTTACAATTACATTGATACATATAAGAAAATGATTTATGTTACATACAAGGGTAGTGCATGGAATACAATGTTACAAAGTCAAACATGTTACATACAAGGGTAATGCATATAATACAAGTTCATGTAGTACTCAGTGTGTGACAAAGCAATAATACAGCAATAACATGATACAAAAGGAAAGAGGGTCTTTCCCAAGTGAGCTTACTGTCTAGAGGAAATGTGGCACATAAGGTGAAGTGAATTGGTATGCTGTCAGTATATTGTAAAACATACAGGTCGACTCTACCATTGCTGCGTTAATACATAGATTTATTTAGGCGCTTAAAAGCATGATAAAGGAGGAAAGCCCTGAGATGTTTGGTGTAGCACCATAACTTTTATAACTCAGTAGATTGTCAGTGAAGTTCAGCAGGTATGACCATGTTAGGTCAGTGGAAGAGGTAGTGTCCTAGGCCAGGTTATACGCTTGCCTGAAAAGGTGAGTTTTGAGGTTGTTTTAAGGAATATTAAGGTATGTTGAGTGACAAATGGAGTGAGGAAGGACGTTCCAGAGCAAAGGGATGGACGAGCAAAGTCCTGAATGCGGGTGTGAGAAGAGGTGAATAGGGTGGATGAGAAGATCATTTGCAGAGCGGAGTTTACCTTGGATGAAAACAAACTCCACTAGGCTACCGATCATATGTAATTTAAAACAAATAGCCTATGAATAGTGGCCTACGGTAGCCCAAAACGCGTCAGGCGACTGATCTGTGTTACTTTGTGATTTCCGTTTTGTGAATAAGGAAGTTTTTAACTTACATATGACCGGAAGCCTATTGGAGTCTGTTTTTAGTGTGCGCTACTAAGCTATATGTATGGACATTTGAACTTATGGGACTATGCGAGGGACTCGGGGCAGACGCACATGGGTCAACTACATGAAAGAGTGAGTACGGAATACTTGCACAGTCAGTGCATTTTTATGATAAGAGAGGACTTGTTCCAATTCTTTATGTGACACCAAATGTTTGTAACCTGTTAGCAAAGGGTCTGGGGTTCCTACACCCAGGCCACCCATACAAGTGAGTAGAAAACTGCCTATACAAGGCTGAGGGTCACTATACAGATTAAAGGGGAAGGTCAGTGCAAATACTAATTTTTTTTTCATCCCAATGACCTTAATCTGCCAATTCAGAATTTTGTCTGTGTATAAATAAATGCAACCGAAATACTGACTTACTGTTTGCAGGACCCCTAGTAGAGACCGTTATGGTATTGCCCTTGACCCAGCACCTGGGTTGATTCAGTTGCTCAGTAGAGATCTGAGCATCTTTTACCCATCCAACAACCAATCAGAGAAATAACTGTTAGGAACATTCCTAGGATGTGGTGCATTCTGGGAAGAATAATGACAGTTAGAACCTAAAATGTCAGCTCACTAATGTCAACAGCAGGGAACAGCAAAGGGTATGAAATCAACTGATTTTTTAAAATCGGAGAGAATATGTAGAATAAATAAGAAGGCATTACACAAACTAACAATTTAACAAATATTGATCATTTCCACTGAACTGTCCCTTTAAAGCTATGAGATCTATTAAAGGAATGTATTACATACTGCTTTGTGGGATTAAGTAAACAGCTTGAATAAGATTCTTAGCGCAGCAGGACATAAACTAAAATTTAGGTAGGAAAGGATAAATGCGAGAGTGGGTCATTTCATTAATATTAAAAATATTAAAATGTAGGTAGGGGAGAAGATCTGGAGGGTAGGAAATTTTAGTTTAGTCTTGTCCAAAATCAGTTTGAGGAAGTGGGAGAACAGAAAAGCAGAGGTGGCACTAAGGCAGTTAGGAGCCTAGGATGTCACTGTAGTGAGAACAGGGGCAGAGACATTAATGTAGGTGTTGTCAGCATGCAGATGATACTGGAATCCAAATAAACAGATGTTCAAGATCAAAGGTGTAAATGGAGAAAAAAAGAGGACAAAGTACTAAGCCTTACCCCACATGGAGGGGGTAAGGCCCAGAGTTTTTATCAGAGTGGAACACACCAAAAGACCTACCAAAAAGTGGGGGGAAGTCAGGAAAGAGTGGATACCTAAGGAGGATAGGATCTGAAGAAGTAGAGGGTGATCAACTGTATCGAATGCTAAGGACAGGTCGGGAAGAAAAAGAAGTAGTGACCTTTTAGATTTAGTGTAGATTATTAGTGGGGGCAGTTTCTGTGGAGTGTTTAGAGCAGAAGTCTGACTAGGTGATCAAAGAGCAGAAAGTTGATCAACAAGGTCAGCATAGACATGTCTTTCCAGCAATTTATATTCAAAAGGGAGAAGAGAAACATGCTGGTAGATGGTTCCAAACAGATTTTTTAAGAATAGGAGATACAACAGTATATTTGAATCAAGAGGGTACCAGTGGAGAAAAACAAGTTAAAGAGGGAAGTTAGGACTGGTATGGAGGAAAGCTAGAGATAAGACATGAGATAAGAGAGGTAGAGTCAAAGGGGCAGGTGATGAAGGAGCCTTGGAGAGTAGGTATGAAAGTCCCTGTTCCGTAATAGTGGTGAAGATTCTTATGCCATAATTGGAGGGGGTAGGCTAGACAGTACAGTGGTTAGGGTTGGAAGCTGTGGGGATAAGCTAGAGTGTGCAGGATATCTATTCCTTTATAGACCTCCTACCACTATATAACATAGTAATAAACGGAAGATTAAACATACTATAGGTTAATGTATCTTATTTTTTTGTTTGTTTCTGAGGGTATTTTCTTTAGGTTATAAGGAACTGACCTGGGTAATATTATTTTTCACCTCTTCTTTAGCTCAAACACATGGAGGAATCTTTGTTATGTTTGCGTACAGAAGAGGAAACGGCTCAAAGGATTGCAAGGGATCATAGCAAAGAATTAAACACAGCACAAGAATGTATAAAGGAATTAAAAGGGCAAGTAGCAGCTGCACAAGCAGGCCAGAGAGAAGCCATGACACAGGTAAAATGAACGGAAATCTAAAATAATCATTTTTGTTTCCTTTCCTTTAATACAGAGCTTTACATAAAATGCCCATTCCACAAAGTTGCTTAAAATTGGATTCTTCCTACTAATGCAAAATTGCCTGCATGCTGTACACCATTTTACAGGACCAGTAAACCATAAAACATCTTTTTTTAATAACAGTTATCTCTTTACGTTATCTTTCTGCTTGTAGTGAGATGTGCTGGTAACAAATTAAACTTAAATCTTAAACTTAAACACAGTTCACAACTTGTCCTTGCTTGTATGTTTTTGCTGAGGGGGAGCATGGACCCATGTTATAAAAAAAAAAAGTTACCCACTATAAAATCATAACTATAGCAGAAACTTACCTCTGGAATGTAGAATGTTGCATTGTGGGTTTTTTTCTTTTATCTTGACCTCGGAAATTATTTTTAAGCATGTTTCCTTCTCTTTTAAAGGGCATGTCCACCCCTAAATCTAAAATTTGCCCAGGTGCTGGCTCCTCTGTATAGTTTTAAAAAATCCTTACCATACATCCCTGCTCCTTATGGTTCTCCTGCAGACCATGTCCAAAGTCCAGGAAACTTGAGAAGTAGAGGCAGTCTTTCTGCCCAAAGGTCTCTACCTCTTGTCTTGGTTCCGGGAGGGATGCTTACTTTCGCAGAGGAGGCCTTTCTCCCCCTCCTTCCCTCCGGATCCCTTCTGGCTGCCCTTCTTCCTAGCGTGAAACCCTTTTAATGTAATGTTCCTCAGGCTTCCCCACCCCCAACTGCCATGTTAATACTAAAAAAAAATTTGCTCCAGCCATTTGCTCCTGTGCCTATCTTTACAGCCAGCAGCCACATCTGTGATTGGCTGACCGGTAATCAATCACAGATGTGGCTGCCGGTCCGGCCCCTTTCTGCTTTTTCCGGTTAGCAGAGAGGGGAGAAGATAGCCGCGGGAGCGAAGGGACTGGAAGTAACTATCGGAAAGTATTTTTTTAGTATTAACATGGTGGTCAGGGGTGGGCAAGCCTGAGGATCATTATATTAAAAGTTATTTTTTTGGGTGGACATGCCCTTTGTCATACATACCAATTCCCTGCTCTACTTCTCCGCATCTTGAGCTAAGATGACAAATCTGTTGGGATAAACTAGCTGGGAAGAAGTAGCCCCGCTCTCCTGTCCCCTGCTTCCCCTAGTCACATTTACAAATCTACTTGCCTTTTCCTCCTTAAATTTATGATTTTTTGAATGGAAAGAAGCATGAAAAAGTTGCTTTCCTTGACATTTGGGATATTATGATAGCTTTATATTTACTCAAGTCCTAAAAATTAGTCTCTGATTGAATGCAAATAATTGTTAATACAGCAAAGTAGTCTTTATCTGGTACAGACACTTATTTAAAAACTCCACGGTCTTATTAGACTTTTACATTGTGGCTGTAAAGTACCAAACGTTATATATAACAATGGCCGTAATATTCAAACCATAAATTTAAGTGTAGCTTTCACAATGCCAGTAAGGGTGGCCATACACATTTTCGATACTTGACAAATCCCACTGGATATGATTTATATTAAATAACAAGTTAAATCTCCAGGGACATAAATAGGTGCCTCACCTAAAGTGTGGGTGCATATACCTGGGTAACACAAAAGATACAACTACAAAGAGAAACTGCCCACAAACAGGTCTGCCCATAATAACTCCATGGGCACTCCAATGCCATACACCTGGGGGGGGGGATTTCAGATACAATACAGGATCTGAAATAATAATATAACTACCAGACTGTGAAAGTAACAGATGTAACCCATACCAATGTATGTCTAAAGTGACAAATTTATTATCACATATGTAATACAATGCAACATAGTAAGTATAAAAAGACACAATAAAACAAACTATTTGCTGCACAGATTTGAACAATCTATTCTGTGTCTAGAAGGGATTGGGTCCAGAAGAAGGGATTGGGTCCAGAAGAAGGGATTGATAAAATCTTGAAATGTATGTCGGTCTTGGCTTTGGATTACTTGTAGTGATACCTGGCATGTTGGCATGCTGGCCATCAGAAGATGATCTATTGTGTACAAAACAGGACTTGGCTGTTCTTAATTATGTGATGATTTGTACACAGTCCTGGATTGTATGATGATTTGTACACTTAGTCCTCGTATGGAAAGTAGCAGCATGAACTTTAACCATTTGAAAGCAGTGAGGTTGTTTTTAATTTCTTCCCTTATAAAGGAGAATTGCAATTCTTCTGTGGTGAGACTATTGGTGGGGGTGGTATACAGGGAAAACTTTAAAAGGGAAGGTGTATGACTCATCAGGTGCCTGTAATATCGTTCAGCCAGTTATGACTCAGTCTGTCACTATCATGAACTTTAGGGCAGTCTTAGCTGATTTTTAAATGTAATTTATTCAGGTTCTGGGGTTTAAGATTCATAGGTTGTCCTCAATTTGTACTGAAACGTGAATTGCTTACTGCAGTAATAGCAGAGAGACAATGCATCTCATATGTTTCTCCTAAATCTGGGCAGCTGAACAAGAAAGATCAGAGGGGTAAAATGTAACAACTGGTAAAGGCTGAACCTGCCATGGGATGGAAAAAGTAACAAAGTAACTAATCTACCAGCTAGTTACACTATCATCCCCTAATGTAGGGAGAATGAAAGCAATGAATGCACCTGCCCCATGGCCAGATTATGCACAAGGCGCCCAAGGCAAGTGCCTGGGGCCCGGATGCCAGGGGGGGGCCCGTCGAGGCCATCCAGGAACCCGGCCACCTGGTATGGCTGTGTATGGTTGACAATCCAGCTCTTTTCTAGTACTGCCTGCCTGCCTGTCCTAAGAGACAATAGAGGTCACGGACAGTTAGCTGCCTGTGCACAGGCCGCCCATCTTAGCTCGATGCGCAACATACGGTGCCTCTGCGTGGTCACCTGTGTGCGTACTCTGCCTGCATCCTGGCTTGAGCCCTCAGCCCAGTCGCACACTCACTCCTGTCCTGCACTGAGGCTAAGTTCCTAACCCAAGCTCCCTGCTACTGCCTTCACACAGCAGGTTAGTAGGATTAGCACAGCCAGGAGAAACTGTAAAATAAAAAAAGCTGTGACAGTGAGATGTGCCGAATGTTAATGGTGGGGGGGGGTTGGGTTATGCTGCAAACTGTGCCAAAATTCATGTGGTAGAAGTGTGTGTTTGCTGTGCCAGGGGGGATCATGTGCTAGTTGTGCCAGGGTGATCATGTGCTGGTTGTGCCAGGGGGGATAATGTGCTGGTTGGTTATGCCAGGGGGATCATGTGCTAGTTGTGCCAGTTCGTCCGAATAGTTCGAGTTCGTCCGAACTTATAAAGTTCGGCTCAAACTCATGTTCGAGTTCTAGTCCATTCCTAGAGGGGAATTATAATTGGAAAACACCAGCAGAATAATGCTGGATGGTGCTGGAAAAGATTTTGTACCATTTAATGCACCTTTGCATTAAATGGCACAACATTTGGTCAAGGGAGGTTGAAGGCACGGGAAAGGTGACATCAGATTACTCTCAGATGCTCCTGGTCTACAAAAAGCATGTTGGAAAAACATGTTTCCCCAAATTGGCTTAACGGATTTTGATGGGGGATGGCTTGTTTTAAAGCTAGAATCGCGGCCAATAACATATATAATTATAGTTCTGGGGTTGGACTTGCCCTTTAAGTGTAATATACAGTTAGCAGGGCAGTCCTGACTATCTGAGTGAATGGGATTCACCTCACAGGAGCAGAGGATTGAACAAGATTACAGGTGAGCAGGAAGAGCCAGCAAGTAAAGTGGAAAAGGTAAGCTTTGCCAATGGCTTAGAAAAATAAGAGTAACATAGTGTGTGATTTAAAGGTACAGCTTTGCAAAGGACTGAACTTTCATTTACACTGTGCATATCCTTTGAGGGAGAACTAAATCCAATTTTTTATACTCCAGAATCTGAAAACAACCCCCTATAAACACCAATAAGCTATAAAATCCCACTTCAGTAAATTGTATTAAAGTAAATGTAAGCCTATGAAGATCTGGATGAAGTATCTGTGTGTATGTGCAGTGTCAGACCACACCTCCTGACCTCAGATGTTTCCTTGCTTTATCTGTCCTGTAAAAGGATTGGCTAAGATTATTAATGTGTGTGACCAACTGTAACATGTTTCTGCCATAGCTAAGGACTGAGCATGTGCAGAACATAATGGTCATTGACCAAACTGTGTGATAGCACAGCACAAACCATATGTCATTTAGGTAAGTTTCCCAGAGCCCGTAACAAAATGGGAGGTAAGACACAGATTACTGGTTTTATATCAAGGTGTTTTGCCTTCTGGTTCAGTGTTGTTCTGTGGCTTTAGTTTTCCTTTAATTGAAGAGGCTTTATTATTGATGTAAAAGGGTGATGGACCATGTTTGTTCAGTGTGTCAAACATTTTCTGCACATAATCAAGTATACCAACTTCAAACACATGCTGGTTTAAAACATTTTGGTTATTTGTGATTTTGGGATGATAGAGAATGTTCCGTTGAATTTAAATTCTATTTTATTTTGTACTGTTTATGCTCTCGGTCCTGCTACAGTGTTGTTTTTATGCTAGATTTTGTGTTAAAGGACAACTCCACCCTCATAAGAACATCTTTTAGAAAGAACGGCCTCTTTAAAATATGTTGATATATCATAGTTTGTCATATGAATTTATTACTGTATGCCTGCTATGCTTCTGGAGGCCTCATGGAAACTGAGCAATTTAGAAACCTGTACTGAGCCTGGGCATGCTCAGAAGAGGCAGATAGGGGATTAACATTCAGTCATTGGCTGTGATGTCAACTGTCAAATCCATAACTGACAGTTGCTAACTGGAAGAACCAGGAAGCAGAAACAGGACAATGTGCAGGATTTCAGGTTAGACTTATATATTTCAGATTTCAAACTGTTACTGTTTTGGGGGGTGATTTACCTATATGTAAGTTTTCATTTTAGTGCTGGACTTGCTCTTTAAGCAATAAAAGGAGTAATTTAAATGTATGACCTTAACCTATAGATACTGCAATATCAGTTTATTTGTTGTAATCTGGGTTAAATCTGTAGATCTTCTAAAATAACAAATTGGAGGAAATAAATTGGTAATCAAATCCTGTTTCTACAGCTGAATAATCGGACCAAAGAGTTGGCATCTCTGCGGAATGAGCTGCAACGCTGCCAGCAAAGGAAGAGTGAATTAAAGAAAGAAGGTGCAGCACAGGAGGAACAACTTCAGAGACTGAGAATAGAAATTCATTCTCTGCATGAGCTTCAGAGAAAGAAAGAGAAAGAGGTAAAACTACCATAATATTTTCTAAACTACATGTGAAAATGAAATTCACAAGCAGTGGATACAAGGCAGATTAGCACAAACAGGTGTGGAATGATAATAGCACCAGTACAGGTGTGAAGTGTGTCAAGCAATATCATTTCAATGGTATTTTAGTGACCAGTCAAACATGGCAGACAGCCCCACAAACAGCATCCAGCAGGGGGTAAAAAAAAAGGACACATTGCTAGTGGTTGAGTGTGGCAGCCGTCATATATGACAAGAAATCAGCTAGGCATAGCAATTTAATTGTAAGCTCTATGGGGTAGGGACCTCTTTCCTCATGTTACATGGCTCAAGCACTTGTATACTTTTTGATGCACCTAATTATTTATAAAAATATTTATATTTATTTGTCTCCTTTATACAGCTTTTTGTTTTATAATATTGTACAGCGCTGCATCACCAAGTGGCGCTATATAAATAAACATATACATACAGTTAGGTCCATAAATAGGACAGAGACAATTAACTTTGGTTCTGTACATTACCACAATCAATTTAAATGAAGTGCAGAATTTCAGCTTTAATTCAGTGGGGTGAACAAAACGATTGCATAAAAATGTGAGGCAACTAAAGCATTTTTTAAACTCAATCCCTTCATTTCAGGGGCTCAAAAGTAATTGGACAAATTAAATAACTGGAAATGTTCATTTCTAATACTTTGCTGGCATTTACAGCCTGAAGTCTTGAACTCATGGACATTATTAGAAGCTGGGTTTCCTTTTTTTCAAGGAAAATAAAAAAAATGATGCAGCACTTGTGTTGCAATAAATATACTGCGTGGTGTCCCCTTCTTAGAAGGTGAGGACCCTCCCCCAAAATATACCCGATATATCGGGTGGCATTTTACCATGTGTATACATTGGCTGACTCTCAGCCAATCACAGGAGCAGCTGCCGGTCTGCAGAGGGCCGGGAGCAGACAACCTGGGGTGGAGATATCCTTTAAAGGAATAGTTCACTCTCAAAGTGAACTATTCCTTTAACATATTTATTGAAGCCCGGGAGGTTAAGGAGCTATGCCTTACCTCCCGATCTTCAATCAATATTACAGGGTCCGAGAACAAAGATACCAAAGAACTTACCTTTTACGCGATCCACCGCAGCCAAGCTGCAATCTCCGACCGCTTCATCCTGTTGTACAGCTATAGCGCGCATGCGCTTGGCTGCGGTGGATCGCATAAAAGGTAAGTTCTTTGGTATCTTTGTTCTCGGACTCTGTAATATTGATTGAAGATCGGGAGATAAGTCATAGCTCCTTAACCTCCCAGGCTTCAATCAATATATTAAAGGAATAGTTCACATTGAGAGTGAACTATTCCTTTAATGGCATCATGGTGTTAATTAACAACCACAGTGTTAAATAACATGGTTATGGCGTTACATACAGACAACAATGCTTTATAAATCTGACCCCAGCTTCCAACTGGAATCTCTTCTTAATGAAACAGTCCAAGTTTCACTGTGATTTTAAGCTTTCCATTGCAGAAACCTATTTTGTTCATATCTTAGGGTTTTAAGTTATTTTATATCTATTATTACTATCTTATTATTTATATTATCTATATATTTATTTATGAAAACTAAAATTTAACCCATTAATGGCTCCACTGTATAGTGTTAAAAAAATACTTACCTTACTCCTCTGCTCCTCAGGGGCATCTCTATGGTCTAAGAAGATCAGGGGCACTCCACGTGCCGCATGCAGGGAGCTGAAAATTTTTTAGGCCACGCCCCCTTTCTCAGCCCCAATTAAGCCAGACACACTAGGTACTTAATAGAGACGCCCAAAAAGACACAGACAGACGGATAGACAAACACAAATATAGATACACAGACAGATAGTGATAAACAGACAGAAAGACAGAGATAAGAGTTGGACAGAGATACACAAATTAATGACACAAAGGCACAGTAAATTGGAAATTTCATTATATACTGGTAGCAATCTGGTAATTTTAAACTTACTGTGTATAGATACACAGCCAAATAGTGTTAAACAGACAAAAAGTCAGAGAATTAAGGTTCGTACACACGTTAGATAATTTTCGTACGATACAGCCGACGAAAACGTTCAACGACAACATCGTCAATTTTCAACAAGCCTCATTTTTCAAACGACTATTGTACACACAACAACGATAATAGCAACGATAGTCGTGCAAACGTCAGACGTGCTGTTCACGGTTGTGGCATTGCGCGATGTTCGTTTCTGAAACAACGTTCGTTTGATCGCGTGATTACTGAAACCAACGCATGCATTTCTATACATTTTCGTAGAAATCTAACGATAATCTTCCGAACATGTATAGATATAACGACAATCGGCAGAACAAATCCACCGTGCTGGTCGTCGGAAAAAGCCGACATCAGTCAACGGTTGTTGGTCTTTTACGATCATTGGAGCTATATTTTCACAAGTATCGTGCGACTGCTCGTTCGTTGGCTGTATCGTACAAAAATTATCTAACATTGTACGACCCTTTAGACAGAGATAGAGATAAGAGTTAAACAGAGATACACATATTAATGACACAAAGGCACAGTAAACTGGCAATTTCATTATACACTGGTAGGAATCTGGTAAATTTAAACCTACTGTTGCGTTCATTTGTAGTCAGACGCTTGCCCACACCTTTGGCCAGGGAGACCTACTTGTACCTTCAACATGGACTTCTGCCCCTAACTATCTCTGTCACTCTCCCTCTCCGTATATCTATCTCTGTCTGTCTATCTGCCTCTTGTCTATCTCTCTTTTTATCTGTCTCTCTTTCTGTTTCTATCTATCTCTCTATTTTATCTATCTTTTTGAATCTTGTCTATCTGTCTCTCTCTAACTATGTCTATCTGCCTCTTGTCTATCTCTTTGTGTCTCTATATCTCTATCTGTCTCTTTAACTCTGACTGTCTATCTATCTAACTTATCTATCTATCTAACTCTGCCTGTTTATCTATATCTGCCTATCTATGTATCTGTATTATCTATCTAACTCTGTCTATCTATCTAACTCTTATCTGTCTATCTAACTCTGTTGATCAATCAATCTATGTATCTACCTATTATCTATATATCTCTAACTCTGTCTGTGTATCTATCTAACGCTATCTATCTAACCCTGTCTATCTATCTATATCTAACTGTCCTGTCTATCTATCTATCTCTATATATCTATCTCTGTGTATCTATCTCTCTATCTCACTAACTCTATCTATGCCTGTGAAGGTTCTCATTCATCCAGGTCATGGTATATCTGTTGTATTCAATTAGATCAACTGGACTTGAAATGTAGTTCTTGAAGACGTTTCGCTAGTCATCCGACCTCTGTCCCAGACCCAGGTCACACCACCTCTGTCCCAGACCCAGGAGATAGAGTTACATGACATTACAGCAGTGTCATCTGTCCCCAGCCTCTCCTTCCCAACCCAGCATGATCTCCTTCAGTAAACTTTTTTTTAACACTGTGTTGTGAAGTTCCTAGTCAGGAAACTCAGGATCGGATGTCTGGATCTTGCATCCCCTCCTCAGAGGGGAGGACCCAGAGCCGCTCCGCCCACAAATCTCTGCAGACTGCTGGTGATTGGGAGGGAGGGGTCAGAGTGAGAGTCCCGTAGCTGTAGTCTGTGTGAGATTGTAACGTAAGCTCTGCTCTGCTTCTTACAGTGAGTCAGAAACCTCCTGCTCAGGACACACACACACGGACACAGGGACGCACACTTGCATTTTATTATATATGATATTGTAGAAATGTATTTACCGTATATACTCAAATATAAGTCGATCCGAGTATAAGTCGAGGTACCTATTTTTACCTGAAAAATTAGTAAAACATGATTGACTGGAGTATAAGACGAGGGTAGAAATTATGACCACTACTGCCTTCTGATTCTGTATTGATTTGAGGCTTTAGTTGCCCTTTAAATGGACAGCAGAATTCCCATACAGTTATAGCCAAATCCATTATGGCTATTACTGTATGGGACTACTGTATGGGAATTCTTCTGTCCATTTAAAGGGCAACTAAAGCCTCAAAACAATACAGAATCAGAAGGTAATATTTAACAATAGATACCATCCTCCTGATTCTGTATAGTTTTAAAGCATTAGTTGCCCTTTAAATAAAGAGTAATCACACACAGTAAACTCAAATTCCTTGCCACTCCAGATGAGTTGTAGTTCCCTAACATCTGCAGTGGCAAGCACTGCACTCCCCCCAGAGCCCTTCCAGTTCAGTGGACTTGCCTTTGTGTAGCCTGCAATAAGGCTGCTCCTGGTGCTGCCATCTGGATTTCTGGAACCATAAATATGGCAGCCGAATGTAAGGTCCATAACAACCACCTTCCAGCAAAGCCCTCTGACCTAGGTTTCTCCTCTCACCACAGAGGGGCTCTGGCTACACTACTGCATCAAAACTTCTGCTGCCCTAAGTCCAGTAATTGGCCAGCTGCTTGCATCCGCATTAACTCCTCTGGTGGGTCACGTCATTACTCGGCACCGAGTAATGACGTGAAGCAAGCGGAAGCAAGCGGCCGGACGATTACTGGACTGCAAATGTGAGTGACTCAAGTATAAGTCGAGATTTTCACACAGTTTTCTGTAGGGGGGGTTTGAGTGGGTGGCCCACGGCACCCGCGATTGGGAGGGGCCAAGTGGGACTTAAGGGAAGGGGCCAAGGAAGGCCTTCAAAGGAGGGGCCATGGGGCCCATGAGTGGGAGGGACCAGGGGGCCTGCAAGGGCAAGAGGAGACATAGGGCAGAGTGACTGTCACATGGTTTTAGAACAGGAAGCAGGAAGTGCAGGAGATCTGGTGATGTTGCTGCCATATCACACAAAAATTTAAATATCCAAAACTATGCAAAATAAACAATGAAACTAACATGCGAAAATTCTCAGGAGAGCAATTCCTATCAATTTACCTAAAGTCATTTTTGGACCACAGTTCCCATTTAAAGGAATATTTTGATTTTCTGGTAATCCAAGTACTTATTTTGTATATTTATGTTTTATATTGAGTAGCGGTTCACTTTTCAGTTTATTCCAGAATTAGGAACTTATTCTGGTTAGGTACTTGGTTGGAGCACTTCTCCACTTGTATTTTATTTACTCTGTAAAAGGAGAACTTTAGATTTTAGCTTCCATCACAAAAAAAGCCAGATAGAGATCAAACATCAAAGCCCAACTGACAGAACTGTGTCACCATCCTGATTTAATGGAAAACCAGGACACATAGACTGCACCAAAATCCAGCTCCCAAAAGTTATTGGCAACCAGAGGATTAGACACTTCCCACTAGGTCAGTCCTGTTTCAAGCAATATCATGATTTTCCTTACCAAACTTTATTGCGCATTTGAACATGGTTTTAGAGAAAATATCACGATAAAGTTAATAGAGTTAAACGCTGGTTAATGCTCAATACCTCAGCAATTAGGCTTGTTTTCTATTAGGTTTATTACTTCACACTTTTATCTTAACTGTGCCTTTAAAATAACATTAACACAAGGAGCCATCTGAGCACAGAAATAGACTACAGCTCAGTAGTAAACTATTTTCCTTCTCACCTTTCACACTGTCTTACCACACTTCATGTTCATGCAAAAGTGCTGCCTTCCGGGATTAGCTGAACAGTATAATTTTCTTTATTAACCCAATATATATTTCAATAATAAAATAAAATCATAGTTCAAGCTCAAAAGAACTGTCAATAAATAGTATTTAAAGTTACCAGGAATTCACCAGATCAATACAATTCATTATGCCATAACTGTACCAGATTTGTCATGTGTGTAGTGGACCAAATTACAAATATCAAATTGTTCAGTTTAGAGGCACAATAGCTTGATCCCAGGGGGAGTAACAAACTGAAAAAAGCACTCATCCAGTACATGTTGTTCAAGTAATCGGTCAATCCAAACCCATTCAAACAATTACAGGTTATGATCAAGCAGGGTGATTACTGTGTTACACTCATAGAGCAACATCAGATTGTTTGAAAACACTGCAATGATGCATCGGCAATTCCCAAAACATACTATACAAAGTAATAGTCACAGGATTTGTTTACAGGTATGTTTACGCTACATATACATATTTATATTGTTACAATGAACTGTGAGAGCTCCTTTTATCCTGCTGTTTTGTATTTGTTTAAAATGTTTTTTTTGAGTGCTCATCCATGAACAGTGGATTATGTTCATAACCACATTTATTACGTATTTGTCATTTTGTTGTCTACTCCGAAAGGTAAACATTTTGAGTTGTTTGTTCTTAAAAAGGCATGCCCACACACAAACTGATATTTTATATGCAATTTAAGCAGCCCCTCAAACCCTGTTTTCATTATACTTACAAATTCCAAACAGGCTTCTTAAAGGACATATACAAACTGATCCCTCACTAGTATGTTCAGTCTCCTCTGCTGCTGTTGCAAACTAGTTATGAACATGCACAGCAGCAGAAGAGGCTTCTTTAATAACAGCCATCAGATTTTAATGATGGCTGACACCTGGAAGCAGCAAGACCGAAGGGCAATTTCCAGGGAGGGATCTGGTTGTGCAAGTCCTTTCAGGCGAGTCTTTGGAATAGTTAAGTATAATAAAAATAGAGAGATAATTAATCTATATATAAAATTAACAAAAATGTGTGCCCATTGGTGCACAGTGGAAATTATGGGGGAGATCCAATATAGTCGTTTTTCGTCTAAAACCCACGTTAACCCGAAAAAACGGGGTTTTAGACGGAATTTAGAGCACAGCGCCGTTTCCAAATGTTTTTGGAAACAGCGCTGTGCTAACGATCCAAAACCTCTGCCGTTAAGGTTTGCGCTACCACGTAGCGCGAAACTTAACGGTAAAGGTTTAAGAGCGTTAATGTCGCGCTCCTTACCTTAGCCCGATCCCGCGATGCAATAACTGACGTAATCTCGTTTACGTCAGTTATTGTATCGCGGGATCGGGCAAAGGTAAGTAACGCAGCGCCCGGCTTTGGATCTCCCCCTATGTGTGTATGTTTTGCTATGTGTAGTTGCAGTGCTCACAGGAACCATCAGGAAACATCCAGGGGGGCAATAATAAAAATTAGTCTGAAGGTCCTAAAAAAAAACAAATAATCGCATCATATTAATTGAACAAACACACACTTATATCCTCCCTTACCTATACTACCTGCCAGCTAGAATATAGAGGGTCTATGTGGAATAAACCTGCAGGTCTGAGAACTGACCCAGACAATCTAAACAGCACCTTTGGGCAATCAAAAGCAGCCCATACATATATCTGATTTTACTTTCTCAACCGAGTGCTCCCGCGACATTAGACCGATCATGCAAGAACCGCCTGTCTGTGGCATAGAAGAATGGGAAAGGTGATTCTGGCAAGATCAAACTAATACTGCATGAGAGCTTGGTTGGATAAGTACAATTGGATATATGTATAGCCACCTTAAATCCTATACAGAATCCTGATTAACATGCAAGGCTCATATTTATTAGTATTTACCACAACAAGTTTAACTAACCTATAGGGTTAGGACTTGGGAGCACAGGATACTGATTGAATATACATGTTAGGGAGAGGTGTGGATAGCGGAGCTAAAAGCTCCACACAGAGTATAAAATGAAAAAGAGCCTTCTTAGAACAGAAGGTACCTCAAAGAATCATGTTATTATAATAGCATTGCCTTAATAATCTAACATATAAACACATATTTCTCGCTTAAAGAAATGGGTGGGGACATGCAAAGTATCTCAGCCTGTGACAATGTGTCAAGATATAATATAGCCTAATGATATAGAGCAGGTGTGTAACTTGTGACCTTTTACGTGTTTGAAAACCACAATTCCCAGCATTCTCTGTTTGCAGTAAGTTTTTTCTTAATATTCTGTAGCTAAGGCATCTGTCTAGATCTAATACAGCCTAAGCTTGTGACCTTTCACATGTTTGAAAACTACAAATCCCAGCATTCTCTGTTTTGCAGTTAGTGTCTTCTTAATGAACTTTTCACATGTTTAAAACTACAACTCCCAGCATTCCCTAACTGCACAGAATTCTGGAAAACTTAGTTTTCATACATCCTGGAATAAAGACACATTAAAAGACTTACAGATATTAAAAGCCCACGGTCATGCTTTAGCGCTTCCTACCCAAGGGTTTGAACATGCAAGTGATTCATCTGTCCTTCCCTTACATCCATAGCTATTAGACTATTGGATTAGGGAAGCATTATATGGGTCGATTGGTTGGCGCAACATTAATGCCCGCTTTGCGGTGGCAGCGCGAGTACCAGAAAAGGCACTAGTGCGGCTGTTTCAAAGTAATTTACCAGAGGTTGCGTGCCTCTTTACACTTAAGTATTAAACACCAACTAATAGCTGGCGATAAATACTTATGTGCGGGTGAGATTCACCCAAAATCGCACAGCCTCTGGTAAATCCCGTATGGGAGTTTTGCCCAGAGAGCTTGTGCCTCTGGGTGAATCTCCCTGTTAGTCATAAACGTTACCATATTTGCACTAACTTCCAAATACCACCTACCTGGCAGTTATAATCTATAAAGTCTAAAGGTTCGTGCACACATGCGATCGCCGGTGCCGACGCATGACGTGTGCGAACGGCTGATTCGGATTATATTCGTGCCGTGTATCGACAGAATGGCCATTTTAGCCGATAAAGGGCCTATACATGGCACGATTATCAGCCGTGCGTACACATCGTGCGTCACGGGTTGGCACCCGCAAATGCATGTCTGTACGAACCTTAAGGCTGGGTAAACACCAGTAACGAACCAATAATGCCACGGATTAGTCGGCTGGAAATATGTGATGGTGTGGGGCGGCCAGCCGCGACCGAGTTTGGTCGTCCGTATCAGGCAAATGGGTCAGTTAGTAAATCACAGCCAATCATGCAGTTCCCTATGGGACCACATGATCAGTCTGTCACATGTGCTGCTGGCTGCAGCCACTGTTACTGTGACCAACAGTCATCTGTCCTGGCAGGGCTCTCACACAAAGCAGATGCTCAGTTGGGACACATGTATTATTTGTATCCAGACAAAATGGTATTAACCTGCAGATCTGAACACAGATCCAGGCAATCCTGCCACAATGTGCAATTCAATCTGAACAGTTACATTGGACATCCTGAGACCCTATACAGGATCCAGAACAACATGCTAGGCTCATACTTATTGGTAATTACCACAGCAAGTTCCAGATTTACAGTCACTATAGGATTAGGAAACACAGGATTCTGATTAGCTTGACAAATTATGGAGAGGTTTGGATAAAGGAGCTAAAAGCTTCCCACAGGGTATAAAATGTAGAGCCTTCTTATAATTGAAGGTACCTGACAGCCTCATGTTTTATATATTAATATTGGGGTAAAAACTGCCCATTTCTCTAAGAATGCTGGGTAGTTTCAGAGACATGCAAAGTCATTTAATCATAAACAGACACTTCCTGTTTAGCAAACAGAAACTGGATTGTCTCATTACTTTCTATGGAGGGGGTGGAATGTTTTAATTGGCTAAGACTGTCACATGTTTTACAAACAGCACATAACTGGGTATAATACAGGAACTTCCTTACACTTCCTGTCTTGTCATGGACAGTTAAGAACAAGGTCCATATGCACACTAACCCCAGGCGGGTGCAAACAGTCCAAAATCCCTACTTCAAAGGGAACGAATAGCTAGAAAATATCACGGTAGACTTGCACTCCAAACGGTGAATAGTTTATTAACAGCAAAACATCAGCAAATCAAACAACGTTTCGGGGTAACAACCCCTTCATCAGGTGATGTGAACAGCAACACAGTGTGGGCTTAAATAGCCTAGTGCTAAAAAGGTACTGCCCCTGGTGGGTGTGTGCAAGAGCACTACCAATAAAATCATAGATAAAATAATATTACCGATAATAATATAATACATATAAATATATCATCTAAAAGTGTTGTATATAACAGTAATGTGTAGGGAACAATGTAAAAGTCACATAGGACTAATAAATATAAAGTGTCTAGTGCTAGTAATACCGATGTATTATATTATTATCGGTAATATTATTTTATCTATGATTTTATTGGTAGTGCTCTTGCACACACCCACCAGGGGCAGTACTTTTTTAGCACTAGGCTATTTAAGCCCACACTGTGTTGCTGTTCACATCACCTGATGAAGGGGTTGTTACCCCGAAACGTTGTTTGATTTGCTGATGTTTGGCTACTAATAAACTATTCACCGTTTGGAGTGCAAGTCTACCTGTGATATTTTATAACTTTGTGTAAAGCTCTTGAGGACCTTTTAAATGCAGAAGCTAATTTTCAAATGAGAGTTGTAAAAATTTGTGAACTACACACACAATTCAAAAATAAGAAGCAGACAGTTCATGTCAGATTGCTTTACTATTTTTAGATACCGTATATAAAAATGGGATTGAGCACTATAAAAAAAATTATATGGACTGTTTAACAGTTTGACATTATTGTTTTACATGTACAGCTTAATACACACCTGTGATCTCTGGGACCCAACCCACAACGTGTAAGAATAGCCTTTTTGGCCGACTATTGGTAGGTGTATAGGTGCTCGGTTGGGCAACATTGATGATCCAACCCAACAGATCATCAACGATGCCTGACCGAAGGGGCGTTTCGGCTGGCCGAGCGCCCATACACCGAAACATTCATATACATTGTGCATCGCGGGCCAGAGCCCTGCAACCACACATGCTTATGGGCCTTAAGGCTAAAAGAATTTGCATGGGGAGGTTACTTCTTGTACGTGAGCTCCTCCTTGGCAAAGGTGTATCTAATGTGCACATTGAGAAATGGTGAGAATGCCTATTATTAAAGGGGAAATTCATTGCAAATACAAATGCTTTTATGAAAAAAGAGCAGTATTTCTCCATCCCAATTACCTTGATGTGCACAAATGAATGCTACAGAAATACCGACTTCCTGTTTGCAGGACCCCTAATAGTGTTTGTTATGGTTTTGCCTTTGACCCAGTGCCTGGGTTGATTTAGTTGCTCAGTAGAGATCTGAGCATGTTTGACACATCCAACAGCCAATCAGTAGAAATAACTGTTAGAAACATTCCAAGGAAGTTTGCATCTTGGGAAGAAAAATGGCCTGAAATGGCAGCTCACTAATGTCAACTGCAAAGCATAAGAAAGGGGATAAAATCAACTGATTTTTCAAAATGGAAGAGATTATGTAGAATAACTAGGTATGCATTACACAAACTTACAATTTAAGAATTTAAAAAATAATATTTTCCACCAATCTTTCCCTTTACCTCAAAACAAGTATATCTGTAAAGCAGTACATCCCCTTGGAAATGAATTCATAAGAATCATCAGTTTATTGATTAAAATATTCAAATCATAAATTGCATTTTCCACTAGGGTTTAAGGGCATGTCCACCCCCAAACTAAAATCTTACCAACTACTGGCCCCACTATACGAAAAAAAAAAATCCTTACCTTACATCCCTGCTACTTGTGGTTCTTCTGTTATGTCTCTTTAAAGTGCAGAAAACTGCTGGGTAGGAGCTGTCAGTGCCTCATCCGGTGCCTGTATCTTGACTAACCTCATCAAGGTATGAGGCATGCTCAGTAGAGCCCTTTCCCCCCCTCTACCTGCCTCCCTCCTGATCCCTCTGGCTGGAAGTTATCTAGCTATAAAACCTTTTGGCACAATGCAGGGGATACCCTCCCACCCCCAACCGCTATATTCATTACTCTAAAAGTGCTGTCAATCTGTACTTACACCTCCTCGTTCCTGCACTGTTCTACAGTGAAGGTAGCCACAGCTGTGGTTGGCTGCCTCTCAGCCAATCAAAGCTGGGGCTGCCTGTCCGGCCCCCTGCTTGCAGTTCCGGTGGGTAGGGGAGCCGGACCAGAACAGCGCAGGATCGAGGAGGTGTAAGTAGAGATTGACAACAATTCTACAGTAATGAATATAGCGGTTGGGGGTGGGAGGGTATCCCCTGCATTGTGCCAAAAGTTCTTTTAAAAGTGGGGGCATGCCCTTTAAACACATGTCCTTGACACATTTCTTAGATATGCTGGCTTGTAGTAGGATTATTTTATTATGAAAGTCTAAAGGGCTGGAGCCCTGGTAATTATCATACAATACTTCCCAATCACACCTACTGTTGCAGGAGGAGGTTTGTGAAGGACGCCTGAGAGAGATTAACAACCAGTTGCTTCACTGGCAAAAACTTCATCAAGATGATGCACAAGATGTAAGACAAAGAGATGAGCAGCTGAAGCAGCTTCAGGGACAACTGGAGGCCTTACTTGAAAAACAGAAACAGGAGAGCATCGAGGTAGGATAACGCTAGGTTATCAACCATACCATATAGCATATTGGGAACTGCCACATTTAGTAATATAAAATACAATGTTTATTTGTTTTTCTCTTAGAAAGTAGCTTTACAGAATTTGTTTAATCAATTAAAGCAGAAATATCATGCAGCCACTAATGAGGTAGGTAATTATTACTTACCATGACATTTTGTTTGAACCAACACATTGATTAATTATGTATAAACCAGGAATGTGGCTAGAAACCACTGGGCCCCATAGCAAAAAAGTGCTGTGGGTGGCAAGCTGGAAGGCTTCATGGAGGGTTGTCTTGGTCAGTGGTGCACACCTTTCCTTCCTCTGTTTCCCATCCATATTCCACAGCTGACTTGCTCTACAGTGAGCTGAAGTTGTCTTCCCATCACAGTTTAAGTTCTCTGAGGGGGCAGAATATTGAAAAGCCTGCTGTGTCATCACTGGATGTGAGCCTGTTAGTAACCAAGGTGCATGAAGGGAAAATAAAGGCCATACATCCATGCTCTTTTATAAATATACTAGTAGAAGGGGTTCTCTAGTGTGATTGGGAATATTTAAATTGACACTTCCATATATTAACAATTTTAAAGGAGAACTAAACTTACAGTGTATAGGTGATCTGGGGAGAAAATATACTTTTCTATAATTTGCATGTATGTACATGTAAGGAGTATATTCTGTAACTAATTACATACTGGTAGCTTCAGTTTTGTTGCCAGTGCACAGCCTTTATAGTCTTCAAAGAACTTGTGAGCATGTGCACCTATTGGCCACGTCCCCTGATCCCACTTTTCACTGTCTCTCTTAGGCAATACTGTGCATTATTGTCCTTTGCGCTATTATCTACGCAATTTTCCTTAATCTGATCGCATGATCCCGAAAACAGATTGCAGCGTATGCAATATGGCCACCCACATTGACATGCACTGTCTTATTCACTAATGGATCATGCTATTGTAAGGATCTGTTGTAGCATGATCTGAGCTAATCACATTACAGCATAAAGACTCTATTAAAGGACATGTCCACCCCCAAAACTATTTTTTCCCCCACTACTGGCCCCACTGGGTAGTGTTAAAAAGTCCTTACCTTACTCCTCTGCTCCAAATGGTTCTCCTGCAATGTCGAGCAGGGCTGTTTCTAGCCATCTTGGTGCCCAAGGCGCCCTCCAACGTGAACACGCCCCCCCCCCAAACTTGGGACAGCCAAACTGAAGCTGGGTTTCCCCACTAAATTCCTTCTTACCTGTCACTGCTGCTGTGATGTTTCTTTATAGTAGGACTGCTTAAATAGTTGGTAAGAGGCACACGCTCTTCCAGGTGGGATGGGCGAGTATACATTTTTTTGCCATTATTAACCCTTCAGTGTCAGCAGACTTTCCCAGAGTATTGCCATTAACACTTTCAGTGCCAGCAGAGTATTACCTTTTGCCATTTCAGCTGCCATCATTGACATGATATACAGTATGTACCTGCTTTCCATGTCTCCTCCATTGAATTGTTCACTCCTCACCCACTCTAAGTTCTAATTGGAGAGTTGGATGGAAGGAAGAAAGAGGTGGGTATTGTGATCTCATGGCTGCTAATCACAGGGACCACTGTTAAGTCTGTAGCAGCTTTTACCTGGCATTTTTAAACTGTTTCTTCTCAGTACTTTTAGCTTAGCTCATCCCCTTCTGAGATGCTAGTAAGAAGAATAGGCGCCCTAGCCCTTTGCCTAGTCCCAGAAAGTGAAGAGTAGGAGCCTGTCTGTGAGTGAAAAGGTTTCTGCCTCTTACCTTTCCTCTGAGAGGTTTCTGGCTTGCCCACTGGAGCCTTACCCCCCCCCTCTCTCAATCCCTGTTTGCTGCCTGGTGCCCCACTAGAGAGAGGGAAGTGAATACTGGGTGTATGAAGGAGGAAATCTAACCATCTGTGCCATGGTTGCTTGATATGGGAGTATATTCTCACGGTCTTGCGAGGAAGAACTATTAAGATGGGTATAGTAGTATAGAATATATTGCAGTCATGGTATAATGGGGTTGTAAGAGGGGGGGTTAGATTGTAGGTTGATTTCAAGAGTTTTCTATGTGCATGTACCATAGGGACCAAATTTGTCCAAGCATTTGCGGTTAATGTAAATTACTGTGGGAGCATATGAGATATCATAGCCTTTCGGCTTGCTAAAGTTGGGTAGGTGGGTGCCATCCAAGATAGAACTATAGCTCTCCTGGCATAGAACAGGGTTTCCTGAAGGAGAGCAAGTTCATGTCGATACGAAATATCATGTTCAGGGATCCCAAGTAGGTTCCTGTGAGACAGAGTGTGGTAAAATGCTCGAAAGACAATTTGTAATTTTGTACCAGAATCTAGAGATACGGGGATAGCTCCATAGGAGATGTCAGCAGGGGTTTGATGGCATTTACGGAGTTTGAGTGTGACATCATAGATAACCAGTATAGTGAGATGTAAGATTGGTGTAGTATGTAGAACTGCATCAATTTATTTGGTGCTGATGGGGATGCTAGAAGGTGAGACTCGGCTAGGTCTTCCCAATCTTCAGTAGTGACTGAGGGTATTAGTGCTTCCCATTTGTGAAGTATTGTTGATGTGTCTTCATTTAGCCTTGCAGGTAAAAGGCAGTTACGTAGTCTGGAAACCTGGCTATGTGTTTTAATTATCGGGTGTGTGGCTACATGTATCATGTCTCCCTGGAATTCAGTTATTAGAGAGAATCTAATCTGGAGGTAGTAAAACCATGAGGAGTTTGGCAGGAAGAATCGTTTTTTCAGTTCCTCAAATGGGAGTAGTCTCCTGTCTTAGATATAGATATAAGAGGGTGATGCCCTTTTCCATCCAGAAGTCTGCTGAGGAGAGGATGGCCAAATTAGGAATTAGAGGGTTTTTTTCTGCTATATCAGTAAATTTGAGAATTTGATTTGTTTTTTTTTGTTGTTTTTGTAGTGAAATTAAGAATGTAAGTGGATGAGATGGGATGTATGCATGAAAAAAGTTCTCTGTTTTGTACAGGGATCTGGGGTTTTGGTCATTTGGGTTTGCACCAGGAGCTATAATAATTGAGTTGTCCAGCTATATAATATAGATGAAAGTCTGGCAGTGCCAGGCCAGCTAATTGTTTAGGCCTTTGCAAGTTTTTGAGTTTTACTCTTTGTGTACCAGTATCCCATAGGAGAGATAGTAGTAGGCTGTGTAGTTTAGTGAAGGATTCAGAAACGTGCGTCATGCTATGTTGTAGGACATATAGGAGTTTGCAATATAATTTTCGTTAAGTTGATTTTGCCTATCAAGTTGGAGAAGTGTTTTCCATATTTTAGTTTTGGTTAGCACCATTTCTAGAAGAGGAGCTAGGTTGAGGATATAAAATTTGTCAGGTGATCAGGTAATTTGAATTCAAAGGTATCGAAAATTATCTACTGCAGGTACCTGGTTTCTCATGGATGGGGGAATTACGGGGAGGGAATCAATGGGAAAAAGTGTGGATTTTTTCCAATTAATGTAGAGCCCGGAGAGGGGGCTAAATTGTGTTATCAGACCATCTACTGTGTGTTGGGATTGTTGAGAGTCTGCTAGATATATTATAATGTCATCCACATAGAGGGCACCTAGTTGCAACCCTGAAAGATATGGGGATGTGTGGAGCTTTAATGGCAAGTCGTTTGATTACCAGGGTGAAAAGATAGGGGGAAAGAGGGCATTCCTGTCTCGTACCTCTCGCTAGAGGGAATGGGGGGGGGGATGTGTGCCGTTTACTTGTATAGCTGCTGTGGGTTGAGCATATAGAAGGACAATCCACTTTCTAAATTTTGGGCCCAGTCCGAAATGTGATAAACACGACAGTAGGAAGGGCCACTCCACCAAGTCGAATGCTTTCTGTGCATCGAAGTCTAGCATGATCCTTGTGCCAGCATTGTCAATGATCAATTTGGGTGTGTATAAGTGTTTTTACGTATGTTTATAGAGGTTGACTTCCCAGTTTATAATCAGTGTCTAGGAGGGATATTGGTTTGTATGGGCCACAGTTACATGGATCTTTGTCTGGTTTGAGTATGAGGGTGATATGGGCTTCATACATTGATATTGCTAACTTGTTTTCTTGGAAGGGGAGTTGTTCAGCATATTTTCGGGGTGCTCTGCCTTTTAATCCTTTTTCTGTAGTGTAGAGGGCCCTATCCCACCCCCAAATGAAGGTGGAGATTAAGCTGGGTACACACCATGAGATTTCTTCGATCTGACCAACTGTTTGCCACTAGCAAGCGGTTGGCCAGAACAAAGCAATGTCGGTCAGTAAAGTAGTTTTCCAGTGCATCAGATCGCCCGTTCATCTGATTCGGACATCGGGCACCTGAAAAGTAATAAAATATTTTGGGCTGATCAGCCTATAAACTGAAATATTGGTCAACCCGAAATATTGGATGGTGTGTACCCAGCCTTAAGTCAGTGAGCTTCCAGGAAGCAAGACTGCAGCTTCTTTGTTTTGATCTGTTGGGCACTAGACAAAGACCATGTGAACTGTACTGCATTTACTTAAGACTACCACCAAAACAAATTGGTGGATTATGGGAGTTGACCCCTAGTACCCACAGGTTAATTTAAAGCAAATCAACCAACAGCCACAGCAAAGGGAGAGGTGAGCTTCAGCTTCTTGTATCTTTGCTAATGTGCTCTATCTATTGGGACAATGTTATAGGGTAAAATAAAGTCTCCAGACAACACTCACCCATGCCTATCTGCCAATAGGTGTATTGCAGTCTTCTGTGCTGTTCTGATGCTTGCTTAGTCTGTATAGCCCCCAAAACCACTGCACACCTGAACTTTGCTTACAAACTTTAATCAGAACAGCACAGAATAATACCCCTAGTGGTGAATAGGCACAGCGAGTATTTAAGATATTTAGGGGGGTTTTCAATAAAAGTTCTTATCGTTTAAAATGGTGCTAATTTTGCCCCAACCAATCAAATGTTAGCATTCAAATGTTACATAAGTTCTGATTGGTTGGGGCAAAATTAGCACCATTTTAAATAAGAACTTTTATTGAATCTCCCTGCTTATATATGGAAGTGTCATTTTAAACTCCTTTATAAATATCCCTTAATGTTTGTGACTAGTGGGGTGGAAGATTTAGTCAAAATTTTCATCTCTCTGCTGGTGCCCTCTGCACCATAATATAAAGATAATTTAAATTATGTTAAATTTTTCAGCACCCCAAAAAGACAATTTACCTGTTTTAGGGTTAGCAATTTTAATCCCATCTCCACACATAGATAACTAATTTTTAGTGCGTACATAAGTTTATATCATTTGAAGAAAATGTTATATATGTACTATTTCTAGCTGGACACTCTTAGAGGCTCTCTGGAAGCAGCAAGGTCTGACTGCCGCCGGCTGCACCAGGAAAGTGAGCTAGTTGTGAGCAATGTGAATGACTGGGTGAGCGAGCAGAAGTAAGTTTCCCTTTTTGCAGTACAATGTTAATTTTCCCCCATGAGTTTTTTTACTGTTGTATCATCTATTTTTTGCACTAAACAAATATGCTATAATTTTGTTTAGGTGATTAAATTAAGGGGCATTGCTCCAGAGATATCTGCATTGCTGCCATAAATTTTCAAACGCTGATTTTTATTTAAAGAGATAAAGAAATTCTTAGCACTCCGTTTTTAACTTAAAGGGAAACGGTGGTCTAGATGTTGATTTCAAATGAAAGGAAAGGTTCCTACCTTTTAAAATGAGCCATCAACCACCTCTCTATAGGTGGCCATACATCTATAAGGTTTTACTTACCCGACCGAGCGCTCACGCGATGTTCATCGATGCTGCCGGAACCGCTTCTCCCGATCTTAAATTCGTCCGACATGCCATCGCAAAATCCCATTCATTTTGCGATCGCATGTCGGTCGAATGTAAGATCGGGAGAAGCGGTTCCGGCAGGATCAAAGGAACATAGCGTGAGCGCTCGGTCAGGTAAGTGAAATCTTATAGATGTCTAGGCACCTTATGTGCTGTAACAGCCCAAGATTTAAAGAAATCTCAGATCAGAAAGTTAAAGGACAAGTATACTCACCATTTCCCTGATCCATTCCTGCAAAGTACCCAGGGTGAGGACCTAAAACGCAAAGTCCTCACCTCTGGGTACTTTACAAAAGTCCTGCACCATTTACTTGTAATCAGGGTTGCCAACCTAATTTTAAATTTTTTACAGACAAGAAGGCCAAAAATCCTGGACACCACACTTTTTCACTGACGGGGTGGAGTTGGTGGGTGTGGTCATATTATGACCATGGCTACTGGCCACACTTTTTTTATCCTGCAAATAAAAGCAAGCAAGCTTTAATGCCCACTGTCTGTGACATTATCATCCTGGCTGGCTGGTAAACTGGAGGTCAGAATTAATAAAGGGCAGGTAGGTTAATTGGAGGGCTGAATAAAAACTGGGCTAGTAGGTTAACTGGAGGGCTGAATAAATATTGAGCTAGTAGGTAAACTGGAGGGCTGAATAAATACTGGGCACGTAGGTCAACTGGAGGGCTGAATAAATACTGGGCACGTAGGTAAACTGGAGACGCTGAATAAATACTGGGCAAGTAGGTAAACTGGAGACGCTGAATAAATACTGGGCAATTTGGTAAACTGGAGGGCTGTATAAATACTGGGCAATTTGGTAAACTGGAGGGCTGAATAGATACTGTAATAATGTAAAATAGGTGGAACATTTATTAAAATAAGTTAATAAAACTGTCTGTGCATGATGTAAAACAATTAAGTTTTAAGGTAGTAGCCATGTGCTCTAAAATAAAATTAAACTGTACAGCAGAATGTGGCCTTCGCCATCCCTGACCCTGAGTAGATAGTAGATCTACAGCCCAGTAAATGCTGTTAGTGTGCTTAACCTGACCCCAGCAGTACAGGATGAATAGAAATCAAAAGAGACTGAAGTCTCATATAAATCAAGCACCTTCCCTCTCTCCCCCAGGACCCAGTCGCTTGAATTGCCATTAACTCTGTAGTGTACCTGCTGTCCTGCTTTTTTTCCAAGTTGCCAGTAGCAGCTCCACCCCCAAAGCGCAAAGGCAGGTCAGGTCAGGCAATGTAAATCTTGTGAGATCTGAGATGGAGACTTCTGACCACGCAGGATATTCACTAATTCTGCTTCAAACGGAAGAGGAGATCTAAAGGGGAGGGGGAGTAGCCCTGAGGTCGCGCTCTCTGTCTCTCACTTGCCTTAAAACAGAAGGGGGAGGAAGCAAAGGACAATCGGACTCGGAGCTTTGTGATTTACATGAAAATCACATCCCGGCTCAAACTTCCATTTAGAGATCAGCTGGAACAGAGAATTTTTTTATGGACAGGATAAATTATTCACGGACATTACGGACAGCCCTTGTTTTAAGTAAATTTTTTTCGGACTGTCCGTAATTTTACGGAAGATTGGCAACCCTGCTTGTAATCTCCCTCGTCGCTCCGGTCGGATCCTACCCAGTGGCACGGTCAGTGACAGTCCGGGAGGCAGCCAATAAGAAGACACGCCTCCTTGCAGTGCACGTCTTCCCATTGGCTGCCTCGCGAATTGCCAGTGGGGAGGATCGGACCACAAGTAATTAGTGCAGAACTTTTGTAAAGTACCCAGAGATGAGGACTTAGTGTATTAGGTCCTCACTCTGGGTACTTTGCAGGAATGGGGGGGGGGGGGAAGGAATGAGGGGGAGGTATCATTGTCCTTTAAGGTGTGGGAGGAGGACAGATTATATTCCAAAGGCTGCTCCCCCACCTCGCTGCCGGCGAGCACAGCCTCAGAGTTCAGTGTGTGAAGGAAACAGGAATTCTGTTCCCCTCCCTTCTGTGTGAAGATACCAGGATCCCAAGGTAAGGGTATCTACAGCCCCAAACCTCCTCATGGCCCCTCCCCCACTCAGGGCCAGTGAGAGGCTTACAAGGGAAGGGGACTGGGGAGGAGGAGAGAAAAGTAATTGTTACATGGTTTTAGAATAGGAAGTGCAGGGGGTCTGGTGCAAAAATACTCAGGAAAGCAATTCCTGTAAATTTATCTAAATTCATTTTTGAACCAGTTTCCCTTTAAAGGGTAACTGTGGTCTCCAATTCTTCCAAATTAGTAAGGATTATATAAAATGCCTTCCATCTTACCTTCAAAATAAAACCGAAATCACATCTCTAGATAAAATTTGTGAGAAGTTATTGCTGGAAAGGTTCAGCAATATTACTTCCTGCTTGAATTCTTTCTGTTTTCAGTCTGCATTATTAATGCAGCCTTTCTGCATTAAATAGGCTCCCCTTCTCAACTGTCAATTTTTCCCTCAGGTTCTTCTTGTTTTCCCCAGCATTAAGTCTTTACTGAGCATGCTTCTCCCTCAGGGCGGAGGGGCTAGCAGAGATAAGGTTATGTCACTCAACCTAATGGAAGCAGGAAGTTTGAACATTCACCTAGATATCATTTCTCACAGGGTGAAGCCAGAGATGTGATTGTTGGCTCATTATAAAGGAAATACTGCAGGCTTTCCTTAAACCCTAACTTGTTTGGAGACCACAGTTGCCCTTTAATTTGATTGAATGTTCGATCGAATCAATAACCCTCAACTTCATCACTCGATAACCCTTGAATGCGGCATTCGGTAACCCTCGAATGTAGCCTTCGATTTCAGCAAACCAAGAATTCAGGGATAACCCTCTAATGCATCGTTCAATTTCCGTAACCCTTGCAGAAGCCTGACAATTGCCCGATTTGCCATTTATAGTAAGTTGTCATTGCTATTTTAACTGTATTTAATCTAACTTCCCAATTGACTGTAACTGGGTTCATTTTCAAAAAACCAAACTTTTACTGAAGTTCAAAAATGAACAGGAAGCCTGGCTATCTCTAGTAAGGAGTGCCAGCTTACGCCTTAATTCGGGAAATATTAATTTTCATGCTACATAGTAAGATTTGAAGTATTGCATTGGGTGCTGTTAATGGAAACCGCACAAGCCCTGCCACTTAAGTTTAAAGGTCATGTTACATATCAGCTGGCGTGGGTTTTACCACTGGCGTAACTACCACCCCCGCCACCATGGGGACGACAACGACACGGTAGTAGGGCCTGCCACAAGCCCACTGTGCCGTGATGTGTTTTTTTAAAAGGGCAAGTCCAGCCCCAAAATGAAAACTTACATACAGGTAAATCACCCCACAAATCTCTAAATGGTAATAGTTTGAAATAATAAATATATAAGTCTAACCTGAAATCCTGCACAATGTCCTGTTTCTGCTTCTTGGCTCTTCCAGTTAGTAACTGTCCGTTATGTATTTGACAGTTGACATCACAGCCAATGACTGAATGTTAATCCCCTGTCTGCCTCTTCTGAGCATGCCCAGCCTCTGTACAGGTTTCTAAATTGCTCAATTTCCATGAGGCCTCCAGAAGCATAGCAGGCATACAGTAACGAATTCATAGGACAAACTATGATAAATCAACATATTTTAAAGAGGCCATTCTTTCTAAAATGTTATTATGGGGTAAAGTTGTCCTTTAAACAATTATTTGTCCGATCACTGCCTTTATTACATCGCCTAATTTGTATTTAATTTAAAGTAATACACATGTACCAAGCACCCAGTAAAAGTGTAATTTATCCTGCTGCTATAAAAAAAAAATTAGATTTGTTTATTTGGTTTGTCCCTTTGTATAACAGACATGCTAACAAATCTCTTGGAGAGAAGATTCGGGAACAGAGTAGGCAGATTCTACAACTGTCAACAGAAAAGGAGTAAGTTTGCTGCTTTTCAGCCTAACAAATAGTCTTTATCATTTAGTTAATGGTGCATTTACTGAAATGCTCTTATGCATATTTATTCTTTAGAATAAGGAAGTATGGAATTAAACTTTAATATAAATTTTGCAGCAAAAGAAAAAAATGTTGCCATGCATGTTCCCAGAAACATGCATAATAAATAGAAAGTAAATACTGTGATTGTCAAATTACAAAAAAGCACTTTAATCAAACTAGCTCCACGGGGCAATGACCTCCTTACCTCTTATGGCAAAGCTCTAGCACTTCTATTTATATAATTAATACATTTATGTACTGAACTATCTATGTATTTGTTCCCCCCTTAATGACTTTATTAATTTGGCTTGAAGAGCCAAATTACTGTTCTTTCTTATTTCTTCTTTTTCTTCTTCCGATTTTTTGGACTGTATCTCCTCCCACAGTTTTTGAGCTAGAGACATGAAATTTGGTACAGACATGCGGGGCATATAGAAGAAGTGTGCTATCTTCTAGCTAAGGAATCCGCGGAAGCGTTACGGCGTTATCGGCGAATTCCAGGACATTTTTCCCATAGACTATTATGGTAACAATCCTCAAATGTGGATATTTAAAAACAGTTTGTTTCATGGTTATAAATACAAAACTGTGATACCCCCAACCCCCACACACAGAGGTACACCCACCTACTGACCTACCTTTCCATTCCCATGGAAGCCATACTTAAAGGGTAACTAAGTCAAAAAACTAATTTTGACCAATCATCAATGAAAGTTAGTTATATAGTCATACATGCAAAAACACATACCACCAACCTCATATGGGCGGGCGCACACACCTACTGACCTACCCTTCCATTCCTGTGGCAGCCATACTTAAAGGGTAAATAAAGTCAAAAAAATAGATATATTCTCAATAAAAGTTAGTTTTATGGTTGTAAAAACAAAAAAGACATACCCCAACCTCACATAGGTACACACACCTACTGACCTACCCTTCCATTCCTGTGGCAGCATTACCTAAAGGGTAACTAAAGTAAAAAAAAAAACTAATTTTGATTTATCCTCAATAAAGGATAGTTTTATGGTTGTAAACACAAAAAAAGACATACCCCCTCAACCAGGCCCAGGTACACACACCTACTGATCTACTTATCCATTACTGTGGCAGCCATACTTAAAGGGTAACTAAAGTCAAAAAACAAATTTTGATTAATAATCAAAAGTTTGTTTTTTTTAATCCCCAACGTGATACAGGTAAACACACCTACTGACCTACCTCTACATTACTGTTGCAGCCATACTTAAAGGGTAACTAAAGTAAAAAAAAATTATTTTGACCAATCATCAAAAAAAATTTTTTTTTTTTTTTTTACCCCCCAACCTGACACAGGTACACATAGCTACTGACCTACCCTTCCATTTCCATGGCAGCATACTTAAAGGGTAACTATAGCCAAAAAACAAATATTGACTAATCACCAAAAAAGTTCATTTTTTTAACCCCCCAACTTGACTCAGGTACACATAGCTACTGACCTACCCTTCCATTTCTGTGGCAGCCATACTTAAAGGGTAAATATAGTCAAAAATACATTTTGATCAATAATCAAAAAAGTTTTTTTTTTTTTTAACTTCCAACCTGACACAGGTACAGTTGTGTTCAAAATGATTCAACCCCCAATTCTGTAAAGGGTTTTAGGAAATTCAGTGTACATTTGTAATTGTGTTCAGAATGAAATCTTACAAGGACTTTTTAAAGAACCAAATGCAACTAAAATGACAATTGTTTTTGTAATACAGTATTAAATGTTTTTTTTGTGATTTCTTCATTGACACAATTATTCAACCCCTTGAAGACTACCACTCTTAAGAACAGAGGTTCATTCAAGTGTTTTCGATCAGGTATTGAAAACACTTGTGGATGTCAACAAGCAGCAATCAAGAATAATAAGCACCAATTAGGCAGATTTAAAATGACTGTGATACTTAGCTCCTTCTAGACATTTACTGGTGTGTTTACAAACATGGTGAAGAAAATGGTCCAGGAAGACAAGAGAAGTGATGATTTCTCTGCACAGGAAGGGCAATGGCTATAAGAAGATTGCAAAGATGTTCAACATACCAAGAGACACCATAGGAAGCATCATTCGCAAATTCAAGGCAAAGGGCACTGTTGAAACGCTACCTGGTCGTGGCAGATGAAGAAGCTGACTTCGACTGCTGTGCGCTACCTGAAGCGCAAAGTGGAGAAAAGTCCCTGTGTGACTGCTGAGGGACTGAAAAAAGATTTGTCAGATGCGGGTACTGAAGTTTCAGTTCAGACAATAAGGCGCACACTGCGTAATGAAGGCCTCCATGCCAGAACTCTCAGGCACACCCCCTTGCTGTCTCATAAGAATAAGAAGAGTCGACTGCAGTATGCCAAAAGTCATGTGGACAAACCACAAAAGTGTTCTGTGGACTGATGAAACAAAATTAGAACTGTTTGGGCCCATGGATCAACGCTATGTTTGGAGGAGGAAGAATAAGGCCTACGAAGAAAAGAACACCTTGCCTACTGTGAAGCATGGCGGGGGGTCAATCATGCTTTGGGGCTGTTTTGCTTCTGCAGGTACAGGGAAGCTTCAGCGTGTGCAAGGTACCATGAATTCTCTTCAGTACCAGGAGATATTGAAAAAAAATGTGATGCAGTCCATCACAAACCTGAGGCTTGGGAGACATTGGACCTTTCAACAGGACAATGATCCCAAGCATACCTCCAAGTCCACTAGAGCATGGTTGCAGATTAAAGGCTGGAACATTTTGGAGTGGCCATCGCAATCACCAGACTTAAATCCGATTGAGAACCTCTGGTGGGACTTAAAGAAAGCAGTTGCCGCGCGCAAGCCTAAAGGTGGCCATACACCAGCACGATATTACTTACCCGACCGACCGCTCACGCGACGTTCCTGCGATCCTGCCGGAACCACCTCTCCCGATCTTATATACGACCGACATGCGATCGCAAAATGAATGGGATTTTGCGATCGCATGTCGGTCGTATATAAGATCGGAGGCTTTTGCCCATGAAGACTGGGCTAAGATACCCGTGGATAGCTGCAAGACACTCGTGTCAAGCTATGCTTCACATTTAAAAGCTGTTATAACTGGAAAAGGATGTTGTACTAAGAATGAATTTCACTTGGGGGTTGAATAAAACTGATAATGATGTGAGCACAGAAAAGACATTTGTGGTTATTTCATTATAAATGTTATGTTATATTTGTCTGACTTACAAGTGTCTCTTTGATAATTGTAAACAAGATGACTGAAATGATCAAAATCAATGTCAAACTGGTGAAAACACTTTCAGTGGGGGTTGAATCATTTTGAACACAACTGTACATACACCAACCAAGCTACCCATTCATTCATGTGGCAACCATATTTAAAGGGTAAGTATAGGTAAAAAAAAAAAAAAATTTGACCAATCATCAGGATTTATCTCCCAACCTGACATGAGTACACACACCTTTAATTAATGTGACAGCGATATTTAAAGGGTAATTATTAAAAACAACAATGTCTTCATTATTGGCATTAATGAGTTTTAAAATCTGCAGCACAAACACCCACATTCCCTTCCAAAATGCAGCCTATCAAGCCAAATTCAAAGTTTATACTTAAACTTTCCCTTTCTAGTTGTATTTTGTTTCTGTACAGCGCTGCGTCCCCAAGTGGCGCTTTATAAATAAACTATACATACATACACACGAAGGGACTTTTTGCAGCCACAGCAGATTTTTCGGCCCGACCAATACACGGAAGTATCGGTCGATTGGGCAGAAAAATCTCTTGTTGCTGTTTAAGGCTGGATACACACAGGCAGATTTTTCGTCCCAATCGACTGATACTTTCAGCCGGGTCGGAAAATCTGCATTGGTTTCATCTGCAAACATGATCGATAACACACCAAAAACGGTGAACGCATGCGTTACCAAAACGCAAACAGACGCACAATCGCACACGCACCGGAAATCACAGGAATTTTCACGTTCCCGTGATTTCCATTTAAGCGAAAATCGTGAGCGCAAAGCGCACTAGTGTGGCCTAGCCCTTATAGTTGGTTGTTTAAATAGCTGTGTTAATGCTAAAATGACAAACAGACTACTGATTGCTTTATTGATTGGCTGGTCTGTCAGTGTAATTATCAGGCCATAGTGAAACTCTATGTTATGTTAGAACTAGAGATGGTTAAGACATCAAGTTTTGTTTAAATTCTGATAAATGTAGTTTTAGGGAATACACCTTGTTTTAACAGTTCAGTCTTTAGCAGCCTCCCTGCTAAATATAGTTTTTAGGGGATGAAAGTGGGGAACCTTTTTGGGGCACCATAGTTCTCTATTAATAAGCCTTTGTCTGTGATCTGATAATTAGTAAATCTCAGTACATTTATTTTGACATACAGTATACATGTTTTGGAGCATTTAATATAAATTTAAGCCTCTTGTACTTACAAATTCTATGACATACCATTACTAGGCATAAAGGGCATATCCCCCCATAAATTTATATTTTATATTCAAGTTAAGCAGCCCCCCAAATCCCATTTTCATAACTATTCCAAAGAAAATACAGAAAGGACTTGCACTTACCGTATATACTCAAGTATAAGTCGATCCGAGTATAAGTCGAGGTACCTATTTTTACCTGAAAAATTTGTAAAAACTGATTGACTCGAGTAAGTCGAGGTTAGAAATTATCACCACTACTGCCTTCTGATTCTGTGTTGTTTTTAGGCTTTAGTTGCCCTTCAAATGGACAGCAGAATTCCCATACATGAATCCCATACAGTAATAGCCAAATCCAGTACCAGTAACCTCCAATTCTTTGGTACTCCAGATGTTTGGAAACTACAACTCCCAGCATGCTTTGTTGCTGGGAGTTTCAGTTTCTAAACATGTGGAGTGGCAAGGTTCAGTAAACTTTTAATTAAGTTTACCATCATTTACAATTCTCCTGAACCCCATATAGTAAAGGGCCCTCTGAACCCCATATAGTAAAGGGAACCCTGACCCCCATATAGTAAAGGATTCTCTGACCCCAATAGTTAAAAATGTCACCTGAGAGTTGTAGTTTCAAGCTGTCATTTGCACTGAACTAGCAGCTGTTTTTTGCCCCAAACTGAGGAGACCCATCAGATTTACAGCATCCAGTGACAGTGCTGAGTGAGTCCAGCAGGCAGAATACAGGAAGCAGGAAGTGTAAAGGCAGATCAGCTCCTGTAACTTTCTATACAGGTTAACACAGCGCCACCTACTGTCTACCTACCTACTATCTGTAATTGCAGAATTTGGATCTAAATTAGGACTTGACTCGAGTATAAGTCGAGGTTAGGTTTTCAGGCTAATTTTAAAGCCTGAAAAATTCGACTTATACTCAAGTATATACGGTACTTCTTAGCCAGTGTTCCCCTCCTGTCCTGTTGTTTAAGGGAATAGGCTGTTACCGAAGCTGTGCACACTCGTAACTACCTTGCAACAATAGAAGGAAGAAGTGCCTGAGGGATTGGGTTGAGCAGGCTTGGTCAGGAACACCTTTGCAATACGTAATTAATTAAAATGGGGTTTGGGGAGCTTCTTAACCTGTATAAAAATATAGTTTTGAGGGCAGACATGCCTATTAAAGCCTTGTTTACAGAATCTTTAAAGGGCAACTGTGGTCACCAAACAAGTGGGCCTTTTATTTAAAAAGGCACACACCTACCTTTAAAATTACTCCATGATTCTAGCTTCAGTCTATCCAAAGTTACAGCAGTATTAAGGGTGTTTGTTCTTGCTAGTACCGTGATCTGTGACATCACCAGAATTTTGGGGTCTGCCTCCAACTTTAAGGTTGGATCATGCCCACTGCTGGGACAGAGCATCATCAGCTGCATGCTCAGACCCGCCCCCGATTTTCTAAATCATTTTTAAAGCTAGCCGCAAGCCTGGAAAGAAAACTGTCTTTCCCTAAGGTGTCGATATGTAGATTAAAGGTTGGAGAATGGCTACAAGTCTGTAACTAGCTTCAGAAAAGATTGGTTATTTGGAGTGTAGCTTCTTACACAAATCATGTGACTGTCACAGAGACAAGCAGACAGACCCGAAACTGTAATTTTACAGGCTTATAACTTAAGATACAGAGAAGCTAGAGATATAACTCTAGGCTTGTTTGAAAGGTATGAAATAGTATGGGCACTGAAATAGTGTATGAGCAGTAATGAATAGCTGTATTACAATAAACACATTTATTTGGTGAAACCTAAAATCCTATGGCTTACTTTTGTATTATTTATACTGTGGCTTGTGTAACGCATGTTCTAGGTGAGAGGAGGGGTGAGTGAGAGCTTTTGGACACTGAAAAAAATCTCAAACAAATCTTGTGCCAAACAAGGGAGCCTGAAGGAGAAAGTAGAAGTAACAAAAAATTATCCTAAAGTAAGCCTTACATAGATTTGGTGTACCATAGAAAAATGCTGTTTTTTTTTCTTTCATTACAGCCTTTTGTTGCTGCTCACACACTATTTCAAACCCTTAAAAATGCTAATATATACACCAAAGCCATCCAATCATTGATGCTGCCTCTATTCTGGCTTCTCATGGTTCTTTGCAGCTATTGATCTCAAGTCTATGGGGCTACTGCTAAACGAAGATTTGGCCAGAGTGGATGTACCAGCTACAAAAGAGCTTCAGGGCAGCAACTGCATACATTTTTACATAGCGATTAATTATTACAAAGGGGAATCAGCAGTACATAAGTTATTTTTTCATTAAATGTTCAATGATCTGTTCTATAAACAGACACCTAAGAGAGATGACAAACCAACTTCAGGGCGAGAACAAACAGCTCAGACTCCAACTTGATGAGTGGCGTATAGAGAATGAGCGCAGCAAGGTGGGTCAAATGTTGGTGTACATAGACAGATGGGTTAAATTTTTGTTTGTATTTTACATTTTTCTGTACATTTTCAGCTGACCCTGCGTAAATCTGATCTGGAGATCCAGAGTCCAAGTCATCTTAGCATTGAAAATGCAGGGTAAGACTATTACACAGTTATTGCTATGGAGCAATTACAATTTGTCTGCTTATTAATAATAAACATTATCTCTATTCAGAGCCCTTCGTTCTGCTCGACGTGTATTTACCAGTCTTGGAAACCTGAGGAAAAATGACGTGTGGGGGGCTAACATCTAGCTGCTGTCACTGTTAAACCTGGATGTCCCATGAACTAGAGCCAGGACCTTTTGTCAAATTAATGCATTCAAACGCTTACAATAACCAGTAACCTCATCTTGTGGACTGACACGAAGATGAATAAAGGGTGAACAGCTCAAAACTTTAATCAATATTGCACTGATTTCTGATTATAATGTAAATTGTGTTGCAACAGCTGTAAAAAAATTTTTTTATATAAATAAATATTTATGTTTTTGTAATAAGCCTATTGAGCTATTTGAACTATGGTTCAGAGTTAAAAGTATGTACCAGAGTTAAAAGGTGAACCAACTTTTGATGGTTAAAGGAAATCTCATACATCAAATCACAGCAAACCACCATGAAGCTGTCGGAAAGCACAGAGATGACAAAACTCCCCTCTCCACACAGCCAAGCCTGAGCTGGAATCCCTGAGCTGCACTTCATCCCATCAGCATTGTAGGAAAATCAATAATCAGCATTTAACAGTTGCGTTTTAGTCAATATACAGCACTTAAATTGGCTTCAAGCAGAGGGAGCTGCCGATAAGCCAACTGATCCACTTGTTGTGGGACTGCCTCTGACATTATAAAACTCGTTAGGAGTTAATTATCATGTTAACACTAGTCTGCGCTTATCAAGCTGTCCGTAGGCTCAAGATTTGTACCAAATATTATAGGCAACTAATTGGGTGCCTGTTTTTCTGAGGCATATTTATAAAGGCCTTTAACAGACGGTATTTTTACAATCATACAATTGTGGTTGTAATTGTAGGATCACCTGTACAATACCACTGCGGTACCCTAATACTGCATGGTATTGTACGGACATAGCGGTTCTTTTACACTAACCTGCATAATTTAAGTTTTCTGACACCGCAGGTTACTAAATATTCCCCTCTGTTCTATAAATTGTGTTAGATATTTTTTGCATTACCAAAAAAAAAAAAAAACTCCACAGAAAACCAAAAGTCACTTTCACGTTTTTTTTTTTTTGCATAAAAATAACATTATTCCACTTTACAAAGAACAAAATTGTACGTAAGGTCCTCTACCCACCCCATCCCCCCATAGAATTGTCTGCACTTATAAATACAAAAAATTTAACACAGATTACATTTCTTCCTGTGCAACCCTAATAGATCCATGCCAGGAAGGCAAACAATGTAAAGTCTCACAGGCCAAATCGTGCAGGTGTGCGGCGGGGGGTCCCAGGTTCTACTTGATCTTTCCTTCCAGGGGTGTAAATCTTAACAGACCTAGAAAAACAGCACGAAAATAAGTTCTGCATTGCATACCCCCTCATAAGAAAAATCATACTTCCCTGACCCCTAAAAAAACTCAAGACCATATTAGAGGCTTACCTTAATGTTCCTCAAAGAAATTCATTTGTGATTGGCTGCCTCTCAGCCAATCACAGCCACGGCTGCTGGTCTGGCCCCCTGCTTGCAGTTTCGGCGTGCAGGGGAGCTGGACCAGAACAGCGGAGGATCGAGGAGGTGTAAGTAAAGAAGGAGAGAGATTTTTTAAAAAGTTATAAATATAGCGGTTGGGGGTGGGATGGTATACACTACATTGTGTAATAAGTTTTTAGAAGGGGTGGACATGCCCTTTAAATTAAGTAAAAATAAAACCTAACAAATTAAAGGGTCAATTGAAGTGCCAATCCCTAAAAGTACCAAGCAACTTAAAAGGGTATGTACACTGTAAAACAAATTTAGCTTACTGGATAGCTGTGGCTTTAAATATAAAAGGTGTATAATTTTTTTTGTTCTACTCCCCTCCCATAGTCTACCTTTACTCCTTGAATGTTGCAGACTTCCTCCTCCTCTAAAATGGCGTTTCACCCCCAGGAGATTGTGCAAATCTCCAACATCTTCCTGGTCAAGAAAGTTTGTAGACCAAGCACACAACACGCGGCCGCTCTCGGCAACATAACCCAACACATGCATTGACGTGATGTTGCCTGCTTGCAGTGACGTCAACTACAAACGGCTGCAAACTTCCTTAATCCAGGAACATTTAACAGATCTTGTCAAACAAACTTGCTTGGCTTTTATGAGGAGGTGAGTAGGAATTTGGACTCTAGCATAGCAGTAGATGTAGTATACTTAGATTTTGCAAAGGCTATTGATACAGTCCCCCATAGGCGACATATGTGTAAGTATTCTTACTTGGATAGAAAATTGGTTGATGGATCGGATGCAGAGAGTAGTTGTTAATGACAATATGGACTAAAGTTCAAAGTGGGGTGCCACAGGGTTCTGTGCTGGGGACACATCTACTTAATATGTTTATTAAAGGGCATGTCCACCCCTTTTTGTAATTTTTTCTGTAGTGTAGGGCTCCCAGCCCCAACCGCTACAGTAATATTTGCAGAAACTCCTCCGATCATTACTTACCTTGCCTCCTCCGACGTTCAGTCCCGGCCCTCTGCTTGCATGAAACTGCAAGCAGGGGTCCAGAACGGCAGCCGCATCCGTGATTGGCTGAGAGGCAGACAATCATGGACACGGCTCCCGTTATCCAGAATGCCGGAGGAGGCAAGGTAAGTAATGATTGGGGGAGTTTCTGCAAATATTACTATAGTGGTTGGGCTGCGGGAGGGAAAACTACACTACAAAAATGGGGTTACACACTAGGGGGAGGGAGGGCTACAGTGTGCATGGCAAAATTCTCCTGGAGGAGAGACAGGAGGCAGAGTCCTATATGGACTCTGCCAGGCTCCTGGTGGCCAGTTTTTGGGACTGTGGAGGGGCATTACAGGAGAACCATTAGGAGCAGAGATGTAAGGCAATGATTTTTATACACTACAGAGTGGGGCCAGTGGTGGGTTACATTTTTGTTTTGGGGGTGGACATGCCCTTTAATGGAAGTGGGTATTGTCAGTAAGGTCTTTTTTGTGGACAACATAAAACATTAAAATCTACAGAGGATGTGCAAACTTTGTAGGTGGATCTAGATAGTCACATTGAGCTGCTAAGTGGCAGATGAGATTCAATGTTGATAAATGTAAAGTGAGAAAAAGAAACGTTAGGGCACTGAAAAAAGTATAAACCTACTTAGGGAGGTGCTAGACCCAGAAAAGCAATAAAGTAAGAGAAATGAGAGGAAAGGTCTGGTCTGCAACACTCTAAATGAGAAAGGCAAGGTTCATGTATATAACTAAAAATCCTTTATTTAAATAGGCAGGGATAAATGTATTAAAAACAATTAAAAAATACCCAGTATCCTCTTCAAGTGCAATAAGTATAAATGCCATACAGCTGTGCCATTAAATAACAGTATCTGTTTGCCAATATCAGTCAAAATGAAAAATAATTTTCAAATCAGTCTACATCATGGGGGTTCCCCTACTTACGACCAATAATGGAGACACAGTGCAAGGAAGAGAAAGTGGGATAAAATCGGATCCTATCGTCACATGGTAGGACGCGTTTCGCTACGCCTCTGTCTCACAGGAGCTTTCTCAGCTGGGAAAGCTCCTGTGAGACGGAGGCGGAGCGAAACACTATACTGAAAAAATTACTTTGCCTCATCTTAATCTATAATTGAATACATGTAAGTAGCACTTACTCTGATTTGCGTGTGTTGCTGCATGCCTTCAATCCATCACACATTTTGTTTAGGAGCAGTATCCCCCCTCCCTCTTTTAACCACTCCCACTTCCATCCAACCCGACTTTTTTCCCACAAACCAGTTGTCAAGCCTACACACAACATTCCAAATGTCAAAACTCTGTCACCATTCCAGCTACAGTAAAACTATAACAGAAGAATAGTTTTTGAAAGCAAGGAACTTGATTGACAGCTGAAATATAATAAGTTTTAGATTGGTTATCTAAAGAAATAGGGGGCAGATCAACAAAAAAAAAAAAAAAAAGAGGTTGGGGATATTTGTGGTTTCCAGTTATGGTCAAATATGGTCAATTTAAAATAACCTATTTGTCGGTATAGAAGCCCTTTAAGGGGACTGTCCACCCCTCTTTTGAAAAATTAATATGTGGTAGATTAGCCCCCAAAACCTAGACATCGTTTAAATCTCAAGCTCTAATTCGGCTCCCACACAGAGATATTATACTTACATGCTCCTCCTCGCTCCACCACCGCGGCTCTGCACTTCTGGGTAAGGCAGTCATGGCGTCATGGCCAATCACTGACTGCCATTCCCGGAGCAGTCTCCACTGCGGCTGCTCGGGAACAGAAAAAGAACAGAGCAGCCACAGTGCAGACTGGGAGAAGAACCCGGAAGCGGCGGTGGAGCGAGGAGGATGTAAGTATAATATCTCTGTGTGGGAGCCGAATTAGAGCTTGAGTCTTAAACGATGTCTAGGTTTTGGGGGCTAATTTACCACATATTATTTTTTCAAAAGAGGGGTGGACAGTCCCTTTAATTTATAGACTGGTACAGTCACAAGATGTGCTGTAAAAAGAACTTTGGATGGATAGACTGCATGTAGAAGCATTTTAATAAATTGCACTTGTACGAAGGCCACATTAACCCATTTAAAGGACAACTCCACCCTCATAAGAACATCTTTTAGAAAGAATGGCCTCTTTAAAATATGTTGATATATCCTACTTTGTCCTATGAATTTATTACTGTATGCCTGCTATGCTTCTGGATGCCTCATGGAAACTGAGCCATTTAGTGACCTGTACTGAGCCTGGGCATGCTCAGAAGAGGCAGACAGAGGATTAACATTCAGTCATTGGCTGTGATGTCAACTGTCAAATCCATAACTGACAGTTGATAGCTGGAAGAACCAGGAAGCAGAAACAGGACATTGTGCAGGATTTCAGGTTAGACTTATATATTTCAGATTTCAAACTATTACCATTTAGGGTTTTGGGGGTGATTTACCTGCATGTAAGTTTTCATTTTAGGGCTGGACTTGCCCTTTAAATATTTTAATACATTTTTTACACAGGTCTATCTTTATAAGTAATACTTGAAAAGACATGCAAATACAATTTAAAATTGAACTTAAAATCTGCTGCTCACCTGTTACTGCCAAGTGTGCTTTTTTTTTCTTGCTCCTCTCTTCTAGAACGCAGTTGTTCCTCTGCCAACATCATTTCCTCCTCCATAGCAGATACTTCTTCCTTTGCACGGCGTCTATTTTCCTGCATTAGGTCTTTATTTAGTATAGTATTTGAGGTTGAATAAAGGCACACGACAATCCAGTTTAACTTACTCAGCAATAGCCACATTTCCTGCCTAACTTGATCCAGTGGAAGGAAAAAATAACCTACCAGATTCCCAACCCACCAGATTCCTACCTGACTCCAAGTGGCAATTGGAAATATCCCTGGATCAACTCTACTTTATGTATCAATACCAGTAACATGCAACATTTCTTGTTTACAGAAACTCATCTTTATTTTTTTTTAAACTATCCAATGAACCTTCCATCGCAATGTCCAATGGAAGACAGTTCCAAAGTTTTACCGTTCTCACAGTAAAAACCCTTTTCAGAACTTGAAGACTAAACTTTTTTTTTTCAAGTCTTAAGGGATGTGCGTTTGTCCTGGCATGATCTATTGGTGAACAAAGCCCCAGATAGTTAAATTGTATGGCCGTTAATGTATTTATACACAGTAATCATCTCCACGCAATTGCCTTTTCTCTGGTGTACATAATTGTAACTTGTCCAGTCTCTCATCATATTCAAGCTCCCCCAATCCCCTTATTAATTTAGTTGCCCTTCTCTGAACCCTTTCCATTTCCAAGATGCCCTTTTTTGTACACAGGGTACCAAAATTGCACTTCATATTCCAAATGAGGCCTTACCAATGCTTTGGAAAGAGGTAGAATAACCTTTTTCTCCCTTGAATCCATTCCTCTCTTAATACAATATCTTGATCATGAGAGTTCAGTGTAGAAACTGATTTTTTTTGCACCAAAAAAGGTAGAAAAACAATACTTACTTGTCTGGATTTCCCAGCATGTTTGATACTATAAAACATTGGACCCAGCTCTGCCAACCACTCTCCATCTACTGCCGTGACGCACTGCATGTATTCCTGCAATGATTAAACAAGAATCATAGTTTCATATGTATTTTAAATAGTTCACCTGAAAACAACAGGTAAAGAAGATCCGTGTTTTAAATTTAACTTTAATCCAACTTAGTTAGTTATTTTATACAATTTCACTGCAAAGAATCATTTCCAGTATGCGGGATTTTATTCTATATAGATTTTAACCCAATTTATAAATAATGAGCAAGCAAGTATTAAAATTTGAAGTCAAGATATCCTGATTGCAATGTGCAAACTGAAAATACCCATGCAGTAACCAAGGGCTCTTTGGCCACTCCCAGATTCAGTGTCCTGACACTCCTCCTATCTCTGACAAAGCATTTGATAATAAGAGTCAAACTAAATACTCTGCATATGGAATTGCAATTGCGAAGTTCTTTGCTGGTTTATCATCTGCTCTAAAAAGTGCTGGTCGATTAATATATTCACATAATTCTGCAGAACCTTTTGGGGGCTAGGCTACACTGCTCCATTTCTCAGAGTAGTGCATTGTGGGTAGCCAAATTACAAGTGCTGCAATCCGTTTTCAGAGCGTATGCCATTACCAAGTTTATGTGAATCAAAACATATAGTGGATTGCAGCAAACGGACCGTAACATGCATTGCTATCCATCATAGTGTGCCTCAGCCTAAAGAACAACTCCACCCTTATAATTACATCTTTTAGAAAGAATGTCCCCTTTCAAATATGTTGATATATCCTCCCTTGTGCTCTTATTATGAGCTTGAGAATGCTCAGAGAAGGCAGCTAGGGGATTAGCATTCAGTCATTGGCTGTGATGTCCATAACTAACAGTTGCTTACTGCTAACAGCTTTCTAACTAAGCTATTGTTGTGGGGGGTGATTTATATGGTGAGATAGATAGATAGATAGATAGATAAAATAAAAGGCAAGATGTTAAAAATAAAAGAAATCCTATGAAATCCTGGTTCTATTAGTGTCACATCCCCTAAATGAATATTTTACACAATATACAGAGGCGGAAGGGAACCTATTGGGTGTACCCCAAGAGGTATTAAAGGGGACATATAAATGGAAAAACACCTTATAACAGAAGGCATCTTGCAGTCTCATGCTATATGAATAGCTTTGCTCACAAAGGGGACATATATTTGTTTTAATAAATCTATACAGGAAGATATTTAAATCCAGGGTTTTGAGAGATGGGCGAAACTGCTAAAATCTGTTCCGCCTGTGGACCTGCAAAATGGTCTGGAAAAATGTACATACATCCAGAAGTGTAAAAAAAATTAACTTTCCTCACTATCAAACTGTTTTTCAAGATTACGAATTCTATTTTCAAGGGTCACCGAAATTTTAGAAAATTTGAAATTAAAGGAATTTTGGAAAATTTTGTAAAAATGATACAGTAACTGTAAATGGTCTGGTGAACAGATAATCAGATTCTTTCAAATCAGAATTGGATACAATCCGTTTTTTTCAGAAAGTAACTGACTGGTACACTAACCAATCAGATTATTTCTGAAAGAATCTAATTGTAACCAATTCTAATTGGAAAATAATCTGATTGGTATACTAACCAATCAATCTTTCTGAAAGAATATGAATGTAACAAATTCTGTTTAGAAAATAATCTGATTGGTTAGTATACCAATCAGATTCTTTCTGAAAGAATCGGATTGTATCCAATCAGAATTGGTAACAATCAGGTACTTTCAGAAAGAATCTTATTGGAAAGCTTTCTGTAGGAATCTGATTGTAACTCAGAATTGGTTACAATCAGATTCTTTTAGAAATAATCTAAATTGGTATACTAACCAATTAGACTCTTTCTGAAATAAGCAGATTGAAACCAATTCTGATTGGAAAATAATCTGATTGGTTAGTATAGCAATCAGATACTTCCAGAAAGAATCTGATTGTATCTAATTAGAATTGGTTACAATCAGATACATTTAGAAATAATCTTATTGGTATGCTTTCTGGAAGAATCTGATTGTAACCAATTGTGATTGGGAAAGAATCTCATTGGTATACTAACCAATCAGATTCTTTCTGAAAGAATCTCATTGTTACCAATATTGATTGGAAAATAATCGGATTGGTATACCAATAAGATTCTTTATAAAAAAAAAAAAAAAAAAAAAAGCCGATTGTACCAAATTAGAATTGGTTACAGTCAGATTCTTTCAGAAAGAATTTGATTGGTATGCTTTCTGGAAGAATCTAATTGAAACCAATCAGAATTAGTTACAATCAGATTCTTTTAGAAATAATTTGATTGGTATACTAACCAATCAGATTCTTTTTTAATCAGAATTGGTTACAATCAGATTCTTTCAGAAAGAATCTAATTTTCTTTTCTCCAGTCCATTTTTCAGGTCCCAAAACTATTAACAGTAAGTTGCTGTATAATTTTTACAAAATTTTCAAAAATTCCTTGAAATTTTCTTAAAATTTTTGAACGAGTCTCGAAAAATCTGCAAAGCGGAATTCCCGCTAAATCGGTGAATCACGGAAATCCGAGATTGGAACTGGGTTCAGATCAGCGATCCGGTCCATCTCTATTCTTGATCTATTTATTGTAACATTGTATAGAGTGTTATAGTTCAGTAGAAACACCACAGTGAAATACAATTTTTGTGCAGAGCTTAAATCAATCTTTTCCCTTAAATTTCCAACCAATAATACATCAATAGCAGATCCATTGGATCATTCTATAATTAAAATGATCAATCTGTCGTTCAATACTAACTCTCCCCATTAAGGCCAAGGTCACACTACAACGCACCAAATCGCACACACAATCGTGAGCGGTATCCCATGTGATGTGCATGATTCTTGTGCGTTTTGCGCATGCGATTTTGAAGTTTTCCGTAATGGAAACGCATGCGTTAACACACCAAAAATGATGAACGCATGGATTACCAAAACGCGAACGAACGCACAATCAGAATTCACGTGAATTTTTACGTTCCCGCGATTTCCATTTTAGGGAAAACCGCGGACGCAATCACGGGCAAAAACGCACTAGTGTGGCCTAGCCCTAACTCACAGCTGTCACCAGGGATTCCGTTAGAGAGGGATCACTATTGGTAAATGTCTTAGAGGGATCACTATTGGTAAATCTGAGGTCCTATAAAGAACCCAGACTATCCAGTCATGTTATTACATTTATTAGTTCAGGACACAGGTTCATGGCTTCTATGGAGTCTATTGGTTCACTTCCTTTGTAAAACATGTAATAAACCATTCACGTCATTGTCTCAGAGAAGTGGGCAAGGAGATGTTTTCCTTTTAGTTCCCCTATCATATATAGCAGAGATAAGCAATAGATCTCCAGATGTTTGAAAACTACAACTCCCAGTATTCCTCTACAAGCACTCTGTAGTTGGGGATTTCAAACTACAACTCCTAGTTTTCCTCTACAAGCACCCTGTAGTTAGGAAATTCTGGGAGTTGTAGTTTCCAAAACATCTGGAGATCTACTGGTTGCCTATCCCTGATATATAGATATCTCTTACTGTCCAGCAAACAACAGCTCTCCTTTGTTTCTGTTGGGAGGGGTGGGGGTAGAGACTGTCACATGTTTTACAAAGGAAGTGACATAAGTCTTGCAACTTCCATACTAACACTTCCTACTAACACTCAGAAAATGTTTTGACTTGCTAACACTGCTGTCAATCTAATATAAAGCTCACCATTGGATAAAACAATAAAAGGGAAGAGAAATATGTTCCTTTGTAAGCTTCCATTGCCTCCCTATAAAACTTCTTGGGGTGTGGCTTAACCTCTAGACTGTACGCTCTTTGGGCAGGGTCCTCTCTCCTATTGTATCATGGTATTGCTGTAAGAAACTCATCACGTGGTTTACTCATATTTTGTATTACCTGTGTATGTAATATGTTATAATGATGATATAATTATTTATTTAGTGCTTAAACAACACATAAACACTGTCCCTATGTATATTACTTTTACCCACCCCCCACCAACATAGCACCTCAGAAAAACCCAATGTATTCCCCATGAAATTATACATTTATTTATATAATATAAGGGATTTTTTTTTTAATTTGAGAACTGTCCTTGCCCTTTTAACCACTAAGAAGAAAATGTTCTTAACAAGAAATTCAGAAATTACTCTATGTCTACAGAAACCTGAATGCATGTAATTAAAAGAGAGTGTGCTTAAATGAAGCAATAGCCAATCATTATGGTGATTCACGGAGTGGTTTAAATTGATATTCTTGTCCCAAAAAGGCTTTGCAAGAAACCCCACACATTAATAGGAAACCCCTACTAGGCCAGGTAGATAGCAACCAAAGAGACCCTTTTTTAAACACTGAGATCTTATTGGTGTCTAATTGTAGTGCTGAATAAACAATGAGAAAATAAAAAAAGAATGTATAGTGGTCTTTCGGAAAAGCATTTATTTCAGGAAACAAAACAAGCCGTATGTTGTGCTCAATTCCTTTTGTATCAGAAACACCTGGGAGCCTATTCCTAATACAACTCAGATACTGCTCTCTAGTGGCTAATAAAAAGCAGAACTTCAGAACACTAGATGGCTTCCTTAATTTCTTACCTTAGTCGTCATCACCAACTCGTGGTAAACAATATAATCTGGAGTATATCCCATACCAAACAATGAGCTAGTGGGGTGCAGATGGCATGGCATTCCTGTACGCACATTGACATATTCTCCAATCCCCTGCAAATAAAATGAGAAATTATTGGCCTTTTTGTAGGATTATTCCTGGTTACATATCAAAATTTCCCTTCAACCTGCTATTCAGAGACTTACCTTTAGCCTGGCAGCTTGGTGAAAATATGCTGCACAGATACACTTTCTGACAATGTCCCAATCTGAACCACAAGATGAAAGTGACATCCTCTGAGACACCATAATGTCTTTTAACTGAGCTCTAACTTCACGTACCTTCACAAAAATTGATAAAGCATGACTGTCACATTAACATAAAACTGTAAAATGATGAAGTGTAGGTGAAACCAGAGAAGGCACATACCTTGCGCATAGCCTTGGCATGTATAAAGTGCTGATTACACCAACCAGTGGAATAATTATTGTTCTTCCATTGCAGAAACACATTCAGGTAGGTCAGATGGTCGCTCTCTGGAACAGCAAACTTCTCTCGAACTTGATCACTCTCCTCCTCACGGCCCTATTTTAAGAAACCAATTAATGTGTTAATCTAAAACCAACTCCTTGTAACCATAGACAAAATTAAACTTTTTCATTTACCGAGGAGCACTGCAGGTGCGCGGCGCTCCTTTCAGCCCTTAACCTGGCGGTAACAGATGTAAAATTGGTTAGCGTGACGTTAAGTCTCGCTTTGTAGGGGCCATTGCAAACCAATTTTCCAGTGACTGCACAGCTGTTTGCACGCAAATATTTAACACCAGCTAATAGCTGGAGTTAAATACTTAAGTGCGGTTGAGATTCACCCAGAGTCGCACAGCCTTTGGTAAATCCAATACGGGAGAGACATTGCGCCTCTGGGTGAATCTCCCTGCTTATGTCTATATATTTATTGCACTGAAAGAGCTCCCTTGACTAGGAAAATCTTCACTATCAAGATTTTCACATGCTTCTGATTGCATTTTGCAATCTGTTAACACTTGATAATCGCATGCCAGTCCTTTTCAGTGTAGATAGCCACAATGTATGTGCTGTGATCCATTTTCGGAGCACATGCAGTTACTATTTTTTGTGAATCGCATGTGCTCCAAGAACAGATTATTGGCAAAATCACAGCACAAACATGCAGTAACACGTGTGAATCGTTATGCATTGCGATTTCGCCTTCCATGTATGCAAACATGTTGATAGCGTGGCCAAGGTGTTAAACACCACTACCTAAAACCATCAACAAAGAGAAACAGAATACCTTTGGTCGATAGAATATTGCTGGCACAGACAGCATAGACACCACAATAAGAATTTCTGCACTGCAGCCCATATCGCAAGATACGATGAGCATTTTAGATAGGGCTGGGTCCAAAGGAAATTCCACCATGAGACGCCCAGTAGAGGTGAGTGAACCTAAGAAAGATAAACGTTTATTCACGATAAATAAATGAGAAAATAAGTTAAGAAATGCTACTTGAAGTACAGGGTCTAACCTGTATTATCAAGAGCTCCAAGGATCCACAGCTGGTACATCGAATTCAGCATGTTGTCCTCAGGCGGAGGATCCATGAAGTGAAAGAGAAGCAGGTCCTGAACTCCCAGTGACTTTAACAAGAGAACCACATTAGAGAGATTTGTACGTTGGATTTCAGGAACTGTAGTGCACAGCAGCTCATTCTTGTAGGCACTCTGCGTATACAGCCTGGAAGGTTAAAAAAGGTGTCACAGAAATAGTCAAAGCAAGGACTGCTGATGTTGGAAAACTGGAAAAAAAAACCCAAAAGAGATTTACAAAGTTTTGTTATCGTCAAGAGAAAGTGCTACATTCCTCACCTATAACACTGCCCGGGGCCTGTTCTGCCAGCTCTACCTGAGCGCTGATTGGCATTCGCCTGGCTGATAGGGTAAATCTGAAGGGCATCCATTCCAATGCGGGGATTAAAAACCTACGATGGCATTTTGGCAAGTGTTATAATGAAAGTATACACTCAGGATTGAAAGGGCTTGTCCAGCCTAAAATAAAGTTATCATAGAAACGTACACCCCTTCCCCTAAACCAGGTTTGGCCCCCTTAGTGTGACTTACCTAACCTGGTCCCTCGCCGCTCCTCTGCTCTGAGGCTGACAGCTGTTCTACTTCCTGGACGCAGCTGTCAGTTAAGATGTGACATCACACCCAATTACCTTACAGCCGCGACCAGGAAGTAGAGCATCTGTCAGCACAGAGCCGTGCAGCTCCTGTTTTTGCTTGAAACAGGAGCAGGGGGTGGCGTGGGACCGGGTTGGGCAAGTCACATTAGGAGCATCTTTGGCATGTATGGATAATGTGAAACCTGGGTTTGTGGGGGTGGTGTACATTTCCTAGAAAAAAAAATTTAGGCTGGACATGCCCTTTAAGATGTGATGATAATAAGACCAGAATGAAGCTGTGGTAAACAGTTTTAATATTCAAAACAATAGAAAATAATATCTTACCTTCAATTTGCAGTATCCAGAATCTATAACAAACATGATACCATCTACAGTTAGAGATGTCTCTGCAATATTTGTTGCCACAATGCATTTCCTAACGCCATCTGGTGCCTGCATAGACAAAAACATTTATAATAAAGCAGACTGCTGAAGTGTTCCTTCCATGTATGAAAACGTCTTTTACATCTCAGCACTCACCTTTTGGAAGATCTTGGCTTGCAAGTCAGACGGTAGCTGGGAGTAGATTGGTAACACAGCCAAAGCTGGGGCACTCTCTAGTTCCTCCAAACGTTCTACAATCTGATCAGATGTGACCTATTTGTTGAAAAAAAGAATAATAAATTGTATTGCTGCTTTTAGTGGCACCAACAAAAACAACAGAAAGGAGACCGTTATTGGGCAGAATCTCACCTCAATGTCCTCCTGCCCAGGCATGAATATCAGTATGTCACCTGGAGCTCCAGATAAATGGATTTGTAGTGCTTGTTTTACAGCAGCTTCTACATAATCCTCCTGGGGAGTCTGAAGTACATAATGAAAAGAGGAAAATCTCAATGTGAAATAAGAAAAGTGGAAACAATTTGTTAGACCAATCGTTATACTATCGGTCCAGCAGTCTCTCTCTATATACAAGCTGCTTGGGGTTAGTCAGTTTGTTTTGTTAGATAGAAGAAAGAGGGAGCAACTAGGAGACCTCCTGCAGCTTCCTGACATCATTAAGTCATCTGGCAGGAAAGATAAAGTGGTAAACTGGATTGTCATAACCATTTTATAAAACATAAGAAAATGTTACACTGCAGCTAACATACCCTACTGGCCATCCACTGTTTCAACCCTATAATGGTTTTAAAAAAAGTAAAACTTTTCATTTTAAAAGGGAATTTTGTACTTACTGAAAAATACATTTCTTGTAAAAATAGAACAAACAACAGAACAGAACCGGAGGGCGGGTCATGCCTGGGTCCCCTTGAATGCTTTAAAGGGTATGTCCACTCAAAAATTAACTTGCATTCTATCTGTTTTACTGAAGAACAGGAGGTAAATGCACTATTTCTTACCTCCCGTTCTTCAGTAAATCTTGCAGGAGAACTTACCGGGATCGTTCCAGCGCTGACAGAGCCCGAAATCCCTGATACCTCGGCGTTCCACTCTCTTAGCACAGTGTGAACATGCGCCACTGTGAAAGGCCTGGAGATGCGTCGGAGGCGTCGGGGATTTCGGCCGCGGCTCTGTCAGCGTGGAACGATCCCGGTAAGTTCTCCTGCAAGATTTACTGAAGAACGGGAGGTAAGAAATAGTGCATTTACCTCCTGTTCTTCAGTAAAACAGATAGAATGCAAGTTAATTTTTGAGTGGACATACCCTTTAAAGAAAGGTATTTTACAGCAAGTACAAAATTCCCTTTTCTCTTCAGCCTTTACATGAAGGGGGATGTCCCAAAGACCCAACTATCAGTAAGGGAGAGCAGACTAACCTACAAATCTGCTGCCTTCAGAACAGAGCAACTAGAGCTGCTTCTTACGAGGCAAAGAAACAAAGTCTGTAAAACATCATAAATGTAGTAAGTTGCTGTCTGATAGATCTGGTCCACCAAGGCTCCTTTACATATTTCCCACGAAGCAACTTAAGCTCGAATAAGAGTGGGCTTCAACTCGCTCAGGAGGAACAGCCCTTGCAATTTTATAAAAGTGAATATAACAGAATGGATCCACCATGCCAGGCTCTGTGGCGAAGCTCTAGCACCCTGGCAGGCCCTGCCAGAAGTACAAACGGACGCAAAAGAACAAAATATTTGAGTGCAAGACAATGTCCGGGCAATAAAGCCTGCATTATTTGGGGAAGACGGGATATGAAAAAAAGAATCGCCTGGTTAAGGAGGAAGTATGGAACCTGATCTTTGTGAAAAACCAAGCCAGTTGGATCAACCAACAAGACAGCCAATTCAAAGGATCTGCGAATCAAATAAAATGGGCAAAAGGAATATGGTTTTCCAAGAAAGCAGTGTTCCTAGATTGGATTCTAAAGGCTCAAAAGGATGAGATTGTAACACTTGAAGGACCAATTAGAGATCCCAAGGCTGTCAAGGTTGCACAGGTGGGCAAAAGTGTGTACATTATGCTTCACAGCCCGGTGTCACTGAAAAAAAAAAGGACAAGACGGATACCTGCATCTCTAAGGAACTTAGGTAAAGACCCTCGTCTAAACCTGACTAAGAAACAAAGGAGTCGAGACATCACAAATCAGCTAGGGGCAAAACCCCTAGCAGAACACCAGGAGATTTTCCCCAGTCAAATTCTGAAATAGATTTTTGAAGAGGATGGTTTTCTGGCTTCTATCATAGTCAAAATGACTTCAGTTAGTACAACCCTTCTCTTTAAGAGAGCAGATTGAATCACCACATCGTTAAACAGAGGAGCTGCAGATCTGGATGAAGAGGGCCCTGTGACAGAAGGTCTAGGCAAAGGGGAAGCTGAACAGGATTCTTCACCGACATGCTAAGGAGATCCAAGATGACTTGGACGCCTAACATCTTTACCTTTTTCAGCATTCTAGGTATCATGACTATTGTTGGCAAGGCATACACCAGCTGGAACCCTACCAGACCACCAGCGCATCTATCAGTTATGTCTGCGGATCCCGCGTATTGGAACAAGACACCAGAGCTTTGCGATTCTTCCGGGATGCCATGATGTCTATTACCGTCCCCAGTGCTGGACAATGTCTTCAAACACATCCGGATGAAGGGCCCTTTTACTGGGTCTAGATAGTGGTGACTGAGAAAGTCTGCTTCCTTGTTAATTAAGCCCAGAATAAAGATTGCCGAGAGGGCTGGCAAATGTTGCTCTGCCCCCGAGAGAATCTTGTGGGCCTCGGCCATTGCCATTGTGCTGCGAGTTTCCTCTTGATGGTTGAGGTATGCCACTGCCGTGGCATTGTTGGATTGAATACGGCTATACCTTCCTGTAAGGAAAGTCACACATGGAGACAGGGCCATGAATATATCTCTTAACTCCACCACATTGTTGGGCAGGAGAGACTCCACCTGCGATCATCGGCTCTGAGCCTGATTGGATTCGCACGCCGCTCCCCATCCCTGAAGGCTTGCATCTATGGACATCACTGTTCAGGAAGGGACATGGAGTCCAGAAATATAGGGATTATTTGATGTGCTGAGGAAACAGAATCATCTTGTCCAGAGACTGAAGATTTGTGCCACAAACTGAAGCGATAGAGTTAAAGAGGACCAAGATGAAAAATCCTGTCCGGAATTGCCTCTGCTGAGGACATCATCTTGCCAATCAGCCGCATTGCCTGTTGGATAGAAATGTTGGGAACCCCCATTGCTTGGAAGGCTAAGGTTCTCAGGGCGCCCGCCTTGTATTCCAAGAGAAAGATTTTCTGTAGAGAAGTGTCGAACCTCATGCTTAGCAAGGAAATGTGGCAACTGGGAATAGGGAGGACTTGGCTAGACTGAGAAGCCAACCGAAGAAGGAGAGGACTTGGGAGAATGTTGACACGTGATGCGAATGAGAGTGAAAGACTGGGCCATATTGGGATGTGTAGATATGCATTTCGAAAAAAAAAGAAAGTCTCCCTGTTCTATGGCTAGAATCAGATCTGAGATTACATTTTGAAATGTAGCTTTTGGTCATTGAATCCACAAATGAGGCGCGCATCCAGCCAGGTGAAGCACTGTACGAACCCAAACACAGACCTCCTAATTCAATTAAATGATATCATCTATTTAGGCAACAGCCTGATGCGCTACGGACTTCAAACGTCCATAATCATAGCTAAAAGCTTTTGGACATTGACTTTGAGGGCCTTTAGGTCCAATACTAGACGATATAAGCTATTCTTTTTGGGCACCAGGAATAGGTTGGACTAAAAACCCTTCGGAGGAACTAGAGAAATCACTTGTGCCCTGAGAAGCGACTGATAGTGAGGTGCACCTTTTGACGTCTAGGGCATCTGGGAATTCTGGATGGAAAGAAGTGCGAAGGAAGAAGGGAGAGGAACTCTGTTTTGTAACCCTGAAATATAAGGTCCAAGAATCAGTGGACAGGTGCGACCACTGTGTTTGAAAGTGGAGAAGATGTCCCCCCACTATTGATGTGGGAGGATAGTCAGACTGGTCTGGGCTTTGTCTCAGAAGATATAGAAAATTGGGCTGTTGTACATCCATATTAAAGTGCAACTAGAGGCCAAAAATATAATACATATAAAATACATTAGAATTGCTTGTGCACTAGAATTCTGTTTTTTGTATGCTTTGTCTCAGAAGACCTGGCCCTTCCACATCTATTTAAACCAGGATCCTCTGTACCTGGGTCCTGGTGGGATGACAGCGATAGTGGCGGCTTCTTGAAGAGGTCCCTGCCTTTGCTCTTTGTAGAAAGGGAAATGGTCAGAGGAGTTTACCCTTAAACATTTTCTTTATTTAAAATTAAAACAATACATCTATTGTCTCTCTGTAATCCCTGATCAAAGATAATATTACTGTTAAACATTATTGAAGTGCTACTGACCTGGGGGGGACATACTAAGAAAAAGATCAAGGCACCAAGGCCACATGTTATCATACAATCCATGCAAATGCATACATTATAACATTTCAAACATTGGGGGTAAGTTAAATGTTTATAATCATAAAAATGAAAAGCCTTCTAGCCATTTCAAGGTAACCCCTGTATAGAAGGTCCTAACTAATTACCTTGACTGCATTTTCTGGGGAAAGCGGCCACTCTAACCTTTCATTGGCACTGTAGAACAGGCTTGCACTTCTGCCCAAACCAGTGGCTTTTACAGGAAGGAAGAAAAGGTCTATCCAATGCATAAGAATTCAAATTAAAGGGCTGGGTGTGGTGTTTCATCACATGGAGGTATCACCCATGTCGTTTGGCAAATAACTTATTGAATGCTTAAAGGGCATGTCCACCCTCCAAACAATATATCTTACAGATAGTTAAGATATAAGTCCCCTTTAAAATAAGTCAAAAGAACATTCCCTGACCTTTGTAGCCCAAGCACAACTCTGCACCCCATTATACTTCTGTGATGTAACTGCTAATACATTCCCCTCCTACTTTGTTTCGATCCAGACACTAACAATTTCAACCAATCAGGAAGCAGCATTCATGAACCAATAGGAGTGCAGTATTTTCGACAATGGATTCAAATGTACTGCACAGTGCACAGAGCTGTATCGACGAAACTGTGTGTGATGCTCGAGGGTCAGGAAATTGATTGACAGAAGGTGAACGAAGCGAGGTAGCAGGTAACGGAAGTTAGAACTTGGACACAAAAACTTTTTTTTTTGGACCATGCAATTAGGGTCTGTGATGTATGCAGAACTGTGTGTTGAAAGATTATTTTTGGGGTGGACATGCCCTTTAACTTTCATTGGCAATAGTTTTGTTACTTATAAAACAGGATTTATAGGTTTGAAATTAACAGCCTCTTGCAAAAGAAACCACCAACATAAACTTATTTACCTTGCTAAACAATATGTCCACTGGGAAGGTACGTCCTGGTATATGGAAAATGGGAACATTACCAAAAAAAGATGCAAATTTGTCAGCATCCATTGTGGCAGAAGTGACTATCAACTTGAGATCAGAGCGTCGGGTAACAACCTGCAAAGAATACATTTGTTAGCATTAAAGCAAATGTTTTAAGTAAACAAAAATACACCGAGAGTCCGATTCCTTCTTTTAAAGGGTATCTCCACTGCTTAATGTTTTTGCTATTTAGTTTTATTAAAGAACAGGAGGTAAAGGGGCTGTGTCTTACCTCCTGTTCTTCAATGAAACATGCAGGAGCCGGGAGAGAAGGTAAGGTAGTTACCCATTCGATCACTCCTCCGCGTAGTGACAGGTCCCAACGGACCTGGATTATATGCGCATAGTCAACACCTTCCCACGCTTATAATATTATATTTTTTATATTATATCATATATATTATATATTGTAAATATATATTTTATGTTTTTTTTATTAAGCGATAACATCAAAGTAAGTTAGATACAAAATCTTTCTTTCACACATTCCATTCTGGTAAATTGGAAGGATAGAGAAAAACAGTATGTTATCGCTTATTTTCTTTTTTTTTTTTAACAGAATAATAAAAATAGGTAAAATAAACAAATATAATACAATTTAACAGCGCTAATGATACATTTTGTTCATGTTCAGTTTTGTCCTTTTCTATTTTTTCCCTATTCTATCTCTCGTTTCCCCTTCTCCCCTTTCTTCTCTCCCTTATATTGAGTTTCTAATTTCTAACAGTTAGGTTTTAACATGACCTTTTTATGTTATGTATATGTTTTTTTATGAGTAACATACTTTTTTTTACTATTAGATACATACAGGGAGATTCAATAGAAGTTCTTATCGTTTAATATTGCTAAATTTGCCCCAACCAATCAGTTCCTATTTAACATTTGAAAGATAAAAGAGGATTTTTATGTCAGACTCACCTGTAAAATCCTTTTCTCTTAAGCCGTAAGGGGGACCCAGGTCAACGTAGGGGTTAAGCACCCTTTCTCCAGGAGCGGACACTTTAAGAACTGTAAGATTGAGGCTCCAGTGCTCCTCCCCTCAGTACAATACACAGAGCACCGGAAGCCTCCTCCAGTTGGTCCCAAAGAGGAAGCGTAAGTCAAATATTGAAAAGAAGATCGTACAATAACAAGGAAATAACAAGAAAACAGGCGAAAAAACATGCCAAAAAAAAAAACAATCATGTCAACAACAGGGAGGGTAGTACCTGGGTCCCCCTTACGGCTTAAGAGAAAAGGATTTTACAGGTGAGTCTGACATAAAAATCCTCTTTTCTCTTACAGCCTCAGGGGGACCCAGGTCAACGTAGGGGACGTCCCAAAGTCCCGAATTGAAGGGTGGGAAATCCTAAAATAAGAATCCCACTTAGATCTCCGCAGTTCTAAGGATAGAGGTGCCCAAGGCAGTATCCTTGTCTGCAAAAACTTGGAGACGATAAAATTTGATAAAGGTGGAGATAGACGACCAAGTTGCTGCTCGGCATATCTGGTCCACCGAAGCGCCATGTCGCGCCGCCCAAGAGGCTCCAACCGCCCTAGTAGAATGGGCCGTAACCCGCAAGGGAGGAACGGCCCCAACTGCCAAATAGCAACGAACGATAGTAGATCTAAACCACCTAGCCAGAGTCTGTGGAGAAGCCCTGGACCCCCGCCGGGGCCCCGCCAGGAGAATGAATAGAGCCGGGGAAGAACGGAAACCTTCCGTGCGAGCCACGTAGATCCTCAGGGCTCTCACTACATCCAGACAGTGCAAATCGAGCTCCTTGGAAGAAGACGGATTCGGAAAGAAGGTCGGAACAATGATCTCCTGATTGATATGAAAAGCCGAGACCACCTTAGGCAAAAAAGAGACATGAGGTCGCAGAATAGCCTTGTCCGGGTTAATTGAAAGACACGAGGGATCCACAGATAAAGCAGCTAATTCAGACGCCCTCCTGATGGACGATATGGCCAGCAGAAACACTGTCTTCCAGGATAGAAGCGATAGAGGGATTGATGGTAAGGGTTCAAAAGGAGGTCTTTTGAGGGCCCTGAGGACTAAAGAGAGATCCCAGGGTTGAACTGGGGCCCGAATGGGAGGGCGCAAGTGAGTTACTCCCTGCAAGAAGGTCTGGATATCCTTCCTGTTCGCGAGCTTTTTATGAAAGTAGATCGAGAGGGCGGAAACTTGAACCTTGAGAGCGCTGAGCGATAAACCTCCATCATAGCCTTTTTGGAGAAAACTAAGGAGTCTGGACAGAACAAATCTGGAGGGGGGAAAACCCCTGGAGGAGCTCCACATTACATACTTCTGCCATATCCTGTAGTAAACCTTAGATGAAGACGGTTTTCTAGCCGCTAACATGGTAGGTATAGCCGATACAGGTATCCCTCGCCTTCTCAGTATGGCGGACTCAAGCGCCACGCCGTTAAATGTAGTCACTGAAGATCTGGATATTGGAAAGGTCCTTGTAGCAGAAGGTCTGGTCGTAATGGAAGAGGCCACGGCTCCCCGACTGTCATGGACAGAAGGTCTGAGAACCAAGTCCTCCTTGGCCACTGCGGTGCGATGAAAATCACCTGTGCTCGTTCCCGTTTGACCCTTTTTAGAAGCCTGGGTATCATGGGTGTTGGTGGAAAGATGTAGCCCAGCTGGAAATGCCAAGGTGCTACCAGAGCATCTATGGAGGCCGCAAGAGGGTCTCTTGTTTTGGCACAAAAGGTCAGAACCTTGCGGTTGGTTCGAGAGGCCATCAGGTCGATGTCCGGAGTCTCCCATCTCTGTGTCAGCTGATTGAACACCTCCGGATGGAGAGCCCATTCTCCCGGATCGAGTGTAACCCGACTGAGAAAATCTGCCTTCGTATTGAGGACTCCCGGTATGTATATTGCCGATATCGCCGGTATGTAGAATTCTGCCCAGGTTAGTATTCGATGGGCTTCTGTCATTGCCAGATCGCTTCTCGTGCCCCCTTGATGATTTATGTACGCCACAGCCGTGGCGTTGTCCGACTGTATCCGAACATTCTTGCCCGTCAGGAAAACTGTCCAGTGAGACAGAGCTAGGAATATCGCCCTTAGCTCCAGGACATTGATGGAGAGAGCTTCTCCCTGGTCCAAAGACCTGGGCTTTCAGAGAATCGCATACCGCACCCCAACCTCGGGGGCTGGCGTCCGAGTCACCACTGTCCATGTGGGTGGCAAAGGGATTTGCCCGCTGCCAGTTGCTCTCCTGGGTCCACCAAGTTAGGGAAAACCGAACTGACTGTGGAAGGTGTTGTAGGCATCTAACGACTGCAGGGACTTGTCCCACGAATGAAGGATGTGTCTCTGGAGTGGTCGAAGATGGAAAAGTGCATATGGGACGCTTCCACCGACGACACCATTTTCCCCACTAATCGCATCGCTTGCGAATAGTGATTTGATGGGAGGACTGTGCCTGAGTGGCCACCTTCTTCATCGATTCTATTTTGTCCCGGGGAAGGAAAACTTTGTGGTTCGAAGAACATCCCCAGGAAGATTATGTGAGTTGATGGAATCATGGAGGACTTTCTCGTTTATGACCCATCCAAACCGGGATAGTATCTTTGTGCACTGAGATACATGCTGTTGCGCTAGCTGGAAAGATGCCGCCCTGATCAATAGGTCTCTAGATATGGGATGACGAAATTCCCTGAAGCCGAAGGAAAGCCGATTGACAGGTCATGATCTTTTAAAATACGCGGGGCTGAAGCGAGGCCGAAAGGCAGAGCTGTGAACTGAAAATGTCGGGCGCCTATGGGAATCTGAGGAGACGTGATGACCGTTCCAAATGGGTACATGGAGGTACGCATCCTGAATATCCAGGGAGGCGAGAAAATCGGCCGGCTCTAATGCCAATATTACCGAACGTAGGGACTCCATTTTGAACCTGATTTTTTGTACATAGATGTTTAGAGCTTTTAGGTCTAAAACTGGGCGAAACGTTCCGTCCTTCTTCGGAACCAAGAAGAGATTGGAATAAAATCCCCGAAATCTCTGATCTCTTGGGACAGGGGCAATGACCGTGCGTGGAGGAGAGATAGAACGCAGAGGTTGAGGATTTTTCGGCGTTTTGGGCATCTCGGAACGCGGGAAGGAAAGAATCGGGGAGGAGGAGGGGAAGAGAATTCTAATCGGTAGCCGTTGGTCAGGGTATTCAACGTCCAGGCATCTGTGGACGGTTGTTTGCCACTCTCTGAGGAGAGTTGGAGTCGGCCCCGACCTGAGAGGCAGAGGATAGTCATGCCTGCTTATTCTTGTCTCCTCCTGTTCTGAAGGTCCTGTTTAGAGGGCCGGGGGTGAGAGGCCTTTGTCCTGGCGGTTGGGAAAGGGAGGACTAGGCTCTGTCTGCGTACGGAGTGGGGGGCGTGAGGCTCTAGAGGAACGAAAGGAAGGAGAACGCCGAAAGGATGGAAAACGGCGAGGCCTGTTTTGCGGAAGGAAGGTGCTTTACTCCCGTCGCGCCTGAGCGATATCTTCTCCAGTTCGGGTCAAATAAGAGGCGCCCCAAAAAGGAAGGTTGGTAAGGGCTTTCTTGGATGCCGGGTCTGCCGCCAGGCTTTTAGCATAAGGATCGCCTGGCTGCGGTGCGGCCGCTGATGATCATGCTATAAGTCTGCTAGACTCCAAAGCCGCATCCCCAAGAAAAGTAGCTGCATCAGATATCTGTTGTATGATATCTACCAGGTGGCTATCTGAGGATTCCTTGACCACAGAGTGGTAAAGTTGTCCTAGCCATGCTTCCATTGCTTTGGCCACCCACGCGGAGGCGAAGGTAGAGCTGCGCCAGCTGCTGCGAATGCTGTTCTCAGGAACCCCTCCAGTCTTCTATCTGTTGGGTCCTTGAAAGTGGCTACCTCGGCTAAAGGGATGGCTGTGGCCCTGGAAAGTCTAGCCACTGGTGGGTCGACCGCCGGTGGTAGGGACCACCTTTCCACATCCGATTTAGGGAAGGGGAACATTGTTTGGAAATTTCGAGACAAATGAAATTTCTTTTCCGGAGACGCCCACTCTTCTAACACAATCTGTTCCAATTGATCATAAGATGGAAAAATTGCCGCTATCTTCTTAGGGCGGCTGAACAAAGTCTTAGACGGATCCGTCGGTTCGATCGGATCTCGAATGTTAAGCACCTGTAGCACAGATCTGATAAGATCGTCTATAGTCTCAGGTGTGAAAGTGGTCTGAAATTCATGTTCAGAAGTCAAGGAGTCTAGTTCTCCCTCTTCCAAATCCTCTCTTTCCTCCTCAGAGATCTCTTCCACTGAAGGGACTACTGGGATATCTGATGGTCTGGTGGCCCTTAGTGGTCTGGCCTCCGTTCCAGAGGAATTAGCTGACTGCAGAGCCTGTGAAAGGGATGCCGACAATATCGACATAGAATCTGCTAATGATTTTGCCCAGGCTGGTTCAGACTCCTGATGGGGGGCCCCCGGAGATACTCGGGACAAGGCCGACCCCGCAGGTGGATTCTGTAGAGAATCAATGGAAGCCCGAAGGGATTTTGCCCATTCGGGTTCCTGACTGTCCGAAACAGTCTGACTAGGGTCTTGGTTTGCGTTGCATGACCCGCATAGGGGCCCAGATAGGCCGGCAGGCAACTTATTCTGGCATAATGCGCAGACATAGGATATCACTTGGACCAATTTGGCTGATTTAGATTTGGGAGCGGGCTTCTCCTTGTTGGACATGATGGTTTGACAAGACAGCAGGCCAGAAAAGGAGAAAAAAATAAGTGTTTTTTTTTTTTAAAACAGGAAACAGGGACTGGCAGAGTGAAGATAGTAAGAAAATCAGAGGTAAAGAACGGAAAACATAGTAGAGCAGGAAAAGGATCGACTTATCTGATCTCTAGGAAAGTGAAGGCAAGCAGAAGGAGGCTCCGGACTGGTATGTACTCTGATGTGTAGCTGAAAAGGCCGAAGACCGGAAGTCCCGCCCCCGAAAAAGCCCGGTAAGGAGAAAAACCAGAAGTTCCGCCCCCGAAACGGCCCGGTAATGGCTGGCCTGCAGGAGAAGAGAGGCCCGCCCCCATCAGCCGGTCCAGTGAGCTCCCTCAGCATGGTGTCTGTAGTGCTGAGGGAGGGGGAAGCGGCGGAGACCGCCGGTTGCCCGCAACATGCGGGAGGGGGGATCGGCCCATTTTAGGCCCGCGGGCCATGATGGGCCGCCCTCCCGCGGCAGCCGCACGAGGAAGACCTCTGCTGGCTGCTGATCCCACGGAGGGAGCCGGAGGAATCTGGAAAACACTGGCTCCAAACCATCCAGGTAAGGTAGGGGGAGAGGTCCTACTCCTGAAGCGGACACTTAAAAACTGGAGGAGGCTTCCGGTGCTCTGTGTATTGTACTGAGGGGAGGAGCACTGGAGCCTCAATCTTACAGTTCTTAAAGTGTCCGCTCCTGGAGAAAGTGCTTAACCCCTACGTTGACCTGGGTCCCCCTGAGGCTGTAAGAGAAAATCTGATTGGTTGGGGCAAAACAAGCACCATTTTTAACAATAAGAACTTTAATTGAATAACCCTGTTAGTTTCTCTTGGCTATGTTCTCCGGGTGTTACTTTAGTTTCATTCTAAGCTTTTTGTATAAGGTTAATATATGCAATACACAGCATGGCAGATTTACATTCATTTATATAACTGTTTTATACTAGTAGGTGCTTTTCAGTTTCCTGCAACAAACTGAAGCTCCTGTGGGAAGAGTCCCTTAAGCTCTTAGGCTATGGAGAGTGGCTGCCCTGATTGGCCCTTTAAGGAACACTATATTTGTGCGGTAACTGACAGCACTTGGTGTTCCTCTTCATTATCATATGCTTGCCTATACCAGAGACGGGAGCAGGGTCGGTGACCGTGACTATAGGAATAAAGCCACAAAGCAGTCAGTTATTGCAGGAGTATTGTGTCCCTTACGAGTTGAGCCTTTAAAATGTTGTTAAATCTAAAACAAGAAGAAGCAAGGATATGTGGCTAAAAAGTATATATTTTATTCAATAACCTCTAAAATTCATCAATAGATAATAAGTGATCATAAATAGTGTACAATAAATAAATCAATCAATTACCTCCTCACATATATATACATATCCCCCCTCACAGATGTAAAAACCTAATCTAGTGGGTCTGTACAAATAACCTGCGGCCAACAACTAAGCACAAGCAATCAGTATACTTAGCGTAATGTAATGTTTCAGTCAAGTCAAGTCCGTCCGTGCACGGTAATCCATCAGACAGTGCAGAGTATCAGGCTCAAATAACAGGGACCGGAACCACAGGATAGGTAAAGGGGGGAGCCCTCACATAGCTCTCTAGACATCAGTATAAATCTATCTAAAAAGTTAATTTAAGATATAATAAATATTTCTAGGCACATTGACTACCTGGTCCCTGGGATTTAGCCACCCCCGATATTAAGATGATCGACTTCTCTTATTCTACTTATTTTAACTATATGTGAAACCAATTTCATGATAATTCGTACTGGTAAGTTACTGGACACAGGAGAGAAACATCTCTAATTTTGACAATGGCACACAAATATCTTACTTACCTCACGCAAGAGTCCAAAAAGCACATCAGTGTTTAATGACCGTTCATGGGCTTCATCCATTATAACAGCACTATAGTGGTCAAGGTCAGCCTCTCGCAAAGACTCGCGCAGCAGTATACCATCAGTCATGTACTTAATAAGGGTTTTCTCTGAAGTGCAGTCCTCAAATCGAATAGCATATCCCACTTCTTCTCCCAGGCTAACCTGCATTTCTTCACTTACTCTCTTAGCAACAGACATAGCTGCCACTCTGCGGGGCTGTGTGCAGGCAATCATACCATAATCTGTATACCCATCCTCGTGCAGATATTGAGTCAGCTGGGTGGTCTTCCCACTGCCCGTTTCCCCCACCACAATGACAATACTATTATCTCTGCAAGTACAACAATATTAAAGTAAAATGAAGTCAGAACAAGACAAACATAAGGTTATGTAAGATAAGATGAATAATGGAACTCATATTGTGGGGAATTGTACCTTCCACTTTTAGAACTGGTACACAAAGCTTAATATTTTACCATGCGCCACCATATTGGCTAGATTGGTGGAGGTGCCCAATACAGATATACCATATTTGCCCATATTAACCACCCCTTAAAATGGGTACACATCGTTCATTCTGACAGACTGTTTGCCATTTACAACTGGTCAGCAAGGACAAAGGACTGTCAGTCTCGGCATAAGTAACCACAACCTAGCATGCGGTCCATAGAGGACCACACAATTGGATGTGGTTTTCCGATGCACCCGATTTGGATGAATCGGACGTCGGTCTCAGGCCACCGCAAAGCCATGCAATTCTTTTGGCCCAATCACCTAATACACAGGTCAATTCGGTAGAAAAAGTCATATTTCCCAACATTCCATCATTGCAGAGTGTGTTACACCTACTAGTTGTCTCTATCCAAGCATGTTACAGTCCATTTGGCAGAAGAGCATGTGACTGAAGTGAGGAGTTGTAGCCAGACACATGCACAGTTGCCTTATCCAGTTTTTCAGGGGATAACATTTATTTAAGTGGTCATTTATAGAAAATTGGTGTTCAGTGGGGGGGGGGGGGGGGGGGGGGGGGTGTTTCAAGATTATCGGGGGAAAAAATGTTTTTGTTCTACTTTAACATAGTCTTCATTGGAGACTGGGGGTGCCCAAGCCCTTTAATGTTCACTGGTAAAAAAAAAACAGAAGCAGATGTAAGGTGCTCTAACCTCAAATATTTAAGGACAAGTGCTATGCTCTGTGCCTGTTGCCAGTGAATTTGTTCACCCATCCCAAAAATCTTTTACTTATTGTTCTCAGAAACACATTGCAGAAAGAAAATGATCTTGTTAATTGTTGGCTCCAGTATTCAAGGTTCACACCTACTCTGTGTGCTTTACAGGCTCTTTACAAGCCTGTGCAGTTCCAGAAGAAGGCCAACCAGGAAGCAGCCATATATCATTGGTCATGATATCACCGTCACAAACTTGACTGATGAGCTGCTCCACGGAGGAATATGACTGGAGCCACCAATGGTCAAGAAGATCTTTCTTCTGTAAAGTCCTAAAAACAGGCATGTTTTGTAAAGATGATGGTTGGGGTGGGGGGTCCTGGTTAGATATATCAAAAGTTACTATATGAGGTGAACATGTCCTTTAAAAATATCTTACCTTATGATTGTAAGCAACTCCTGCTGCACAGCAAATATGGGTAGAAACTGCCTCTGCTCCATCAAACTCTTTTTACGAGAGAAGTCACTGCTTGCTTCACTGCGCTCTCGCATGTGGTCAGCAAATTTCTGTTCTGCCCTGAAAGCACAAAGAGGTGGCTTGACTTTAAAATTATAGGAAATGCACACATAGTATCATAGTGGGAGGTTAAATAAAGACATTCCTCCATTTAACCTTTTTACCTTACCAATAATTCCTGCCTAACAGTTGATCCAGAGGATGGCAAAAAAACAATGTAGAATATGCAGGGAGGCACACTCGGGTAACAGTTAATAGCAAACTTTCATTTATTGGGTGCTCAACATACAAGCCAGATACACAACGTTTCGGGGGGTCCAACCCCCTTCCTCAGGTTGTCATTCCTGAGGAAGGGGGTTGGACCCCCGAAACGTTGTGTATCTGGCTTGTATGTTGAGCACCCAATAAATGAAAGTTTGCTATTAACTGTTACCCGAGTGTGCCTCCCTGCATATTCTACATTGATTTGATACTTACCTGACGTGGCACAGGCCTCAGGGGGTGCACCTCATAATTTACCTGTTGGGAATCCACAATTTGCTGATATTTGGATGGCAAAAAACCAACCCTGTCTGAAAGGGGAAAAAATCCTTCCTGATTCCTGACAATGGAAATCAGAAAAAACTATCAGGGTTATTCTATACATTTTTTTTTGTTAAAAATGGTGCTAATTTTGCCCCAACCAATCAGTTAGCTTTCAAATGTTAAACAACATCTGATTGGTTAGGACCAAATTAGCACCATTTTTAAGATTTATTGAATCTCCCTGTATATGTATTAATACCAGTAACAGTCAATATTCTTTAATTTTAAAAACTTCTCAAGCCAAGCCTTTTTTCTCCATAAGCCATCATTCCCTTAAACGTTGCATTGTGAAGCAACTCCATTCCCCTTATAAGTTTCCCTTCTCTGAACCCTTTAATTTTCCTTTAAAAAAATCATATTCCATATTAATCTATACCACTCTTTACACAAGACAATCTCTTGCTAGCTCTAGCTGTTGTGGCCTGGCACAGTTTGCGACAGCTAAGTCTGTTACCTACTAGAGCGCAAACATTTTTTCCATCAGAGATGCAGAATCACTTATGGTATAGGAAGCACAATTATTGTTAAACCCTAAATGCATTATCTTACATTTATCAACATTGAATCTCATCACTTTGCTGCCCATTTTGACAATCTGGCTAGAGGTGCTTGCAGCAATTGCACATCATTTGTATATTTCAATGCTTTACTTAGTTTTGTGTCATAGGAAAACACAGAGATCTTGCACTTAAAGGGTATCTCCACCCTGAAAATAAAATTATACTATAGGGCACCCCTGCCCACCCCCAACCGGCAAAAAAGCGTCAGAAATGTGCTTACAATCCTTCGTTACCCCAGCTGACTCCTCCCGGCCCTCTGTTTACTGGAAGTTGCAAACAGGGGCCGCACCAGCAGCTGCATCTGTAATCGGCTGAGAAGTAGCAAATCACAGACGCGGCTTCTGGCTATGAAGACGTAAATATGTTTCTGCTTTTTTTTTTTTTTTTACTAATTTAACTTGGTGGCTAGGGGTGGGCAGGGGGGCCCTACACTACAGAAAGGTACATTTAAAAGGTAGGGTGTGAGGCAGGCATGTAGGGATCCAGAGGGTGGGAGGGACAAGGAGGAGGCAGAAACCTTTTAACACAGAGACAGCTCCTACTCTTCAGTTCGCCGGATTTGGAAAAGCACTGCAGGAGAACCATAAAGAGCAGAAATGTAAGGCAAGTATTTTTTTAAACTACACAGAGGGGCCAGTGCCCTTTAGTCAAAGTTGGTAAAAAAAAAACAGTTTTTTTTAGATTTCAATTTAAACTTAATGTGTTAAAATGTCATATTTAACAGATAACAGTCATGCTACATCTCTGCTGTAATAAAGCATTTTACTATGTACTATTTATGTAATATCCAGCTAAGAAGAAAAAAATCACACGTGCTTCAGTACAGACAAGATAGACAGTTCTCACTGTAATCACATACCGTATATACTTCAGTATAAACCGAGGTTTTCAGGCTTTAAAAAAAGCCTGAAAATCTTACCTCGGTTTATACTCGAGTCAACCTTTCTCCTACCTTGTCCGGCGGCTGTGCGATCCGCATCCTCAGTGCGCATCCGGATGATGTCACTACCCGGCGCCTCTCACTTTGCTGCGCCGAGTAGTGACGTCATCCGGATGCGCACTGAGGATGTGGAGCGAGGGGCTGCCGGACAAGGTAGGAGAATACCACGGACACCAGGGCAACATTAAGGGGCAAATATTTACAAATAAGAGTAAAACCTTCTTTATTTGTGCATACTGTATGCACAAATAAAGGAGGATTTACCCCTATTTGCAAGTATTTGCCATTTAAGATGTTTGAAAACTACAACTCCCAGCAATAAAGCATGCTGGGAGTTGTAGTTTCCAAACATCTAAAGTGGCAAATACTAACCCCCTCGGTTTATACTCGAGTCAATATCTTTTTCTCCTTTTTTAGCTAAAACTAGGTACCTCGGTTTATACTCGGGACGGTTTATACTCGAGTATACGGTATATTAAATGCAGTCCAACACCAGTTTCAGGTTAACATGGTGGTCTAACATGTTTCAGACCCCAAACAGCTCTTAAAGGGTATGTAAACCGAAATGAACTTATCTTAATATATAAATGAATACATATAAAAGTAGCACATACACTGAGGTGTCAAGTAAAGGTCCCCTTTCATTATGGTACTCAATAGCCTTGCCATTGACAACTACTCACTGTTCACAAGCTAATTCACTACAAATGTGTTTATTTAAGGCCAAGAGACCATAATTAATACATAAGTCGCCCATACAACACAGTGGCAAAAGTCTTAGCAAAATCTGCATGTACCATAACTACTGCTATACCAGAATTAAAATTATTTTTTCCAGTCTAGACAATCTAAGATTATAAGTAACAGTGGTCTAGATAAAACAGAACTTAGCTCACTAAGAACTAGTGGATCTATTTCATCAGAGGTTGGAGATGGTAAGAATAAAGTTGAGGAAGGGTGGACAGGCTCTTTAATTACTTTCTTATAATCCTTGTTAGTTTTTTTTAGTTCCTAAAGAACTATTCCTTTCCCTCGGACTATAAGGTTTTAAATATCTTTTCTCCTTAATCAAATATACACGTCGGATTTGCCAGACGAGGGCAGACCCACAACACGTGCAGAGTCACAATCAACGGCCAATGAACGTTCATTCGCACATGTGTATGAACCTTTAAACATATGCAAAATAAAAGCTGGAATCAATATAAATTGAAAAGGACAATACTGAGAGATAGCAGCTCTTTGTTCATCACTACATAAGTCCTGAGATGCAGTAAATGAATGCACAGCATATCTTGGAATAAATTTGTTATGTACTGGTCACACTGCAAGGCTGACCAGGCAGTTTCATACATTCTGTTTTAAATATATATTGCTACAGCAGTCAAATTTTATTATATAAGCTTAAAGGAGAACTCTAGTCTGCGGCTAACTTAACCATATTAACATCTAAATAGCTACTATACATGATATGTCTTAATTACACAGTAACGCAATACCCACAAACATATTTTGTATGCTTAAGCCTTTCTCCTTTTATGGATCACAAAGCTAGATACTTACCAGACAGAATAGATATAAAGTGAACCTTAGGTTCACTTTATATCTATTTTGCCTTGTTTTTAATGGAAGCCTAATAAAGATATGTTTTAATGAAATGGTTACCGGATCTAATGAATGCAATTCCAATGGTAGCAGAGCCTTCTATCCTGTCTACTACATTGAACTGAGGAAGCTAACAGGTTTAACAGCTGGGTCGTGTGGCTAACCAGTTAAAGTTTATCCCCCACTTCCTGTGCCCTGCTAACAAACTTTAGGCAATATTTAAAAACGAGCAATTGAAGAAAGCATGAACTAAAAATCCACAAAGGTCTAATGCTGCTTTATTTCTAATGCTGCTTTATTGTGCAGGATACAACACCTATCATAAGAGAAAAGGGTAGTGACATATCAGTTAGAAAATCATCATACTTGTAATCAACCCGTCCATCGTCTGTAACTGCCTTTTCAGGTTGCTCCTCTTGTTTCTTTACTCCCATAATATCTCCAAGCTTTGTCCCAGCCAACTCCCAATGCTTATGCTGAGCCTAAAACAGAAGCTGCCAGTTAGAGGTCTAAATCCATTAAAAATATAATGAATAGCCATATAGCTCTTAAATTTATCTTACATTAGATAACCAACTGTAAAATTTAAAAATAGGGTTTTTAATTGCAACCGATACTGAACATTGTTTACTGCACTGTTTTCCTGTTCGCAATGGATTAAAGGGCACATCCACCCCCTTTAAGCTCCATATTAAAGTGTATGTCCACCCTAAAATTAATTTTTTAATATAAGATTCCCCCTGCCAGCCCAGCCCCAACCGCTATATTTATATGTTTAGAAAGCTCCCCAAACTCTACTTACCTCCCCTCTTTCCTCCGCCACGCTCCCGGCCCTCTGCTTGTGAGCAGAGGGGCAGGACCGGCAGTCGCGTCTGTGATTGGCTGAGCGGCAGCCAATCACGGACGAGGCTGCCGGCAGCTCATTTCGGCGGAGGAAAGAGGAGAGGTAAGTAAAGTTTGGGGAGCTTTCTAAACATATAAATATAGCAGTTGGGGCTGGGCTGGCAGGGGCAATACTATATATTAAGGGATTTATGCTAGGAGGAGGGAATCCTAAGAGGGAGGGGGAGAAGGGCTGCAGTACGCATGCCAAACTTCTTCCGGAGGCCAGGTAGGAGGCAGAGTCCTATATGGACTCTGCTATCCTCCTGGTGGGCAGTTTTTGGGACTTTGGGGGGGACTACAGGAGAACCATATGGAGCTGGGATGTGAGGTAAGGATTAAACTACACTACATGATGGGGCCAGTAGTTGGGGGGATTATAGTTTTGGGGGTGGACATGCCCTTTAAGCTCCCACCGGCACAATTTTCACTAAACATACCTTTACCCAAACCACTTACATTACTCACACAGCCAGATTTCTTGCCAGCTGGTAGACGCCAAACTTCTGCAGCTCCGGGAAAGTAAGTCAGTGACTGGTTGCGACACTTACATGGTGCTAAAAGTTTGTGGTGAGGGTGAATATGCTCTTTCATCTTTTTTTATTTATTTTTTTTAATACAGCATCTTACCTTTTTGCGCTCCTTTTGCTCGCGATGCTTGCGAACTAACTGACTGCCTTTGCGTGAAATAATAGCCATATCCGAAGTTGGATCTCGTACAGGAATTACTGGTTCTGGCTGGAAAAATTTACCAAAATTAAAATCTGCCCTCATAAACATTACGATAAGAAATATAAATCGATACCTGTACATCCGGTGCAATGAGGGATTTAATATAGGTCAGAGCAAATTTTACTCCTTTAAATACCTCCATGTCCTTGGATAAATGAGCCTGTAAATGTTTATATTCTACTTGTGAGTAGTGAACTGTGTAAGTCTGTGTGTGTTTGTGGGATGGGATTGGGGGGGACAAGAAAGTATGTGGATATGTGGACAATGTTTATTAATATTATTGTGTATGGAAGCACTTGGTTATCTTTACTGCTGATTGGAACACTGGAGCTAGTTTTAACTTGTGTTTGTATCACTAACCTGGTATCTTGTTACAGTTATACAACACAAAACATTATTTCCCCCTTTGTAATATATGGGACAATACATATGGCTAGAGACATTTGTAGTTGGGTGTAGAATTAATGTGTGTACAGACTGGTACCAATGCCAGAGGAATTTATATTTATTTATATATGGGATGTGAACTTCAGATTAATGTATGTGAATTAATGTATGCTGGCCCTGCCCCCGTTAGGAAGTCTCTCTATTTTGAGAGGGGAAGGGGGTGAGCTCAGATGGTGTTTGGCTATGATACACAGACATTATTTCTCTAGCAAACAGTAGTTTTTTTTTTAATTTGGCTGAGACTGTCACATGTTTAACAAAACACATCATAGGGTGTAATACTGAAACCCAACCGAGCCAGCAGGGAATGCAGAGCTGCAGGATCATGTAAGTAAACACAGAAAGATCTCAGCTTGTAAATTGAATTGGGAGATACCAGCTAGTGATCCTATCTCCCACTGAATTCTAGAATCCATTTTAGAAAAGTTTTTTTTTCTGGGTGGAATTACCCTTTAAGTCTTAAGCTTTATACACACGTGTGATCGCTGTGGCAGACCTGCCATGAACGATGTGTATTAGCGCCTGTTTCCTCTGACAATTGTGCCGTGTATGGGTGCTTCATCGGCAGAAACGGACTTGACTGATTCGCCCCCCCCGGATTATGAACGACACCCAAGCCAACGTCTGTTTCGACCACCAAAGTGGCCACATATGGCATGATTATCGGCCGTAACAGAGATGCACATACACATTGTGCATCGCCGGTCGGTGCCCGTAATTTCACGTGTGTATAAAGCTTAAGGGGCAGATGCCAAATGATTTAGTCATTCAGGTGATCTTACCAGCTACAGAGGACCATTATCACACATTTCCAGTAAATAAGAATAGACAATTAAAAAATATCCACATGATTGTGCAAGCCAGTCAGGCAATGTATATTGTCCAAGTGACATCTGTATATTCCTTAGCCCCATTTATGATTAAAATGTAAATTCTGGTTCTCGCTCTCATATAACTATTTATCTATCACTTCTAAATCAGATTGCCATCTTACCCAGACCTACCTGTTTGGTAAACACAATGCGTCCATCCAGGAAAGGAGGCACCAGATTATGAACAAGGAGATGCACTTTAGCTGCATTATCCTCCTCAAAGTCTTCATCAACTTCAAGCCGCTGTACTACTCCACTGGTCAACATGCGATTTGTTTCCCAACGTTCATTATCCTTTACAGAAGATGAAAAAAAAAAACATATTGTAGAGACACCAGGGCAGACTGTGTTCCCAAACAGTTTAGGTTAAAGGGGGATTACCTCGTTTATCTGTCGCCTTTGAGCAGACACCCTTTTATGGGTTTGTTTCTGCAACTGCTGTTCCCGTTTCTTGACATATTCTTCAGAGGCAGAACTTAGTGCATTGTGAGACTCATCAAATCCTTCATCCATCATATACCAGTCTCTGTCTGCTTGCTATAAAGAGAAAATCCAGTGTAATGAAAATTTCAAATATGCTAAAATGTGCAAACACTTTTCATAAATAACAGTAACAATAAGTGAAGTACTTCTCTGCTGTAAGAATAAAGCCCAGTGACATAGCCACACACCCATAAACTGAGAAGTTGGATTAAAAGAATTTATGGAGCATCTACACAGCCTTGATCTAGATGAACTAAAAGGTAAGAAAATAAAATATGTACAATAGTTAAAGCCAAGAAGTGCTTGAAATACTCACCCGCTGATCATCCTCCCACTGTTGTTTCTCATCCTCAGACATAAAATTGATTTTGTCATCCTCGTTATCTTGTTTCCCTGCATTAATTAGTATAGATGAAAATACAAACTTTTATATGTAAGAATACGGAAGCATTTGGTGGAATCTATTTCACTGAGAAAAATTGTGTGAACTAATAATCAAAGTATGACAAAAAAACTTTTTTCATGTAGGCGAAATTCAGCACTTAGAATCAATTTCCAGTAATCTGAATGATATATTTTATAAATTAAATTTTAAATTGTATAAAGTAAAACATACATACTGTATATAATGTCTATATATAGACTCATCTACAGTTGTATGTATGTATGTATATGTTTATTTATATAGTGCCACTAGGGGACGCAGCGCTGTACAATATAGAATACAAAAAGTTGTGCATGGGGGACAGTAAATAAATACATAAATAAGTAAGAGCATCATGAATTATACAAGTGCTTGAAACATGTAACATGAGAAAAGTGGTCCCTGCCCCGTAGAGCTTACAATCTAATTAGGTGGGTAACATACAGATACATAGGAAAGGGAAGTGCTAAAGTAATAACTGGTGCCGTGTCAACAGTCCTATGCTGTGCAAGTAAAAGTATGTGAACCCTTTGGATTTACCGTATATACTCGAGAATAAGTCGAGGTTTTTAGGCTTTAAAAAAAGCCTAAAAATCGAACCTCGACTTATACTCGAGTCACTCACCAGTAGATCCTGTAATCCGGCTGCTGCTCACTACCGCGTACACTCCTTCTGATGGCTGACGTCACTACTCGGCGCCAGTCTCACTTCGCGGCGCCGAGTAGTGATGTCAGGCGCCAGAGTGGGGTGGATGCAGAGCCGGATTGCCTGCTACTGCTTTCCATGCTTCATGTCTCACGGTAAGCTGTATAATCCTGCTAATGTAATGAATGAATGGCAACAGTAGTCAGTAGGGGAGGGGAGGTTGAACAGGCACAGTGTGTGTCTCAGTCCATGTCACAGTGGGAGCTCCTAACAATCAATCTTATCCTCTCATCATGTCCTGCCTTCACCTTTTAATTTACTGCAGAAGGATGCAAAGTGAAAATCTTTTATGTCATACATCTATCTGTCTGTCTATTTGATGTTTGGAAACTACAACTCCCAGCAACTAAAGTATGCTGGGAGTTGTAGTTTCCAAACATCTAGAGAGCCAAGGAAATGGGGGTAACTGTGTTGAATAACTCTGTTTAAAGGGCAACTAATGTCAAAAAAACTATACAGAATCAGGAGGATGGTTGCTATTGTGAAAGATTGCCTTCTGATTCTGTATTGTTTGGAGTCTTTAGTTTCCCTTTAAATGGACAGCAGAATTCCCATACAGCAGTCCCATACAGTAATAGCCAAATCCAGTATGACTATTACTGTATGGGAATTCTGCTGTCCAAACTAAAGACTCAAAACAATACAGAATCAGAAGGCAGTAGTGGTCAATTTCTACCCTCGACTTATACTCGAGTCAATCAGTTTTTACACATTTTTTAGGTAAAAATGGGTACCTCGACTTATACTCGGATCAACTTATATTCGAGTATATACGGTATATGGATTTCTGCACAAATTGGTCATAAAATGTGATCTGATCTTCATCTAAATCACAACAATAGACAATCACAGTCTGCTTAAACTAATACAACACATATATATATTTTTTTTTAATTGTTTTCATTGAACACACCATGTAAACATTCACAGTGCAGATGGGAAAAGTATGTAAGCCCCTAGACTAATGACATCTCCAAGAGATAATTGGAGTGAGGTGCCAACTGGAGACCAATCAATCAGATGAGATTGAAGGTGTTGGTTATAGCTGCCCTGCACTATAAAAAAAACACACCAGTTTGGGTTTGCTTTTCCCAAGTAGCATTGATTGATGTCAATGATGCCTCTCACAAAACAGCTCTCAGAAGACCCACGATTAAGAATTGTTGATTTGCATAAAGCTGGAAAGGGTTAAAAAAAGTATCTCCAAAAGCCTTGATGTTCATCAGTCCATGATAAGACAAATTGTCTATAAATGAAGAAAGTTCATCACTGCTGCTACTCCTGTGTAGTGGCCGTCCTGTATACATCACAGCGCAGAATGCTCAATGAGGTGAAGAAGAATCCTAGAGTGTCAGCTAAAGATTTTCACTGGCATCTGCTATCATCCCTGTTGGCAAATCTACGATATGTAAAACACTAAACAAGAATGGATTTAATGGAAGGATACCAAAGAGGAAGCCGCCGCTGTCAAAAAAACACATTGCTGCATGTTTAAAGTTTGCAAAATAGCACCGGGATGTTCCACAGCAGTACTGGCAAAATATTCTGTGGGCAGATGAAACCAAAGTTGAGTTATTTGGAAGAAACACACAACACTATGTGTGGAGAAAAAGAGGCACAGCACACTAACATCAAAACCTCATCCCAACTGTGAAGTATGGTGGTGGAGGCATCATGGTTTGGAGCAACTTTGCTGCGTCAGGGTCTGGACAGATTGCTTTCATTGAAGGAAAAATGAATTCCAAAGTTTATCAATACATTTTGCAGGAGAACTTAAAGGGCATCTATAGTGAAAAAAACACATTGCCCCTTTGCAAAGTTAAATTCATGTACTCTATGCTGCCTTAATCCTATCTATGTCAGTGACTCTGTTTAACCATGGTGTCAGATCTGTGTGCAGCACTTCCCCCTTCATGTCTCAACTCCGGCTAACCGACAAGCTTATCATGTACACAGTAGGAATTAAAAGTTCAACATCCTGAAAAACACACCCACGCACAGTGGCCAATAGAAAGCAAGCTGTCCTAGAGACACGGAAGAAGAAGGAGAACAGTACAGTTTACAATCTCTCTCTTTGTGACCCATCATCAATCAGTGAAAGCTATTAAGAAGGGGGTCAAGTGCAGCCTTATATCTACCATCAAAGCTACCTCTCTCCCCCTGCTAATGCTCTTATCTCTGTTTATTACAGAGCAGGGAGGGGGGATTACATCACAGGGATTTGATTGACAGTCCAAGTAGGAGTAGTTCTAACTTGTGTATCTCAGGACAGAGAGGGAATCTGAAAAAAGTGAGGACATTCTGGGGGTTGTGGGGAATTATAGAACACATGGAAAGAAAGAAAAAAAAGTTAATTTTGCCACTATAGATGCCCTTTAAGGCCATCTGTCCACCAGCTGAAGCTCAGCAGAATATGGGTGTTGCAACAGGACAATGACCCAAAGCATAGAAGTAAATCAACAACCGAATGGCTTAATTAAACAGAAGAAAACACGCATTCTGGAGTGGCCCAGTGAGAGTCCTGACCTCAATCCAATTGAGGCATGACCTCAAGAAAGCAATTTTCACCAGACATCCCAAGAATATTGCTGAACTGAAACAGTTCTGTAAAGAGGAATGATCAAGAATTACTCCTGATCATTGTGCACGTCTGATCTGCAACTACAGGGAACATTTGGTTAAAGTTATTTCTGCCAAAGGAGGTTCAACCAGTAATTAAAGCCAAGGGTTGAAATACTTTTTCCACCTGCACTGTGAATGTATACATGGTGTGTTCAATAAAAACATGGAAACGTTTAATTATTTGTGTGGTATTAGTTTAAGCAGACTGTGATTGTCTATTGTTGTCACTTAGATGAAGATCAGATCACATTTTATGACAAATTTGTGCAGAAATCCATATAATTCCAAAGGGTTTACATACTTTTACTTGCAACTGTATATACTGTATTTTTCAGGCCATTTTCAGCTATATGTCACACGCCAAGCAACTATGATTGGCGGGTGAGATATCTAATGTAAGATTTTGAGGGACATGGCCAGAAAAATTGAGAAATACAAATGATATATTACATGCATGGAATACTAAAATCCCTACAAATAGCAACAGAGTTTAACCAGATGTTTTTCCAAAGTCAATTCATATTTCATCATAATTTACAGGAAGGAATTATGTCACATTCTCCCAAATGATGTCAGCTAATACTGGAATCAAGTCATATCTTCCATATATTTTATAGGAGGATATCACAAGGGGAACCTAAGATATTTTACTTCTTGGTCATACAAAACCATATGTATATCGTGCTTGGTATCTTCGGATTGTATAAAATTAGTGGATAACAAAACTGTTAATAATTTGCATGTGAGATGTTCGGTAGATGAAAGGACTTATGCATTGATAAAAATTACCCCCTACTGTGAACACCTCTATATTCCCTATACTAATGTGTTTTCTTATTTTTGTTTGCTTTGGCAATGTCAACATGTAAATTGATCCTGCCAATAAAGCTATTTTCGACTTGATTTGAAAATAGAGCTTAAAAGTTTCCCTCCAAAAAGCTGGATACACCTCTCTGGGAGGGACCAAACATACCTCTAGAGACAAAACCGCTCCCATTTTCAGGACAATGCATAATTATTAGGGAGATGGGAGGGCAAGGAGTTCGCCATTTTACCATCTACAAGGATACATCTAAGCCAACTGGACGGGACGTATATAGGCTACCATTCTGGACTATCATATTGGATATTGTAATTTTTTCCCATATTGGATTACAAAGTTTTAATTGACTGTGCTCATGGACTTTTCAGATGCCATTTACTCTCATTCTTTATCCCATTTATTCTTAACTGTGTGCTACCTTTAATGTTCAATTATTTATCATAGCATTTTTCTATAACTTTTTATGCACTCTTTTGTACTTTTATAATATAGGATATAAAATAATTTAAAGGCTAATTGTCCCATACTGAGCATATCCCAAAACGAACCTTGCTTTCGAAATTATGCTACCGTATAGAAATTATTGTCTAGATATACAGATAACTGTATACAGAAGTAAGGCCCGAATAACCTTTTTCTTACAGGATTGTTAAGTTAAGGAGTTTGCATAATCCTTTGATATAATTTACAGGTCATTCCGCTGTCCCAGAATGTGGTGGCAGCTTACCGTATAAGTATTAAGATATATTTAGTGTGTGGTGTCTTTATGTTCACTACCCCTCCGTCTCCATTCTGTCTTATTCCGGTTAGTTGGAGTACATTTCCTGATAGTCAAACTGGAGTAGGGGGTTGTGACAAGCACTACAGGGAATTTTCAAATCAGTTGCCCAAAAAGAGTACACTTTAAAAAAAAAGAAAAAAAAAAAAAAAAAAAAAAAAGAAGCTTGACAATATATATTTACATTAATGCAGTTTTAATGGGGTCTTACTGTAAATACAAAAAGTAAATTTGAATTTTAACATTCACCAAAGTAAACTATTTTCAATCAGTGGCATAACAATAGGCCCCATTGATAGCCATCCAGTACTGCTCCAGAAACAGCTGTTTATAGGGCATATCTACCCTTAAAACAAAAAACTAGTGACTTGTCAGTTATCTGCCTGCAAACCCAACTGCAATTTAACCAGTTTACTATATGCATTTGTAACCAGATATTTAATAATATAAAAAAATAAAAAAAGTTCAGTTCTTTTCTGGAAAAGGGTTTCTGGCCCCCACCCCCTGCTCAATGAGCTTTTTATTAGCTTGAGTATTTGCAAGTGAGACAGCAGAGGAAACAGCAGTCAATCATTGGTTGTGATGTCAGTGGTCACAGCCTTGATTGACTGCATGATTACAAAATAGGAAGCTATTGTTTATATATTATATACTAAACCACACCACAATCATTTTTCTAGTCATATTAGTATTAATGAGGACAAGACACATAAAGGGTGGACATGCCCTTTAACTAGTTTTACTTAACCTGCATTTTAATTGTTTCTGGCCATAAGAATGCTTCTTTTTTAATGTTTCTAATTAACAGACAAACCAGCCATTTTGTTTCCATTTTAAAGGGAAGTGTTGCTACAAACAAACCTGCCAACTTCTGTCTTTAAACCAAGAACATGTATAATCTGCCTACTACAAATCTATTTAGCATTCAATTAAGATTCTGGTAAGCACCCAACTTCTTAAAGCAATCACCAAGTTAATGAAAAACAAACTCGAAAATTGGGGTATTTACAGTCACATTGTCATTTTTGAACAATACGGTATAAAATAAAAGAGTTATGTGCACTAATAGAACCATTACTAGAGGTGTAAGATGCTGCCAATAGACACACTGTAATTCGCTTTGGTGTGATTGTCCAGATTTTGCAAATATATATCAAATAAATTAAGAAGACATGAAGTATAAAATTAACTTTTTAGTAAAATTGACAAATCTGAGACACAGCTACAGTGGAGCTTAGATGAGCTGGGTCTCAAAAGAGAGCAGTAAGCTACAGCCAATAGCATTCACCCTGCAATTGTTTTTATAGTGAAAGGACACTGCTTTGCTATGGGAAGGTAAGCATCTCTGGCAGCTGTTATGACTGCTGTTATGACTCTGAATGAAATGCTTCAGACAGTAGAAGTAGGGGGAAGGTATGTATATGTGGAAGGGATGGGGGACTTTTTCTTTAGAAAAGACTGCACAGAAACCAGCTAACAGCAGCAGACAGCAATATAGCAGAAATCAAGTGACAAGCAGTGAATGAAGAAGAAGTATGGTAACGAAGCACACAGCAGACAAAATAAAGAGTTGGGTAACAGCCCACAGCAGAAAAAGATGTTTGTGTGTTTGAAACTGCACAGTAAACAGCGAGACTCAGAACATTAAATGGCTGCACCACTACTTTTTTTTTCAGCTCAGCAGTTTGCAGTGGGAACAGCTGATTTTATGAGTGTGCGCCACACCTCCCAGATGACAGGGCGTCTCCCTGAACATAATAAATGGAAGAACAAATGGACAACACATTATGGGGTTTAAGCCAAACAGCAAAAGAAAATAGGATGTCAGAGGGGTAAATGCACCCTCAGAAAAATATTCAGACATATTTGTTTTTTTTACCACAGTTCTCCATTAAAGTTGATGACAACCCTTATTACGTTGTCAATATTTGGGAAATGACTTAGCACAGTTTACATTACTTTACACAAAGAGCGAGTTTTAGTTTGTGTGCATGTTCAAATGCACGCTACCAACTGCTTTTTAACCACAGCTCTACTAACACTGGTTTCTCTAAGCTGTTCAAACTAAAATGCATTTCATATTTGCAAAGAAAACATTACTGCTCACACAGCCAATGAAAAAAATTAAAGGAACAACTCACCTCTCCCTTGTGAGATACGTGGAGTAGAACCAAGATGTCTCTTTTCTGAGGCCCAGTCATTGTATTTGTAAGATGGAGTTGGAAGGGGCGAGTCTTCACTATACCGACCTCTCTCTGATCTGATTAAAAAAATATCAAAGAACCAATCATTCAGTAAGCAAAGTATTAGTAGTTACAAGGTGGAGAGGAAGGGACAGTGCGTCCCGAAACGTTGTGTATGTTGTTGAAATAAAACACACTTGGATTCACCTGATTAGTGTGCTCCCCCATCATTCTTCTTGTGCTATAGAACTGTTTGGTCCTTGGAGTGGAGGGCTAGGGGGATAGCACCTACCTATTTGTCTGGCAAACAGCCAACATCGGTGTGCTGGAGTGTACCCTGAATTTTGCTGGAAAATATTTTTGGCAGTTTTTCATTAATCTATAAAATTTATTTTCTTGTTTGATACCAAGCAAATGAACAAATTTAGACACCTTACAGATCTACCTAACTGCTAAACCTTTAGGCAAGGAACACACGTACCGACCGAGCATTCGCCACTATTGCCACGGTCGACAGTTTGCATGACCGATCATGCGGTCCTATAGGGAACCGCACAATCGGGTGTAATTTACCGGCATGTCTGTTTGTCCGATCGCCATCGCTTGCATCTGCAACCGAAACTACCCCAGATTTTTCGGCCAACCAATCGATACATGGAAATATTGGTCGATTGGCCCGAAAAAACGTCTTGTGTGTACCTAGCCATACAATAGCGGTTCTTTCATCAAGATATGTGCCAAATTTCACTACAGGACTAAAAGTTAATCTTACCGTTCCCTTCTAGAACTCTCCCGCTCACTTCGATGGCTTCTTTCAGAATCTCGATTTGAAATTGTTGGAGAAGGAGACTCCCATTGCGATCGCTGAGAACCTCCATAGCCGCTTTCATCTTCCTCCCAACTAGAGCGAGAGGGTGTTGATGTATCTATCAATTGTTAAATGAAACAAGAATCAGAAGCAAACAGAAGCCAGGGATGGAAAGCCCCCCATATCCATTTTCTTATTCCTCAACAGTCCTATAAGAAGGATCTTCAGTTGATCCCACCTTAGTTTGCAGATTTTTACCCCTAAACTAACTTAATTCTATTAGCACTATGAGCTTTACCACAATGTTTATTACCAGCAACAGAAATTCAGCATATAAAACATGCATACACGTTTTTGAATATTACTGGCCTCAAAACTTTGATTGTATACCATATATATTAAATTAACAAACATGTAGGACCAAAACCATAGCTGTAGATAAAGAGTGGAGAGGAAAATTGCAAACACTTAATGCACACCTTTTATTCAAGCCAAATGCTGTTGCTTCTTTTCACTGCACCACTGTATTACATATACACAAATCCCCATTTAAAAGTGCATCACAGTGGCAGAGAAATCTTATACTTTTCGAGTACAGTATTTAAAAGGGGAACTTAAGTCCCAATACCATTAAATAATGCCTGGATAATGGCCTGAAATGCTACCCCTGGGTTTACCTTGAATTGGCCAGAACCAGGGCCAGATTTATAATTTTTTCTCCCCTAGGCCAGCTTGACTCTTATCTAGTTTCACAAAAACCACATGTTTTAGCGCAGCACATTTTAGCGTTTAACAGACATTTTGTGAGGCAGTCAACATTGACAAAGTGCTACACATCATTTAACTGCAGCATAACATCTGGATCTGCTTAGAAATCCCTACATAATGTTCCTATAAAAATAGCCTAAAATATACAGCAAGGCTGACTTTAAAAAAAATGCAAATAAGGCCACCTGCACTAATTACATTTTATTATGAATACCCTTAAATCCCTAGTGTGGTAACCTTAGGCAGGGGGTGTATCATTGAGTTTGCTGAGCTGCACAGTGGGATAGCCACCAAGTACCTTAAGCTTTGGTACAGTGAAGTTTATAAGGTTTAGGAACTCATGTTTGAAGGCCATGTTTGTTAAAAGGTACATTAAAAGACACACAATACAAAATGTTGTGCAGCTCCATTAAGAATTGCTCTGCTGGTGTTTTTTAATAATCCCCCTCCCCCATACTTGACCACTTTGAGATGGTGAATTGGCATAGCGACAGATCTATGGACCCCAATGCAGGGGATTTGGACCTGAGCCCCCTATACAACCCTACCCCACCACCCACATTGCTACCGCAATGCTATTCAACATAATACAAATGATTTAAGCCTGGCTGTGCTGCCTCACACAAAAAGTTTCAATTCCTGGAACATTTTGCAGGCTGAGGATGTTTTTTGTTTTTTTTTTTTGTTTTTTTTTAACATCCTCACTCTTCTCTTCTGTCACAATCTATCCAGCTTGAAACTGCAGAGGCATGTCTCAGATTTAAGAGATACATTTGCTCTTTTATATATGCAGTAAGCAATTCATGACTAAAGGGGAACTGTGGTCCAAAATGACGTTAGGTAAATTGATAGAAATTGCTCTCCTGAGAATTTTTGCAATTTTTCATTGTTTATTTTGCATAGATTTGAAGATATTTACATTTTTTTGTGTGATTTATCAGTAGCATCACCAGGTCCCCTGCACTTCCTGCTCTGAAACCATGTCAGTCAATCTACCTTGTGTCTCCTCCTCCCCTTTGCAGCCCCCCTGGTCCCTCCCACTCATGGACCCCATGGTCCCTCCAGTTGCAGGCCCCCCTATGGCCCATTCTCTTACAGCCCCATGTGGCCCTGCCCACTCGCGAGCGCATAAGCCCCGCACAACTCGCAGGTGCATAAGCTCCGCCCACTCCCGTTGGCCTTTCAGACCCCCCCCCCCCTACAGAAAACTCTGTGGAAACAGTTCTCACTCTGCCTGAAAAGGCTGTTTTCACATAGTGGGAAAGAAGGGCTGTAGATTCCCTTACCTTCTCTGTCAGGAATTCACACAGCAGAGAGGAGGGACTTCCTGTCTCCCTCACACACTGAGGTAGTCTGAGGCTGTGCCTGCCGGCGGCACTGTGCGTGAGAAGCCTTAGGAATGTCACATGTCAGCCTCCCACCCATTAACTTTCTGGTCAGTCATTTCTTTATATCTTGGGCTGTGGAGCACGTAGAGAGGTGGTTGATGGCTCGTTTTAAAGGTAGGAAACTGTCCTTTAATTTAAACTCAACTTGTTTGGAGACCACAGTTCCCCTTTAAAGGAATAGCTCACTTGAAACGTGAACTATTTCTTTAATGTATGTTTGAAGACCGGGAGGTCTTATCTTCCATTCTTCAATCAACTGACCAAGAGCCACGGACGAAGATAGAAGAGATATACCTTACACGTGTTCCACAGCAGCAGCACTGACAGATCCCGACCACTTCCTGGTTCAAATTAACTACAGCGTGCATGCGCAACAATGCACGCTGTAGTTAACCTAAACCAGGAAACAGTCGGGAATTATTGTGTGTAAGGTAAATAACTTCTATCTCCATCCGTGGCTCCTGGTCAATTTGATTAAAGAACGGAAGGTAAGGCATAACTCCTTAACCTCCCGATCTTCAATCAATACATTAAAGGAATAGTTCACTTTCAAGTAAAGTAAAACCAGAATACATCAGACATACCTCCCCTGATCCTGAAGGGGAGGTATGGAAATCCAGCCCTGGCAAGAACACATCATCAAAGTTGCAGATCCCCATTCACCCACATCTGACCAAGGCCCTGGGCCATATATTTATCTGACCCTGTCCCCTTCAATTTACAGGTGGGAAAGATCAGACTGGGGAGCTGCAACTTTGCTTATATGATCTGGATGATGTAATATGAACGAAAGGGTTAGGAAATAGCATTTTAGGTGGTGTTCATTTCCACTAAAAAGAAGGGCCTACCAAATTGGAAATAATAAGGAATTTGATTATTTTTCTTTTTTTTTTTAAGCAGATTTTCCGATAAAATGATTCCATTTGTTTCACAGAGGACTAACCAGAAAAGGATTTGAACACCCATCCTGCAGAAGAAAGAAAAAAGAGGAGGAATGTATGTTACACATGCTACACACAAGGCTGACTTGGAGAAGAGAGGAAAGTCTGAAATGCCTCTTCTGTACACGAGTAAAAGCATTTTTAACCTGCAAAACAACTTTATCTATATATGAATACTGAACTGGGTCCCTCAATGGTTGACCCATAGTGTCATTGTCTATTAGCCTCCAAAACTTACCTCTAGGTTTGTGCCTTGGGCTCTCTGGCTCACTGCGTCTTGCACTTCTCTCTGATCCACTCTCTCTCTCAGACCTGCTGCGGCGACTGCGGTCATCTAACAGAAAGGAACAGATATGATTTTTGATTTTTTTTTTCTTTTTAAAAGGAAACAAAGTCAAACTGTAGGTAAATTTCCCTATAATCAAAGTTAAAACCCAAATTGTTTATCTGTAAATCAGTTGGCTGATATGATCCTCTATAATTGGTAATGCCGTGTCACATTTTCCCACCCACCTGAATGGTGATTGTCATTACCAGACATGGAAGTCATTGCATTTTTAAATTTAGCAGCTTTAAGCATCCAAAAATTGAAAAATCCCCTGAACATTACATAATTGTTATTTGACTGCTTCTTTAGTGAGCAAGGTCCAAATGAAAAACAAAGAAGGGTTCATTTAAAGGGGAACCGTGGTCTCCATACATGAGCCCTGTATGAAAAAGAGCTCTCTAAAACAAGCCTTGGATGGTGTCTCTAGCCATTGTCAATCTTCCTACTCTGCATTTTGACAGATGTACCACAACCAATTAATCTTTTCTTAAGCTACTTGCAGGCTTACAACCAATATCTGTGCTTTCTTCTGCCTATGGACACCTTTAGGGAGAGAAAAATAAAAGTTTGGGGGAAGGGCTTATGATGCAGCTGATGATGTTCTATACCAGCATTAGAATACAAGCAGGCATGCTCAAGCCAGGGGCTTGCAGGTGTTGGCGAGGTCCCCTGCTGTGGCAGGAAGCACCACCCTTAACACTACTGTAAGTTTTGGTAGACTGCCATCTAGACGCATGATTCCTGGAGTAAACTTAAAGGTAGGAGTGTGCGCTTTTTTAAAGAGCACTTGTATGCAAACCACTGTTTTCCTTTTATTGGTCCAATAGTTTGCCCGTACTATTAATATGCAACCACCAACCAGAGATGATACATTTTTACTGGTCTACTGCAGTTTAAAACCTGATAACATCTGATTGGTGGCTGCAGATTAATAGCACCGGAAAACTTTTGCACATCTTATTAAATTAAATATGCCCGATAATGTTCTGCTTTTGAGTACCTCGCTCTCTGCTGCGTTCCTTCCTGCGCTGACGGTCATCCTTGGACGTTGCATAGACTCCATGTTCACGCCTCTCCCGTTCGCGTTGACGGTTCCGTGCTAAAAACTCCTCATTTACCCCACCAGTGTATGATGGGGTCTCAACACGTGCAGTTCTGTAATGTCTTTAGAGAAAAAAAAAATCCTTGCCACAAACACCCAGTAATAGATTTTTTCCTTAAAGACAGATAAGTAGCATTCACACACTGTAGCATTTACTGTAGATGTATGGTTATAGCATTGAGTAAAACATGTCAGGGGTGGTAACCTTCATCAGGGTTGCACCTGAAGAAAAACTGTAAATTCTAAACCACTCTAGTTATTTCATTACCTGTCACCATGACTTCCGCGGCTCAGCCTGTCATTTGGTTTATCTAGAGACTTGTCTTTCTCCTCCCAATCTCTGGAAGTGATTTTAAGCTTCTTATCTCCTTCTTGCCTTTCTCTCTCTTCCCTTTCCTTTCTTTTCTGGGCAGCTAACAGGTCCAGACCCAGCAGTGAAGAACGTGGAGCTGGTGCTTTAAACACATGCTGCTCATTGCTTGAGCTCTTCTTCTTCAGCACTAACCCACCTGCCTCCTGGGATGGGTCACTGCCTTCCAGTCTGTGTAGAGACAAATCATCCTCCATCCCTATGTCTACTACTGGCTAGTCTCCTTCAGCAGCACAAAGGTACTGTGCCACAAATACCAACAAATTATTTTCTACGAAGGAAGAAAAATATATTATCATACATGCACCTCTATCAAGTTTAGCTTTTTATTTATGTATTATTTATTTAACTTTGTGATGATTCAAATATGAAAATGTATTTTTTTTATAAGCAAGAAACTGTAAACATCTATACAAATATACATACTAGGATATTTTAAAGCTTCTGTTTCATTTTCAATAAAAAATAAATTACTATGCATCAACCCTGTTTATGCCGATTCTGCATGTCACTGGTTTGGGATGAACTGCACCTGTACATTAAGTCACTGTTGAAATAAAAGGTGCTTCAGTATGCTATTGTTAATAATCTGCAGAAAACAATCAGATGTTACCTGACCGCAGTAACCCAGCAAAGAGCTAACATCTGATTGGTTGCAGCAAATAAACAACATGGGTAAACATTAGAACCTCTTATTGCATCAGCCCCTTTCATCGGATCAGGAACAAATACTCAAACCAACCATTTTCCCAAATATAACCAAGAAAAATAACGGATTAGAGAAGATTAGTGAATGGCCACCTGAAATTATACTGATCTACATTTATCTTGCCTTCCAATTCAATCTCTGCTCTCCACATGTCCTTTATGCAGACCTAAAAGTGCAGAATAGTAGGAAATGACATGGCTCTTTTGGTGTCTGCCTCTGTCCCAGGTTTGCAAGCAAGTTACAAGCTTGAATTCATAACAGCTTGTGTTAGCCTTAAGGTGGCCATACACTATTACGATCTTAAACCAACGGATACTTTGAAAGATAGATGTACAATGATAATTGTATTAAGATGCACAATACATATTGTTCAACATTCAATTTGTTTGGTGATTAATGTTTAACGTCATCTACTGTGAGGTTACATTACATTAACATTTGATCGGAACTTCAGAAAACACTACAATCATTTTACCAATCGACTTAAAAAAACTACTTTCCCCATCGTAATTGTGATCGATTTTACAATCTAATGTAGCACAATAAGATCGGGAAAATGTACAATTTTTCAGCCAATCAATGGAAATGTCAGAATTTTATGTCAGATTGTACATAAAATTGGCCTAATGTACGGTTACCTTAAGTGCAGACCCCACTTGAGTGACACGCTGTCATTGATGATAAACAATTGATGATGCTGGTACAAGTGGGATCACGGCTTCACTGCATGCAGCAGATTTTGACTTAGAAAGCAGCATTTATTTTCTACAGAAGAAAACTTCCATGTATAATTTGCTAAATTAGCCAAAGATTTGCTAGTTTGTGATTAATAGACATGGCATGTGTGGCACTCCAGCTGTTTAACCATAACACTTATATAGCAACATGTCCATTTCCTGGATATTCCATGATAGAATTAAGGCTTGTGCATTAAATGTTTTACTGGGCTAATCTGCAGCAACCAATCTGTTGTTCTCTAAGATCAATAATCCAATAAAAAGTGTGATATAAATACTCATATAAGTATAGCCTTTCATTCATCCTTCCTATAGCAATATCCCTGTTACACACATTATTATCACATTACCAGTATCTAAAGCTTCCTGCTAAGGGGGTTAAGGTAAAGCTGAACAGTGTACAACCGTTTTATTAACACAAACAACCCTCAGTCTCAACCTGATCCAGTGTTGGATCTTTCCTACATGGCTCCCTCACACAGAGAAAGAGTAACGATGGACATCCTCTTCCCCCTTTAACGGGACATCACTGCATGGACAACCCACAGTATCATCACACCGCAAATATTGTCACAAAGCTTGTTGTGCTGTTTTATATACCATATATATACCATATATACAGATCCTCCGCCTTCACTCCATGGAGGCCGCCATCATCCCAGAATTCCGCTGCTTACGCAATAGACGCGTCACGGCCAAGACATTCTAAACTTCCGGTTCCGGTGTCGCTGTGCTTTGTAACGCTATCACGGCTAATTAGTATTTCTGGGTATTCGTTAGAATTCAACAGACTCACACAGAGGTTGTATTTGTTGTATTGATCCCATGCACCCATTCCTTCTATTTGTGATGCTGCTGCAAGACATTCTCCAGAGAAACAGGCCATGTGACAACTCGATCAGGGATGTCAAACATTTGGCCCTCCAGATGTTTGAACACCCAGCATTCCGTTGTCAAATGATGCTGGGAATTGTAGTTTTAAACATCTGGAAGGCCAAAATGTAACATCCCTGCATTAGATCATTTGATAATAGGACTGGGCACTTAAAGGGACAGTTCACTTAGAAAGTTAACTATTGCTTTACTGCATTCATTGAAGAACCTGAGGTAAAGGTGATGTAAAGGTGCGCTTCCTCCTGTTCTCAATTCATTTAACAGGAGTGAGACTCTTAATTGAAGAACGGTAGGTAAATGCGCAATGTCAAACATAGAACTTACCGCAGATTGATCCAGCACCGGCTTCTCACCGACGCATCTACAGTTCCTTGCATTGTGCCCACACGGGAGCATGGATACATCGGAGACTGTCAATGAGAAGCTTGAGCAATCGACAATACGTTGTCTCCTGCAAGTTTTACTGAAGAACGGGAGGTAAGGCAGACATCCCACCCTGCCACTTCATGCTTCCGGGCAAGGTGGGAGAGGGGGCGTGGTGACATGGTGTGATGTCATGTCACACAGTGGGCGGAGCATGCACACAAGGGGGTGGGGGAGGCGGTGTTAGGGGTGGTCCAGGGGCGTGGCAGCAAAAAAAAGGGGGCGTAATGGGGAGGAGATTCAAGGCTCCTCTCCGTTGCGGGAGATTGGGGTGGTCTCGCAGGAGATCACCCCAGTTCTTGGAAGACTCCTGGTAGATCCAGGAGAGGTGGGATACCTGGGTAAGGCATAGCGCATTTACTCCCCCATTCTTTAGTTAAACACAAAAAAAGATTGTTAAAAAATTAGTGGAACAAATGCGGAGGAGCACACTACACATGTGGTTCAACTATTCATTGTGAAACAACATACAATGTTTTGAATATGCCTTGTTGCTTCCTAGTTGAACCACATGTGTAGTGTGCTCCACCACATTTGTTCTATATCTGGATTTCCTTGACCCTGGGAGTAGAGGGTTGGAGGATTACCGTACACCTACCTATTGTCTGGCAAACAGCCAACTGCAGTGTGCTGGAGTGATTTTGGCCTTTTGCTAATAATTTAGTGCACATACCCTTTAAGCGCTATGTTCCACTATCACGCACATCGGTGCATGCAGATTTTTTGCAATGCGCTGCTGTGCATTATGCATCCAAAAAATGAGGGAAGAAAGCTTCCCACCAAAAAAGCCATCCCATAACAGCACTTCCACATAATGGTCCAATAGTAAAAAAAAGTTTATTGGTAAGGAACCCATTAAGGGCACAAATAGACCAACAATATATCAACATGCATATAACCCCCCACACATAAATACACCCCTCTCCAGAAAGTAGAAGACCTAAAACCAAAATCCCAACCGGGCTTCCCCGGATCTAAAAACCTGCAAAAAAGATGGAGTCATTAAGACAGTGATAAAACATATCCCGTGGCAAATGACATAGGCAATCCTGTACACGTGTTTCACCAGGCTCTATTGAGCCGCGGCTTTGTCAGGGTTACCTGTGCATGATCAGGGTCATGCTGCTGTGCTTGATACTCCGTGTGTGCTCGTTCCGGGCCATATCATATTATTGGCATGCATGCGATCTGCACGAAAAGTCATGCATGCATGTGAACCAATAACAGACCAGACCATCATGCAAATATGTGAGAATTGGCAAGTGTGCCAAGGTCTAAAAAAGTTTAAAAACTACCGATGTAGAGGATGATGGAGCAAAGTGAAAGAGAACATGGAAAATATAAAATAAACACTATTCTAAATTATAGATATGCGGTAGAAAAGAAGAGGAAATAATGCACAGCAGGAGATCATATGAGTGGTTCAGAGCATGAAAATGTGCAGGGTAGCCATTTTGATATATAATGTAGGGTCACTGATTCAACACATGAAAGAGACATAAAAGACAACTGCATGCATTCTGGACAAAAATAGTTTGCTAATATAAACCTTCTCTTATTCTCTTGCAACATGCACCCTTAATCCTACACCTTCCTTCTTTCAAAGATACTGTTCTTTTCCCCTTACATTATTTCCTCCATGACGTCTTAAATTCTTTCTACTGCATTTAGATATGCATGTGTTCAGAGCAAACAGTCCCAATGCACACATGCCTGTGAGGATGCAGAAATCTCTTGAGCACATACGGTAGTTGCTCTCCTGTTTATACATCTACACAGCGGCCCCTACTGGCCAAATCCTTCCAGAACAAGAAGACTAAATAATGTAGGGTCACTGATTCAACACATGAAAGAGACATAAAAGACAACTGCGTGCATTTAAGACAAAAATAGTTTGCTAATATAAACCTTCTCTTATTCTCTTTGCTTGCAACATGCACCCTTAATCCTACACCTTCCTTCTTTCAAAGACACTGTTCTTATCCCCTTACATTATTTCCTCCATCACATCTTAAATTCTTTCTACTGCATTTATTAGGTATGCATGTGTTCAGAGCAAACAGTCCCAATGCACACATGACTGTGTGGATGCAGAAATCTCTTGAGCACATAGTTTATTTACACAGCGGCCCCTACTGACCAAATCCTTCCAGAACAAGAAGACAAAAGGGTAACTAGAAAGGGAAAGTTTATGTATAAACTTTGAATTTGGCCTGAAAGACTGCATTTTGGAAGGAAATTGGTGTGTTTGTGCTGCAGATTTTAAAACTCAAAAATGCCAATGAAGAGGACATTGTTGTTTTTTACTTACCCTTTAAAGATATCACATGCATTAAGGGTAGGTCATTTGGTGTGTGTGTGTATTCATATCAGGTTGGGGGATAAAATACTAACTTTTTTGATGATTGGTCAAAATGTGTTTTTTTTACTATAGTTACCCTTTAAATATGGCTGCCATGGAAATGGAAGGGTGGGTCAGTAGGTGTGTGTACCTGGATCAGGTTGGAAGTTAAAAAAACAAACGTTTGATTATTGATCAAAATTATTTTTTTTTACTTTAGCTACCCTTTACGTATGGCTGCCATAGTAATGGATAAGTAGATCAGTAGGTGTGTGTACCTGTGTCAGGTTGGGGGTTAAAAAAAAACAAACTTTTTTGATGATTGGTCAAAAGTAGTTTTTTGGACTTTAGTTACCCTTTAAGTATGGATGCAACAGTAATGGAGGGGTAGGTCAGTAGGTGTGTATACCTGTATCACATTGGGGGTTAAAAAAAACAAACTTTTTTGATTATTCATCAAAATTTGCTTTTTTGACTTTAGCTACCCTTTAAGTATGGCTGCCACAGTAATGGATAAGTAGATCAGTAGGTGTGCGCACCTGGGTCTGGTTAAGGGGGTATGTCTTTTTTGTGTTTACAACCATAAAACTATCTTTTATTGAGGATAAACCTGCATTTTTTTCTTTAGTTACCCTTTAAGTATGGCTGCCACAGTAATGGATAAGTAGAACAGTAGGTGTGTATACCTGGGTCTGGTTGAGGGGTATGTCTTTTTTGTATTTACAACCATAAAACTATCTTTTATTGAGGAAAAATCTAAATTAGTTTTTTTTTTTACTTTAGTTACCCTTTAAGTATGGCTGCCACTGTAATGGATAAGTAGATCAGTAGGTGTGTGTACCTGGGTCTGGTTGAGGGGGTATGTTTTTTTTGTGTTTACAACCATAAAACTATCTTTTATTGAGGATAAATCTAAATTAGTTTTTTTTTTACTTTAGTTACCCTTTAAATATGGCTTCCATGGGAATGGAAAGGTAGGTCAGTAGGTGGGTGTACCTGTGTTTGTGTGGGGGGTTGGGGGTATCACCATTTGTATTTATGACCATGAAACAAACTGTTTTGAAATATCCACATTTGAGGATTGTTACCATTATAGTCTATGGGAAAAAATGTCCGGAAATTTGCAGATAACGCCATAATGCTTCCGCGTATTCCTTAGCTAGAAGATAGCACTCTTCTCCTATATGCCCCGCCCGTCTGTACCGAATGTCTCTAGCTCAAAAACTGTAGGAGGAGATATAGTCCAAAAAAGCGTAAGAATAAAACGGAAGAAAAAGAAGAAGAAAGAACAGTAATTTATAGTTTGTAGTTTATAGTTCCCTACGTGTGTATAGGTAAATAACCACCAAACGCCTAAACTGTAATAGTACTCTGAGAGATGAGTCTAGCCTTAAAAGATGCCTGGTGTTTTGTTATCTCTCTTTCGTCCACTGTAGGGGACCCACCCTAACCCTAATCAATCATTATGAGCTACCTCATATCACTACCCCTTTAGTGGCTAGTCCTTAAAGGGCAACCATTCTGAAAAAAAGACTCCTTTTAATACATAAAGAAATGCATGTAAGCAGCCCTTACTCTAAGATATGTGTGTGTTGCCGCAAGCCTTAAATACAGTAGTTGTTTTGCTTAGCCTTAGTATTCTCCTCCCACTCTTAACAGACTCCTCCTGCCATCTAACATGACATTCTGAAAAGTCAAGCATGCTCAGTATTCTCCATGAGGCAGCATTGGAAGAGGGGATTTCACATTCCAAGGTTCAGTATTTCAGTTACAGCCAAACTGCATACAACAGAGGACATTATGATAATAAGGCATTTAACAGCTGGATCCATGTCAATGGCAGCTCACGTCCTTCCCAATCACGCTCCCCTCGTCTCGCGGCCCTCTCAACCTTCCAGTCCCGCGTGCTTGCGGATCAGAGGGTCTCTCCTCTGCCTACAATTAGCATCCGCTGCACCGCTCCTCTCTGGAATATCACCACAGGCAACAGAGTCCAATCGATGTTATTATAAAAACATCCTTTATTTTATCACCATTTAAAATCAGGCTAGCAGCCCGGGGACAAGTGTACACATAGTACTAACGCGTTTCGGGACTCAACGCTTACTCATAGACTCAAAATCACCGTCAAACACATGCCCATTATATAAATATACCTGACAATATAATTAAGCCCTAGTATATTGAATATAGGGTTTTGCTTTACAAAAAGGTAAGTATCTTAATTCACTTAACAGGTAAATCACTCAGCAATCACATTTAACTCCTAGTGGGTTTTGTTTTTCAAATGTTAAGTAAATTGGTTAGTTCTCAAGAAAATAGAAAACTGTTACATTCTTATTTCCTAAATATTAAATCCTAAAAGACAAAAGCAGCTTAAAAAGCTTTCTAGTGACACACAAATCCAAACATAGACAGATGCCATATTCACATCTAGAGGGACTCAGTACTCTAAATATAAAGATAGTAACAAACTTATGTCCTTTATATCAATAATGCAATATCCGATCTCCGATTTAATCTCTAAAGCTAGGTACACACCTAGCGATTTTTCCTCCTGGCTGACCTTTTGATACTTTCGACCGGTCGGCCAGGAGGAAGGACTGTCGGTCGCGGCAAAAGCAGTCTGACAGTCCCGCGACCGATCGTGCGGTCCATAGAGGGCCGCACGATCGGACGAGGTTTCCCACCATGTCCGATCGTCCTTTCGTCTGATTCGGACGAACGATCGGTCGGACATGGTTGCTTTCGGATGCGATAATTTTGGTCCGATCGACCGATACACTGAACTATCGGTCGATTGGACCGAAATATCTCATCGTGTGTACCCAGCTTTAGGGGATCTGGTATCCAATTCCAGGATCCAAAATGCTTCTCTTTTAATGAGATGTTCCAAAAGATCACCTCCCCTAAGGTTCCTATTAACCTGTTCGATCCCTTGGACCAAACAAAATGAGGGATCCCCCCCAGTGCATTCCTTAAAGTGCCGTCCGACAGGAGGTTAAGGAGCTATGCCTTACCTCCCGATCTTCAATCAATATTGCAGAGTCTGGGAACGAAGATACCAAAGACCTTACCTTTTACACGATCCACCGCAGCCCAGCTGGAATCTCCGACTGCTTCGTTCTCCTGTACATCTATAGAGCGCATTACGTGCATGCGCGTTATAACTGTACAGAAGAGTGAAGCGGATCACTCTTAATCTGTTCTAGGGTCCTCTGTTCTCCCCTTGTAAGATTTCTGGGTGTATTTCCCCTTTTGTCTCTTGTTCTCTCTTGCAGTTTTCTCAAATCCTCCTTGCAGTTCTATACTATCTGTACACGAGTTTACAGGATAAAAGGATGACTTCTTAGTCAAACCACTCTCAAGCCAACCAACTCGTTGCTCCTCAGTGCCATTTGATTGTTTCCGTAAATCCTGTAAATCACGTATAAGGCAAAAATCTTGAAAATCAATATTATTTACAGTGATCGGGTGTCTATTCCCCCCTTCCTCATTATTCTCAATTATTGTACAATCCCCATTATTACTGTTCAAAAAATGTTTCTGCAAAACAAAATTTCTAATAAATTTATTTACGTCAATCAAGGTATTAAAGAGATTAAAATGTTTTGTTGGAACAGCTGAAATGTAAAATGTTTCTGAAGAAATCTTAAAGGACAATTATACTTTTGTTCCCTCCTCTTCTTCTGTCCATGCTTTCTAAACTGCTAGGTCCTTAACCCTAGGTTCGCTTGACTTGAACCATATACGGTACTTACTTGCAGGCTGCTCTGGTAGGCTCCGCCCCCCTTCTCCCCATCCCCAATAGGAAAACACATGCGCACACAATGCAAAGGACTGTGGATGCGTTGGAGAATGTCAGTGGCGTCGGAGACTGTCAGCAGCGCTGGAGCGATCCACAGTAAGTTTCTTCTTTTCTCCTGCAGGTTTTACAGAAGAACGGGAGGTAAGACACAGCTCATTTACCTTCCGTTCTTCAGTTAAACTGAATTAAACTTAATTTTTTTTTTAGATTTTTTTATTTTGAAAATTGTATACATAACAAATATATTCAATATATTCACAATAGCAATCTTGAACATGTTATATTTGTTAACATATTTTGTTATTGTTAATTTTACATTGCATTGTTTTAATAAAAAGCTTATAAGTATGAACAATTGTCTTTTCTTTTAGGTAGACAATTATATTTATATAATATTTATAACCATAATAACATAATTAACATGTTTTAACCAAAACCTTTAATGCCTACATCTTCATTTATGGAAAGTCCAAAGCAAAAAACTGGAAGTAGGCTGCACGCTGTCAGTCATATAAAAGCATCATTTTATTGTTGAAAATCCATTAAAACACGTAGTGTGAGGTACAAACAAAAAGGCATACTCGGAAAGACACAGGTGGTGCCTGACGCGTTTCGTGACGTCCGTCACTTTATCAGAGGCAGACCACCAATGGAGGTGAGTTCCTATTTAAAGGGCAACTCCACCCTAATAAGAACATCTTTTAGAAAGAATGGCCTCGTTAAAATATGTTGATATATGATAGTTTGTCCTATGAATTCATTACTGTATGCCTGCTATGCTTCTGGATGCCTCATGGAAACTGAGCAATTTAAAAAGCTGTACTGAGCCTGGGCATGCTCAGAAGAGGCAGACAGGGGATTAACATTCAGTCATTGGCTATGATGTCAACTGTCAAATCCATAACTGACAGTTGCTAACTGGAAGAACCAGGAAGCAGAAAAAGGGGAAACAGGACACTGTGCAGGATTTCCGGTTAGACTTATATATTTCAGATTTCAAACTATTACCGTTTAAGGTTTTGGGGGGTGATTTACCTGTATGTAAGTTTTCATTTTGGGGCTGGACTTGCCCTTTAAAGGACTACACCGAGGAGGAGCTACAAATGTGAAACACATGTACCCAATCAACAATGTTAAAAACATCAAGGTATGCATCAAGGTATGCATCCTGAAAAACAGGAGTAGCGGCAATAGCACAGACATATAGGAGAGACCTACCAAATAGAAAACATAGGGGCTATATATAACAAGCCACTCATATTATATATGTGTCATATGCTGCATAACTATTAGAAAATGACTCTAATGGCTCAATGTATGGCTATTATAATAATATGAAGTGTCAATCGGGATGTATGCAATATACATTGCAAGGTATAGTAATCAATAGACCCATAAAATGGATACATATAGATATGTCTATGGTCGATATAGAATATACTTACTTAATAATATATAGACTTGAATAGACCGATGGCAATCAGAACATACACCAAATTCCTACTTCTATATAAAATGCATAAATGAGACCCTATAGATATAAAGGACTAAAAAGTGCATATCTGTCCAATACAATATCAATACGGTAAAACTTGAGTCAAGATATATAACGTTACATGAGTTATACACTGCAATGAATATAATAGTATGAATAAATAATGTAAACAAAAGAAATATAAAAGAAAAATATACAATATATGCATATACAATACCAGAGAGACAGAAAGTGTCTGGAATACACACCTAGTATATGTCAAAAAATCCCATATTGATTCAGCAGTACATTTATGTAAATGAAAAGAATGTGTCAAACACACAAAAGGATGGAAGAATAGGAATGTGTCTAACTTATTTATTAGATATATTGATGCAGAATTGGTGCAAAGATGTATAGATGAGGCGATACAGTATATCTGAATGGGATTAATCTAGAAAAGCTGATAATTCAAAGTCTCTATTCAGACCCTGAGGGGATATGGTTTTCATGGTATATATCCACTTAGCTTCCTTCTTAAGAAGCTTTCTGTCCATGTCTCCTTTCCTGACATCCCTCTTACAGATGTCAATAGCTTGAAAGGAGATGTCTGTCTTACCAAAATGGTCTGAAACCACATGTTTAGCTATAGCCGACAGTAAATCAAATTTGGGTATGGCATTCATGTGCTCTGTAATATGTCGGCCAAAAGTTCTGATAGTTTTGCCAATATATTGAAGGCCACAAAACAGGTGGCCATGTATACTATTCCCTTGGTTTTACAGTTCGCAAAGAAATTTATTGTGTGTTCCTCTTTAGTAGTGTTACTTTTGAACGTTTTAGACGGTTTCATAAATTTACATGCATTACATCTAGACATATTGCATCTGAAACATCCCGTAGTGGATAGCCATGTTTTGACTGGTGGTGAGGATCTGAATAGACTAGGTGATACTATAGAGCCAATACTTCGAGCTTTTCGGAATGAGAAATTGGGTCTTTCAGATAAAAGTCGACCCAGAATCGGGTCATCCAAAAGGATACCCCAGTATTTAGACACTATGTGTCTTACTCTATGGCTTTGTGTAGTAAAAGTTAATGTCATATATGATGAAGAAACTGGTGTCTGTCTGGGTGTCCTGTATTTTTTATTCTTATTTCTTGTGACATTTAGTAAGTCACCCCTATTCAGAAGAACAGCTTTATCATATGCTTTTTTAATATCTAGGACTCTATAACCTCTAGATGCGAGTCTATCCCATAGGTCCATAGCTTCTGTATGAAAATTCTCCCATGTGGAACTTATGCGTCGAAGTCTAACAAATTGACTGTATGGGATACCCCTAATCGTAGTACGTGGATGACAAGAGGTAGCATGTAATAAAGTATTGCGAGAAATCGGTTTACGATATAATCTAGTATCTATACAGTTCCCACTGTTCACAAATTTAACATCTAGAAATTCTATTTCATACCTGTTATAATTATATGTGAATTTTATATCAGAATCCAAATTGTTACAATAGGACACAAAAGGGTCTATATTTGATTCATTAGAGTCTTCCCAAATGATGATTGTCATCAATATAGCGAAAATATTTCACTATATTGTGCGAAAAAGGATTATCTTCATGATAAATATGTTTGTGTTCCCAAAGACCCATATATAGGTTGGCATACGATGGGGAGAATTTTGCCCCCATCGCGGCCCCCTTAGATTGTATGTAATAGTGAGTGTCAAACATAAAAAAGTTAGTAGTCAATAAATATTCCAAGCTAGATAGAATAAATTCATTTTGTAAGTTTGGATATTCCATATAATGATATAGCCAGAAATTAATGGCTTCAATACCTTTATGATGTTGTATGGATGAATATAGAGAAGATACATCCATTGTTAGCCATTTGTATGTAGGCTTCCAGGTCACGTCACTCAATTTATTTATAATATCTTATGTAACTAGGTAATCTGAAAACAAAAGGTATCAATAATTTATCAACATATTCACTCAGATGTTCATTCAGGGAACCTATGCCCGACACGATAGGTCTGCCCTTAACATTATCAATGCTTTTATGTACCTTGGGAAACCAGTGAAAAATGGGTGTAACTGGTTTAGTCACATACAGATACTCAAATTCGTCTGATGTAATAATAGTATTGTGTAAACCGTTCTCTAAGATTTCCCTCAATTGTTTAGAAAATATAGGAGTGGGATCACTGTTTAGTAGAGAGTATGTAGTAGTATCTTCTAATTGACGTTTGGCTTCAAAAATATAGTATGAGGAATCCAATACAACTATCGAGCCCCCCTTATCTGAGGGGCGTATAACTATATTCCTATTATTGGACAGATCCTTCATGGCTCTACGTTCTAAGGTATTCATATTGTTGTTAGTTTTATGGGATAGATTCAAAGAATCTAGTTCTCTCACCACTAGTCTATAGAAATTGTCAATATGTACACTTTTACTGTGAAAAGGGTAAAAATTTGATTTCTTCTTTAAGCCTGAATGTCTAACCATGGAATTAGTGGGCCCATTATATAAATCACACAATGTTTCAATGTTCATACGATCGGTTGGGTCTGGATATCCATCAGTATTTTCCATAGAAACTTTTGGATATATAAGTTCAAACGGTGATGTATCATTATTATACATATCTGAAAGGGAAAGGTTATTATCAGAAACACATTCAATATTAGTGACATAGTTAGACTCATCATCTACTGGAAGACTTTGATTATCAAAATGTCGCATCAATGTTAGTTTCCTAACAAATTTATTAATGTCCACTAGGGTCTCGAACTTGTCCATGGAGATGGAAGGGACAAAGGTTAAACCCTTATTCAGTACTTTTAGTTCCACTGTAGACAAAACCGTAGAAGATAAATTAATGACATTACTGACATCACTGTCATCTATATCAGAGGTACCTTGAATAGACTTGCATTTTTGTCCTATCTGTTCCTTCGATATAGGTGGATTGGATCCTTCTTTGATCTTGGAGCTTCTCCTTCTACCTCTCTTAGTGCGCTTCTTGTGCGTGGACGTTCCGGGTAATCCGTAATGTTTCTCGAACCCCTTACATTGTGTGTATCCTCTGTTTCGCTCTGAGATGTCTCGGAGTATAAAAAAGTGGACGAAGACATATTTCCATCTGATGAATCTCCATTATAATCATCAAAGTGTACCTTTTTCCGCATCCATCTAGGTCGTATTCGTGGCCCCTCTGACGTTGAATCAAGGTTCCGTTCTTTCCATTCGAATCTACGTCCTCCGTTATGAAGTTTGCGTGGTTTTCTATGAACGGGACCTGAATTTTGGGAAGATAATGATGCATTCCAATTATATACATGATTCAGCTCATTTATCCTATATATATATTATATATATCATGATTCAGCTAGTTTATCCCTTTGGAATTTGTTACGTTTGACAGATTTCAGATCTCTCTCCATTTTGGCAATATTTTGTTTGATTTTTATCATGTTGTCATTATATGAGACATCCGTATCTGAAGCTTATAAATCCTGGATTTGAGACAGATCTGCTTTAATCACCTGATGTTTCTGTTTGTGATGAACCAAAATTAATTGCATCAATTTAAACGAGCATTCTGAAAAAATATCGTTCCATGTATCCATAAAGGATCTGTCAATATCTGAGAAAGTGGGAAATTTTTTCATACGTAACCCTCCTGGAATACGTTTACAGTCTATATATTTTTCTAACATGGCTGTATCCCACCAAAGTCTTAATTCAGATCCCATTAGTTTCTCACATTTGGTATAAACAATATCAAAGTCAGATTCATTGCCTTTAAGATCTTGAAGGCTGTGTGTATAATCAGCCGAAAACACTGAGTCGGCTATACGCCTCCTCTCCCGCAATTCCTGTTCATTAATTTCGAAAGTCCTGCGAGTAGCCATAATTCACAAAATTAGTGCAAGTTAGTATCAGTAGTTTTGTACCTTATGATCAGTGTATAACTATTGTACCAACAAGCACTCGTGTCTATATATATAATAATAAATATCGTTGTTAATACAAATACGGTCGGCGTGTCTGACCTGCTGTTCGGGGAGCAAACACTGTGCCTTCCAGACCCTGGCCGTGTAGTATCCAAGTACATAAAACAAAGTGTCGGGTCACAATTGGTAAGTACTTACAGGTGCTCTACCCCTGGGGCTGTTCAGCGGCGCAAGTGGTGTGTGAATATCCTGACGGAAAGTCCAAAGCAAAAAACTGGAAGTAGGCTGCACGCTGTCAGTCATATAAAAGCATCATTTTATTGTTGAAAATCCATTAAAACACGTAGTGTTTATAACCTATATAATAGGTTGTAAGGTAGGTGGAAGCAAATTAGCATATTTTAATGCTCCTTTGTAAGGAGCATCCCATTTCGGTTAGTTTGTGGAATCTAGTGTGTGTTCTGATTCATACCAAATCTCCCAAATTTTTGCATATTTATTGGGGCATTTTCTATGTATATTGAGGATTTTGTGGAATGTCAGGTCAGCGTTTACCAGTCTAATCCATTTTTTTTTTTGTTGGGATTTCATCAGCCATCCAGTGGAGAATCAGGTTCTTCCAGCCATAGAATAATAGTTCTATCACAAGTGTACGTATGTATTTTGATAGCGTTTTCTCTTCTATAAGTCCTAGAATGCAGGTTTCAGGGGATTGGGTTATTGGAAGCGATAGTTTCTGTCGCATAAAGTTTATTATTGTTGTCCAGCAATTTTGAAGTAGTGGGCATTGCCATATGATATGTTGGCTCTTGGTGTCTTGCATTTTGGGCACTCGTCATTTCCCGTTTTACCCATTTTGTACATTCTGGTCGGTGTTAGGTAGGTTTGGTGGATTATGTTCAGATGGATTCATTTATTATTGGATGAGGGGGATACAACAATGTGTGATGAAGCTATATCTAGTGTTTGTTTGGTGTCCAGATTTGGTAGCTAGGGTGCCGAATTAAACATACTTTAAACATTTGTTGTCATATCCTTCAAGTAAAGCGACAGATCTACAAAAAAATGGTACAGTGATAGTTAGGAAGAATTATAGTTTCCAGTAATGGGCAATTGCCCTTTAAGGTTGTGGAATGCCATTAAAGGAGTGGAGATCAAGGGCCATATTTATTAAATTTCAATACAGCAGGTTAGCGTAAAAGTCCAACTGCAGCCATACATTTATAAATGTTCATTGGTACAATACCATGCGTTAATCAGCTGCAAATCTACCTAAGATGCAGGATCCAGGAATAGCACTTTCTGTGGCAGCCAGAAAAGCCTTGAGGCATGGAAAAGCATGGAATGCTGATTTAAATTTTTTTTATGCAAATTACCTTATGTAATGTAAGTGTATAGTGATGGACCCGAACCTGAGTTGGGGTCGAACTTTATGAGTTCGGATGAACTCACACTATCCAAACTCTACCCAAAAATTCTTGAATCGGTAACCCTCGAATTTATCCTTCAATTTCAGTAACCCTCAAATGTATCCTTCAATTTCAGTAACCTTCGAATGCATCCTTCAATTTCTGTAACCCTCGAATGTATCCTTCAATTTCGGTAACCCTCGAATGTATCCTTCAATTTCGGTAACCCTCGAATGTATCCTCACATTTCGGAACCCTCGAATGATCCTTTCATTCGGTAACCCTCGAATGTATCCTTCAATTTCGGTAACCCTCGAATGCATCCTTCAATTTCGGTAACCCTCGAATGCATCCTTCAATTTCGGTAACCCTCAAATGTATCCTTCAATTTCGGTAACCCTCGAATGTATCCTTCAATTTCGGTAACCCTCGAATGTATCCTTCAATTTCGGTAACCCTCAAATGTATCCTTCAATTTCGGTAACCCTCGAATGTATCCTTCAATTTTGGTATCACTCGAATGTATCCTTCAATTTCGGTAACCCTCAAATGTATCCTTCAATTTCGGTAACCCTCGAATGTATCCTTCAATTTTGGTATCATTCGAATGTATCCTTCAATTTCAGTAAACCTCCAATGTATCCTTTGATTTTGGTATCACTCGAATGTATCCTTCGATTTCGGTAAACCTCGAATGTATCTTTCGATTTTGGTAACCCTCGAATGTATCCTTCAATTTTGGTATCACTCGAATGTATCCTTCAATTTCGGTAAACCTCGAATGTATCCTTCAATTTCGGTAAACCTCGAATGTATCCTTCGATTTCGGTAAACCTCGAATGTATCCTTCGATTTCGGTAACCCTCGAATGGAGCCTTCGATTTTTTATTTTTTTTAATGTGGAAAGACTAGCAGGGAGATTCAAAAAAAGTTATTTTCGTTAAAAATGGTGCTAATTTGCCCCAACCAATCAGATGTTAGCTTTCAAATGTTAAGTAAGATCTGATTGGTTGGGGCAAAATTAGCACCGTTTTTAACAATAAGAACTTTTATTGAATCTCCCTGTAGGTGCCTTACCTGTAATTATATTAGAATAGGTTCCAGTTTTTCTAGTGCATTTACTGGAAAAATGCTTTCTATTATGTAAGGATCTTACCTGCCGCACTCCCTCGCTGCACCGTGACTTGGTACGTAGGCAGCGCCGGACGTTGGCGTCGGCTGAGTGACATCACTACGTCCAGACGCCAGCTGGCTAGAAGATTTAAAAAGGCACTCGCTCCTTCAGCGAGTGCCTATTCGTAGTCCCCATTACCTGGCTGCCTTCTTGTCAGTTGGTTGGCGTTTTCTTTTGTGTATCCCACACCTGCAGATCCATTGTCTCCAGTATCCATTGTCTCCAGTATCCATTGTCACCAGTATCCATTGTCTCCAGTATCCAGTATCCATTGTCTCCAGTATCCATTGTCACCAGTATCCATTGTCTCCAGTATCCAGTATCCATTGTCACCAGTATCCATTGTCACCAGTATCCATTGTCTCCAGTATCCATTGCCTCCAGTATCCATTGTCTCCAGTATCCATTGTCTCCAGTATACATTGTCTCCGGTATACATTGTCTCCAGTATCCACTATCTGTTGTATCCAGTACCCATTGTCTCCAGTATGCAGCAGCTTCTTTGTCTCCAGTATCCATTGTCTCTAGTATCCTACAGCTTCATAGTCTCCAGTGACCTGTTCGCACCCTCTAAGCTGTCTTCCCTACATGGACTACTGTCTGGATTCCTCCTTAAAGGTACAGTGAACTTCATCCCTTCAGGACTCAGTTTTGTTACAGTAGGAATAGGTCATGGAAGTACCCGAGGAAGCCGTGGCAGGTTTGGGCAAGACTCTTCAGACAATTTCCCTTCGTATGGATGCCCTTGAGCACCAGCAGAATCAGCTAGCTCAGCTCTGTTGCAGCTCATTTATCCCCTGGTCCTACTCCTCCTGCTTCTCCTGCTCCGCCAGTGAAATCCCTTCCCCATAGAGAGCCACGGATACCACCACCTGCGGTATGAGGGAGATGCTCAAGCTTGTTGGGGGTTTGTTAATCAATACCTTATACACTTTGAATTGCAAATTCTCATTTTGTCTCAGACTGTGCTAAAGTTGTTTATGTCATTGCCTTGCTGGGAGGCAACACCTTGGCCTGGGCTTCCGACCGTGGGAGAAAAATGATCCAGTGGTCAATGATATCTCCTTCCTGAAAATCTTTGACGCTCCAGGCAGAACTATTGCCGCCTCCTCCCATTTGATGCAATTGCGACAGGGCTCCTGCTCTGTAGGACAGTATGCAATCGAATTCCGTACTTTGGCTGCAGAGACCACTTGGATCAACAAGGCCTCATAGCAGCTTTTTGGCAGGGCCTGTCAGATCGTATAAAAGATGACTTGGTGTCCAGGGAGCTACCCACCCAGTTGGAAGAGATGTGTATATGTGTGGATGCTCGAATTAGGGAAAGGCAAGCTGAAAAGTCCTTTAACCGTCCTCTTCCTCCCAGATTTGTTCCTCGTCCTCAGAGACCTGGGCCACTGACAACTGCCGCTCCGTCAGAGGAACCTATGCAGATTCGGGGTACACATATTTCCACCAAAGAAAAACTTAGAAGGAGGACTCATGTACTCTGTCTATATTGTACCGCCCAGGGACATTTCGCTAAAGTTTGTCCTTCTAACCCGGGAAACTCACAACCCTAGATTTGGAGAAGGAGTCTTATCTAGGTTAATTCAAATCTCCTTTTCACAAGAGTTCCCTCAAGTCATTTCTTCCTGCAACTCTCATGTTCAATTCCCAAAAAAATTCTACCCAAGCCTTTCTGGATTCGGGAGCAGCCGGTAATTTTATTGACTCTACCTTTGCTTCTCTTCTAGGCATTCCACTGTTTACCCTACCTCATCCTCTCCGAGTTCTGGCGATTGATAATCAACCTTTATCCACAGAATTTATCGAAGTTTGTAGAAGTCTTCTACAGAAATTCTTCAAATTGGGGGTCTTCACCGTGAATGGATTACCTTCCTGGTTATACAAAGCCCCTCTGCTCCTCTCATCTTGGGACTCCCGTGGCTCTGGTTACATAACCACATCATAGACTGGTCCAACAATGAACTTGTCTCTTGGGAGTCCTTCTTGCATTTCCAGATGTCTTTCCCCTCCTAAGATTTTCTGTTCTTCTGTCTCCTGTGAAAACAAAATAAAGAATTTTTTGCCACATCAGTATCTTGAGTTTGAGGATGTCTTTAATAAAAAATCTGCGGAAACACTGCCTCCTCACCGAGCCTATGATTGCCCCATTGATTTGTTGCTCGGCACCATTCCACCTCGTGGTTGCACCTATCCACTATCTCTGGCTCAGACCACCTCTATGGAAGAATATATCAATGAGAATCTTTCTCGAGGCTTCATCCGACCCTCCACCTCTCCTGCAGGTGCTGGTTTCTTTTTTGTGGAAAAAAAAGATGAAAGCCTACGACCATGTATCGATTATCGTGGTCTCAATAAAATCACAATTAAGAATCGTTATCCTCTACCTCTTATTTCTGAACTTTTTGATCAGGTAAAAGGGGCTAAAATCTTCTCTAAGCTTGACCTCTGAGGAGCCTACAATTTAATTCGTATTCGGGAAGAAGACAAGTGGAAGACAGTCTTCAACACCAGAACTGGGCATTATGAATATTTGGTGATACCCTTCGGTCTCTGTAATGCTCCAGTGGTTTTCCAAGAATTTGTTAATGACATTTTTCATGACCTTTTAGGTATCTCTGTAGTAGTTTACTTGGATGACATCTTAATCTTCTCTCAAGACCTTCCCTCTCATCGTCGTCATGTTCTTCAAGTCCTGTTCCGACTGCGAGCTAATCAACTTTACGCTAAACTCGAGAAATGTCTCTTTGAGCTCCCACAAGTCCCTTTTCTGGGTTATCTGGTTTCGGCCCAAGGTTTTGAAATGGATCCAAGGCTATCCAACGATGCCTTGGCTATGCCAGTTATTATAGGCAATTTATTAAAGGATTTTCTTCTATTGTTGCTCCTGTCCTTGCCCTTATTAGAAAGGGAGGCAAACATTAAGTCTGGACTCCAGCTGCCTTGGAAGCCTTTGAGATGCTAAAAAACTCCTTTTCCTCAGCCCCAGTACTTCTGCATCCTAACTCTAACCTGCCATTTATTATTGAAGTTGACTCCTTCAATTCTAGAGCAGATGCTGTCCTTTCTCAAAGGCAAGTCGAGAGTAGGAAGGTCCACCCATGTGCTTTCTTCTCTAAAACGTTTCTTCCCAACAAACAAAATTACGATATTGGGAATCGGAAGCTTCTGGCCATCAAGCTTACACTAGAAGAATGCCGGCACTTGCTGGAAGGGGCGGAACATCCTATCACCATCCTCACTGACCACAAAAATCTTGAATACATCCAAAACCTGAAAATATTAAATCCTCGTCAAGCCCGTTGGGCCCTGTTTTTCTCCCATTTTAATTTTATCATCTCCTTTCATCCTAGTACTAAGAATAAAAAAGCTGGTGCCCTCTCCAGGTCTTTTCTCTCTGATGATACTACTGAAAGGGATAAAGGTCCTATTATTCCAGCTTTCAAAATCTTAGCCACTATTACCCCTCAAGTTTGCCATCGGATTCCATCAGCTCAGGATTCTGCTTCTGCTGCTTTGGTTCCTAGTAAGATCTTTATTCCCCTCTCCCTTTGGAAGGAGGTATTAAAACTGACTCACAATTCCAAACAGGCCGGCCATCCTGGCATCCACAAAACTTTATATCTTCTCAATTGCTCTGTATGGTGGCCCTCTATGAGAGAGGATGTCAAGAATTTTGTCGCTGCCTGTACCATCTGTGCCACCTCCAAATCCTTGTACTCTTCCTTGCGGACTCCTCCAACCTCTACCTATTTCTTCCCAGCACCGCTTCTACTATGAAGCCATGTGAAAAAATCGTTGACCAGGGCGTTTTCCCTGGTCAAAAAAGAGAGGCGGCAGCTTGTGAAACTCTTTTTAAAAAATTGTGCTTCATTTACCTTGTCTGTGCCGCGGCTGACGCTGCAATTCAAACAGGAAGAACTCCAGACTCATCAGGATGCCTGTGCCGTGCGCCCATTGGTCCCACAGCTCCAGTACACCCCCCTGTGCGTACGTGATTCTTCCCTACCTTGGACTCACCTCTCTATGGACTTTATTTGTGAACTACCTAGTTCCAGGAAAAACACAGACATCTAGGTTACAGTAGATTGTTTCAGAAAAATTGCTCATTTTGTCCCTCTTCCTAAACTTCCATCCTGAACTAGCTCATTTGTTCATCTCACACATCTTTAGCCTACATGGATTACCTGTTGAGATACAAGACAATTGGACTGATCCTCCTGCCATGGGCAGAGTTTGCCCATAACAATGCCGTCCACTCTTCTACTGGGAAATACCCTTTTTTCTGTGTTTTTGGTTTAAACCCCAAATGCTTTCCGCCGGATTTTTTTTCTTCTGGACCGGTTCCTGCAACTAATGCACTAGTAGCTGAAATGTCAGCCGTCTGGCAGGCCACAAAAAATTGTGTTGAAAAATCTGCCCTTGTACAAAAGACTGCAGCTGATAGGAGATGACAGAAACCGCCATTATATTCTGTGGGAGATAAAGTTTGGTTATCCTCGACTAATTTACGTGTTCCTTCTTCGAAGTTGATCCCTAAATTTATTGGCCCATTTCCTATATTAGAATTGGTGGGTCCTGCTGCTGTACTACTTCAATTGCCTTCCAACATGAGGATACCAAATGTTTTCCATGTCCTCTTTCATCGATTTTCTACCCCACTTCAGCCACCTGATCCTATAATGGTCAACAGGAATTTGAGGTTGAGAAGATTTTGGATTCTAGATTCTTCAGGAGCTCTCTTTAATATTTGGTGCATTGGAAAGGATTTGGACCTGAAGAAAGGTCCTGGGTCAAACATTCAGACCTACACGCATCCCAGTTAATCAAAACCTTTCATAGAAGATTTCCTGACAAACCTGCTTTAATTGATCCAGAGGTCCCCTGTGGAAGGGGGGGTACTGTTAGGATCTTACCTGCCTCGCTCCCTCGCTGCTCCGGGACTGGGGACGTAGGCTGCGTGACGTCACTAGGTTCAGACGCTGGCTGGCGTGAAGATTTAAAAAGGCACTCGCTCCTTCAGTGAGTGCCTATCCATAGTCCCTGTTACCTGGCTGCCTTCTTGTCAGTTGGTTGGTGTTTTCTTCGTTTGTGTATCCCTCACCTGCAGATCCATTGTCTCCAGTATCCATCGTCTCCAGTATCCAGTATCCATTGCCTCCAGAATCCATTGTCTCCAGTATCCATTGTCTCCAGAATCCAGTATCCATTGTCTCTAGTATCCATTGTCTCCAGTATCCAGTACACATTGTCTCCAGTATCCAGCAGCTTCTTTGTCTCCAGTATCCTGCAGCTTCATAGTCTCCAGTGACCTGTTCGCACGCTCTAAGCTGTCTTCCCTACCTGGACTACTGTCTGGATTCCTCCTTAAAGGTACAGTGAACTTCGTCCCTTCGAGACTCAGTTTTGTTACATAACCATTATATTAATTGCTATAAATCTATGGTGGTGTATGTCTTGACCTTTTCATGCTGCCTCATCCAGTATGTCGGATGTACTATACGTACATTTTTAACAATAAGAACTTTTATTGAATCTCACTGTAGGTGCCTTACCTGTAATTATATTAGAATAGGTTCCAGTTTTTCTAGTGCATTTACTGGAAAAATGTTTTCTGTTAACTATTATATTAATTGCTATACATCTATGGTGGTGTATCTCTTGACCTTTTCATGCTGCCTCATCCAGTATGTCGGGTGTACTACACGTCCGTTGAAATCTAGGATCAGGGAGCATGTTAGGGACATTAGAACTAATAACTCTAGGAGTCCTCTGGCCAGACATTTTACCTTCTGTAATCATTATCATCTATCCTGTCTCATAGTACAATGCATTCAACGTGTTATACCTTTAACTGATGGTAGGAGAGGAGGTGATTTAGAATGAGTATTGTTAAAAGTTGGATTTTTGTGCTGGGCACGAGAATCCCTGGGGGCCTTAAAAGTACTTTCGATATAACTTGTTATGTAGAATAACTATGGACTTACATCCCTTAATGTTATTTTTCATTTGTTTAGTTACAGCAATTTTTTATGATATTGTATTACATTGTTATGTTTCTTCTGATGTTCTTGCCCCTTATTCTGAGACCAAGTGTATATATGTATATTTATATGCTTTTCCTATTCTATTTCCGTATCTATTAAATCACGCTGTGTATAAATCTGTAAGAGGAGATTATTACTAAGATCACAGGTGGCAAAAGTATTTTCCTTCCCCAAGTTCTTGAGATTCAATGGAATCTCATTTACACCGTGTATGCCGTTTTCCCTCTCAATCCCTTAACAATATCAAGCAGTTTAATCAGAAAAACGAAGATCGGGCCAAGCAGAAATTTTCCTCCCAACTCCATCTTTAAGTCCAGGGGTATACCTAAAAATCATTGGGCCTCAGAGCAAAATTTTTAATGGGGCCCCCCATCCCACAAGATGAAAAAGAAACTTGTACAAACTAGCCACACCACACAATAGAATTATTGTTTTTACAAGAGATTAAGAACTAGCTTCACTTCTTAATGGAGCATCTTTATATACAACATTTTAACCAATTAACAATCAGACTACAAATTAACTTGCCAATTTTTCTATACACAAGATACAATTTTCTTAAATATTTCCCTTAATACCTTGTCCCTTTCTTTAGTGACAGCAGATTTTCCCACAGCATTACCACTTTTAATACCAGCAGAATTTCCCACAATATTTCCATTAAAGGGCAACAATATAAAAAAAAAAATCACCCCTATTACATGTCCACACTTCAAGCAGCTGAAATCACTTACTCACGTTAACAGCCATGCTGCCCTCTTAGATACCACACAGCAAAGATGAGTACTAAAAGCCTGCCTACTAGATGGCCCAGGGCAATAATTAACATAATACGTATCATTTTCTGGTGGGAATGTCTGTTACAACCTCTCTCCTCCTCCTCTGCCAAACAAACTTGAAATGTGCTGTTGCTAGGATACATCCTACGTAATCAAGCTGATCAAGGATGGGTGGAGGAGTGTTTTCTCGCATTCTAGCTTTGAGTGACAGTTAGAGGCAGACAGAATTGTTACACCCCCTTCACAGCATGGATAATTGAAAGCAGAGAGAAGCTCGAAATCAGGGAAAAAAATGTATGGGAAGGGCTGCATACCTACTCTTTTTAATGCAATTTTTTAAAAAAATGCATTGAGGCAATACAGTTATCCTTTAACTGTTAGTGCCAACAGACTTTCCCATAGTGTTACCATTAACTCTTTCAGTGCCAGCAGACTTTTCTACGTTATCATCATTAAAGGGCAAGTCCAGCCCCAAAATGAAAACTTACATACAGGTAAATCACCCCCCAAAACCCTAAACGGTAATAGTTTGAAACCTGAAATATATAAGTCTAACCTTAAATCCTGCACAATGTCCTGTTTCCCGTTTCTGCTTCCTGGTTCTTACAGTTAGCAACTGTCCATTATGGATTTGACAGTTGACATCACAGCCAATGACTGAATCTTAATCCCCTGTCTGCCTCTTCTGAGCATGCCCAGGCTCTGTACACGCTCAGTACAGGTTTGAAAATTGCTCAGTTTCCATGACACATCCAGAAGTATAGCAGGCATACAGTAATGAATTCATAGGACAAACTATGATATATCAACATATTTTAAAGTCTATCTAAAATATGTTCTTATGAGGGTGGAGTTGTCCTTTAAGCCTTTCAGTGCCAGGAAACACCTCACAGTATTATCATTAAAGATCACTATACTCTCTCGAACAACTTTACATTATCTGAAACTACAATTTGAGATAAGTAAAATAGTGGTATTCACATATTTATCTGTGCTTGCTTAGTCATATTATTAATGTTTTGTGAGTGCTCCTAATTGCCCCCACCCTCCCTTACTCACTGCCTCCTTGTAGTGTCTGTAACACTTAAGTTCTCTAGCACAAGAAAGATATGGGGGAGCACACTACTGTGGTGAATCCAAAATGATTTTATTAAACAACACATACAACGTTTTGGGACGCTCTGTCCCTTCCTCAGGACGCCCCGAAATGTTGTATGTTTTTAATAAAATCATTTTGGATTCACCACAGTAGTGTGCTCCCCCATATCTTTCTTGTGCTAGAGAATTGTCTTGCCCCTGGAGTGGAGGTCTAGGGGGACTGCACCTACCTACCTGTCTGGCATTCAGCCAACAAGTGTGCTGGAGTGTCTCTTGGACTGTATAGTAACACTTAAAGGGCAAGTCCAGCCCTAAAATGACAACTTACATACAGATAAATCACCTCCCAAAACCCTAAACTGCAACAGTTTGAAATCTGAAATACCATATATACCAGAGTATAAACCGACCCGAGTATAAACCGATTTTTTATTTCACCTAAAAATCTAATAAAAGTTGTTGACTCAAGTATAAACCGAGGGTAGAAACTTGGCATTCAAGATGTTTGGAAACTACAACTCCCAGCTAATAAAGCATGCTGGGAGTTGTAGTTTCCAAACATCTTGAATGCCACCCTCACTTGGCATTCAAGATGTTTGGAAACTACATCCCAGTAGTGACTCGAATATAAACCGAGTCCAAGTTTTCAGGCTGATTTTACAGCCTGAAAAACTTGGTTTATACTCGAGTATATAAGTCTAACCTGAAATCCTGCACAAAGTCCTGTTTCCCGTTTCTGCTTCCTGGTTCTTGCAGTTATCAACTGTCAGTTATGGATTTGACAGTTGACATCACCAGCCAATGACCACCAGCCAATGACTGAATGTTACTCTCCTGTCTACCTCTTCTGAGCATGCCCAGGCTCCGTACAGGTTTCTAAATTGCTCAGTTTCAACGAGGCATCCAGAAGTATAGCAGGTATACAGTAATGAATTTATAGGACAAACGGGGATGCATCGAGCGCCGCTATGTTATATCGGCATATAACATCGGCGATGTTATATGCCGATAGCGGAACATCTCTACCTGGCGCTGTTCTATTTCGGCACTTTCAATGCCAGCTATCAGCTATTCAAATGATTTCTCAGAATCTACAGCTCAGATTTAAAATCCGAAAAAATGTATGTATAATTTTTCAAAAATTATACATATAGAAACCCTTTAAGCCTTTTAGTGCCAGTATACTTTACCAGTGTTACCAGTACTCCTTTTAATCCCCACAGTTTTTGCATTAACCCTTTCAGTGCCAGCAGGGACAAGTGACTGTCTGTTACGGCAATAGTTTGTGCGACCGATTGTGCAGTCCCATGGGGAATCAACATCAGCCACAACCGAAACCAGTTCAGATTTATTGGCCCGTGCAACCGTTGCACACGGAAGCATCAGTTGATTGGCCCAAAAAATCTGACCATGTACCCAACCTTACTAAAGTGTAGGAAAGGCTTTTGTGGGAAAAAGGAGACAGAGCACAAATAGTGCAGGATTTTTTCCCAAGGGCCCTCCTGAGTCTGGACCATCACGGGCAGTAGCTATGGGCCCCATAGCAACCACTATGGTGATCCCCATCTCTCTGCAGATTTCAAGGGGAAATCTGTGGAAAGATCGGCGACACAATGTGGAGGAATTTTAAGCAGTTCTTCCTATCGGGTTTATGATAGTTGCGGACGATTGGAAATCCGAGATTAGAACATCTGCCAGTATATAGGTAGCTTTAAAATTGTGCACATGTGGAATAATGGCAAACAAATGCCCCAGTCCCACTAGGTTGACATATCTATCAAGTTCAACCATTTTACACTATCTACAATTCCTACTTATTTTACAGGTGATCCAGCAGGAAAATAAATACATTGTACGAGATATGCGGAAATCTTTTACATCCCTTAGGCTGAGGCCACACTGCAACAATGCAATGTGCGCGGTTCTTATGCGTTTTGCATTTGCGTGTGCATTTTGCGCATGCGATTTTGCCAAAACGTGAACGGACGCACAATCACATGCGCATCGGAAATCGCAGGAGTTTGCAGGAGTTCTCACGTTCCCGCGGTTTCCATTTTAGCGAAAATCATGGGTGCAATTGGGAGCAAAACGTGTGCACAAACGCGCTAGTGAGGCCTAGCCCTAAATGGGTGTTCATAGATGTTGCCTAGTTGTGTTGAAATCTTGGATATGGCTGGGGCACTTAATGACAGTAGCATAGTTGTCCCTAAGTTCTATTTGCTCTGTCCTTAGGGTCATTGTCCTGTCTGATGGTGAAACTTTTGCCAGACGGCAATGCTGGCTATACAAGTACAGTTAAATATTTGATATATTTTCACATGTAAAGTCAGACCGTCCTGGCAGTTTTACCCCCAACTGTCCGGTTGCAAATTTTCACTTGGTTTACATCTAAGTACTTGTTTTTAACCCTTAAAGCATTGTTTACCCCCATTTGAAACTTATACAATTCATCTAAGATCCCCCTTTAAACCCACTAAACAGACCTTTAGCCAAATTAAGGGTTGTGTGACCAATCTTCTCCTGGTACATCTACGTAGCACAATCAATAATGGCCATGACAGTGTCACCAAAGCCAATGGCTGCTTCCCAAGCTGCATTTAAGGCATGAACCTCCAGGTGGGCTGACGAAGAAAGAGTATCGGCATTCAGGAGTGATTTGGCCTAAGGTAAGCCTTGCGCTTTTGGGGTAGTACAAATTGGAATACATGTAGACTTAACAATATTTTACTGAACTCAGCCAGGGGGACTGAAAGCTGCAAGCATTCAGTGACAAAAAAGGCTAATTAAATTTTAAATTAATGCAGAATAGGAGGTAGTTTGTTGCTCCCCAAAAATATAGGTTCAGGGTCAAGGAAGTTGTTTTTAGGGTGTAGATACCCTTTAAATTGTTTACATGTGACCATAGGGATATGTCATTATGTTTCTCAAACAAAGCATTCCTTTATCAAAAATCTACACCTTTTGCATTTTAGGAAATCTTTATTATAAAAAAATCTTTTTTATGATTCCAGCTCTCGGTTTTAAATGTGGATGGTGGTATTTAAACAAAAACTGCAGTCACAAGAGCAACTTTCTTTCTAAGGCATGGCTTATTATGAACTGGTCGTTAGTTGCTTATTGATCCACTAACTTTTCAGAAAGCATAGCAAAACTCTTGAGTTTTTTGAGTTGTTTTACTGTCAGTTGCCATGATTTTCTCTGGAAACTAAACATTACTTCTTTCATCAGCTCCAACAGCTTCTGAGACACATGAAAATCCTTGTTCACTAGAAATAAATGACAAAGTGTCATTACAGTAGGAATATAGAAACCGACATTCGTATTAACATATACTGTAATTACTCACAGAAGCAGACGATCAAGTTCCCGTGTGATTTTTCCTATAATGGGTGGACCCTGGAATGCAAATGCTGTGTAGAGCTGGACTAAAGAGGCGCCCGCACGGATCTTCTGAAGAGCATCAAGACCACTGCTCACTCCCCCAACTCCAATTATAGGGATTTTTCCTTCAGAAGAAGAAATACAGAATCATGTGTTAAATATCTGGAAGTAATTTTATTTATAATCGGAGCAGGGCTCGGCTTTTACAAATTCACTGTACGTTCTTACCTGCAGTCAAGACATACATTTCTCGCAAAGTCTCAGTAGCCAAATCACGAAGTGGAGCCCCACTCAGTCCACCTGCTTCACTGCTTTGAGAATCTTGCAGAGAGGCAGGACGACTAATTGTGGTATTGGAAACAATCAGACCATCAACACCAACCTGGGAGGACAGGTCACATTATTGTCACAAAATGCCACTGTCTTCAGACCCCCACCAACATGCATATACACACACCTCTTTATTTAGTTTTAGAGTTAAATGATTAGTAGCATTGTTGATAGATACTAGAAAATGTAATACCTCTGTCACTACACTAGCAATATCCTCCTTATCCCGCCTAGACAAGTCAGGGGCAATCTTTACAAGCAAAGCAGGCTTTGGTTCACACTGGAGAGCATTTCGAGATTTCAAAACCTAAAAATTAAAAAACGTATAAATTCTGGAAATTTTTATAATTAGCTATGCATTTTTTTTTTAACATTCAGTGTCAAACCTCAGTCAGCAGTTTTTGTAGCTCCTCCTTGCCCTGTAGATCCCTGAGACCAGGTGTATTTGGACTTGAAACATTAATAACCAAATAGTCTGCAAAAGGTCCCATCTCCTTTACTCCTTGTATATAATCAGCAGCTGCATCCACAGAAGTCTTGTTTTTTCCTAAGTTAATACCTAGTGGCATCCCAGCTAAACAGAGTCAAACAGTTAAAGGACTTCAATGAAGAGCAGAATATAGTGCTATGGGGAATAACACAACAATGGGAAAAGTGTTAAAGGGTCACTATACTCACTCAAAGAACTTTTCATTATGTGAAACTACAATTTGAGATAAGTAAAATGGAGGTACTCACATAAAATCTTTGCCTGCTTTGTCATTAAATTATTAATGTTTAGTGAGTATTCCTAATTACCCCCACCCTCCCGTACTCACTGCCTTCTGGTTCTGCAAAGCCTCACCATAGACTTTGCTCTGCTTACTCTGAGCAAAAAGCACAGTAGTGACGCTACAACCCGGTAGTAACGTGGGTACCACGTGGAACTCTTGGAAGGAAATTTCATATTACAATGCTAACGAGGACCAGACACACTGAAAAAAAAACACTGATTGGGAATCCCAAGTGCTGCGGCCACGGACTGCTTTATCTATTCGGTCTGGGGGATTGAGGGAGAAGTGTACTGGAAATCAGAGGATGGGGCCGTGACATGGTGATATATGGTGGATATCTACACATATCTCAATTACAACTTTTCAAAAGGTCTAGGTGTCTTTACACCTGTTTACATATGGTAACAATTTCTAATCCATTATTCTTAGTCTGGACCCAGTACTGAGGACTGTATATACGGACACTGCTCATCTATTTTTGCCGGCTAAGAAATAAATTACCTGTTTATAGTCTGCCCTGTAGGTGCTTTTAGCATCTCCACTGCATTTTTCCTGAGGAGGGTGCTCCTGTGCAGGGGTTTTAGTTATATACATACCTACCTGCCTTTCTTTTAATTGATGCAGAAAGTGTGCTGGCAGGCAGCCAAAGATGCTTGTAAGAGGACACATATTATAATTTCTACTTCTGGAGTGACAGGTCTTTCCTTGTAAATGTTGGGATTTCAAATTACGATTTTCTTAGAATCTACAGCTTAGATTTAAAATCTGAAAAAAGTTTTGGAGCAGCTGTATCTAAAGGTACAGTTTTTAGAGATACCCTTTAAAGCAGAATATTAATATTTTAGCAATGAAATATGTGAAACCTGCGGTTAGTAGCTTTTGTTTTTCTCCTCGGAATATCAATCTTTGCTTTACAACTTCGACGCCATGACTATTAAATCCATATCTGAAAAAAAAAAAAAAAAAATAGACAGCTGGAAAATTCTACTCTGCCTAGACTGGTTAGGGGAACATGCAATGTTACTAGGCTTTGAGCTACAGTAAGTACCAGACAATAGGTAGCAAAATGTATTGGCCGCCATCTTTATTCCTGCATCCAGTTTTCTGGATGTAGTTTAGAATATACCATATTCTTACAGAAAAGCTGGCAGCATAAATAAAACAGAAAATAAGAGCAGGCCAAATCATTTCGATAGCTTGTGTTCCTATATTTCACTGGTACTTTAAATACATAGTAACATAGTAATTAAGGTTGAATAAAGACATTCGTCCATCAAGTCCAACCTATTCCTTTTTTTTTTTTTTTTTTTTTTTAACCCTACCTAACAGTTTGATCCAGAGGCAAGCAAAAAAAAACCCAGCTAAAAAAGGGGGGGAAAAATTCCTTCCTGACTCCAAACGGCAATCGGAAAGTATCCCTGGATCAACCAGATCTATATGCATTAATACCAGTAATTCTCAATATGTTTTAGTTTTAGAAACTTATCCAGGCCTTTTTTAAAGTTATTCAATGAACTTGCCATTACCACCTCTGCTGGAAGACAGTTCCACAGTTTCACCGTTCTCACTGTAAAGAAACCTCTCCTAACCTGAAGATGAAACTTCTTTTCTTCCAACCTTAAAGGATGTCCACGAGTCCTCTGATATGACCTATTAGTGAACAATGCACCAGAGAGTTCACTGTATGGGCCATTAATATATTTGTATAAGGTTATCATGTCCCCACGCAACCGCCGCTTCTCCAATGTAAACAGCCCTAACTTGTCTAATCTGTCTGCATATTCAAGCCCCTCCATTCCCCTTATTAATTTAGTTGCCCTTCTCTGAACTGCCTCAATTTCCAAGATGTCCCTTTTGTATATGGGATTCCAAAACTGCACCACATATTCCAAATGTGGCCTTACCAGTGCCTTGTAAAGAGGGAGAATAATATTTTTCTCTCTTGATTCCATTCCCCTCTTTATACAAGACAATATCTTGCTAGCTCTAGCTGTTGCTACCTGGCATTGTTTGCTACAGCTAAGTCTGTTATCTACCAGAACCCCCAAATCTTTTTCCATTTCAGATGCACTTAACACAGAGTTATTTATGGTGTAGGTGGCACAGGGATTATTAAATCCCAAATGCATCACCTTACATTTATCAACATTGAATCTCATCTGCCATTCTGCTGCCCATTTTGATAATCTATCTAGGTCTGCTTGCAGCACTTGCACATCATTGGAAGTTTCCAAAGCTCTGCATAATTTAGTGTCATCAGCAAACACAGAGACCTTGCTCTCAATGCCCCCTTCTAAGTCATTTATAAACAGATTAAACAGAAGCGGCCCCAGTACAGAACCCTGAGGAACTCCGCTTAGAACTTTAGCCCACATAGATGTAGCTCCATTAACCACCACTCTCTGTTTGCGGTCCAATAACCAGTTCTCTATCCATGAACAAATGTTTTCTTCAAGGCCAACAGTCCTCAGTTTATACATTAGTCGCCTATGTGGCACAGTATCAAAGGCTTTTGCAAAATCCAAATATACCACATCCACAGCTGTGCCTGAATCTAACTTCTTACTCACTTCTTCATAAAAACCAATTAAATTTGTCTGGCATGATCTATTTCTCATAAATCCATGCTGACTACTACTAATAAGATGATCTCTGGAGACAAAGTCAAGGATATGATCCCTTAACAAAGTTTCCATCACCTTCCCTACCACTGATGTTAGGCTTACAGGTCTATAGTTACCAGGCTGTGAACGACTACCTTTTTTGAATATTGGTATTACATTGGCTTTTTTCCAATCCAGCGGCACATCCCCAGACAAAAATCCAAATACATGACATACCTCACAACTGTTCTATTAATACAAATAAGCTTTTCACCATGGTGAACAACAATTTAATTACCTGTTGATAATCGCCCTATCCTGGGACAATCGAAATACTCTTGGTGTAGGATTTCCATCCTGAGGTTTTGGTGTTATACTTCCAACTTCTACAAATCCAAATCCCATTTTAAAGAGTCCATCTATAGCCTCGCCATGTTTATCAAATCCTGCTGCTAAACCAACTGGATTTCGAAATCTGTGGCCAAGAACATTTACCTCCTATAAAAAGGTCAGAGAAAAACACGTCTATACAAATGTATAACGCCAACAAACTTAACTCAGAAGTGTAAATTCTTTTTTGTAACGATTGGCATCACCTTAACCATGTAAACCATAACCACATACTGCTTATAATGAACCACAGGCTTACAATTACTTTTCTGTGGTAGGTCAATTCATCAACATGTAAAAGGAATGGCACCCCCACAAATTATCGAACCAGCCACTTTTCAGACTGGTCATCCACCTAAGTAGAATAAATAGTTATACTGTGCTTTTTAAACGTGCTTTTCAGTGTTTTTGCACACACGGGCCATTGTCTATGCACTCTGCCAGGGGCGTATCTAGGGTCTAAGAAGATCAGGGGCACTCCTGGGCACTCCATGGCGAATTTTTTTAGGCCACGCCCTTTCTCGCCCAAATTAAGCCACACCCACTATGTACTTAATAGAGACACAGACATCCACAAACAGACACACAGTCCGATAGTGTTAAACAGATAGAGACAGTGAAATAGACAGACAGAAATAGAGATCCGAGTTGGACAGAGAGACACAAATTAATGACACAAAGGCACAGTAAAGTGGCAATTTCATTATATACTGGTAGCAATTTGGTCATTTTAAACTTACTGTTGTGTTCAGTTGTAGTCAGACACTTGCCCACACCTTTGGCCAGGGAGAGCTTCTTGTACCTTCTACATGGACCTCTGCCCCTAACTATCTCTATCTGTCCCTCTCTGTATATCTATCTCTGTCTATATATCTGCCTCTTGTTTATCTATTTTATATCTATGTCTGCCTATTGTCTATCTGTTTCTCTATCTATGTCTATCTGCTTCTTGTCTATCTCTCTGTGTCTCTCTATCTAACTCTATCTATGTATCTATCTATTATCTATCTAACTCTGTCTGGCTATATATCTATCTATGTAACTCTGCTATCTATCTATCTAGTATCTATCTATCTATCCAGTATCTATCTATCTAACTATCTATCTGGTATCTATCTATTTATCTAACTCCTTTCTATCAATCTATCTAACTGCTATCTGTGTATCTATCTAACTCTGCTATCTATCTATCTAACTCTGCTATCTATCTAACTCTGCTATCTATCTATCTATCTAACTCTGCTTGCTATCCTATCTATCTCATCTATCTATCAAATCTATCTATCTATCTATCTATCCTCTGCTCTCTATCTATCTATCTATCTATCTCTGGCTATCTATCTATCTATCTATCTATCATCTCTGCTATCTTATCTATCATCTATCTATCTCTGCTATCTATCTATCTATCTATCTATCTCTGCTATATCTATCTATCTATCTATCTATCTACTAGCTATCTATCTATCTATCTATCTAACTCTGCTATCTATCTATCTATCTAACTCTGCTATCTATCTATCTATCTAACTCTGCTATCTATCTATCTATCTATCTCTGCTATCTATCTATCTATCTCTGCTATCTATCTATCTATCTATCTATCTATCTGCTATCTATCTATCTATCTATCTATCTATGCTATCTATCTATCTGCTATCTATCTATCTATCTACTGCTCTATCTATCTATCTATCTAACTCTGCTATCTATCTACTATCTAACTCTGCTATCTATCTATCCTAACTCTGCTATCATCTCTATCTATCTAACTCTGCTATCTATCTATCTATCTAACCTGCTATCTATCTATCTATCTAAACTCTGCTATCTATCTATCTATCTTAACTCTGTAAACTCTGCTATCTATCTATCTACTAAAACTCTGCTCTATCTATCTATCTATCTAACTCTGCTATCTATCTATCTATCTAACTCTGCTATCTATCTATCTAACTCTGCTATCTATCTATCTAACTCTGCTATCTATCTATCTAACTCTGCTATCTATCTATCTAACTCTGCTATCTATCTATCTAACTCTGCTATCTATCTAAACTCTGGCTTGGCTCTGCTACCTTACCTATCCATCTGGATACGTAGGGGCTTTCTGCTGCTTGCCACACCGGCGCGCGAGTGACATCAGCGCGCCGGCGTTGTGCATGACGTAATTGCGCCGGCTGCGCGACATGCCCAGAGGTTATTGCGCAGCCGGGAAATACGGAAGTTCGGGGCACCTCTGGTTTTACCTTCAGGTAAAACATTCGGGCACTTTGCCAAATATCCGGGGCACGTGCCCAAATGGTTTAACGTAGATACGCCACTGCACTCTGCTTTGTTTCAACCATAGATAGACAATAACTGCTAAAACCTGTTTAAAAGGAAAGTCTGATACATACACAGATACACAATTACTTTTTGTTTTAGGGGATGTAAGTGGTGTGTGGGAAAGAAGATTTCAGAAATTTTAAGGATTATTCAATAAAAGTTCTTTTAAATTGTTGCTAATTTTACCCCAACCAATCAGTTTTTAGTTTTCAAATGTTAAATAAGATCTGATTGGTTGGGGCAAAATTAGCACTATTTTAAACGATAAGAACTTTTATTGAATCTCCCTGTAAGTGTTATATATGTACTGTATGTTATGTATCTTTACATAAGCACGGTGGCTCAGTGGTTAGCACTGATGCCTTGCAGCGCCGAGGTCCTGAGTTCGATTCCACCCTTCGACACATCTGCAAGGAGTTTGTATGTTCTCCCCATGCTTGTGTGGGTTTTCCTATCGGGCACTCCGGTTTCCTCCCCCACAATCAAAGACATACTGATAGGTTGTATGTGTACATAAAGTTATTAGATTGTAAGCTCTTCGGGGCAGGGCCTGATGTAAATTAAGTAAATAATTGTAAAACGCTGCAGAATATCTAGCGCTATATAAGAAATAAAATACATACATTTAGTTCATATGCCTAGATATTCTACATAATGTGTTCACCAATTGATTTGATACCATTTGCTTTAATGGTCCATAGTGAGATGCCATTTCAGATTTTGCAATTCTTTCCTGGGTGCACACTTTTTCTAGTATTTACAGATTGGCTGTTTAATGAGTCAAGCATGTTAAGACATCTACTGAGCTTAAGAATCAACCCAGAGACCCAAAGATGAGACCACTAGCACTTTTCTCACATAATTCTGGATCGCGTTTTGTGATCTATTAGTGTGTGAGAAACGCATGGCAGTGCATGTAAATGTGGGTGCATATATATCATCATTTTGTTTGCAAATCTCATACACTTGGGTTTCAGAAAATTGCTGAAATTGCAGTTTAAAGGGGAAGTTTAGTGCAAATACATATTTTAAGACTAAAGAGCAGTATTTTTCCATCCCCATACCTTGAACCTGCCCATTCAGCATTGAGTCTGTGTATAAATAAATGCTTCTGAAATATTGACTTCCTGCTTGCAGGATCCCTAATCAACCCAGGCGCTGGGTCAAGGGCAAGACCATAAGTCTTGACCTTGACCCAGCGCCTGGGTTGATTCAGTTGCTCAGTAGAGATCTGAGCATGTTTGACCGATCCAACAGCCAATCAGTAGAAATTACTGTTAGTAACAGGGCCAGCCTTTGGATAAATATCACCCGGTGCATGATTTGTTACTGGCCCTAGCACCCCCTCCAAAACACCCCCCTGGGCACACACAATATGCTCCTTGCCTTGGCCTGGTTCAAATAAAGTCTGCTGCCCTGGACTTACTGTCTTTCAGTATCAGCAGTGCATGCTTGTAAATATTATGAGTACATTATTACATAACACGTAACTCACGATATGCACAGACAGAACAGCACAGCAAACAGACATCTTAAGTTAGGATTAAGTGTGTTGGGGCTTTGTGGGGTGGTGCCGATACATTTCATCTGCAGGACTGGGGGGCTGTGGCACTGATGCACAACTTTGACCTACATCTCCGTAACCCAAGACTCCCGGCTGGTGTCCCTCTGGTAATGCAACCTGTGCAGTCGCACAGGTCGACCATATCAAAAGGCCGGCCCTGGTTAGAAACATTCCACGTTAGTGTGCATTCTGCAAAGAAGAAGGACTGTTACAAAACCTCAAATGTCAGTTCGCAAATGTCAACAGCAGGAGTAGTGAAGTGTATGAAATCAACTGATTTTTCAAAATGGAAGAACATATGTAGAATAACTAGGTATGCATAATATAAACAAATAATTAAAAAAATTATATTTTCCACTGAACTTTCCCTTTAAACAGATGGTAACGCTAATGTGCACAATTACCATCTGGTCCATTGTGACCTCAGCCTTAGGGGGTCCTGCAAAAGGAAGTCAGACTAGAATCATTTATTTATGCACAGAAAAATCACTGATTGGGCAGATTATGGCCATTGACATATGAAAATGCTGAATCGTGAAAGCCAGTCGAATGTCTAGTGAAAAGTCTTCAAAATACAGTTGATCTAACTGATAACCACAGATATACCATGACCTGGATGAATGAGAACCTTTACATGCTTTAACCGAATGTTACTGTAAAAAGTGAGAAGACTGACCGGTAAAAGGCCTAGATAAATGTGCCATTTATTTTAAGTATTTCATGATAGATTTATGTATTATTTTTGTTTTGTACAATTGTAGAGTGAAAAACGTAAAAGGATTAAGCACCTAATGCAATGGAGTTACTTTAACCAAGGTATCTGACCCTATATAGTTTTTTAGGTTATGTCTTGTTCACAGACATCGTTAGTAAAGGCCAGGTGATGCAGATGATGTAAATTCTCTAACGTATTAAACTTGTCCTTATTTCCCAGCATTCCAAAAAAAAAAAAAAAAAAAAAAAAAAAAAAAAGAAGAGAGAGAGAGAGAGAGACAGAGAGAGAAATGGCAGTTGATAGATTGATGGAGGTCAAGATGAAGTTTAGTTGACCAAGAAAACATTCTAAAATAACTGCTTGTTGGGTTGTTAGATGGGTAAATAAATTCCCCAATTTGACTGCAAAAGACATTCAGGATGATTTAGCAGTCTCAGATGTACTGGTGCACTATTCTACTGTGGAAGGAGTCGGATAACTTTGCCCGAAAGGAATAGAGCGAATCATTAAATATTTGATTACAAATGCATGTAATGTAGTGGTTAAAATAGCATTTGGGGTTGTGGGTACATAACTTACACAAGTCACCAGTTTTTTTGTTTAAAAGGGTAACTCCACTGATAAAAAAATACTTTTTTTATCTAAAAGGTTCACTTGTACCAAAGAGAACTAGAATCGATTAACAAACTAGACACCATGGCTCCCATTAGTATCAATGAGGATTTTAATATATGTTTCTTATAAAATGTTATTCATATGCATAAAAAATAAATAAGTCTGGGTCCTTATGCCTTAGACCATTAATGAATTAATGATTTTGTTTATTCCACAGCTGAGATAAATCGCCACCTTGTGGAGCTCTCTGAATATTGCAGAGAAAGGTACTATTATGGAAATATTTATGTTGCAATGTAGTAGCTGTAGAATTGTGACTTAATTATTGATACACTGTGGTTATACAAACAAGTAATAATGGGAAGATCATGTATGAATTTTTACTTTGAAGATTGCATATAAAGAATAATACTAGTTCCAGAAAAAAAAAAAAAAAAAAAAAAAAAAAAAAAAAAAAAAAAAAAAAAATATGGAAAATAATTGTGTAACAATGTAGGAGTTTTTATTATTGATATACTACACAAATAAGTTTCAATGGGAAGACCATGTATGAAAATTCACTCAGAAGAATGTTTATTATTATGTACAAAAAATAACTGGTTCATATGTTTTTAAGCCATGTATGTATTAAAGGGCATCTATAGTGAAATGTATACATTGCTCTAATCCAGGCATAATAAAAGGTTAGTGTATTCTGCCTTATTCTTACCTTCCTCTGTGGCTCCGTGTTTGCACACTGTCTGATTTACTGCAGGGCTCCCCCCTCCCCTCTCTGGTCATTTCCCCATTCATTTAGTCCGGCCTTAAATTAAGCCGGTGAAACAAGCCGCTCATGCGCATTAATCCTCCTACACATGACACATCACTCTAACCTTTGTAAACAAAAAAAACCCCTTGGTATATAAGCCTGTAGAGAGGAAGTTTCTCTGTTGTTCTGAAGATAGTGCTACGTAAGGAATGGGAGGAGGGGAGTTTGGAGAGACAGAGTCCTGAATCACTGCAGCCAGGTCTCCCTATGACAGGCAATAAATCGGTGAAAGCTTGCGGAGGAGGGGGACTTCTCCTTCCCTTTACTTCTGTTTTTAACCCAGTATTTGCCAAGCATTTTTGAGAAGGAAGGAGTCATTGGGAGACTTGCTGTAAATCCTGTGTAATACTACACACTACACTGGCATGGTGTTAGGGGATTTGATTGACAGCTCAAGCAGGAGCAATGTATTGAAATCTTCACTTCTTTTAACTTGTATATCTCAGGACAGAGATGGAATCTGAAGAAAATGAAGTGACTCTGGGGGTTGGGGGGAATAAAAGAACACATAGAAAGAATAAAAACGCCCTTTAAATACACGTTTAATTGTTTTTTTAATGTCTTAGCATTATTATGTAATTACTAACACACTTTTATGTAATATCTTGATAGAATAAACACCAATTACAAAATTTTCTCCAAGATGAATATAAAGACTGAAAATGGATAAATGAATATGGACTCACTTGATTGTGAAAATTGGACTTTTTTTCAGCATTAAGTGGGTGGGATTGTAATGAACGATGGGTATTTAAGGATTGGGGAAGGCCACTTGAACATCACCTGATGAAGGGGGGAAAACCCTGAAACATTTTGTGTTACTGATGTTTGGTTCTAAATAACATTTTCTTCATTTACTTTTTGAGGATAATCCTCTATCTTGCTATGGATTTGGATTGTATTAACACTCAAGAAGGGTCTGCACCCACATGGACGAATAAGCATAGGGTACCTATATTTAAAAACTTGTAATGTTACCTATTTTACCTATAAACTTGTAATGTTCACTATTTCCATATGGGTGTGTAAGAAGGAGGGGAGGGGATTTGTGACAAAATAACAGAAATTTTAAGCAAGGATTCTCCAACATCTGCATGTCACTGTATGTTTCTGGCCACTAAGTGAGCATTCCTACATCACAGACAAAAATGAAGTAGAAGAAATGTTCAAGTGTAAATATACATAAATGCTAGACAATTCTACAAGGGGAGGTGGTGCATGCCCAAGTCATTGGCGACTACACATGATATAGACTTTCATACAGGGAATGTTGGAAAGCATAGCCTATGGAAAAGTAGCCTATGAATTAGGATACAGGTGTATCCGAAACGCGTCAGGAAACTAAGTGTCTGTGTTTTAAATGATCCAATAAAAGATGAAGTTTTAATGAAAAGATACCAGTGTGGTGACTGTATCAGGAGTGCAGAGAGCCGACAGACATTAATGTGGTAAAATGTTGGAAAGCATGTTGCTTGTAAGCTGCATTTGAATATGGTTTCTGACCGTTGAACACTAAGATAAGAAATTGCTCCCAGTCTTCCTTTCCCCACAGTACTATATAACAAAAATTCTCACGGTAAATTTATTTAGATGCGTCAAATTAACAGCGAAGGACATATGGAAAAAGTGGAAAATGTACCTACCAAACGCTCTGAATCATGTCGTCTGCACAGAGGAACCAGGCCCATAGATATACATTTTACAGAAAGCGTGTGTGCTAATTCAGGGGATACTATCTGTTGCAAGATTGGCATCACACATTGTGCATAGAAATGTTCATCCCCTTTTATGGTCAGGAATGAGGAGAAGAGAACACCACCTCCTCCAAGCACAAGAAAAGCATCCTTCAGTCGTTGCTAAAAACAAAAGGTCAACATGAACAAAAGAAAAAATTAAAGGAACAATAAACTTACTAAAAAGTTTTTTTTGTGAACTCTTTAAATTACTGGTTTGAAGACATGGGGGCATGTCCACCCCCAAAACTATAATCCCCCCCACTAATGGCCCCACCATGTAGTGTAATAAAATCCTTACCTCACATCCCAGCTCCATATGGTTCTCCTGTAGCCCCCCCCCAAAGTCCCAAAAACTGCCCACAAGGAGGATAGCAGAGTCCATAGAGGACTCTGCCTCCTGTCTCGCCTCCTGGAGAAGTTTGTCATGCGTACTGCAGCCCTTCTCCCCCTCCCTCTCATTTTGTGAGCCCTACCATAAAACCCCTTGCCCATATCATAGTATTTCCTGTCCTTTGCCTGTCAGTGGTCACTAATGGGTTAACACCCTGATCGCTCTGCGCCGGACAGGATGTATAAAAGATGAACTCCTCCCACCTGCTTCAGTCCTTTTTCCTGTCCCCTCGCTGGATTGGAGTTTCATGCTCACCCAGTGGATCTCTGGATTTCCCCTGCCTCTATAGCTGTCTCGACCCATGTGTGGTTCCAGCAGCTAAGCTACCTCCCCGCGGCAGCCCAATTGGTCTCTCCCGCGGGTCCATCATCGCGCCAATTTAAAGGGATATTGGCACAAAATTGCTCCTGGTGTTTTTCACTGCAGAAGAGTGCTGGAAGTGTGTCTCTTGCCTGTGCTTGCTAAATTACAGATTTTGGGAGCTTGCAGGTAGCTTTATTCCTATTTTTGCTACTATATTTGTTATAGTTGCAGTGGATGGATTATTTCTTCCTTTTTTTTTTAGTACTATGAGTTCCAGGGGGCATCGATCCAGATCAAGATCCAAGTCTAGGGGGTGAGCATTCAGTTAGGAGGATAAGTATTGTTGTTTTTCTTTTAGTGATTCATCTCGCCACAAGGATGAGGATCGTCATTCAAGGCGCAGGAAGGAGTGCAAAACCTGTGAAAATCCTGTAGTGCAAGGGAAGAAATATTGTGAAGATTGCCTGTCCACCCTTTTTGTCGATAAAGAGGCCCAAAAACGGGATGTCTCCCAATGGGTTAAGGAATCCATGACTGATTTAATGGGTAGTATGATCAGTCAAATTACAGAATCTGTGATGTCTAACTTGAATCCACAGCCTGTTTTACCAGGTGACCCTCCTGCTAATCCTCAACCTGTCCCAGGACCATCTAATCCAGGCACAGATGATGAAAGAGATATAGGGTTAGAAAATCCATTTCCTCCTAATATTATTCAAGGCTTAATAAGGGCCATGCATGCTACATTGATTTCTGAAGAGGATGATTCCCCCTCCAACACTGGAGATAAGATGTTTGCTTCTTCATCTCCCAAAGCGAATTTTTATTTCCATCCTGTCATGGCTAATCTAATTCAGAAAGAGTTCAATACGCCAGATAAGAATTTCTTCCTTCCTCATTCACTGGCAGTCAAATATCCAATGTCTGATGAAGATGTAAAGCTGTGGGACCATATTCCTAAAGTAGATGCCTCAATGTCTAGGTTATCTAAGAAAACTCTTCTGCCTGTGAAAGAAGGAATTACCCTTAAGGATGCTGTGAATAGAAGACAGGAGGGGGTACTTAAGAGATCCTTTTTAGTATCTGGGGCTTCCTTCAGACCAGCCATTGCTTCGGTAGGGCTTACCAAATCTGCGAGCTTATGGTTAAAAGAATTGGAAGATGCAGTTCAATCTGATGCTCCTAAGGAAGAGATAATGCAGGCTATCAAAGATATCAGATTAGCTACCGATTTCTGTGCAGAAGCGGCCCTGGATAGTTTAAGGCTTTATCAGTGGTGGCTAGACGCATTTTATGGCTACGTCAATGGAAGGCAGATTTGCCCTCCAAGATGAGTATAAACGTTCCTTTTCAGGGAGATTTACTCTTTGGCAAAAAACTAGAGGATGCTATTGCACGTAATGCCGCAGACAAAGGAACATTTTTGCCTCTAGCAAGAGATAGCAGACCATTTTTTAGGGTTAATCGTCCAACCTTTAAGGAAGCCAAACAGTATCGTCCAGGAAAGGTATTCTCTCAAAGACCATGGAGAATAAATCAAAACCAAAATCAGTCCTTTCGTAATCAGAAGTTCAAGCAACCCAAGAAGCAATTATGAAGGTGTGGGAGTCCAACAGGAGAAGGTAGGAGGGAGGCTTTCCAAATTCTATCCTCTTTGGACTCAAACCATCACAGACAAGTGGGTTCTGGAGACAATAAGGCTGGGCTATCATCTGGAGTTCAAGAATGTTCCAGTGAAAGATGTATTTGTGGCCTCACGAACTCCCAAACTTCAAGATGCAAGTCACGCTTTGCGAAACAGAAGCTTAGAGTTGAAATCGAAAGGTGTCAGAGAATGTTCCTTCTAACCAGTTGAGAAAAGGTTTCTATTCTCGTCTATTCTTAATAAAAAAAGGTGTCAGGCGATTTCAGGGCAATATTAGATCTGAAGAAATGATATGCTTTCCTAAGAGTCAAATCCTTCAGAATGGAATCTTTAAAATCAGTTCTCATCCATGTAAGAAGGGAGGATTGGCTCCTAAAGATAGATCTTCAGGATGCATATCTACATGTCCCAATCTGGCATCCGCACAGAAGATTTCTGAGATTCTATGCCCTGGGCCAGCATTTTCAATACAAAGCGCTGCCGTTTGGCCTGGCAATGGCCTCAAGAGTTTTTACAAAGATTTTAACCCCTCTAATTGCCCATCTGAGATTGAAGGGAGTGTTCCTGTTCTCATATCTCAACGATATTCTCAAAAGAATCTGGTGTTACAAACCCTTCAAGCCCATGGTTGGCTAGTGAACTGGGAAAAGTCACATCTTTTTCTGAGCCAGAACATGGAGTTCCTGGAAGTATCTGTAGATACAATAAAGTTCCAGGTTTCTCTTCCCTTACCAAAGAAGGAGAATATTATGAAGGAGGTAAAACAGTTCTCATTAAGAAGAATATCCACAGTCCGCTTAGGTCAACAGCTAATAGGGAAGTTGGTTTCTACCATTCAGTCGGTCAGATGGGCCATGAGCCATATACGAACGCTCCAGTTAGAATTCCTGAATCAGTTGGACAAGAGGAAAATAAATCCCTTTCAACTAATATATCTAAAGCAAACTACGATTAGATCTCTGGAGTGGTGGACAACGCCTTCCAATTTCAGGCCCATTCCCTTGAACAGGATGGATCCAATGCGGATAATTACAGACGCAAGTCTAAAAGGTTGGGGAGCCCACTGTCAAGAAAACTGGATACAACAGATATGGACATCTACCATGAGGAGAGAATCTATCAACTACAAGGAGCTCAAAGCTATTCAACTTGCACTAATATCTTTTCTCCCTATAGTTCGCAACAGATCAGTGTTAATAGTTTCAGACAGTTGCACAGCAATTTCCTATATAAATCGCAGGGGGGGGGGGGACTCGCAACAACAAACTTTGCCTTCTGTCTCTGTCCATCCTGTTCTGGGTAGAGAACAATCTGCAGGATCTGAAAGCAATTTATATTCCATCATCCCTCTATGTCAGAGCAGATTATTTGAGCAGACACGGAGTGCTTCCGGGGGAATGGTCGTTGTCCAGAAAAATCTTCACACAGGTTACAGACAAATGGGGCACGCCCCAGATAGATTTGATGGCCTCTCTTCACAACCACAAACTTCCAATGTTTTGCTCCCGCTATCCAGTTCCAGAGGCAGCATTTACAGATGCCCTGTTGTTCAGATGGTGGTTCCGGCTAGCCTATGTATTTCCTCCCTTCCCCTTAATTGCGAAGGTTCTCCAGAAGATCTGGGAGGACCAGGCCACAGTAATTATAATTCTACCATGGTGGCCGAGGAGGCCATGGTTTTCCACGCTCCAGGAGAGGAGGCTGGATGCTCCTTTTAACCTCCCATCGGTTCCGAAATTATTGACACAAGGTCCAATACAGTTCTCAGATCCAGTAACCTTATCGTTGACGGCATGGCTACTGAGAGGGAAGCATTAAAAATTCAAGGTTTATCAGAAACGACTATTTCCACATTAATGGAGGCAAGAAGCAGATCAACGTCTTCATCATATTATAGAGTCTGGGACACCTTTATCGAGTGGTGCAATTCCAAGTCTCCTCCGTTGTCATTTATCTCAGAGGTTGAGATTGTGGAATTTCTGCAGGAAGGGTTAGTTAGGAAATTAGCTCCAGCTACTTTAAAGTCACAAGTTTCGACATTATCAGCCTTGTTCAATACTAAGTGGTTCACTCTTCCTTTGATAGCAAGGTTCTTTCAGGCATTAAAGAGGATACATCCGCCTAAAAAACAAAAGCCTCCTCCTTGGGATTTATCTCTTGTTCTGAAAGCCCTCACATCTGTTCCCTTTGAACCGTTGGAAGATCTTCCTTTGGACAAACTTACCTGGAAGCTGAGTTTTCGGTTAGCCATCACGTCGGCTAGAAGGGTATCGGAAATTACAGAGTTTAAAGCGGGTCCTCCTTGCCTTAATATCCTTGATGATCGTGTCATCATAAGACTTCATGATTCCTTCCTACCTAAAGTCATTTCATCTTTTCATATAAATGAAGATATTTGTTTACCTTCATTTTGTGCTAATCCTCAGACAGAAGAGGAGAAAACCTTGCATTGTTTGGATGTTAAGAGATGTATCCTCTCATATCTAGCAAAGACACAGCAGATCAGAAAATCCGATTCCCTTCTGGTCCTCTACTCAGAGAAGAAAATTGGATCAAAACCTTCCCGTCCTACAGTGGCGAGGTGGATCACCTCTGGTATTAAGGAAGCGTACCGGTCATCTTCATGTGAGTTGCCCCCTGGTGTCAAAGTTCACTCTACAAGGGCGATGACTGCATCCTGGGCAGGCCAATCTGGAGTCTCCATGGAAGATATTTGTAGAGCAGCTACCTGGAGCTCCATCCACACGTTTATCAAGCACTACAGGCTAGATTTGGCTTCTTCTTCTTAGGCCCAGTTTGGGCGATCTATTCTTAAAATGGTTAATAAATAATTTAATAGCACCCTCCCTTTGAGTATTTTATTGCTTGGTTAAATCCCATTAGTGACCACTGACAGGCAAACGACAGGAAAACAGAAAATTATATCATACTTACCGAAATTGTCTTTTCCTGGACTGTAGCCTGTCAGTGGTCACTAAGATCCCTCCCTTCTTCTGTTTCTTATTTTATTTCCTAGCTCGGGTACAGTTAGGACTGAAGCAGGTGGGAGGAGTTAATCTTTTATACATACTTTCTGTCCAGCGCAGAGCGATCAGGGTGTTAACCCATTAGTGACCACTGATAGGCTACAGTCCAGGAAAAGAAAATTTCGGTAAGTATGATATAATTTTGTGTTATCTTCCCCCAGCCCCAACCGCTAAAAAATCATTTTAAGAAAGACCCCCGAACTCTACTTACCTTCCCTCTCTCCCCCGGCATTCTGAGAAGCCGGCAGCCGCATCCGTGATTGGCTGCCTCTCAGCCAATCACAGACGCGGCTGTCGGTCCCGCCCCCTGCTTGCAGTGTCTTGCAAGCAGAAGGCCGGGCCGGGCGTCGGAGGAGAGAGGGAAGGTAAGTTAACATCGGGGCACTTTCTTAAATTTATTTTATAGCGGGTGGGGGAAGATATACTATGATATAGCAAAAGGGTGGACATGCCCTTTAAATGAAATACTAGTAATGATTTTACAGTATTCATACAGATCAGGGGCAAGTGCAGGATTTTCGAGGGGGGAATCCTTAATGGGTCACTACTGAACAAGCACATTTAAGAGTTCATGACCAAGTACATCCATATATTCTATTATATTTGGATCATATAATTATATTATAGATATTTTCTACTTGCCATGATTATAATCACAGTTAGGCAATACAGATTTCTACATTAATTTAGTTATAGTTAAAATATATTACTGCTGGGTACACACTAGCAGAATTTTCAATATCTTTGTATCAGTTGGTCGGGCCAAAAAATCTGAGGTGATTTCACTGCCAGGTCCGACAAACAATTGCGATTGGACTTGTTGGCAAATCACCGCTGATTGTGCGTTCCATAGAAGACATTCACTAGTACCGACAGCTCACTAGAGTATCAATAGGTCACACTTTATAATGGTATTGCTGCTCAATGCGCTTAAATATCAACTCACCCGGTTCGTACACATGTACGGTCGCGAGTGCCGACGCAGAATGTGTATAAACGGCTGTTTATGCTATGTATGGGCACTTTCTCGGCTGAAACCGTTCAGTCAGGGACAGGGCCGGCCTTTGATATGGGCGAACTGTGCGGCCGCACAGGTTGCATTACCAGGGGGGCTGGGAGTATTAGGTCATGGATCTGTAGGCCAAAGTTATGCATCAGTGCCTCAGCCCCCCAGTTATGATCCTGCAGATCAAATATTGGTATCAGCACTACCCCAAAGACAAAGCCCCAACACATGTAAGCCTTACTTAAGATGTACGTGTGCTTGTCTGTGTATTTAGTGCCTTGTGTGTTAAGTAATGATGTATGCACCATATATACAAGCACGCACTGCAAGCAGCATTCAGCAGTGTATTGTGGGTGTCCAGGGAGTGTTTTGAAGGGGGTGCTTGGCGCCAGTAACAAATCTTGCACAGGGTGCTATTTAAACTTAGGCTGGCCCTGACTCAGGGATCGTTGACTGACTGGCCAGATCTTTGAACCGGCGGCTGTTTCGGTGGATAAAGTGCCCATAAAAGGCACCAAAATGGCCGTTCATACACATTGTGCTTGGCGGGTCGGCACCCACAATTGCACGTGTGTACGAACCTTTAGAAACGTTGATTTAATCAGCAGTTACTGCACTATATCAGGTAAATGTGTTTTTGTCTTAAAATCTCCCTTTATCACTTTGTGTAGAAATTATGCTCTGGTTGCAAAGTAATTTCACCTACCTTCCAATAAGCTCTTGACATAGTTAGAATCTTTTCATCTGCAACCTATTTCCATTGCAACATATTCATGTGGATTTAATCCTATAAATGGCAAAATAAGACAGCTAAGAGCTAAAAAAATAAATTCTCAGAGAAACAGAAAAAAGTCTTCCCAGTCGTCAAAGCAGAAATCAGTTAAAGGGGAAGTTCAGTGGAAATACAGGGCTTTTCAGAAAAAAGAGCAGTATTTTTTAATCCCAATGACATTAAAGGAGAACTAAAGTCCCAAGACAAAATTGTCTCAATAAACAGAGCACATTCACAAACACACAACAAGCTGTGTCTCATGTCTCCCTTTGCTATGCATGCTGGGTGATTTCTGAAAATAACTTGTATGTACTAAGGGTCAGCTCCCATAATGCACCTTATCTGGGAACACCCAGCTAAGTGTGCGCCGGACACTTCACAGGAAACTGCAGTCTTGCTTCCTGGAAGCTGCCAGCCAATCATGTTACAGCTCAGAGATCCCTCCCTCTGACACAGAACACAGATATCAGTGCAGTTTTTGTGTAAACACATTAGAAATGCTCCTGTCCCTAACCATGATAAATTCCTATACTTTTCATACAAAAAAGAAAAGTAATCTTTGCAGTGTATGTCTTTGCTGGCATGGGTTTTTTTCAGCAAAAAATAAAAGTAAGTATGGGGAATCGAACCAGTAACCTTCTATACTGTGTCTTTCTAAAAAGAAAGCTTTCCTAACTCTAGACCGGGCTAATAAGTAATAACCTCAGATAGGGGCACTATTGAGAAATATATTGCAGAGCTGTACTAAGATCAGGTTCACTTCATTATCCTCCCTCTCTAGCTCTGCACATTGTTGTTTCTATAGGTGTAACTATTAAAGGGTATGCAGATGAAATGCAATCTGTGAGAGACTGTGGCAGATTGTTAGGAGATTCTGGCAGACTGAAAGCGATATCTAGGAAACTGACATATTAAAAGCAATCTTATGGAGCTTGTGACAGACTAAAAGTGCCCATACATCATAAGATTTTACTTACCCGACCGAGCGCTACCCGATGTTCCTTCGATCCTGCCGAAAAACCGCTTCTCCCGATCTTACATTCGACCGACATGCGATCGCAAAATGAATGGATTTTGCGATCGCATGTCGGCGAATATAAGATCGGGAGAAGCGGTTCCGGCAGCATCGATGAATCGGGTGAGCGCTCGGTCGGGTGAGTAAATCTTATAGATGTATGGGCACCTTTAGCTTTACTCACTTTATTGCGATGCAACACAAAGTTAAGTTTTGCATTTAATTGTAGCACAAAACTTTGATGTTATTAATTGGGGGACGTTAACCCGACACACGACAGCACTCCTTACCTCACCGCACTCCCAGAAATCTCACACACACAAACACAAAAGAAAATTCAAAATATTCCATCTCCCTGTTTATGTGTCATTTGCTTGAAGGTGTTAAAAAGTCATACATTAGTGCCACAATTGGGGGTTTAATTGTTTGTGCCAACTGAATGCATGGCTTAAATATCTACAGTAGCTGCTGCAAATTTAGACTAAAGTCACACTGCCCCCTTTATATTATTATGGATTTATATAGCGCCATCATTTTCCGAAGAGCTTTACAATTACATGTGTACATATTTTAGGCCCTGCCCTGAAGAGCTTACAATCTAATCACTTTATGTACGCATACAACCTATCCGTATGTCTTTTTGATTGTGGTGGAAACCAGAGTGCCCGGAGGAAACCCACGCAAACACGGGGAGAACATACAAACTCCTTGCAGATGTGTCCAAGGGTGGAATCGCACGCAGGACTTCAGCGCTGCAAGGCATCAGTGCTAACCACTGAGCCACCGTGCTGCCCCTTAAATTGGAGAGGGGAAGATAGTGTGGCTTTAGGGTTGTTAGTGATTGCACTCTTGGTAAATTCCCCTTAGTTTATGTTAAAACAGAACCACTTTTTATGATGTGAATTGGGCCAAACAAATTCAATTGAATTTACATTAGACACAGACACTCAGTTCAGTACCTGGATCTCCAGCTTTCTGTGTTTTGTCTTCCTCTGTGCACATGGGATGGGGAGGAGCTTGTAGGAGCAACTGGACAAAAATATATAGCCCTGGGTTAGGAAGACAAAAACCTTTTACAACGAAGGGAAGGCCTTTGGATCTTCTTAGGTTAAGCAGCTGTTGTCCTGTACACTGTGATGAATTATGGTACATGTAGTATATTATGGTACATGTAGTTTATAGAATAGAATTGACACTTCTGGCTTAGCTGGGTTGTATATAAACATGAGAAATGGTTAAAAACTCACAGGGACAGTCAGAGCAGCTTTCATGCAAATTCCACTCCAATTTGTTATCCACTGAGTGCAAAGGTATTTATTATCTGTGCTGATAGAGTATGAATTTTGTGAGCACACTACAGTGTGTAAATATGTACAGGCCTGCTAATGGGGGTGCATGAGCTCACAGCTTGGAGCGAACGTTGCTTGTTATGCAAGTCAGTGTGAACTAAAGGGGCCCCACTGTGCATAAACATTAAAAATATAGAGCCAATCCAATGTGTATGTATACGGTAGTTGCCAAAAATTCCCAGGGACACAATTTAAAAACATTTGTGTCACCAAAAAATGTAGCCACTTCCCCACATTTATACCCATTTGTAACGGGCACTATGACTTTAAAACAAGATTTTTATTTTATTGTTAATATATAGATAAATTCAATGTTAGATAGAGAGAGAGACAGACAGACAGACAGACAGACAGATAGATACATACAAGCTGAGGCCACACTGCAACGCACAGGAATCACGCACAAAATCGCAAGCGTTATGGCACCCGGTTGTGTGTGCGATTCTTGTGCGTTTTGTGTTTTTGGCATTTTGCGTTATGGAAACGCAAACAGACGTGCAATCGCATGCTCATCGGAAATTGCAGGAATTTTCGCATTCCCGCGATTTCCATTTTAGAAAAAACCGTGAGCGCAAAACGCGCTAGTGTGACCTCACCTAAACACAGATTAGACAAATAGGTCAGACAGGTGGATATAATATAGAGATAAAAAGAGATAGATAGATAGATGATATATAGATAGATGACAGATAAATTGACAGAATGATAGTGTATCAAAAGGTCCCAAATGCACACTTTGATTTGTGGTTTTGTGTTTCACTAGTTAAAGGGCATGTCCACCCCCAAAACTATAATCCCCCCAACTACTGGCCCCACCATGTAGTGTATTTTTAAATCCTACCTCACCTCCCAATTCCATCTGGTTCTCCTGTAGCCCCCCCCCCCAAGTTCCAAAAACTGACCACCAGGAGCCTAGCAGGTACATATAGGACACTGCCTGCTACCTGGCCTCCGAGATTCCTGCCATGCGTGCTGCAGCCCTTCTCCCCCCTCCCTCCCCCTCCCTCTCCCTCTCCCTCTCCCTCCCGTTCTGCTATCCCTCCCCCTAGAGTTAATCCCCTTCTGCTATCCCTTCCCCCATGTCCCCCAGCCCCACCCATACTTTTTATTTTTAGAAAGCTCCCCAATGTTTTACTTACTTACTCCGCTTTCCTACCAAGTGAGCTGCCGGCAGCCGCGTCCGTGATTGGCTGCCGCTCAGCCAATCACAGACCGGCTGCTGGTCCCGCCCCTCTGCTTGCATTTCCTCGCAAGCGAGGGCCGGGATCGCAGCGAAGAAAGAGGGAGATAGTAGAGTTGGGGGGCTTTCTGAAATTAAAATTACGCGGTTGGGGCTGGGGGACCAGGGGGAACAACATATTAAATATTAAATTTTAGGGTGGACATAGCCTTTAATAAATTTACATTTGGAGTGTGACTTTCTCACCTTGTCTTTTGAGAATGATAGATAGACCGACAGAATGACAGAATAATACATAGACGCACAGACTGACAGATAGATAGTGTAAGGTTATAGTAAAATGGGGGTACTTAATTGCTCTTGAGACTGTCAGCCTTACCCAGATTCTATGCACAAAACTCTTATTTATCAGGAGTGGGCCCTCGCATATGGTGGAGGCAGGGTGTTGCTCAAGTACCACGCTAGGGAAAATGCAATAAATGGGCGCCAGTGGTTCTAGAACTTAAAAGTATCTTATGTATTAACAGAACAATATTAATAAGGCATTGCGGGGGCGTGGCCAGGACCTGCTGCTGGATGGAAGCAACTTGCTGAGCTCCTCCACCAGCAAACTTGGAAAGCAGGGATAAAGCGACACCCAGACCAAACCAGACCCAGAAATTGCAGCCAGAACATCAGGGCAGCATTATGACTCGGGGGAAAAGTAATAAAACCAGCAACAATAAACTTACCAAGTTCTATCCAGCAAAAACAAAATCCAAGATGCGCCGACTCCTTGCAGCATGGCACAGAACCAGAGCAGCATACGTGAAGGCTGTGGGGGGAAAAGAAATCCCTGGAACTCCTGCAAAAAGAGGTGAAACCTTTACACAGAGGATCACCACCCCCTCACCAAAAACAAACATAAAGGAACATAACTCTTTGAAGCTCTAACATCACAAATGGAGTTTACAAACTCCCCTGAGCATTCATCATCCCACTGATTGTGGAACATAATAATTCACAATACTCCAAAAGGAGAGTCAGACAGAAAGAATCTGTTTACAACCTGGAATCATTTCCAGATTCCCAGGAACCAGTTACAACTACAACTCTAAAAGACTTACTCATATCACAATCCAGAGCCCTGATGGCTGACTTCTCCATATGTTTCAGGAGATTAAAAAGACATACAGGCTATAGGAGAACGCCAACCATATGGAAACCAATTCATGAATTTACAGAGGAATATAACATACTTTGTGACTCACACAATGAATTGGAAAACAGTGTCTCTGCTATGCGTGCTAAATTAACTGACCTTGAAAACAGATCCGAAGGAACAATATAAAGCTGAGAGGGGTACCTGAGTCAGTTAAAATGACCAATTATTGGAATATACAGTGGAATTCTTTAAACTGTTATTGCCAGATGCAACTGAACTTGATTTGGTTATAGATAGAATCCACAGACTACCTAAAGCTAAAGCAGCGCCCCCTACGCCCCTAGAGATGTAATACTGAGACTGATTTCTACTCTACTCATAAAGACAGACTTCTGAAAATCAGAGAGCAGGAATCACCATACCAAAAAAGTTTCAAGATATTCAAATCTACACTGATTTGGCATGAGACATTGCAACAAAGAAAAAGATTTGCGGAAACCACAAAGATTTTAAGAGACAGAGGAATCCAATACAGATGGGGATTTCCAGCAAACCTAATTAATACTTTGGAAACACCTTCCACACAGCTACAGACAACAATAAAGCTGAGGATCTACTACAAAGATGGGGAATGATAAACCCAACAGCCAACAAAACAACTAAAACAACTCAGCAAGATAGATCCCCAAAACATATAAACGCAGACTGGGAAACATTCTTAAATCAATCCAAGTCTCAATGGAGCCCATAAATAAAATGAAAACAATGTCTGGGAAAAACATAGCTTGATGTATGTGGCGGGGGGGGGGGGGTGTGAGGGGTCGAGGGAATCCTTATGGAATGCTGGCTTACTGGTTCCCTTGTGGGTTTTTTTTTTTTTTTTGTTTTTTTTTTGTTTTTTTGGTTTTTTTTGCCACAGAGACTAAACAACTAAACGGACTAAAACAAGGTTTTGGACTTTCAAAGCGAAACAAGATCAGCAGAGAAGTGTACTGAACAGAACGCCAAAGGAAGGGAGAGAGACTGAGGAGACCAGAGGGGAACGACAGAATTAATCCAGTATAGTATAAATTAATGCCTGTTTGCATACTGAATGTTGTACAATGTAACCACAGCTTATGTAATAACTACCACAATTAAACTCACAATGTGTTAAAGGGTAACAATGCTAAATATAAACTGATAAGGCAAGCGCAAAGAAGGGATAAAGGGCAACCAAGCCCATATAATAACAGCTATGAAAGAGACATAAAGGGTGACTATGCTTATACAATAGCAGCCATAACAAATTTACAAATGTATAAAGGATAACAGTAGGGTATACAAAAGCTGCAGTGACAAACGCAAAGACCTAATAAAAGGTCAAACACCTCCAGGGGATTACAACTGAGACAAACATATAGGTATGATAATAATAACAGTGCCCTTGCAATTACAGTTATGGTAAACTCTAAAATACGATAGAGAGTAACATACGCCTATATAACAACAGCTGTTGTAGACTAAAAAGGAAACAGGTAAATTTACTCAAACAGCAACAATTAAAGCAAACTCAAAAGATATATTAAAGAACAAAGTAAGCTTGTGGAATAACTGTTAACACATGCTCAAACAAGATCAATGTACAGCAAAATTAAAAATGCGATAAAAGACAATATCTGTTGATGCAAGCACAGCACAAGAATAGAATAGGGAAAGCTTAAAATGGCAACAAAATCACACAAATGTATAATTATTATTTTTTTTTTTTCTTCTCTCCCCTCCTTGCTCTGCCTGCTAACGGCTTCCCCCCCGCTCATCATAGGTGACATGTCAGTACATTGTGTATAGCATGGGTTGCTTAAATTCTAAAGCGTATCAATTTTCAAGTATCTGGTCCTTATATTGCAATACCCCCATTTCTATTAGAGCTGGTGGACCCCCATCTCCCATGCAATAAAACCCTCAGTTTTGAAATGTTATTTACTTTTATATTTTACTGTATCATGTTATTTATTGTTTTGCTTGACTGTATTATAGTGAGAACAGACACTTTATTAACAACAACCAAAGAACATGTTACATAATAGACAATAAAGACAGGGAGAAGGAAATCAAACAAAAAAACAAAAGAGAAATTGAATCGCAACAGTTTTGACACTAGGGACGATAACAGAAATACATATAGAAAAGAAAAGGAAAAACAGAAACCACATAAAGTTAAGAAACAGACTTCTAATAATAACACGATGAATCTAAAAATAATAACTTACAATGTGAGGGGATTAAACTCCCCATACAAAAGGCATGCATTGTGGAAAGAAGCCATATTATATAAAGCGGATATACTGTGTATACAGGAAACCCACCTAAACGTACAAAACGAAAACCTATTGAAACACAAAGCATACTCAACAATTTATAAAGCCTCCAACACAAAAAAAAAGAAAGGAGTTGCAATCGCAATTAAAAACTCCATTGCATACGAGGAAAAAAGTAAAATAATAGATAAATATGGAAGATATATAATCTTAGACTGCTCAATCAATAATAATTCATATATCCTAGCATGTATCTACACACCCAACAACAAGCAAACTAAATTCATCAATAAAATAATCCGAAAAATACGAACAATCCCAAACAATAAAATAATACTATGTGGAGACTTTAACCTTACATACGACAAAGAGAGAGATATCCGATCAGAAAAAAAAACAAAACACAGAAAAGACTTACAAAATACCTTTAAAAAAGAAGATCTATATGACACCTGGGCCATCCTAAATCCCAACGAAAAAGATTATACCTATTTTTCTAAGACACATAACTGTCTCTCGAGGATAGACATGATCGTGACTGACAAATGGACACTCCAAAACACCCAAACCAGTAAAATCCTAGTGAGAACAATCTCAGACCACGCACCAGTAGAGACTACCATAAAAGAAAATGATAAAACTTCAGCGACTTATATGTGGAGATTAAACCCATATTTAATAACAAATCCTGAAACACAGGAACAAATCTCTAAAGAATTAGAAAACTATTTCCTAGATAACGACAACAACTTAGCACAACCCTTCTCTATCTGGAATGCACATAAAGCGTACCTAAGAGGAATATTAATTAAACTAGCAGCCAGACAAAAGAAATCAAGACTGAACAAAAGAATACAATTAATAGAAAATCTCAAAGAAGCCGAGGACAACCATAAAAAACACCCCAACACAGAAAATTTCCAAAAAATAACCCAAATCAAGAAACAATTATCGAACTTAGACCTTTACAAATATGATCAATTACTACGAAGATTAAAGGCAGACTCTTATATACAAGGCCCCAAAGCGACCAAAAGAATGGCAAACAGATTCAAAACCATAGCAAACAAAACAAAAATATCACATATCATTGATCACCACGGAACCAAAATACTCAACCCCCAACAGATAGCAGATAAATTCGCTCAATATTACGAAAAATTGTACAACCTCAAAGAACAACCTAACTATAGCATACCTGAAACAAAAGAAATAGAGCATTTCCTGAACGAAATCAACTTACCTACATTAACAGACTCCCAACTCCAAAAATTAAACAAACCAATCCAGAAGTCAGAAATTTACAAAGTTATCTTCTCCTTACCAAATAACAAATCACCTGGGGCGGATGGATACATAAATGAATATTACAAAACTTTCTACCCAACCTTAGTACCGCACCTACAAAAAATATGTAATATAGCGGTAACACAAAGAAAATTCCCTAAAGAAATGTTGGAAGCCGTGATAATACCTATACCTAAAACAAACAAAGACCAAAACCAAACTCAAAACTTTAGGCCAATTTCGCTATTGAACACAGACATTAAAATATATGCGAAAGTAATCGCCAATAGACTACAACCATACCTGCCCAATCTGATAAACCCAGACCAGGTGGGCTTCGTGCCCGGCAGACAACCAGGAGACAATACCAGAAGATTTATTGACATTATAGACTGGTCCCAAAAAAAGAATAAAACGTCCATTATACTGACCCTTGACGCCGAAAAAGCATACGATAGAATTGGATGGCTTTACCTAGAAAAAGCATTGGATAAATACAATATCAAAGGATGGATACAAGACGCCATTCTAGCACTGTATGATGACCCATCCGCAAAAGTATATATATCACAAATGATATCCAAACCATTTAAGATCACAAATGTAAGACAGGGATGCCCGCTGTCCCCACTGATCTTCGATTTAACAATGGAACCCCTAGCAGAACGCATTAGAACAAACCAACTAATAAAAGGAGTTAAAATCGGCGAACAAGAACATAAATTGTCCTTATATGCAGACGACATAATACTAGCAATATCCGACCCCATAACATCTTTAATCCACCTTCAACAGACACTTAAACAATTTGGAGAAATATCCCACTACAAAATCAACGAAAATAAATCATACATCCTGGGAATCAAAATATCAATGGCTCTCCAGATGTTTTTGAGCGCCAAATACAAATTTAAATGGGAAAAAAAATCTATAACATACTTAGGTATCCAACTAACAGCACAGACAGAAGATTTGTACAGAGAAAATTTTCAACCATACCTAGAAGAAATAAGAAAAGAACTTCAAAAATGGTCAATACAATACCTACCATGGCTATCTAGAGTAGCTCTAATTAAAATGATGTTACTACCGAAACTTTTGTACAAATTTAGAACGTTACCTATAATAATTCCAGAAAATTTCTTTAGATCTCTAAATGAAATGATCAACACTTACTTTTGGAATGGCAAAAAAACAAGAATCAAGATGAGAACATTAGCAAAATCAAAACCCAATGGAGGCATAGCCTTCCCCATATTTATAGACTACTTTTACGCAGCTAACTTAGAACAAATCAAAGCATGGTGGTCCCCGAATGACAACAAAAAATGTCTGGACATCGAAAAACATATTAATAAAGACACAACCCCTAAAACAATCCTCGAATTGATAAGCCTCAACTATAAACATAAACCCAATAACTGGACCACAACAAACACATCAACCACTATCTGGAGACAAATCGTCAAAACAAATAAACTCACCCCAGACTTATTACCCTACATCTCAATTGCGACCCTTGGAAGATACTTTGGGAACCTGAAGGTCAAATTATGGGAAGACAAGGGAATAACCCAAATAGAGGATATTATGGAAGGAGGGAACATTATGGAATTCGAGACCCTTCAAAACAAATACAAAATCCCTGGAGAATGTCGCCTGAATTTCTATCAAATAAAAAGTCTCATAAAGGGAATACATAAGCAGTATCCCAAACAAGAGCCGACTCCTAATAATGAAACTCTGATAGACCTGTTGATGAACGATGAATCAACACCTAAACTCATATCCAAATTCTATAAACTAATAGACACCAAATCCCAGTTTGAATACTTGGAACACATGTCCAGTTGGGCCAAAGACCTGGATCAAGCTGTCTCCCCAGGGCAGTGGAGCGAGGCGTTCAAAACAACTTTCAAACTTTCAAAATCAATCAAACATTGGGAGACCAACAAAAAGATAGTTCTAAGATTTTACAGATACCCTACTCAAATCCATAAATGGTATGAAGAACAATCACCCCTGTGCTGGAGAGGATGTTCCCATAGAGGCACGCTAATGCATATATGGTGGACATGTCCCAAAGTCCATAGAGCATGGAACAAATTATTCTACTTTCTTAATAGATTAATGAACACGACGATTGTACCAAAACCAGCGCTGGCACTACTGAACATAAACTTAAATCTCTTCCCACCGTCTCAAAAAACAATAATCTACCATACATGCACCATTATGAAACAATTAATCACCAATACTGGAAGACCTCAAAAATCCCTTCAGTTAACCAAATCACTAAACATGCTATCCGAAAACATGAGATATGAAAAAGCCTTCCACATAACCCAGGGTAGTTTTCAGGGGTTCTACAGAGCATGGGAGATATGGTACATTGACGACAGATCATAAGAACAAAGTAGGGAATCACAAATTCCAATCTGACTCCCAATAGACCTTAAGAGAAACCAGGAAAGGGTGATCTCATAGACAGCATAATACAAAGCCCGGGAAAAAATGGGTTAAGGAGATAGGACAAAGATAAATAAATTTCCTACCACTCGTGAGTGTGCTGTTCTCACTACATAAAGTGTAAATCGTTAATGCTTAATTTACCTGATTTACCTGATTGTTCATGTTTAAAATGTTCCGAACGATAAGCTCTCATTCAATGTCGTAAATCACTATAAAAGAAATGAAAACAATAAAAAGTTATGGTATAAAAAAAAAAAAAATAAGGCATTGCAATTAGCAAAAATAAAGCAAAAAACCAAAGACTAAATGGTAACTCGTTTATACTTCCTTACAATAGAATTATAGATAGACAGAATGACAGCCCTAAACTGGCCTCATATCTACTTACTGGATCAATGTCCTTTTAATCTTCTGGAGGGGAGCAGATTATCATTAAAAATTACAGTTACTTCCCCTTCTCTTCTAATATAGTAATTAACCTTCAGGCAGAAATTGTACAAAGCACAACGTTGCTGCACACACCCTTCTATTTCCTAACGTTCAGAGTACATGAGCCTGCCAGTGTAATTCAATTTCTCTGCTCTGATCAGTGGTGCACGAGAGAATCTGATCTTCCGACAGTGTTATAAATTTTAAAGCTGAATGCACTTAGCTCCATATCACGGGACATTTACCGGGACTTTAGAAGATCGGGACTGCTTCGTAAAGTCTGGGACTGTCCCGGGTAATCTGGGACTGTTGGCAACTATGACAGTTTATGGGGAAAATGATCCTTCATGATGCCAATGAACTACCATTGAACCCAAATCTTTCCTTTTTACTGTAATGCAGTCACCAAGTTTATGGTCATCTGTCTGAACTCTCCCATAAAGAACACGGGAGTTCAGTAAGTTGGGTGTATGTAAATAGAATCAGTGCTGCTACCTAAATAATTTTTTTAAAGTATTAGAGGAGTTTCCATCTATTCCATTTATAAAAATAAAAGTAATCTATGCAGTTTATTTTTTAGCTAGCATCGATGTAAGAAACAGAATATTAACATTTCAGTAAAAATGAAAAGTAACCGTGGGGATTTTAACCTGCAACCTTGTGTCCTCTGTCTTGCTAAAAGCATAGCTTTATACCAATATCCCAATAGAGCTTTCATATAAAAATTAGAACTTGTAAAACCTTTATATTTTACTAAGAACATAATAGAAACAAACAAAAAAAAGAGACAGTAAAATCAGTTGACTATTTTGTATTGCAGGGGGCATGGCAATAGGTGCACATGCTCACAAGGCTACATGGGCTGTGAGTTATACTGGCAACAACATGAAAGCCTTCTCAGTTACAAAATATACTTCGTACTTGTATGTAAATGGAAATACTAGAGAAGTATTTTGCAATGTATAAGTTTTTAAGGGAGAAAAGCTTTCACATTAGGATTAACAAAAAAAGTTTGGATCTATTTAGCCAAATTTTCAAAAACAATGGGGCCTGGCTTCTTGTGATGAAACACATCAGTATTCACGGAAGCACATCAGTAGGTGTGTGTACCTGTGTCGGGTTGGGTTGGGAGTAAAAAAAACAGACTTTTTGGATGATTGGTCAAAATAATTTTTTTTTTCCTTTAGTTACCATTTAAGTATGGCTGCAACAGTAATGGAGGGGTAGGTCAGTAGGTGTGTGTACCTGTGCCACGTGAGGGTTAAAAAACAAACTTTTTTGATTGTTGATCAAAAAAAATGTTTTACTTAAGTTACCCTTTAGGCATGGCTGCAACAGTAATGGAGGGGTAGGTCTGTAGGTGTGTTTACCTGTATCACTTTGGGGGTTAAAAAAACAAACTCTTTTGATTATTGATCAAAATGAGCTTTTTTGACTTTACAACCATAAAACTATCTTTTATTGAGGATATATCAACATTAGTTTTTTTTTTTTACTTTAATTACCCTTTAAGTATACCTGCCACAGTAATGGATAAGTAGATCAGTAGGTTTTGTGTACCTGGGTCTGGTTGAGGGGGTATGTCTTTTTTGTGTTTACAACCAAAAAACTATCTTTTAATGAGGAAAAATCTAAATTCGTTTTTTTGACTTTAGTTACCCTTTGAGTATGGCCGCCACAGTAATGGATAAGTAGAAAAGTAGGTGTGTGTAGCTGGGTCTGGTTGAGGGGGTATGTCTTTTTTGTGTTAACAACCACAAAACTATCTTTTATTGAGGATAAATCTAAATTAATTTTTTGACTTTAGTTACCCTTTAAGTATGGCTGCCACAGTAATGGATAAGTAGATCAGTAGGTGTGTGTACCTGGGTCTGGTTGAGGGCGTATGTCTTTTTTGTGTTTACAACCATGAACTATATTTTATTGAGGAAAGATTGGGGGGGTATGTCTTTTTTTGTGTTTACAACCATAAAACTATCTTTTATTGAGGAAAAATTTAAATTATTTTTTATTTATTTATTTACCCTTTAAGTATGGCTGCCAAAGGAATAAAGGGTAGGTCAGTAGGTGTGTGTACCTGTGTGAGGTGGGGGGTATATGTTTTTGCATGTATGACCATATAACTAACTTTTATTGATGATTGATCAAAATTAGTTTTTTGACTAAAGTTACCCTTTAAGTATATCTTCCATGGAAATGAAAAGGTAGGTCAGTAGGTGGATGTACCTGTGTCTGTGTGGGGGTTGGGGGTATCACCCTTTGTATTTATGACCATGAAACAAACTGTTTTGAAATATCCACATTTAAGGATTGCTACCTTTATAGTCTATGGGAAAAATGTTGTGGAATTCGCCAATAACACTGTAGTAACGCTTCTGTGGATTCCTTAGCTAGCACACTTCTCCTATATGCTCCGCACATCTGTACCAAATGTAATGTCTCTAGCTCAAAAACTGTGGGAGGAGATACAGTCCAAAAAGCAGAAGAATAAAACGGAAGAAGAAGAAGAAGAAATAGAAAGAACAGGAATTTGGCTTTTTCAAGCAAATTAACAATAGGATGCTAAAGGATCACTGTTAGAGGCTTGAAAACTGGTGGTATTGTATTTACTGCTGGTTGGGTTACTCATATTAAGCATGTATGGCAAGTCCTCAATGTATTCTTTAAATTATATATTCAGTAACGGTTATGTTTTAAAACAATATAGAAGCTGTTTTTACATTAACATGTAGAGTTTGGGTTTATAAATTCTCAACACTTTAGAGCCTAAAATGCATGTCTTATATGCTTTTCTCCTATTGACAAACTATATTGCTGTGTCACCATAGTTTGCATGCTTTACATGTAGGACAGTAGCTTTAAATCTCATTGGCTCTTTATGTTCCACTCTGTGTATACATGTCTAAACAAATAAGAGGGAAGAACTCATTTCACAGTCTTCTGTGTTCACCTTGGTGAAGAGGGATTAAATGTGTGTATGTTTGCTGTTGAAGTAAGTTAGGGAAAGTTTTGGATAGAGCTACCTTTCTCATTATGTAAATAAAGAGAGGAGAGACTTCTGGGTAATTTCCATGTTTCCACGGTAGCCCTTAAATAAACGCTAGGCTTTTAAAACATTACACAAGCGAGTGCAAGCTGGGCTTTATTGAGCCATCATCAGTACAACATAAGCCTCTGGACTTAGCATACCAGGGATTTCACTAAGAAATCAAGTAGGTTAGGGAGAATTTAGGCTAGAGCAAAAACAAAAACTCTATCTTTTCATCTGTCTGCCTGACTGTCTGTCTGTCTGTCTTCCTGCCTGACTGTCTGTCTGTCTGTCTGTATATCTATCTTTCTTTCTTATGAATCTAGGTCCATAGCTACATTTACATAAAGACTAAAAGGAGACACAACTATCCATCTTTATTCTGCAATAGTCCTGGGTTGTGATCTCACAGTGTACACAGCTTCTACTTACAGTCTTGCAAATATGATATTAAGCATTCAAATAACAGCAAACATACAGCATGCTAAACAAAGCACAGAGCAAACAAACAACGCAAACAAAAATACGTAAAAACGCATTCAAGGCAAATAGGCTTTCAACAAATGACAAAGATAATGAATGTATCATTCACTGATTCATAAACTTAGATTGTTGGTTCCTATTTACTGAAGTCCCTCTTTTGTATTATAAGTGCCCACTCAATCAATTTAGAATCCTATTGGTTTATTTCATGTGTGTTGAAATTAACCCTTGGCATACATGCTGTTAGTCAGCAACATTTATTATTCCATATAAGGTTCAAGGGGGCAACTGAAGCCCCCTGGCCCTAGGCCAGATGATAGGTAGTTTCACTTTCATAGGAAGCTATCCAAACACTGCTTGCTATTAGTTACACAGTTTGTAGTGATCAATTTTGATTACCTAAATACATATCAGTGTCAGAATGTACATGATCACACCCTGGGGGGTCTGCCTCCTTCCAGGATGTTATACGACGCTGAGCTTGCCTAAAGGTAGCCGTGCACATAGCTGAAACATGTCCGACAGTTGTTTTCATCCCCACACCTTGCCAATAACCTTCAAAGAGAGAGAGAGAGCAACCAATATGTTTAGCAAGGGATTATGTGGTACTAATTTTGCATAAAAGACATGCTCTGTTTTATAAATTATTAGGGATTTTTGTGTTTTTAAAGCCATACAACATTCTGGTAACTAATAAGGGCATAAAATGTATGTTTGAGAAAATATGTAAATTCTTCAGTACTATTTTGTTTTTAAAGGGTAACTAAAATCAAATTTTTATAAAATTTTAAAACATCACTCCCAAAAATACCAACAAACTAAAATACCACTCCATTAATTGACATTAAACTAAATGTAAAGTTCGGCCGATAATCGGCCCGTGTATGGGCATTTTATCGTCCAAAACAGCTGTTCAGTCAGAGATCGTTACCGGATCTGCCGGGCGGATCTCCAATCAAGCGGCCGTTTCAGCCAATAAAGTGCACATACACGGGCCAATTATCGCCCGAAACGGACGTTCGTACACATTGTGCGTCGTAAAGCATGTGTAAAGAACATTATGGTCACTGACCAAACTATGTGATTCTGGAATGCTGGGAAATAAAGCACAAACCCTATATAGTAAGGTAAATTTCCTAGCAGTGAGATTAAAATCAGGAGTAAGACACAGATTACTGCTTTTATTTCAGGGTGCTCTGCCTTCTAATTCATTGTTGTTCTGATAGTTAATTTGTCCATTTAAAGTTTCCTTAAAGTATTACATTTAGGTAAAGTTGTATTTTTGTGCATATGTGGCATGTAGCTAAGTTTTACACATGCTACTAATAAGATATGTGGCATGTAGCTAAGTTTCATTCAGTTTCTTGAAATGTTAATGTGAGTATTGAAAAGTTCACCAAAACATTGAAGGTTAGTGTGTAATTACTAACTATAGTTTCTGAATTAATTCTTAAGTCTGTTGTCTCCAATAGTGTATGATACTCTGGTATAAGATTATGTTGGCCATACACATTAACGATAAAGGGAAAATACCCTCAGATCCGATGAGATTTGACCTATGTTGCCAAGGTGTATGGAGGGGGAGCATCTGTTTCCTTTATGTAGAAAGGGAAGAGATGAGCAATTGTGGTGCGGACATGTATGCGCACCCGACCAACTGTCCCATAAAGAATGTTTCAGGTTTGGTCAAGTGAGTGAATGATGCTGCCATTTCGTTTTGCAGATGAATTACAATGCAATCCATGATGCAATATGTAACAGTGTCATGTGGCCCGTTTTACTATTAGGGGTAGTAGCAAGCCATATACTAAGAGTATTATGGGAGATGTGAAAAGCCTTGTCTGATGTCTTTCAAGGTTACATTAAGTCGCATATGATAAATATATGAATCTATATATATATATATATAAAATCCCAGAGCTGATTATGTGATTCCGTGTGTTTGTCACTGCAGTTCCTATAGACTCACCACTAGAGGGAGATGGTAAGATTGTCTCTGCAGTTCCTAATGACTTACCACTAGAGGGAGAAATACAGGAAACATGCAGGAGGCAGAACACAGCAATTACACAGACTGCTGGTAAGGTTGCTTGGGACAGAGGGTAGCCCTGGATTTGGGACAAAGGGGGGACTCTGGATTTGAGACATAGGGGGGGGGGGTAAATTTGGGAGAGGGGGGCGGTGGAGGTGGGAGGGAGGGGGGGGGGGGATTTAAGACAAAGTGGGGGCTGGATTTGAGACTGAGGGACAGAGGGGGTCCTGGATTTGGGACAGAGGGGGGACCCTGCATTTGGAACAGATGGGGACCCTGGATTTGGGACAGGGGAGACCCTGGATTTGGGACAGAGTGCGACTCGGGATTTGGGACAGGGGGGTCTCTGGCCTTGCGACACTGAGGCGGGACTGGCCTTGGGATATGGAGGAGGGGGGCTATGGCCTTAGTACACTAAGGGGGCACTCTGGGATTCTAGCACCCATTAATTTAACAGGCTTAATGTCTAGTTAAGAAATAAAAAGATTTGATATTAAGTGCATCTGTTATCTGCATATTTACTTGAAACTGGTTGATTTCTTTGGTTATGAAAAATCATTATTTTGGTAAATAGTAGCAAAGGTGCTTTGGATGTCTACCTATAAAAATGCATGGCGGTAATGGTATGGCTTTTTCTGTATTTTATTGTGTGCTTTGTTCAATAAATTTAAAGTAAACCCATTTCTGTGACCATAAACTGTATGGTTTTTGCAAGTCATGGAACATTAAGGTGACTTTTAATATCCTAATATTTTAAATTATGTGCTGCATTGTTTCCTATAATACACAATAGAATAAGTTTGTCATATGATACAGATGACTAATAAGTTAACCACAATCACCTTTTTAGGATATTTAAGGCATTTGTCAGTGTGTGCATTATTGCTTATGATTTGTACTCTCATGCAGAAAACACAACCATACCATACCCAGTGGGGAGAGCAGAGCATTACTGAACCTACAATATAGCTTAAACAAACAAGAAAAGGAGATCCATCAGAAAGCCACAAACAATGTAAATTTAACCAGGGATTTCACTCCTTCCCGAGGTAAGGTCAGGTGGAATAGTATTTCAATAAGAAACTCGTGGTGAGCTTAAAGTGGATAGAATAGTCACCATTTGTAGACTGAAGCCCAAACTCTAGGCCCTGTGCTAGGCCACTAACGGACTTTCCTCAAAATACAAACAATCAGAGCCGATCGCCCTGGATAGAAACAATGCTTCTTCTCCCGTAATTAAATAAAAACTTTGTGATTTTTTCAGAGGAGAAGTGTTTCTATCCAGGGTGCACAGCTCCAATTGTTTGGAATTTGTGGGAAGCTCATTAATGAACCTGGTCAACTGCCACTTACTAGGCAGCTTAGTTCATATAGATCTGTCCTCCTCCACATGCAGTGTCGGAATGGACTGTTGGAGCCCACCAGGAAAGCTGACTTTCAAAGCTCACCTAACATTTCATATAACCATTATCACTCATTTACTTATTTATCTTACTCCTACTGGCTCCTATTGTTTATTAAAATGTTTTCTAACTTACCCTTTGGCTTTGTATTAAAAAATATTGGCAGTTTCCTCTGTGTTTTGGGTGAATGGGCTGTGGGCCCACCAGGGGATTCCCCTGTAACCCTTTGGGCCAATCTTACACTGTCCCTTTGCTCTATTCCTATAGCTGTGGTTCTTATGCTGACCATACACAGAGTTATTATTTTTATATAGTTATTACCATGACATTTGGAAAACGTAACTAACATGATTATTTTTCAGCCAACATTCCAATTCTTAATGTCAATCGCAAAACATGATTAGGTCAGGGTGCACAAGCAAAATGTTTTAGTTTCTACATTTTTCTCTTGTGTTTTTTTAGCCATCCTATTCTTCCATTAAGGAGTTTTAAATATGTATAATTACATTAGGTGTTTATTCCCTGCATTTTGCTTGTGCATCAATGTTTATTTGGTGGACTGGACCACCATGAAACTATGAAAGTCCTATTCTCTGATTTGTGCTCATGCAATTCTGTGTGTATTATATGATTTGGCTAAGAAACATTGTGGGAATGTTGGCGCGTCTGTCTATGGCCAATTTAACACAATGGCTAAATAGCTGAATGACCAAAATAATATGCATTATATTTATATATCATAAAACATACATTAAACTGTGATTTTCAGCTTACAGAATCTAATGGTCTCTATCTGGCAGAGTAAAATAAAATACTGTGCTGAACAGACAGACTTTCAAAATGGAAACAAAAGTATTGAACATTTTGTATGTAGATGGTTTATGATGATATGTAAACAGTAGTTCGAGAGGTGATAACATGCAAATTGTGATATAAATGGGATGTGCCTATAATCAGAATTTTGCATTGATGGATTGTGGTAAGGTTCCATTAAGTTCTTCCTCTTGTGAAGTTTACTCTGATCCCATCATTTTCATATGTACATTCTGTCACCATTGCACATATGTTTAACATTACGGTCAAAGCTCCTCTGTAGTGTGCATTTCAGAGCAGGATGAGTACGGCTCTGCCCTTTGTATCCTTTCTATTGTTAGCTACCTGGCACCATGGCATATGTGAAATCCCACGGTGCTCAGGTCAAAGGTTCTTTTTTCATGGGTCCTGCTATCATTTTATAATGGAAAGGACAGATTTTTCAGTTGCACAAGACTTATGCATGGAGTGTGGCGAACACCTGGCAGATGTATCCCAAAAGTATGTGGGGGAATTCCTGGCACAGCAAAACTATTCATCGAGGTGGTGGGTCAGACATGAAGGCAAAGGTAAGGCAGAAAGGAGTATAATCGATAATTAAAAATGTAAAATAACAAAGATCCTAAAACATAGGACATTTCATCAGCAAATGATTTCATCATAGGACATCAGTAAATACTGCTTGCTCAAAATGCATTTTACAGATTGCCTTTAATTGGCATTGATATTATTTATGCAGTACCTTGTAATGTTCTATAGAATAGATGCTGTTTGGCTGGGTAAAAAAATCATCCAATCTTTCAAACTGACTCAGGATGTTACCATGTATCAGTTGGTTGGGCCGAAAATTTTATGGTGTATTTGCGGGCGGCTATAACTTATCTTGGTCACCCATTCATCCGCATCAGATGAATGGACAATTGGGTATGTCGGAAAATCATGGCAGATCACACGGTTCCCTACTGACCACTCGATTGGTTGCTTCAAACTGTTTTTTGCTGTGACAGTCATTTGTCTAGACAACCGTTCGCTACTGGTGATAGGTTGGTCATGATTATATTTATGTGATGGACAAAATAGTTCTTCCTTAGGGAGAACAAGTTTCTTTCAGGTATCTGACAGAGGGAACCAGGCACAGTTTAATTAGTATATAATAATATTAAAAAGTTACATTAAATATTGATTGTTTCAAAATATAAAATAAATATCTTTACTTTACTGTGGAATATACTACAAAAGCAGTTACAAACAGATGTATTTAAATTGTTATCACAGATATAAACTACAACAATTACAAACCTTATTTCCAAAAAGGTTGGGACGCTAAAAATGCATTAAAAACTAAAGTCTGTAATTTGGTAACATACTTTAACCTTTAACAGACAAAAGGACAAAAAAAAGATTTTCAGTGTTTTTACTTACAAACTCTATTTAATTTGTTAAACATTAACAAATGTAGAAATTTCAGTGCATACAACTGTTTTCAGCCATTTTGCCTGCGGGTTCCTGTTGCTTTTCCATTAGTTTTCCTATCAGCAGCTGTTAACAAACCATAGGGAGAATAGTTGAAGACTGTTTGCCAGAACATAGCCTAAAGGCCAAGGGCAGAAACAACTGCTTCATGACCTTGAAGCCCAGATGTTATTGCAGCAGAAACAGTCATGGTTCTGTGAAGGACATATCAACATGGGCTCAGAAACAATCATTGTCACTAACACAATCAAGAAAAACCCTGAAAAACTCAGCAAGTTCTCTGCCAAAGCTCATCAACCAAGACAATGGAAACACGTTCTGTAGTCTGATGTGTCCATGTTCAACTTGTTTGTAGGAAAAACAGATGTTGGATTCTATTCTATGTTCCAAACATGAAAAGACCACCCACTGTTATCAACAAATAATGCAAAAACCAGCATCAGTAATGGTATTGGAGTGTATCAGTGTCCATGACATGGGGGATTTGTGCATATGTGAAGACATCATTGATTTGGAGACTTACATTGAAATTGAGATATATGCTTTTAATATAAAGGGTAACGTACAGAGGTCCAGGGCAGAAGCGCTCACCAAGTGCCTCTGTATTCCATACGCACCGTGCTGTGTTCCACGCTCTCCAGTACCTAATCTTTATTCGCTATATGCTTTTAATACTCCCATTAAGACAAAGGGGGTTATTCAATTAAAGTTCTTATTGTTTAAAATGGTGCTAATTTTGCCCCAACCAATCAGATGTTAGCTTTCAAATATTACATAAGTTCTGATTGGTTGGAACAAAATTAGCACCATTTTAAACAATAAGAACGTTTATTGAATCTCCCTGAAAGTCTTTTCCCAGAAACTCCATCTATATTTTAGCATGACATTCACTGGCTTCATCCAGCACAAATTGCAAAAACATGGCTTTGTAGAAATGTGCACAGCAGGCCACATATGTCTCCTATTGAAAATGTCTGACACATCATGATAAGGAGAATCGGACAAAAGTGGGCAAAATAAATTTTCCAATTGCAACAATTAGTTTCCTCAGTTTGCAAACAAGAAGTGTAATTAAAGTAAGGAGGTTTGACCGATTGGATAACTTACCTCTGTGACAACTTTTATTGAGTGGAATATAGGCATTTGTTTATGTTTAACATATAGAATTTTGTTTGTCGGTGAAAATACTGAAAATCTTTTCTTTGTCCTTTTGCCTTTTAAATAAAGGTCCAAGCGAATTATCAAATTTCAGATTTTAATTTTTGTAAATTCTTCACAGTTGCATTATTGGAAAGTTTCACAGCTTTTTGGGAAATTAAGTTTGTACTTGAAACCAAAAAAGTAAACAAGTTAAAGCAACACCCAGCTCTGTCTCGAAATACCACAACCCTTGTCTGATTGGCCTGGCAGCAGGGGAAGCCAGACTTCTGTCAGAGCCTTGTGACATCTGTTCCCTGTGTCCACAAAATAATCTACAAGGGTCTGTATCATGGTGAATATTAATGGGACGCTACTATATTTTGAAAGGTTTGAGACTTTTTAAGCCATGGTAAGAGTGAGTTGTCCTACCTAACCTTTTGCAATTAAACAGCAATAGTGAACATGCATCTTTCATATTCCTCACTCAGACTTTTCCCCCAACAGCCCTCTCCATATCTGAGATATGTTTGGGGTTAGGGGTAGCAGCTGTGAAAATGATATGAAGAGCTGTCAGCTGGGGCAGGTTTGACGGTTCACTGCTTCTACTGGTAGTAACAGTGGCAGAAGGAAGGATTACTTAATTCTTTTGTCCCAGAGAAATATGGAATTTTTGTCCAACATTTTGAACATACAGTATAGTACCCATTTAACACTAATCAAGATCCAGAAAGTAATCCAGAGTTCTAGATTGCTTCCTTAGCTGAAAAAACTTGAGGGGGTTCATTTCACCCCTAGAGCTTTTGCTTTATCAATTAATGTTACTTTCCAAGAAAGAAAGGTCCCAGAGAGTTGGTCGTTAGATGCCCCTATTGTGTAACCATGAATTGCCTGAAGTGAGCCTCTATAACATATATTTGACAGAGAAAATAACAGAGGTTTGTTTATCTTAAGTAAAATGTTTCTCGCTTGCTCAGTAGTGATTGAATATTAGTACGGATATGCATAAAGTATGAGCTTTGATTAGGGTTTACTAAACATTCTGGGTTATTCAATAAAAGTTCTGGTGATAATTTTGCCTCAACCAATCAGATGTAAGCTTACAAATGTTAAATAAGATCTGATTGGTTGGGGCAAAATTAGCACCATTTTAAACGATAAGAACTTTTATTGAATCTCCCTGTTTGTATAGCAATTAATGGTCATCAGCAAGTTTCATGTTTGCCACCTTTCTGCTATGCTTAGTTGTTTTTGCTATTTGGATCACCCAGGATTAGATGTAGCTAGGTCAGGGGTGGGCAATTAAATTTTACAGGGTGCCACATGAGAAATTTGGATTGTTGTAAAGGGCTGGATCAATAGGTTCAAATGAAATCTCATTATAGAGATTGCAAAACTGGGTTTTATAAAAAGATTAAATAATATATCTGGTTCATTGGATCTTTTTTATTATAAGGTGTGTAGCATTTTAGATCCATTCCATCAAATTCAAATTATCAATAGAGATGTAATGTGGGTATGAATAGAACCCAGTTTCGAATCGAATCTGAATTCCGAAACTTTCGGAACTCCCTAATTTCACGGAACCCGGATTTTTTTTAATTTTCGGTTTTTATTGAAAATCGAAAGTAGACAATTTTCGAAAATTGAAAAGCGAAAGTAGACGATTTCTGAAAATCGAAAATCAAAAGTAGACGATTTTCAAAAATAGACGATTTTCGAAAATCGAAACTCGAACTTTTCCGAAAATTTCGCAAATTCGAAAACGGAACAAAACGCAACAGTTTCAAACATCTCTATTTATCAATTGATCAGCTCATCATTATTTTTATAAAGTAAAGTTAATAAATATAAATCAATTATTCAGCCTGAGACAATCAATTAATATTAAGATTTTTTTGGATACAGGTCTATTATTAAGGGGCCAGTCAGGGGCACAAATGGGCCGCATGTGGCCCCCAGGCCTTACTTTGCCCGGGTCTGAGCTAGGTCATTGTCATTGTCATTTTTAAAGGGTTTGATTGTCAGTAGATTGTCCTGTGTGACACACAACTACAGTATAAACAACTTTTAACTCAACAGTTCTTGGGCTATAACCAAAGCTATGTTTTCAAAAGGCGAAAAAATGTATGTGTGTACACAAAACACCTAGACACATATATAAAAAAATAAACCTGGTTAATTTTTACACATTGCAAATCACTAATCATTAAATTTTCTGTAAGGTTACCAGAGTATTAATCAGAGGGACTGTATTGATCAGAACCCATGTAAATTAAAACATGTTTCTAGCACAGTCTTACAGCATAGGCATGCGTCCTTTGTTTTATTGATGTAAAGCCTATCTTATGAGAACAATAATTAGACTGATACTACTGTAGATAAGCACTGAAAATGTTGTGGATGATACATCACAACTCCAGTTTTGTCAGGATTTGCCTAAAATTTGCAATTTGTGGGGGCCTACCAAAACCGACACTGACAAACTACCACCGCCGTCATCGCAGTAATTTGGGACTAACAAAAGGGGGGGGGGGGTCAGTATGAACAGGCCATGTGGCTGGAAGGTCTGGTCCATGTACTGTATGAGAATTCGACCAGAATCCGTTGACATGTATGTTTATGGCCACCTTTAGAAGAGATAGTATCTGCGGTGATATGTTTTTTCTTTTCACATATAGATTGGTCCTAGCTCACTAGCACCTAGTGATTTTAGTTTTATCTGTATAGACATTGTTGTTACAACATGGCTCCTATCCCTTACCCAGACTCTGATCACATTTAGCATATATTTGGATACATTTTGCTACATTGGGACTCTTCCACCTGAAGAAGACCTACCATCTTACCCTGTGTATTATATCAGGCTGCGAGTTAAGCTAGCCATACACAGATGTTCTTCAGATTGGATTTCCAATCTAGTGCAACTATTGGAAATCTGATCTGAAGAACGTTGGAAGCCTCCCACCTTGAACCTCCGATCTTTTGCACATTTGAAATCTGTGAAGATAGGGACTGAAGATAGGGTTGGCAGACATTGGTGAGGGGTTAATTGGTTGAGTAATTTTATTTTACAATAGTTTACTATAGTTTCTTCTAGCTATGAACTCTGGGCGCTTTATGTCTGGTATAGGGGGATATTTAAATACAAGGTGGTAGAAAGTGTGGGTATATAGCACAGCAGATATAGTACTAGAGTATAAGCAGGAGTATCTATACCAGAGTTACACAAACTGTGCACCTTCAGAGAGCCAGGGGCATGCCACTAAATGTTGGTGGTTTTGTTGTACTATAGAAATTAACATTTTATTACCGTCGGTGTAATGTAACTTTACACTACCTTGATTATATTCAAATTAGGGGAAACAATGAAGTGTGTTAAACGATAAATGTATGCAATGGTCTTTTAGAAAGCACTCTGTAATGCAACACAGTGAAGAAATTCTATAGGAAAGTACATGACCCTCTATTGTAAACCCCCTACATTGAGATACACATCCAGCAAAGGAGCCCTTATTCTGTTCCATTTTTAGGGCTTGTTAAGAACTGTATTTTATTAATTTCATTTTATTTTTACTCTTATTAGGAAATACCGATTCTAGAACATCAAGCAGGTTTGTTTCAATGTGCATGGTCTTGACAAAAGAGGCAGAGCTGCAGGAGACATCATGTTTGCAGCAAAATCCCTTCATCTGTCAAACACAAGCAGAAGGTGGGGAATAGACATCTTTTCTTTCATATTTGAATGAAATAAATACAAGCTTGGCTGTGAATAAGGCTAGGAAAAAGTATTGTACTAAATGTTAGTGGACACTTTGTGTGTCCATATAAGTGCAATATATACTATACTCAGTGTCCTTTAAAATGGAACTTGTGTAAGCAGGGATATTATTTCTTTCTCTTTTAGAGGGAGGGAGCTGCTATACGGATAGGCATCATCTGAATAGCACATCTGCCTCTGAAGAAGACACCCAGGTAAACCAGAAATGAGAAAATATACACAAAATCCATTATCAAAAGTTCTCTTATAAATACATTACAATTTTATTATTAAAATGACTTATTTCATACATAGAACATATCCACTCTTCAGTTATGTGTTTAATGGAGAAATGCTAGATCTGTTTGTTCAAAGCTTTTAATAGTGAGAAGACACAATCTATTCAGAACAGGTTAGAACAGGTGCAACATCTGCAACCACAAGCAACATAGCCTTCCTAGTTCCAACATGTTTATAAATTGCAAATATAGTTTGTTATGTGTGAGTAATTCTTTCTAAAATATAGTTTATATACCCCCTTTATTCTGAAATAATGAGCTAGGGAGTTGTGAATGCTAAGTCTTCATGTAGGTAAAATTGGGTAGAGTGAAGTAGGGGTTGTGGGAAATAAAGGCAAAATATGGTCCTCTTAATATATAACCAGTGGCCTTAATATTTAGCTCATAGCAACTTTTTCAATTGTCAGTGGGATATTGAAGATTGAAGATCATCAACACAGAATAATGTTAATTCATTTAACCAAGCATGTTTTCTGGATAATTCTAAAGGCCCAAGAAACACACCACATTTTCTCTACTGATAGCAAATATGAGCAGCATTTGAGGTGGAAATATTCTTTGAGGTTCTTATTACACATCCTATTCTATATTCTTATATCTTCCCCTCTTGAATGCAAGCAAGACACCCGACCCTCAAATAACCCATGAGAGTAGACAACTTGCACTACAGACTATATTTAATTAAAGTGTAATTGTTTAAACAGACATGACAGAACACCAAAAAAGCACACTAGATTGATTTATTGTGTCAGATGGAGGAAATTCATGGTGGTAATATTGTTTAGCATTGTAATATTTTCATGTAAATAAGGATCAATGTTTAAATTGTCTGTGATAATCTCAATACTGTTTTTACAGAATAAATATTTTGTAAAAAGAAGAAAAAGAGAAATAACTCCAGATTTAGATATTCATGGTGAGATTCTTTCCACTTATATTATTATTTTTATTTTTTTACATCTATTGAACTCACTGGTGTTTAAAGGGATATTAAACTATTACATTTCTAAATTTATACCTTTAGGGAACAAGTGTAACAAAATTAGGTCTACTCCTGCATGGCTTAATGCTCGGGTAAAAAAAGAAAAAGGCTTTTAAAATTTTGAAATTAGAGGGAACAGAACAGTCATACAGGGAGTAAGCTGTAACAATGAGTGCAAGAAAGCAATTAAACTTCCGTATATACTCGAGTATAAGTCGACCCGAGTATAAGTCGAGGTACCTATTTTTACCTCAAAAAGTAAGAAAACAAAAGTCAAGGGTTGAAATAATGACCACTAATGACTTCTAATGCTATATTTAGTTGCCCTTTAATTGGACAGCAGAATTCCCATATAGTAGTCCCCTATAGTAATAGCCAAATCCAGTATGGCTATTACTGTATGGGAAGTCTGCTGTCCATAAAAAATCCTCATTCCTTGGCACTCCAGATGTTTTGGAAACTACAACTCCCAGCATGCTTTAGTAGCAGGGAGGTGTAGTTTCCAAACACCTGTAGTGCCAAGGAATGAAGATTTGTTTATGGACAGCATCCCCCAGGAAAGGCCCAAAGCATTCCCAAGTTCAGTGAGGTAAGTAAGAGAGGTAAGTACTCACTAATCAGGTCACAGTAAGTATTGTATATTCTGGACGTCACGAGTAGAGTATGGAGATCAGCATGCAGATCAGTGCAGAGTAGGGATGGCCGGTTCGCGGATCCGAACCCGGATCCGCCTTGGATTTATCCCGTTCGCGAACGGCGGATTTTTCCGGATTTTCCGCCTTCCGAACTTCCGATTCGCGGATTTTTCGTATTTTCGAAAATTTTCGAAATTACGAGTTTTCACGTATTTTCGAAAATTTCCGGAAAATACGGGAAAACATGTATTTTCGAAAAATTTCGAAAATACAAGGGTTTCTCTTAATTCCTAACATACGTATTTTCGAAAATATTCGAAATTACGAGGATTACTTGTATTTTCGAAATACATATTTTCCAAAATACATGAAAACTCGTAATTTCGAAAATTCCCGAAAATACGTGAAAACTCGTAATTTCGAAAATTTTCGAAAATACGAAAAATCTCGTTATTTCAAGGGTATTTTTAATTTTAACGGGTCCGCTCGCGGATTTTCGAATTTTCGGATTTTTTCGAAAATTCGCGGATCCTTGAGCGGACCGGATTTTGCGAAGTTCGGACATCTCTAGTGCAGAGTGCCAGCCGTGCAGAGTGCCAGCCGGAACAGTTGATTGTAATGTGAGTTACGGTACCTTATCCTACAGAGCGATCGGTAGCCGGATTGGGGGGAAAGAATTTACAGTACTTACTGTGACCCGAGTATAAGCCAAGGTCAGGTTTTCAGGCTAATTTTAAAGCCTGAAAACCTCGGCTTATACTCGATTATATACGGTAGCTAAAATAGAAAATGAAATACGGATAGCAGAACAAAGCATGTCCAACCCCGAAAAGTATATCAATAGTAAAAAGATGAGGACTGAGAATTTGGGACCATTAAATAAATGGTCTTAGAGGATGCTGAAGATGCTAATCTGCTTTTTTGCCTCTATATTAACTATAGAGAATCCTAGTCCTTATAGCAGGGACTGTAATAATATAAAGGGTATAAATGAGGAATATCCACTCTGGTTGACAGAGGATATGGTACAGAAAGAATTAGACAAAGTTAATATCAACTAAGCCCCAGGACCAGATGAAATACATCCACGGATCTTAAGAGAGGTTAGTCAAGTTTTATCTAGACCACTGTTTCTTATCTTCTCAGATTCACTTTTGTCTGGTGATGTGCCGTTGGATTGGAAAACAGCCAATGTCATACCAATATTCAAAAAGGGTAGTCGTTCACAGCCTGGTAACTATAGACCTGTAAGCCTAACATCAGTGGTAGAGATCATATCCTTGACTTTGTCTCCAGAACTGCACTTATTAATAATAGTCAGCATGAATTTATGAGAAATAGATCATGTCAGATATATCTACTTGGCTTTTATGAAAAAGTGAGTAAGAATTTAGATTCTGACATAGCAGTGGATGTAGTGGATTTTGCTAAATCTTTTGATACTGTGCCACATAGGCAACTAATTATAAATTCAGGACAGCTGGCCTAGGAAAAAACATTTGTACGTTGATAGAGAATTGGTTGTTATATCTCAAACAGAGAGTGCTGGTCAATAAAGTTACATCCATGTGGGCTTAAGTTCTAAGTGGAGTACCACAAGGTTCTGTACTGGGGCTATTTCTTTTTAATCTGTTTATAAATGGCGAAGAAGTTCAGAGAAGTGCATCTCATATAATAAGGGGAATGGAGGGACTTGACTAAGAAGGCAGATTAGACAAGTTAGGGCTATTTACATTGGAGAAGTGGCATTTGCACAGGGATATGATCACTTTATACAAATATATTAATGGGCCATATAAGAACCTCTCTGGGACATTGTTTACTAATAGGTCATATCAGAGGACATCCTTTAAGACTAGAAGAAAAGATGTTTCATCTTCAGGTTAGGAAAGGTTTCTTTACAGTGAGAATGGTGAAACTGTGGAACTGTCTTCCAGCATATGTGGTAATGGCAAGTTCAGTGGTCTGAATAAGTTTCTAAAACAAAATAATATTTCGAATTACTGGTATTAATACATATACCCTAGTTCTGGTTGATCATACGTTCCAATTGCCATTTGGCATCAGGAAGGAATCTCCCACCTCCCATTTATAGCTGCTCTTTTTAAATTTTTCTGCCTAAAGCTGGGTACACACAGTAACAATAAAGCCCCGATACCATCGGATCCGATGGTATCGGGGCTTTATCAGTAATGTGTGTACCTTCGTTTTCTGCAGGTACACATCTCGTTCGGAAAAGAGGGAAAATTTCTGTCGGCTGCGGTAGACTCTCTATAGGGGGAGCTATATGCTGTGCATAGGGGGAGTGCTCAGGACTGTGTGTAGCCCGATCGTTTGAATAGATGGACGTACATCTTTACTATGGTGTTTTCCGGAATAGACCTCTTCTCTTCATGTGTTTCATTTATGATTCTATTTCACTAAATAGAATAAAATTTTTAAAAATGTACTTATTTCTTCTATGTCTATTCCTTCTCTGTTTCAGACATAAAAAGCAAGGCACTTGTTTTTTATAATTATACAAACTATGGAGGCTTTAACCTAACTGTAAGTAATATTTCTATTTTAATTTCTATGTAGCTGTAAAAATGGTATTAAAAAAAAAATAATCTTAATTTTCTTATGATTTATATTGTATATTATAGTGCCATGGAATGTTTAATAAAGCCTAGAGGATAATAAATAACTGCAGAATTTGCCCTGTAGCACATATCTATAATCTGATGTAATTAATATAGTAGGTTGTAGTGTACAGTAGTGTTCAACCAAGATCATTATCTTTTTAATTTTTCTTTAATGTTTTTACAGAACCTCTTAATCAATGTCGATATGATGATTAATGATGACGACGAAAGGAACAAAACAGAAATGGTGACATCAATTGTTTTGCAATTGGCAAATTAGTATTTACATGATTCACCCTCAGTTTATAAATATTCTGTACATCATAAAGCAAAACCCACAATTTTATAAAGGGTTATATACTATTAGGGTTATTCAATAAAAGTTCTTATCGTTTAAAATGGTGCTAATTTTTCCCCAACCAATCAGATTTTAGCTTTTAAATGTTAAATAAGATCTGATTGGTTGGGGCAAAAATAGAACCATGTATTGTTAGTTCTACACATAGTGAAATGTTGACCATTTCTTTCTATAGCTTTCATTAGCGCTCTTTTTCTGTTGCCTTTATTTTATGCACATGTTTATCTGGTTACAATCTGTTTACTATTCTCTAGGCAGAAGAGCTGTCACTTATCCAGAACCTCAGTATGAGGATACAGTATCCAGATATTACAGGGTCACCTTACATTGATTATCTTAGAAAAGTAGCATATTTTGGAGTTCATTGCATCTTACATTCTGTTCTTTCAACTTGTACTGAGATCAACTGGACACAGTCTGAGGTATATACTTTATTGACAAGTTTGACTTGTCAATGGAACAAATAACATTCTCAATTTTAAATTAGATTTTTCGGATTACAGAACTAAACCAAAAAATGCAAAAATTCTATGTCTGTTTATATTTAATGTTAATATCTCATTGGACATTCAGTACATTCAATAAAGTTACATCCATGTGGGCTAAAGTTTAAGCGGAGTACCACAAGGTTCTGTACTGGGGCCATTTCTTTTTAATCTGTTTATAAATGACTTAGAAGGGGGCGTTGAGAGCAAGGTCGTTGTGTTTGCTGATGACACAAAACTATGCAGAGCTTTGTAAACATCAAACAATGTGCAATCACTGCAAGCAGACCTAGATAGATTATGAAAATGGGCAACAGAGTGGCAATTGAGATTCAATGTTGATAAATGTAAAGTGATGCCTCTGGGGTTTAACAATCCTTGTGCCACCACTATGCTAAGTGAATCGCTAATGGAAAAAGATTTGGGGGTTCTAGCAGATAGACAGGCGTCTATGCCAGGCAGCCACAGCGAGAGCTAACAAGATATTGTATAAAGAGGGTAATAGATAGATGGAATCCCATATACAAAAGGGACATCTTGGAAATGGAAGAAGTTCAGAGAAGGGCATCTAATATAATAAGGGGAATGGAGGGGCTTGACTATGAAGGCAGATTAGAAAAGTTAGGGCTGTTTACATTGGAGAAGCAGCATTTGCACAGGGATATGATCACTTTATACAAATATATTAATGGGCCATATAAGAACCTCTCTGGGGCATTGTTCACAAATAGGTCATATCAGCGGATACAAGGACATCCTTTAAGACTAGAAGAAAAGAAGTTTCATCTTCAGGATATAACACGTGTATATCTAAATTCCCTACCATGGCAGTAAAACAGAATGAGGAGTCCAGTTGTTCTATTTTTCCACATTGTAAACAAGCTTTGTATAGGATGATAAAACTTGATTTGCGGTGTTGCACTGCCTGTTCTCCTGACATTGTTATTTATGCTGCAATTCACCTGTTTTTTTTAATTACATTCTGTAATCTTGTTCCCACAGAGGAAGGCAGTTATAAGCTCTACTCTTGATATTTTACAAGAACTGCAAAATTCTGTGCAACTCACGCCAGGTGACAGCATAGTTGTGCAAACGCCAGTGTTTTCTCTTCTCATAGTCAGGTAACTTCCTGACCTTGGAGGGAGGTGACTTTGCATGAATGTACCTTGTATAATTTCCTGGCATCTCTCTAAATGACAGCATGCAACAATGTGTTAATTCGACAATGTACTGTGTAATTTCCAAACAATCAAAATTACATTTATGGCCCTTTTTGGGGGTTCCCTTTAAAGTTGAATTTTTTTTCATGATATATTCAGATTTGAATCTGAGCAATGCATTTTCTATTTTTAACAGTATGAATTCAACTAATCTTGGCCAGACAACCCTAAATATTCCTAACACTACACAGTCTGCAATGGCTGCCTTTCCTTCACAGTCTTCACTTCAGTCATCTCTACAGTCAGTGTCTACTGTAAAGGTCCAAGTGAGTAATTACTGTATAATCCATAAGTGGCTCAAATTATAATGGGAGCAGCAGCGGAATATTTTCTTATAATAATCACTCAGCTATGTCACTGTTCCACTGCAGCTCCCATACCCTTCTGGCCATCAACTGTTCCAACCCCATAACATTTTTAAACTGGTGCTTGTGAAGGTTCTCATTCATCCAGGTCATGGTATATCTGTTGTATTCAATTAGATCAACTGGACTTGAAATGTAGTTCTTGAAGACGTTTCGCTAGTCATCCGACTGGCTTTCTCAATTCAGAATGACTTGTACAAGAATCTGTGGCTATTATGTACCCTGGAAAATCCCAATTAGCATATCACAGCCAGGTGTTAAGGGTGTGATTAGATAGTGGCTAAGAGTGTATAGGAACGCTATGGGATCTCCAGTTTCACCTATTGTGGCCAACCTTTAATGGAGGAGGTAGAAACACAGGGCGTAATACCTTTAAGGGCATAGCACCCAGCCACTGGTTCAGATATGTTGATGACACCTGGGTTAAAATCCACCCGAAGGAAGTACAAGCTTTCACAGAAACATTAATGCGGGGGGACCAAAACAAAATTCAACAGGGAAGAGGTACAAAACAACAAACTGGCTTTCTGGACTGCTTGGTAGAAGTTAAGGAAAATGGTAAACTGGAAGTAGAGGTTTACAGAAAACCAACACACACAGATCAGTTTTGATGTTTGAATCCCACCACCCTTTAGATCACAAGCTGGGGGTCATCAGAACCCTGTAACACAGAGCCGGAAACATCCCACTAGCACAGAGGCGAAGGCTAAAGAAATGAAACATCTCAGAGGAGCCCTAAAACTTGTGGATATCCAGACTGGGCCTTTGTCAAAAGAAGTAGAAGGAAAGAAAAGAACACGAATACCAACAGTGAAGGGGAAAAGCAAGACAGGAGGAAGAACATGGTCATCCCATATGTAGCAGGGGTCTCCGAGAAATTAAGAAGAATTTTCAAAAAACATCGTATCCCGTCTGCTTTAAACCGAACAACACACTGGCAGCAATTGGTACATCCGAAAGACCCAATACCAAAACACAAGAAAAGCGACATCATATATGCAGTGCAGTGCAGTGAGAATGCTCTGATTTGTATGTGGGGGAGACCAAACAGCAAACTGCATCAACGTATGGCCCAGCACAGAAGAGCCAATTCCTCGGGTCAGGACTCAGCCGTGTATCTGCATCTTAAGGATAAAGGACATACCTTTGAAGATTGTAATGTTAACATACTGGCGAAGGAACGTTACTGGTTCAAGAGAGGTGTTAAGGAGGCCATTTATGTGAAAATAAAGAAACCAAGCCTAAATAGAGGTGGGGGGGTTCGACACCAACTGTCTGCCATGAACAATGCTGTTTTAACACCTTACTCTGGGCGTTCCTATAACACCTCTTAGCCACTATCTAATCACGCCCTTAACACCTGGCTGTGATATGCTAATTGGGATTTTCCAGGGTACATAATAGCCACAGATTCTTGTACAAGTCATTCTGAATTGAGAAAGCCAGTCGGATGACTAGCGAAACGTCTTCAAGAACTACATTTCAAGTCCAGTTGATCTAATTGAATACAACAGATATTTTTAAACTGGTGTTTTAAAGGAGAATTAAGGGGTTTGGAAAAGAAAGTAAATTAGGGTGGGTTTCTTAGAAAGAAAGAAAATATGCACGTACTGAATGGACAGGTAATAATTTGTTGGTGTAAACAGTGCTGGCTATAAGATTTTTTTGGGATAGTTAATAAGAAACTCTGCTGAGAACACAATAGGCACACAGGGCTTTAGGAGTAGGATGGCTCTAGCTCTGAGTACCCTATACTGTACAGATGGCCATACACTATTACGATCCGATACATCCGACGGATGTACAATGTTAACTGTACTAGGATCTACCATAAATATAGTTCGACATTTAATTTGTTTTGTGATTAATGTCGAATGTCGTCTATTGTGAGGTTACATTACATTAACATTTAATCAGAACTTCAGAAAACACTACAAACATTTTACCAATCGACTTAAAAAAACAGCTTTCCCGATCGTAATTACAATCGATTTTACGATCCAATGTCACATGATAAGAACGGGAAAATGTAAAATTTTTCACCCAATCGATTGTATGTCGAATTGTACATAAAATCGGCCTGTATGGATGGTCACCTTTACCCTTCAGGCTAAAAGGAAATGTGCATACAGCACTTATGTTCATTTTGCTACCAGTTGCCATTGCAGTGAAAACCAAATAGGCACAAATAGGCCAATAGGTCTGGCTGGTGATACAGACTTTATTTTCTTATTGCAGATGATAAGTTTTGCTGAAAACCCATTTTTTGTGGACTCTACAGTTGCTGTATCTGGTGCAGTTGCCAGTCTGGATATCATGAGTCAAAACAATGCACTTCAAGTACGAAACTTGACAGATAACTTCCAGGTTTGTGAACCATGCCATTGTTATTTAACCCCCACCCCCCCAAAAAAAGATAGCTTTCTCTCTACTCTACCTAACTACTGTACATAAAATCTATGTAAAGAGACAATTACAAAGATTAACCTCCCAATATTCATTACTTTCTGTTATACAAACTAGACAAAGGTTCCTTATACATAAATTGTTGGTATGAACATGTCTTCTTTTATATCAACACTGTGCTTTTTTGAGGAACATGAGAGGTTTTATAATAAAAAGTTTGCATGATCTGCGTATTTGTGATCTGAAAAAACTATGTAAAATCATTGTTAGTTTTGAGTGATATTCAATGAAGTCATGAAACTCTTTCTTTGTCTAATAGATTTTTCTTCCCAGAGACTCTGCAGAAGTTAATGCCCCAGTGTCCATCCAAACATCTGGTGATAAAGCTTTTCAAATGTCCCTGTCAGTCAGCCCACCTGGCAGTACATTAGTCATTATTATCTCTGTGAATCATAGTATAAATTTACAGCTGTATCATGGACTTATTACTGTTCCCGAGCTTTCAAAAACCATTGGAGGTGACACAGGTAAGAAAATTATCTATTTTTTTTTAAATATGCTTCTGGTTTAATTTTTTTGTAATTATATGAAAGCAGAATAGACAGTTTGCCAATAGAAATGGATGAAGACCCCCATTAAAGTGCTGTGTTTACATTAATGAAATAGGGTTTGTTGTGTAATACATTTTCAAAGGGCATCTCCACACTCTTAACCCAAAAATATATATAGGTGAAGAAACCCCCAAAAGTAGCACACACTAAGCAGCTGTCAGCCATGGATTTGACAACTGACAATCTAAGCACATTTTTTGACACATACACCCTATCAGTATGTCTTTATTATTGTGGGGGAAACCAAAGTGCCCAGAGGAAACCCATGCAAACACAGGGAGAACATAAAACTCCTTGCAGATGTGTCCAGTGGTGGATTCAAACTTAGGACTTCAGCGCTGAAATGCATCAGTGCTAACCACTGAGCCATGCGCTGCCCATATTTGTCATTTGAGGGTTAGAATTGCTCTTTATGAAACAGATGGCAGTGCGATGTAGGGCAAGGGTGATACATGTCATATATCAAATGTTTGTATTTGGATTGTATTTACATAGCCCTAAAAATATTAAGTAACACTTTACACATTTACAGAGTTCCTGTCCCAAAGAGCTTACATACTAAGCGCTGTTTAACACACAAAACCAATTTGCGCATTTTTCTGATAATGGTGGAACCAGAGTATCCCAGAAAATCAACGCAAGCGCAGGGAGAACATACAAACTCCTAACCACTGAGCCACAATATTATTCAAGATTGTATTTAAGAAATGTACATTTAAAGGGCATGTTCATCCCCCAAAACAAAATAAATACTCTAAATGAATTGATATTTTTCATTACTGTCATGAGAAAAATAACATTGTGTTCTATTATATTAAATAAGCAGTCCCTTACTCATTTATTTTGTCTCCCCTCGCAGATTCCTATTTATGGGTTTTGCCCCCAGAGGCATTTTCAAATGGTACATCTGCCCAGAGCTTTCTTGTTTCTCCCTTAATGACTACAGCAAGCCAAACGGTTCTGTTGGGTGTCTCAACCTTCATTACGCAATGTGTGTTTTATGATACACAGTCTCAGCAGTGGAAACCTGATGGCTGCAAGGCAAGGCTGGCTTGAATAAAAGTATAATGGAAGGTTGTAGTCAGGGGCAATTCTAGACCTTTTAGCACCTGATCCAAACATTTTAAAGCTACCACTTCAATCTTCCTGAAGCACACACAAAAAAGTGGTGTGGCTTGTGGAGATGGGCATGGTTGGTGGAGGTGGGCTAACACTAACACTGGCTGATGAACTGGAGGGCTGACTTGACACTGACTGGTGAACTGGGGGGCTGGCCTAATAGTTGCTGCTGAACTGGAGGGCTGACCTGACAGTGACTGGGCAACGGGCGGGCTGGCATATATATGCCACATGGAGGGTGGTAATATATGCGCCAGAGAGACCCCTAAACAGAGACTGGTAAATATAAGTTGCCCACAGTGACTGGTACATGCAAGTTGCCCCCATTGATTGGTACATATAACTTGCCCACAATGACTGGTACATACATATTAACCACAGTGACTAGTACAAATAAGTTGCTCACAGCGACTGATACATATAATTTGCCCACCCAGACTGGTACCTACACGTTGCCCACACAGACTGGTAATATAGGTTGCCCACAGTGACTGATAATATAATTTTTATCTTACTGTGATAGGGGATGTGATGTGATTCGAGGCAGGAATCAGATCAGATCACAGCTACTCTAGCAGGCACACAGCGAGTGCGGACGATGGGAGAAACTTTTTTAAACCTTTAATGATGCTTTTTACTCACAGGGCCACCGCCTGATACAAATGGCTTACTCAACATTATGGTAGCGGCGTCCTGGGGGAGGTTTTCTTTTTCATACTTATGTAGAATGCAGTTAATATAATGTGACAGCCTTCTTGGTACTGCAGTATGATAACTCTTTATAGTGCTTCCCTTATATGTGATTGGTACGATTGTAGAATCTTTTATCTTTATTTGTGCTTTGTGTTTCAGGTAGGCCCCAAAACAACAGTAAATACTGTTCATTGTCTCTGCAACCACCTTTCTTTTTTTGGATCATCTTTTCTGATTCTTCCTGTGCAAGTTGACATCACACGTACAGCTGAATATTTTTCACAGATTTCTCAGAATTACGTAATTGTTGTGTTACTTGCATGCTTTTATGCATGTTACATACTTTCTGTCATATGGGCCAGACGCAAGGATCTCCGTGACCATGTAGAGGTAAATCTCACATTTCACATTTGCTTAAAAGACATGTAAACTGGGGCAAATCATTTTTTAACTAATCACACAGTAATTAGGATTAATTACCACCAATCATAAATCTGCTTTTTTCCCCTTTGCTGACATTCCTATCCCTTGTTTTTTTTGCTCTGGGGGTTTTACTTTTTAAAAAAGGCAGGGCACAGATAGTCAATCACCCAGCCCCTCCCCTGGCACACTACATGTAGAAACTATCCATTCTATAAAAGTAAAGCTTATTTGTCTGTCACTGCATGGCTAATTGATTCAGCATTAAGATCAGGAAAAGGAATACGCATTATCTGTTTCTCTGTGCTCTTTCTGTGCAGATAAACCCAACCCAATCAATTACCAAGTCCCCCCCACCCCCCCGCACATGCTCCACACTTTAGCTGTGCCTCAGTTTTGAGAGGGGGTGGAGACATAGAGAGGAGACATGCATAATAACCAGGAGTGAGCTGAACAGGACATGAGGCAATCTTGTGACAGGGAGCACTGAGAGCAAAAAGGGATCTAGACAGCACTGGAAATATAGAAAAGGATAAAAGCAAGTCATTTTTATCATTTTTGTCATTAGTTTAGTGTCCCTTTAAAGGACAACAACACTGTTTAAAATGATCCCCTCTCATTAAAAGTACCCATAGTGAGAACCAAAACCACTAGGTCCTAACCTCAAAGACAAGAAGGGGGAAAAGCTGGGTCCCAGAGCAACATCCTGGAGTCCCTTCACTTATTCAACTTTAGTAATAACCACTTGTAACAGCAAAAATAAGGATATGCTTCTCTTTCTGAATACCCTCACATTTTTTTCAGATAAATACCCTCACATTTTTTTCAGATAAGTAATGCGGGGGGTGGGCGGGGTACTGAGTGAGCAAAACAAATACTGGGTTGAAGGTATTTAGCAACACACACAGGGCAAAACTGTCTTATAACAACAAGCTTAGATCTAAATATGTACTGTAAAATGAATAACTACATAAAAGGTCTAACAAACTGTTCTGCATAGCTCCCTTTTTGATATCTTATAAAGAGAAACATCCTTAGACTTTTTGTCCCACCTTAAAGGGAAAGTTCATCCCACAAATGAAATATTGTGTATAGGTTATCAAAACTGCAATAGTTAGAATATTGAGTGATTTAAGTCTAACCTAAAATGCTTCCTGGTGTTGTCTTACCTCTATTTCTGCTTCTTGGTTCTCTGAGTTAACAGCTATTAGTCATGGGTGCAGACATTGCAGAATGTGACTGAATGCTATTCCCCCAGCTGCCTTCTCTGACCATGTAAAAGCTTGTAAAAAAAAGCTTGGGGAGCTTGAAGAGGAGGCAGAAACTTTAGAGAGGCAGAGGGAAGGGAAAGCATAAAAACAGATTAGCCCCACATCTGTCAGCTGTCTAACTTTTTTTTAGTGGTGGAGTTTTAGGGGTGATTTACCTATATATCATTTTTCATTTTAGGTCAAATGCCCTTTAAAGATTTTTTGGGGAAATGTTAAGTTAAATAAAGTTACAGTATTTTGGTTAATGCTTTACTTTAATTGGAGACTGATATATATGTCTTGTTTTAAACAGAGACAAATGTTTGTGCTAAGAGACAATGATCCTTGCGCTCTATACTATTATAGAGTCATTATTTGTACCGGGCATCGGAGGGGAGCAGGTACCACTGCAAAGGTATGGGAATAAGAATATATTAGAAACATTTTAACCATGACAAAAAAACATAGACGGCCACTCGCTGTCCTATATCCAATTGATTGTAGGATCTTCATGCAGTATTAACTTCATCTCCACCTTTGCAGGTATATCTATCACTCTGTGGATCTGATGGTCAGTGTGGTCCTGTGCTTCTTACTGACAACAAGTACAGAGTGTTCAGAAATGGCAGTGTAGATACATTCTTCATAGCTACACCTTTACCCCTTGGGGAACTTCAGAACATTACTCTTTGCCACGATGGATCAGGACCAAAAAAGAGCTGGTGAGATAAAGGGAAAGATGGTAAATGTGTAATTACATTGTTTTTCCATATTGTTTTTTTGGTATCACCTAAACCAACAGATAGACAGAACTTGCTTTCTTAAATATGCTAATAAATATACCTTCTGTAATAAATTGGGCCCTCTCTAGCCCCAAAATCAAATGTGACCGCTGTCATAAAAGTGAACAGAAAAGTAAAGGAGAGGGCTGTCCTAAAACAGTTATTTTACTTTCCTTTCTAAGATATTTCAAAACCAGACATATGCTTGTATTCTAGCAGTCAATTCTCAAATACCCTCTACCCCAAGCCACTTGCTCAGGACACTCAGTGCGCTTCACCTAGAGATAGAGAGATAAAGGACCTGTCCAGCAGGCTACACTTTATCTTCATGTGCTAATAGGAATGGGAGAGTGAAAGTCAAAGAACTTCAGGACTTGTTAGGCTGGAAGAATCTGCTTATTTCATACATTTATATTGTTGATTAGGAATAAAAGGCATGTGATAGATTGTTTTGATCATCAGCTTCTGGGCCCTTGGTCTAGGCTTTAGAAAGAGCCTCTCATTTAAACAATTTCCATTTTCCTTTTTACTGGACACCCATGGCAGCAGTTACAGATGTAAGTCAAATTAAGAATTTATTAAAAAGAAGAAAATGATGCCATCCAAACCTCTTGAAAGGAAATTTCACAAAAATATATTTTATTGATGAAATGTTAAACCCTTAACCAGCAACCTAAAATCCTTCATCACTTAGCTGATGACATTTCTAGCAAAAGACAATGCAATAGCTTTTTGAAGAAAATAGAATGTATTACATGGATTATTTTAAATCTCCTGCTGCATTTTACAATAAAATTAAAGTATAGGCTGATTAATTCTTCCAGTGTGCCATGTAATCTGCTAAAATAAATGCAGATCACTGTTTTCAAATTTCTTAATCTTCAATTATCAGCTTGTAAATCCACATTGCAGAAATTTTCTATTGGTCCCTACCTATCGTGACTACCAACAGCAATACTTCATTGGCATCGATAGTTTATAGTTAATCATTTCGGCTCCTCCACACACACACCTTGCCAATAGTCAGCCAATATCATCAGATCCAATGTGATTTGTTAAATATCCACCATGTATGTAGTGTATGGCTGCCTTAATTCATCAAAGGTTGAAAGGGTCAGTAGATGTCTTGCATCAGTTTTGTTAGGATGGATTACATGTGCTTAAAAATTATTACAGCTAAAAAAATGCCCGTTAATCAAGCCAGTGAAAATTTCTTTCATTGTTAATTTATTATTTTATGCACCTTGGATATGATAAACCTATTTGCTAATGCTTAGGGTATTGAGGTAAAATAAACAGTTAGAGACTTGTTTTTTTTGTTACAGGTATGTTACCAAGGTCACAGCTCAGGATGTACAGCTCAGGAAGAACTGGTACTTTCTTTGTAACTCATGGCTTTCAAATTCTCCAAAAGCAGAGTCCCTAAGAAAGACTTTTAAAGCAGCAAATGAGATGGAACTAAAAAGTTTTAGGTAATCAGCTGCTCTGTATAAAGACACAATGTTTAATGTTGCCAGATAGACAGTTATATAAATCAATGAAAAACATCTTGCAATCCCAAAATCAAATGTGGCTAAAGCTGGCCGTTTTCCCCCCAATATTCCTGTGGAGATCCAACAACTTCCAGGCCAACCATTATGTGATTGATATTAAGATTGCAGTATTGATCACAGGGGCGTATCTAGGGTCTAAGAAGATCAGGGGCACTTTTGGGCACTCCATGCGAAAATTTGCACTCCATACAATTTTTTAGGCCACGCCCCTTTCTCCTTAATGAGATGGCCAAAAAGACACAGACAGACAGATAGATAACCACAAACATAGACACACAGCCCGATAGTGATAAACAGACAGAAAGACAGTGAAATAGACAGAGATAGAGATCAGAGATTTGGACAGAGAGACACAAATTAATGACACAAAGGCACAGTAAACTGGCAATTTCATTATGTACTGGTAGCAATTTGGTCATTTTAAACTTACTGTTGTGTTCAGTTGTAGTCAGACGCTTGGCCATACCTTTGGCCAGGGAGACCTTCTTGTACCTTTTACATGGACCTCTGCCCCTATCTATCTGTCCCTCTCTCTATCTGTATATCTATCTCTGTCTATATATCTGCCTCTTGTTTATCTATTTTACTATGTCTATCTGCTTCTTGTCTATCTCTCTGTGTCTCTCTATCTATCTAACTCTGCTATCTATCTATCTAACTCTGCTATCTATCTATCTATCTATCTATCTAACTCTGCTATCTATCTATCTATCTATCTATCTATTTATCTAACTCTGCTATCTATCTATCTAACTCTGCTATCTATCTAACTCTGCTATCTATCTAACTGCTATCTATTTATCTAACTCTGCTATCTATCTATCTAACTCTGCAATCTATCTAACTCATCTATCTATCTATCTATCTATCTATCTATCTAACTCTGCTATCTATCTATCTAACTCTGCTATCTATCTATCTATCTATCTAACTCTGCTATCTATCTATCTATCTCTGCTATCTATCTATCTAACTCTGCTTTTTATCTATCTATCTATCTATCTATCTATCTATCTATCTATCTATCTATCTATCTATCTATCTATCTAACACTGCTATCTATCTATCTATCTATCTATCTATCTATCTCTGCTATCTAGCTAACTACTCTTGTGCTATCTATCTATCTATCTAATCTATCTATCTATCTATCTATCTATCTATCATCTAACTCTGCTATCTATCTATCTATACTCTGGCTATCTATCTAACGCTGCTATCTATCTATCTATCATCTACTGCTATCTATCTATCTATCTATCTATCTATCTATCTATCTATCTATCTATCTACTGCTATCTATCTATCTATCATCTATCTAGCTATCTATCTATCTACTATGCATCTATCTATCTATGCTCTATCTATCTATCTATCTATCTATCTATCTATCTATCTATCTATCTATCTATCTATCTATCTATCTATCTATCTATCTATCTATCTATCTATCTATCTATCTGCTATTTATTTACCTATCTATCTATCTATCTATCTATCTATCTATCTATCTATCTATCTATCTATCTATCTATCTATCTATCTATCTATCTATCTATCTATCTCTGCTATCTATCTATCTATCTATATCTACTGCTATCTATCTATCTATCTATCTATCTATATCTACTGCTATCTATCTATCTATCTCTATCTATCTATCTATCTAACTCTAATCTATCTATCTATCTATCTATCTATACTCTGCTATCTATCTATCTATCTACTGCTATCTATCTATCTATCTACTAACTCTGCTATCTCTATCTATCTATCTACTATCTATCAACTCTGCTATCTATCTGTCTAACTCTGCTATCTATCTATCTAACTCTGCTATCTATCTATCTATCAAACTCTGCTATCTATCTAACTAACTCTGCTATCTATCTATCTATCTATCTATCTATCTATCTATCTATATCTAACTCTGCTATCTATCTATCTAACTCTGCTATCTATCTATCTAACTCTGCTATCTATCTATCTATCTAACTCTGCTATCTATCTATCTATCTATCTATCTCTGCTATCTATCTATCTAACTCTGCTATCTATCAATCTATCTATCTATCTAACTCTGCTATCTATCTATCTATCTAACTCTGCTATCTATCTATCTAACTCTGCTATCTATCTATCTATCTATCTATCTAACTCTGCTATCTATCTATTTGTCTAACTCTGCTATCTATCTGTCTAACTCTGCTATCTATCTATCTATCTATCTATCTATCTATCTATCTATCTATCTATCTATCTATCAATCTAACTCTGCTATCTATCTAACTCTGCTATCTATCTATCTATCTATCAATCTAACTCTGCTATCTATCTAACTCTGCTATCTATCTATCTAACTCTGCTATCTATCTATCTAACTCTGCTATCTATATATCTAACTCTGCAATCTATCTATCTAACTCATCTATCTATCTATCTATCTATCTATCTATCTAACTCTGCTATCTATCTATCTATCTAACTCCGCTATCTATCTATCTAACTCTGCAATCTATCTATCTAACTCATCTATCTATCTATTTATCTATCTATCTAACTCTCATCTATCTATCTATCTATCTAACTCATCTATCTATCTATCTATCTATCTATCTATCTATCTATCTATCTATCTATCTATCTAACTCTGCTATCTATCTAACTGCATCTATCTATCTAACTCTGCTATCTATCTATCTATCTATCTATCTATCTATCTATCTATCTATCTATCTATCTATCTATCTAACTCTGCTATCTATCTATCTATCTAACTCTGCTATCTATCTCTCTATCTAACTCTGCTATCTATCTATCTATCTATCTATCTTACTCTGCTATCATCTATCTATCTCTGCTATCTATCTATCTAACTCTGCTATCTATCTATCTATCTATCTATCTATCTATCTCTATCTATCTATCTACTTGCTATCTATCTATCTATCTATCTATCTAACTCTGCTATCTATCTATCTAACTCTGCTATCTATCTATCTATCTAACTGCTATCTATCTATTTGTCTAACTCTGCTATCTATCTGTCTAACTCTGCTATCTATCTATCTATCAATCTAACTCTGCTATCTATCTAACTAACTCTGCTATCTATCTATCTATCTATCTATCTATCTATCTATCTATCTATCAATCTAACTCTGCTATCCATCTAACTCTGCTATCTATCTATTTATCTATCTAACTCTGCTATCTATCTCTGCTATCTATCTAACTCGCTATATATCTATCTAACTCTGCTATCTATCTAATCTAATAATCTATGAGACAGTGAGACACCAGACAGTAAGTGTAGGGGAAGGCCGCGAGCGCAGAGGCCGTCTGTAATGTTCTGCCCGTCGCGCCATGACGTCATCGTGCCGGCATGTGCATGACGTCATCGCGCCGGCATGAGCAACTTGCTGCCGGGGAGTCCGGAACTAGGGCACAAGTCAGTAATACATTCGGAGCACTTTGCAAAACATCCGAGGCAAGTGCCCCGAATGTTTTAACGTAGATACGCCACTGATTGATCATAATTATGATTGCAAACATAATTGGGCCAGAAAATATTGGCTGGTAAAACTGCTGCTCCACTCAAAATTACAATTGATTCAACATTCATCTAAAGCTGGGTACACACAGTAACGATAAAGCCCCGATACCGTCGGATCCGACGGTATCGGGGCTTTATCGTTACTGTGTGTACGTTCGTTTCCCGAATGAGCGCACGGCCGCCGAATGATCAGGTCGGCCGTACGCTCGTTCGGGAAAGGCCGAAAATTTCCCTATAGGAGTCTAGCGCGGCCGATGGAACAACAGTCCCAGCGTTCTCCCTATAGGGAGAGCGCTCGGGACTGTGTGTATGCAGATTTTTGAAAGATGGCAGACAGGACTTGCAGATCCTGTCTGTCATCTTTCAAAATCTGTACTGTGTGTACCTAGCTTAAGATGGAATGATAATTACATAATTGTGAGCTTTAGAGGGAAGTTTGAAATGTTTTGTTCCAAGGGAAAACATCCCAATGTTATGTTTGCATTTTACAGATACTTTCTTTTCTCTCTGTGTCAGAAACATATTTTTTAAGAAAACAATAAAGGATCTGCGTGAGGAGCATATCTGGATATCGGTTGTAATAATCCTCCCCAAAGTGCATTTACAAGGGTACAAAGAGTGTCGTGCTGCATGTGTCTTCTTCTTGTACCATAGTCATGAATCTTATGTTCTGGGAACTGCCTCAAGGCAATTATCCTGTTATTATCAGCATTGGTGAGTATCATTTCAACTTTAAAAACTTGAATTGTGGACTTTCATGCTCCAGGTTTGTCATTTTGTCATTTGTGCCCTATCTACTCCGAAGCATTAACCTGACTTGGAAAGATATAATGATTGGCTTTGAGAGTGCACTCCTTATGTTTCCAGTCAACCTTCTCATCATCTTTATCTTCCGAAACACTCAACCTAGAATTTTAAAAACCAGAATAACAAAACAAAAGTGATTGTCAGAATTATTACTGCATATACCGAAATGCTTCATCCAGCCAGGAAACCCAGCTCAGTAACCGAGGTGGAAATAAATATAAAATATCAATATAATTGACTTTGGGATCACTTGGTATATTTGGTCTTCAGGACAGTGAATTTTGTAGAACGAAAACCAATGTATGGAATAAGTAAAAGTGCACATTATTTGGTTAAGTTTTTTTGGTCAATTTGCTATTGAAATGGTTCCCTCCTGTCTAATACGACCGTACTTTCTGCTACATAATTTCATCTACATATATTCCAATGTCCTAAACATGATTAGCAAACACAGGGAAACCACCTGTTGATTCACTTATCATTATATATGTTTGCTCCTAAATACCAGGTTTATTTCTACCATGATATATTTATGTCTGCAGGTGCTACATGTTTGATAGTAATAATAAAATAAACTTCCTTGATATCATCAAACTGCTCTTACTGCAGCTCTGTGTTTCATAATTTCCCTTTGGAGAGGCAGGCAGTCAATCGTAGATATTGCATATGGAATAATAATGTGTACATAATATGTATAATGTCCATGATTGTATTAACCCTTTTTGTTTTCACTTCAAGTTGTGTATGTTTTGTTCTCCATTATTCTCAACAGATTTTTTTACTCTGACAGGATTTAGAGAAAATATTACACATCTTGAACAGAGTTAAACAAGGAACCCAAAAGGAAGTAGAGATGCCACTGGAGTTAACCACAAATTCACTTTCCTCCCTACACATATTACAGATATCTACAGAAGCAGTCACATACCAGTATCTAATTCATAATTCAGATACATACTTGAAACAGATTTGTCTATGTGTACACCCCCAATAATACACTAAAAATAATTTTTTTATTAATCGCCCAGTTGGTTTGAAAAAATTTCACTGGTATTTGTCTTGACACGACCGACCTCTGACCATTTCTTCGTCCGAATCGAAGACCAATGGGTGATCGGACGCGACTGAAAACCATGGCTGTTTGTCGTGGCCAGCCAGTCAGATGGTGCTGAGCGGTTGTTCGTGACAAAGCAAGAGGTGTAAAAGATTGCTCATGCAAGTAATTTGCAGCAAACAATGATTGGTTGCAGCAGATTAATAGCCCAGGCAAACTTTGCACCTTTTATTGCATCAGCCCCATTCCAAAGTATTATACCCCCAATTTCCCTCTTGTTGTGAAACACACTAAATGTAATTTTTAAGTACATAAATATGTGTAGTATTTGTTGTATAATTAATGTTTTTTTTTTTTTTTACAGATATGGTGGGCTCATTCCCTTTACACTTCTTTCAAGTGATTGTTTGCGTTCTTTGTTCTGTTTACACTACATCTCACGAATGCTTATAAAAGTATACAATGATCTTCAGCATTTTGGCGTTCAGGAGTTTAAAGATAAAATCAATATGATCAATCCTGGGACAGCTGCAAACCCTAATGAATTTGGTGACAAATCCCGCAAATGTACATACTCCTCCATTTCCCACACAAGTCATATCTTATGTTACAATAACATATTTAAAAGGCATCCACCCCACCTTTATCGGCAGCAGCTCGGTATGGCTGAAACATTGCGTCCAGCCAATCACAGGATGTGCTGCCAGTCTGGCCCCTTTTACTTGTTTCAGTGCTTGGAAAAGGCATGGAAGCAAGCAGAAGCATGGAGAGGGAACGAAGGTTGGTAAGTACTGTAAGCAGCAACTTAGAGTTAAAAACCTCTCAAGGTCGAGGTTTTGGGGGGTTGTTAACAAAATATCAAAAGTTTTTTGGGGGGGTGGACGATGCCCTTTAACAGTAGCATAATGGATTAACTTAAAGGGCATATCCATCCTCTAATACAAAAAATTGGTCACTTGTCAGTAACCTGCCCCCAACCCTAACAATTATTGCCTCCAATCTGGTAGAGTAAGTCAGTGACTGCTGACTCGCTGCCAATAATTGACTGTTTCCCCTGTTGCCTTTTCTGCACAGCTCCTAAAGCTCATTGAGCAAGGGAGAAGACTAATACCTTGGTAGACAGAAGAGAACTTATCTTTAAATAGCTGGTTACATAGCATGTAATAACCTAGTAAAACTAGAAGTAGGGCACGGCCACACTGCGCGCAAACGCAATCGCACGGAATCGCATGCGATTTCATTGTGATTTCGTTGCGTTTGCGCATGCGTTTTCTTCATTAGGTATAGGAAAATGCATGCAATTAAAAATGCAGAACGCAAATCGCAATTGCATGTGCAATTGCAACACACCCCGAAACCACACATTTCGGTTCATTGCCGCGTTTTCAATGATCTGAAAAAACACAAGTGCAAACGCAAGAAAAAGCAGCTTAGTGTGGCCTAGCCCTAAGGGTTGTATATAATAACTAGCAAATCACCAGTTTTTTAAGGATGATATATAATCACTACCGTGCACACCAGTCTTGCAGATGCTGTTCTTCAGACAAAGTGGTAATTGATGCTTCAGTTTGTGTTCTATCTAACTCTGCTATCTATCTATCTAACTCTGCTATCTATCTATCTATCTATCTATCTATCTATCTATCTATCTCTGTTGCGCTTTTTTGCCTTTCATCTAAACTGTCAGGCAGTAATAGGTTATAAAGGGTTGGACTAGACAAACATTTGTGTTTACAGATGAGTGAAGTTTGGATTCTGAGATCACAAAAGAATCTGACCAAGCGATGAGCTAGCTGTTGCTCATTTGGTTCATAATGTACCACAAATTAGTTAAAGGGATTATTGACAAATATAGGAAATGCATTCAGTTTACAGACGATGTTAGAAGTAACTCCTTCAAAGCCCCCAGTGCCCATTTTTGTACCTTAAAGGACAACTCCACCCTCCATAGTCCTTAGTGCCAATTTTTGTACCTAAAGGAAACTCCACCTTCCATAACAACATCTTTAGAAAGAATGGCCTCTTTAAAAATGTTGATATATCATAGTTTGTCCTATGAATTTATTACTGTATGCCGCTATGCTTCTGGATGCCTCATGAAAACCTGTACTAAGCTTGTACTGAGCCTGGCATGCTGAGAGAGGAGATGAAGATAGGGGATTAACATTCTGTCATTGGCTGTGATGTCAACGTCAAATCCATAAACTGACAATTGCCAACTGGAACAACCAGGAAGCAGAAACAGGGGAAACAGACATTGGCAGGAATTCAGGATAGATTATATAGTTCAGATTTTAAACTATTACCATTTAGGGTTTTGGGGGTGATTACTGGTATGTAAGTTTTTATTTTGGGAATGGACTGCCCTTTAATGTGGAAGTTATAGTGGAGATTTTGGGATTGGTCCACTAGCACATTTTAATTGTAACTTTGTAGTTGTAGAGATATGACTGGGGAAAAAATGATGGTAATAAAAAGGTAATTCTTTTTAAAGCTAAAGCTCTGATTCTCCTGATAGACCATAGGGCTGCTTTGAGGGAAGACTATACAAGGCCCCTGGCATTAGAGGCAGTCCTCTGTAGCTCTGCTGTAAAAAACAGTATTGGATTCCTATACGATCCAGTACTTTGAGGGGTTAAATTCTCCGGATACACACATGAATTGGATGGAAAAAAACACTTGAATGGAGCCCCCCACAATTTTCTTTTAAAAGTGCTAGCAGTCTACATGTGTAGAAAAGTTCTTGAATGCACACACCATAGAATCTGTGTGGCACAGATTAGGTTAGATACAAGCACACATAATAATAAAAATAATATATTAAATACACGTAGCAGACACGCACATTAATAGGACTTTGTGCAGCCTTAGGCTGGGTACACACCAGAAGATATTTCGGCCGCCGAACGATTCACGGCACTTTGGTCTGTTGGCCCGAAAATATCTCCTGGTGTTGGGCGGCCAACCGTGACCGACTCGATCGTTGCGTTTGTCCGAGATGTGTTAGATGATGTCAGACGAGTGTGTTGGAAAATCCTGATCGATTGTGCGGTTCTCTATGGCACGGCTGAATTTGCCGCGACCGTCAGACATTTGTCCCGGCCGAGCGCTCGCTATAGCGAGTGCACGGTCGGGACAAATAGTCCTCCACGTGTACCTAGCCTTAGAGCATTGCCTTTTAAAAAGCCTTTTAATTCAAATTCAAAGTTGTTTTATTGAACTTACCTAAGGAACAGATTCAACCCTTTTCTTTCACATTTGTCCTAAATACTTTATCATCTTCACTGTTAGATATCGCAGAACAGATTTTATCCTTCTGGCCCTCTTCGTATTGAGCATCTAAAGTAGAAAATAAAAACATTTGTTTTGATATTTTATAAAACAACCTGCAATTATGAAGTCAATATTAAAGGTTTATTTCATAGACTAAAAAACAAGTAACCGCACCCACCTTAGGCTAAAACTAAATATCAATTAAGGCACTAATTTGTTAACTCAACAAATATAGTTTAAGAATCTAATTGCTTATTACCTTCCTCCTGGTTGATTGCGGATAACTCCTTTATCGATACCAAAGTTCTTTATTGCCATGACTGTTTATTTTATGTCCATGTTTTTATGGCGATAAAATATCGATTGCTCTGGTACAGAATTTTCTGACGGCAATGTTATTTTACAATGAGGTTGAGAAATACTGTTACGGCTGGCATATAGGGCCATTAAGGCAGTTGCAAAGTAGCATTTGGATATTGTACCATGTTTGGTATTTACCGTAGCAACGAGGTAATCACAGTGTATCAACATTTCTCCTATATATGGCCAGATATTTTTGATGCGTTTCATTTCAGCTTTAACTCTTCAAATATTTCCTTCCATAAATCAGAGGTCTCAATTATTGCTATTTTTCTTAATTCAGTCTTTTTTCCGTTTTCTCCATATACAAAATTCTTATTAGTCCTCATGCAACAAACTCTGCCAGAAAAGCTTGTGCTAATTTTGCATCCTGACCACCTATGCAGCATCAACAATTCCCAGTCTATTTCCTACTATACAACTCTACATAATGCTCTTATCAAGATATATAACGTGCATACGCTGAACCTATTCACTTACTTGATGGGTGTTCAAGTCATTGATTATATTGAAGATACCTTCACCCAGTAACTTCCTCTTCTTTAAGCAGAGAAATTAAAGTTTCATTATCTCTTGATTACCAATATAGAAATGTTTCCGCCATTTTCTAGGCACGTGATTTCAGCCTCAGAAAAGGTAATCTTGTTTTTCTCAATCTGAATGCAAAAGTCTCCCACAAGACGTAAAGGAGGTGGACAAAGGTAGCCATCTTCATTTATGTAATTCGATTGACACTGAGTTAGCAGAATCAATAGTATGAATTTGAGCATCCACATTGCATATATACTGTATAAGCCTTGACTGCTTACATCTGTATGTGGAAACTATGATTGGCCTTATGACTCTCTGATGAATGAGGGAATTAAACCATCCCGCAATATGAGGACAACAGTACAATGGAAACTAAAGGATACACCCAGCACTGCAGCGGTTTTGTAGGTGTATTAAGCAGAATGGATTGCTACATGTACAACATTCACTCTGTAAAAACTCTGTTTTAAAAGTTTTATTAGCTTTTAATATCTAATGAATTTAGGTCTGTTTCTTCTTTTTTGTAATAGTCTATTGTCTTATTGAGCGATTACGTGATTTGTGAACCTTCTAACCACAGTTTTGTGGTATCTTCTGGTAATCTATTTCATTGAGTGCAATATCACACTAAACTGCTGCAAGCAGTGGGTTACTGAAACCCAGTAGTGTGAACTGGATTATGAGGTCTCTATGTGATATTCAGTCCTCCTTTTTTTTTTTTGTAACGCATGCATTATAAAAATGTGATAAAACACCTTTTTAGTGTGAAAGAGGCCCTAAATTAATATTTAGGCAAAGCTGTGCACATGTTATCATTACGTTTTAGGTTACTTTTAAAATACAGGAATAATCATCATTACATGTGTATCACAACACATTAATTGTATATGAATGAACAAGGGAGAGGAAGATTTTAATCAAATTGTAACGGGATTTGTTATACATTTACATATACTGTACTTTGTACATATTTAAAGGGCTCCAATGTCAACCTGAGCACAGGAGTGTCTCTAGGGTTTTTGCCACCGAGCCAAACTTTGATGCCGCCTCTATCAACAGTATGAAATGCCTTTTGTTTGTCTCCTTTGTTGTTGCTCTCTACGCCAGTTTGGTTGGTTGGCTCTAGTGCATCAGTGTGCGCGTGAGGTCCCTACCGTGAGCGGCGTGGTGTGGGCAGTCTCCTCAGTGTGACAGCGTGTGCCTACAGTGGACGTGGTCCTGTGGGCAGGTAAAGGTCCTGTACACAGTGAGAACAGACAGTAAAGGTCTCATACGGTGAGAACAGACAGTAAAGGTCCCATACAGTGAGAACAGACAGTAAAGGTTCCATACAATGAGAACAGACAGTAAAGGCCCCATACAGTGAGAAGAGACAATAAAGGTCCCATACAGTGAGAACAGACAGTAAAGTTCCCCTACAGTGAGAAGAGACAGTAAAGGTCCCATAATGTTAGAACATATAGTAAAGGTCCCATACCGTAAAAACAGACAGTAAAGGTCCCATACAGTGAGAACAGACAGCAAAGGTCCCATACAGTGAAGACAGGCAGCAAAGGTCCCATACAGTGAGAACAGACAGTAAAGGTCCCATAAAGTGAGAACAGACAGTAAAGGTCCCATACAATGAGAACAAACAAAAGGCCCCATACAGTGAGAACAGACAGTAAAGGTCCCATACAGTGAGAACAGACAGTAAAGGTCCCATACAGGAGAACAGACAGTAAAGGTCCCATACAGTGAGAACAGACAGTAAAGTTCCAAACAGTGAGAACAGACAGCAAAGGTCCCATAAAGTGAGAAACAGACAGTAAAAGTCCCATACAGTGAGAACAGACAGTAAAGGTCCCCTCTCTTTTCTGCAGTCTCTGTCCTCTCTCACACACTCTTTCTTTTCTGTAGTCTCTGTACTTTAGTCTCACACTCTCCCTCCTGCGTGTTTCAACTTCTCGCATACACTGAACATACTCAATCTCATGCATACCACCACACACTCTCACACATACAGAAAAACACTCTCACACGTACTGTACATACACACCTCTCACACATACTGTAAATACACCCTCTCTCACACATACTGTACATTCACACACACATACTGTACATAACACCTCTCTCACACATCTGTAATCACTCTCTCAACATACGTCATACACCTCTTTCACATATACTGTACATACACCCTCTCTCACACATATAATGGTTGGCACCAAATCTGGTAAAATCGTTGGCACAAACTCTGAAATGTTTGGCACCCAGAATCTAATAATTGTTGGCACACAGATACTGGTAAAATCGTTGGCAAAAACTCTGATAAATGGTTGGCACCCAATCTGGTAAAGTCATTGGCACAAACTTTAATAAATGGTTGGCACACAGATACCGGTAAAACATTGGCAAAAACCTCTGATACATGGTTGGCCACATACACCCCACAGTGTCTGTCAATGGCTGCGGAAGGAGATGAATTCATTTTCAGGTCCTTTATGGCTGCTGCTTCCCCTTGCCGCATTAAGGAGGAGAGACAGCACCAGCCTTGACGTGCACCGCAGCGGACGGCCTTAGGGAGGAGTGACGTCAGACGTCAAGACGTTATAACATCAACATCAAGTGAGTTACATGGGCCCGATCTACTTCAGAGTATGGCACATATGCGTGTGATTCTCCTGTACTGCAATCTGACTTGCTTCTGGTGTTTTCCCTTCTATTGCACAACAGGAGTTAAACTGAACTGTACTGCCATGAGTAAACACAACCAACACTGAAAATCCACACAGAGAATTTGATGACCACCGCCACGTGCAAGTAGGTCCATTATTTTACTCCTGGAGGCTGAGTAGAAAAGCAAATAAGCACAAAGAGATCCTACCCAGCCATAAGCAAAAGGAGGAAAAGGTTGATGAAATGAAAGTAAACAGAAGTAGGGAAAGCAAACAAAATGCAAATTATCATCTTACTTCAAATAGACTTTAAAAATAGGTGTATTTAGGGGGGATTACAGATGCCCAGAATCCTCCCTTTCTGCTGGTTTATTTCTACCTGTAGTGCTGGCAACTTGAGGACATTAGGAAGTGCAAGATGTGTTGGTGTGAAAACCTATATTTCTAACTTTTATATGGTCATGGTGACTTTATCCTTAATTTGAACACTAGAATATGTATACAATCTGAATTTGGCTTAAATTCTGTATTTTGGAAGGAAATGTGTGTGTCTGTGCTGAGGTTTTTAAAAACTTATAACATTTTTTAAAATCCAAATGTGAATTAAAATTGCTCTGCTCTATAATCTAACAATTCAGTTTTCTTTTTTAAAGAGAACAAATCCCCATTAGGCCTATGTGCAACCAATTGGAGGACACGCTTGCAAAAAGGAGCTTTCATTTTTGGGGGGGTGGGGGTGGGGTGGTTCTCCTTTAAAAAAAGGCAGAAATATTAATTGTAGTATAACTATTAATGCATTAATGCACATATGCATTAAATAAATATTTTGTGTTTGCCCTCAGTCCCCAACCCCCGACAACAGCCTCCTTTTAAACAATCAAAAATGGTCAAATTAAATTATCCGATTGCCACATATAGGAAGGAATTATTTTTCCCTTCTGGGGTTTTTCGCCTTCCTCTGGATCAAATTTTGGATAGGGGAGAATTTGGGGTGGTGGGGGGTAGGTTAGTGATAGGGTAGAATCTGGGGTAAGGGGGTATGTTAGTGTTATAATAAAATAATAAATAAAAATCATATTAATACTCAAACATCTGTATCTGGATTTTCTTTGCTTTATACTTTCTTGTGAAATATGGGGATCAGATTGAAAAGGGGGAATTTCATATCATAGTTATAGACTTAACAGTATCAGGATATGCATGTAAAGATAAATATCTAAACCAATCTATTTCATTTAAATTATAGTTCCCAGTGGGAATATGTTATTGGGTCCAGGACCAATAGAATTTCTGCTAAAATATATTCCAGTTAAAGGAAAACTATACTGCCTCAACCTAACCAATGCGCAAACACCACCCCGTCTTATAGTGCCCTTAAACACTAGGTTTTTTTACCAGTGTCTGAAGAGAGAAGGAAAGAACAGGAATTTGACTCTTTCAAGCCAAGTTAATAAAATGGAACATTATTCATGCCGCAAGAAGTCTAGGGGCAAGAAAAATATGAATGATACTTTAACTGGGATTGGCCGTTACAAGAGTATGCGACTAAAATATTGGCAGTGCACTGTGCTCACCACTGTCCACGATAACTCTTTATGGAATCCCTCCCTTGGAAATCCTGCGCTTCCCTTCTGTCACTGTTGGGGCCCATTTCATAATGTCCATGAAAACTGTATAAACGTATGTACACACACATTTCAGTGATAATAAAGAGTCTAACATGCAAAGTAGGAGGTGTTGTGGACAAAAAAGGTTTATTTTCGTATGGTACCGTCTACTTAAGGGAAAAAAAACCCCTCAAATTTTGCTATAAATATGGAATGTCCTATTTGTATTAAAGAACTGAAACCTCATTTTCACACCATAATTTTTCCAACATGCACAGAAAACGTTACAAATGGTATTGCTGTTACCTACCTCAAAGTTAACCTGCTAACAAATGTTCTCTTACTACACTTTCACACAGTACTTTCAAGTTGGTGACATTTGGGGTAATGTAGCAACAGGCTCTATAGCTTTGTGCTGTCCCCTACTACTCTGAAGTAAATAAAGATATTTTGCTTAGGGCAAGCATGCTCAGTAATCTCTATGAGGCAGCAGGGAGAGGGAATTTCCAACCATGCAGTTCAGGTACTAACTGTCACCATTCCAGCTACAGCAAAACTATATGTAACAGAAGAGCTTATGACACTAAGCACTTGATTGACAGTTGAAATGTAACACGTTTCAGACGGATATTTAAAGAAATAGGGGACAGATCAACAAAAAATGGTACAGTGATAGTTGGTAAGAATTTGTTTCCAGTAACGGGCAATTAAAAAAAAATTTCCAGTGTACATACACTTTAAGTAAAGGCATATGTTACCGACAGACAGGAATTTTCCGTTTTCCCGACCAACCATAATGCGACTACAGACATCGTTGCATTAACAGCTGGTCGTTTTCGGGCCTACACAATGCCGATATTAGGTAAATCCTGTGGGCTTACAATGGGATTACATAATTTTACTAATGTGTATTGCCCCCTTATGTTGCAAATATCAAAGGAATAAAATGGAACACCAAAGGAAAGAAACTCTGACAAACGGAGAAAATTTAATGTTCATTAACACAATTTATCATTATCAAATATAAATTACATTATTTTGTGCTTTTTACATTAGCCCAATATATATTTAATGTTTCTTTAAAAATACACAGGTATAAAATATTCATGGGATAAATGAAAATGACTCCAGACCAGCAATTTTTCCCTGTTTTCTATGTCCAGTCCATTTCTCAATGTTTAAAAATAATTTGGATGATCCTTGCTTAATCAGAAGGTTGGAATGACAAATCCACATGTCTAAATAATAAATTCTGAAAGCTTTTACAATGTCTTTACTATTATGTTTAAGAACAGATATCAAATGAACAGTCTTCATAAATTGCACAGAAGTCCAGAAAATCCAGCTCCTGGAGATGTAGACCGAGAATCAAAGTATTGTCATCGTATACATTATAGAGGTCTGCAGTGTAAAGACAGTCTAGTTAGGATCTTGAGTACTACAGCCGAGATGGGTTATTATTATTTATTGTTATGATAAGTGTCATAGATACATAGATAAAATAGGTAGGAAAATGGATAGCATTAATGGGTGAAAATAATAGTATATATTAAAAAATATTAAAGGAGAATTAAACTAATTAGCCACAGCTAAGGGAGGAAGGTGAGACACAGCTTGTTGTATCTTTGTGAATGTGATTTTTTATTAGGACAATGTGGTCAGAGGACTTTAGTTTCCTTTAAACTGTTAATTAAAAGAGTGAAATAACACACAAACATTCCACAAACATAAAGTGAAAATTCTATACATACATGAGGTTTAGGCAAGTTTAAAACCAAAGTAAAAAAATAATAAATTTAGTAACCCAAAATAATCTCAATAAACAGTGCAGGGCAATGAATGGTTACTAACCTGGTAGTAACTGCTCCTCATCCACTTCTTCATCCTCTCAACCCTCTTTAAAACAAGGGCGAAAAACACTGCAAATCCAACAACCTGATTTGGATACACAAAATGAGATCTTGAAAAGTGAGGTAAAGAGAAATGAGAGAGAAAATAAGAGAAATTAAGAGAATATTGCCAAAACACGTTTAAGTTTGTTTGCAGGTATTAGTAATTATGTCTAAGAATGAGCATCACAGGAAACCTTCCTTATTTAGCTAGTTTTTAAATTCCAGATGCATATAGAAAACCAAACGTTATGCCTAAAAATTCCTGAATAATAAGTAGCATGGCAGAAGAAAAGCTCATAACACATATTAACTAATCCATCACTGGAAGGAAGAGAATCCCACTTAATATAAACTACTTCTCTTTCCACAGTTAGGTCCAGTTAAAAGTCAGTTAGTACAATTCAAATGTTTTAGGTGTATCAACATTCTGCAAAAAATGCTACACACATTTAGCAAATATCCAATAGCTCATAGGTGTTGATAACTACTGTATACAACTAATTTGAGTAGTAACAACTAATTTGAGTCTAGAATGCTTTGTTCTGTTCTACTGACCTTTAGAGGCTGCAGAATGAATATACTTTGGAAGAGGGATAGAGTCATTGAAATGATCACTGATGGAGCTCTGCTTTCCATACTGAAACCCATATCATGGTGAAATAAGTGGACACAGCACTGATAGAAAACAAAAGGGACCAACCAATAAACAGGAACCACCATGGAAGACGCCTTTGTTGTTTTTTGTTTAGGTGGAGACCTGCATGATTATTACAAACAAACTGTCATTTTTACTACTAGAATGAAAAACAAGTGTGTTAAATTTGTAAAGTTGTAATTATGTGTTTAAAGGGGATGCCCACCTAAAAAACTTAATAGTAATAGAGTCAAAAAGGGTTAATCCTGCACACTCCTCAATGTGTAAATGGGTCACTCGTGTGTGTGCTATGGTAAACCATGGGAAGGTTAATAAGCATATATCTAAATCACTACCATGCACCCCAGTCTTGCAGATACGTGTGTCTTTTTTATTTCATACACAGAAGAAACCAAAAGTGTGACGGTTCAGTACCGTCCAGTATCTTCTTCAGACAAACTGAAGCATCAATTACCACTTTGTCTGAAGAACAGCATCTGCAAGACTGGTGTGCACGGTTGGATTTATATACATCCTTAAAAACTGGTGATTTGCTAGTTATTTATATACAACCCTTAGGGCTAGGCCACACTATCGCGTTTTTCTTGCGTTTGCACTTGTGTTTTTTCAGATCATTGAAAACGCGGCAATGAACCGAAAATGTGTGTTTTTGGGTGTGTTGCAATTGCACATGCAATTGCGATTTGCGTTCTGCATTTTTAATTGCATGCATTTTCTATACCTAATGAAGAAACGCATGCGCAAACGCAACGAAATCACACATGAAATGCATGCGATTCCGTGTGCGATTGCGTTTGTGCGCAGTGTGGCGTGCCTTACTTTAGTTTTACTAGGTTATTACATGCATATGTAACCAGCTATTTAAAGATAAGTTCTCTTCTGTCCTACCAAGGTATTAGTCTTCTCCTCTGCTCAATGAGCTTTTTAGGAGCTTGTGCAGAAAAGGCAACAGGGGAAACAGTCAATTATTGGCAGCGGGTCAGCAGTCACTGACTTATCTACCAGATTGGAGGCAATATAGTTAGGGTTGGGGGCAGGTTACTGACAAGTGACCAATTTTGTTATTAGAGGATGGATATGCCCTTTAAGTTAATCCATTATGCTACTGTTAAAGGGCATGTCCACCCCCCCAGAAAAACTTTGATATTTTGTAACAACCCCCAAAACCTCGACCTTGAGAGGTTTTAACTTTCTAAGTTGCTGGTTACAGTACTTACCAACCTTCGTTCCCTCTCCATGCTTCTGCTTGCTTCCATGCCTTTTCCAAGCACTGAAACAAGTAAAAGGGGCCAGACTGGCAGCACATCCTGTGATTGGCTGGACGAATGTTTCAGCCATCACAGGAGCTGCTGCCGATAAAGGGGGGGTGGACATGCCCTTTTAAATATGTTATTGCTAACATAAGAATATGACTTTGTGTGGGAAATGGAGGAGTAAATTGTCCACCAAATTCAAGGGTTTGCAGCTGTCCCAAGGATTGATCATATTGATTCTTATCTTTAAACTCCTGAACGCCAAAATGCTGAAGATCATTGTATACTTTTATAAGCATTCGTGTGAGTGTGTAAACAGAACAAAGAACGCAAACAATCACTTGAAAGAAAGTGTAAAGGGCATTGAGCCCCCCATATCTGTAAAAAAAAAAAAAAACATTAATTATACAACAAATACTACACATATTTATGTACTTAAAAATTACATTTAGTGTGTTTCACAACAAGAGGGAAATTGGGGGTATAATACTTATGGAATGGGGCTGATGCAATAAAAGGTGCAAATGTTTGCTGGGCTATTAATTGCTGCAACCAATCATTGTTTGCTGCAAATTACTTGCATGAGCAATCTTTACACCTCTTGCTTTGTACGAACAACCGCTCAGCACATCTGACTGGCTGGCCACGACAAACAGCCCTGGTTTTCAGTCGCGTCCGATCACCATTGGTCTTCGATTCGGACGAAGAAATGGTCAGAGGTCGGTCGTGTCAAGACAAATACCAGTGAAATTTTTTCAAAACAACTGGTCGATTATTAAAAAAATTATTTTTAGTGTATTATTGGGGTGTTACATAGACAAATCTGTTTCAAGTATGTATCTGAATTATGAAAAAACTGGTAGTGACTGCTTCTGTAGCATATCTGTAATATGTTGTAGGAGGAAAGTGAATTTGCTGGTTAACTCAGTGGCATCTCTACTTCCTTTGGGTTCCTTGTTTAACTCTGTTCAGAATGTGTAATATTTTCTCTAAATCCTGTCAAGAGTAAAAAAATCTGTTGAGAATAATGGAGAACAAACATACACAACTTGAAGTGAAAAACAAAAGGATTAATACAATCATGGACATTATACATATTATGTACACATTATATTCCATATGCAATATCTACGATTGACTGCCTGCCCTCCAAAGGGAAATTATGAAACACAGAGCTGCAGTAAGAGCAGTTTGATGATATCAAGGAAGTTTATTTTATTATTACTATCAAACATGTAGCACCTGAGACATAAATATATCATGGTAGAAATAAACCTGGTATTTAGGAGCAAACATATATAATGATAAGTGAATCAACAGGTGGTTTCCCTGTGTTTGCTAATCATGTTTAGGACATTGGAATATATGTAGATGAAATATATGTAGCAGAATGTACGGTCGTTATTAGACAGGAGCGGAACCATTTCAATAGCAAATTGACCAAAAAAACTTAACCCAATAATGTGGCAATTTTACTTATTCCATACATTGGTTTTCGTTTTTACAAAATTCACTGTCCTGAAGACCAAATATACAAAGTATCCCAAAGTCAATTATATGATATTTTATATTTATTTCTCACCTCGGTTACTGAGCTGAGGTTTCCTGGCTTGGATGTGAGCATTTCGGTATAGCAGTAATAATTCTGACAATCACTTTGGTTTGTTATTCTGGTTTTTAACATCTCTAGGTTGAGTGTTCGGAAGATAAAGATGATGAGAAGGTTGACTGGAAACATAAGGTGCACTCTCAAAGCCAATCATATATCTTTCCAAGTCAGGTTAATGCTTCCTGGAGTAGATAGGGCACAAATGACAAAATGACAAACCTGGAGCATGAAAGTCCACAATTCAAGTTTTTAAAGTTGAAATGATACTCACCAATGCTGATAATAACAGGATAATTGCCTTGAGGCAGTTCCCAGAACAAAGATTCATGACTATGGTACAAAGAAGAAGACACTGCAGCACGACACTCTTTGTACCCTTGTAAATGCACTTGGGGAGGATGATTTACAACCGATATCCAGATATGCTCATCACGCAGATCCTTTATTGTTTCTTAAAAAATATGTTTCTGACAAGAGAGAAAAGAAAGTATCTGTAAAATGCAAACATAACATTGGGATGTTTCCCTTGGAACAAACATTTTCAAACTTCCCCTCTAAAGCTCACAATTATGTAATTATCATTCAATCTTAAGCTAGGTACACACAAGTACAGATTTCTGAAAGATGACAGACAGGATTGCAAGATCCTGTCTGCCATCTTTCAAAAATCTGCATACACACAGTCCGAGCGCTTCTCCCTATAGGGAGAACGCTGGGACTGTGTGGTTTCCGGCCGCGCTAGACTCCTATAGGGAAATTTTCGGGCTTTCCCGAACGAGCGTACGGCCGACCTGATCATTCGGCGGCCGTGCGCTCATTCGGGAAACGAACGACACACAGTAACGATAAAGCCCCGATACCGTCGGATCCGACGGTATCGGGGCTTTATCGTTAATGTGTGTACCCAGCTTTAGATGAATGTTGAATCAATTTAATTTTGAGTGGAGCAGCAGTTTTACCAGCCAATATTTTCTGGCCCAATTAGTTTGCAATCATAATTATGATCAATCAGTGGCGTATCTACGTTAAAACATTGGGGGCACTTGCCTCGGATGTTTTGCAAAGTGCCCGAATGTATTACTGACTTGTGCCCCTAGTTCCGGACTCCCCGGCAGCAAGTTGCTCATGCCGGCGCGATGACGTCATGCACATGCCGGCACGATGACGTCATGCGCGCGACGGCGCAGAACATTACAGACGGCCTCTGCGCTCGCGGCCTTCCCTACACTTACTGTCTGGTGTCTCACTGTCTCTATAGATTAGATAGATTAGATAGATAGCAGAGTTAGATAGATATATAGCAGGGTTAGATAGATAGCAGAGATAGATAGCAGAGTTAGATAGATAAATAGATAGATAGCAGAGTTAGATGGATAAGCAGAGTTAAGTGATAGAAGATAGATAGATAGATAGATAGATAGATAGATAGATAGCAGAGTTGTTAGATAGATAGCAGAGTTAGATTGATAGATAGATAGTAGCAGAGTTAGACAGTAGATAGCGAGTTGACAAATGATAGATAGATAGTTAGATAGATAGATAGATAGCAGAGTTAGATAGATAGATAGCACAGAGTTAGATAGATAGATAGATAGATTAGATAGCAAATAAAGGGAGTTAGATAGATAGATAGATAGATAGATAGATAGATAGATAGATAGATAGATAGCAGAGTTAGATAGAGTAGATAGCAGAGATAGATAGATAGATAGACAGAGTAAGATAGATAGATAGATAGATTAGATAGCAGAGTTAGATAGAGATGGATAGATAGAGAACGGAGAGATAGATAGATAGATAGATAGCAGAGTTAGATAGATAGATAGATAAGATAGATAGATAGATAGATAGATAGATAGATAGATAGATAGATAGCAGAGTTAGATAGATAGATAGCAGAGTTAGATAGATAGATAGCAGAGTTAGATAGATAGATACATAGATAGATAGATAGATAGATAGATAGATAGATAGATAGAGAGTTAGTAGATAGATAGATAGATGAGCAGAGTTAGATAGATAGATAAATAGAAGATTAGATGAGTTAGATAGATAGATTGCAGAGTTAGATAGATAGATAGCGGGTTAGATAGATGATAGATAGCAGAGTTAGATAGATAGATAGATAGATAGATAGATAGATGAGTTAGATAGTAGATTGAGAGTTAGATATTAGATAGCAGAGTTAGGAGTAGATAGCAGAGTTAGATAGATAGATAGCAGAGTAGATAGATAGCAGAGTTAGATTGATAGATAGATAGATAGATAGCAGAGTTAGATAGATTAGCAGAGTTAGGATTGATAGATAGATAGATAGATGATAGATAGAGAGATAGAGAGATAGATAGATAGATAGAGTTAGAAGATAGATAGCAGAGTAGAAAAAATAGATTAGATAGCAGAGTTAGATAGATAGATAGATAGATAGTAGCAGAGTTAGATAGATAGATAGCAGATAGATTAGATAGATAGATAGATAGCAGAGATGATAGATAGATAGATAGATATAGATAGATAGCAGAGTAGATAGATAGATAGATAGATAGCAGTAGATAGATAGATAGATAGATAGATAGCAGAGTTAGATAGATAGCATAGATAGCAGTAGTTAGATAGATAGATAGCGAGTTAGATAGATAGATAGCAGAGTTATAGATAGATAGATAGAGTAGATAGATAGATAGATAGATAGAGATAGATAGAGACAGGAGTTAGTTAGTAGATAGCAGAGTTTGATAGAAGATAGATAGCAGAGTTAGATAGATAGATAGCGAGTTAGATAGATAGATAGCAGAGTTTAGATAGATAGATAGATAGATAGATAGATAGATAGAGTAGATAGATGATATAGATGATAGCAGAGGTTAGATAGATAGATAGAAGAGTTATAGATAGATAGATAGATAGATAGCGAGTTA